>OU383775.1:108878516-110078516 GCA_910950805.1 Acrocephalus scirpaceus scirpaceus
GATAGAGCCCCTACCACTCCTGGAAAACTGAAGGTGATCTCTTAGTCTGTGGTCTCTCTAAAATGTTTTTTCCTCTACTTTTGAATTAATGAATTGTGTACAACTCTGAGAAATGAAGCTGGAACCTGAGAGACTAAGATGTGAGAGGCAAGTTTCATCTAAGCTTTTCTGTAGAATTCTGTGATAACTGCATTCAGCATCATTCACCACAACCAGAGAATATTCCATAATTTATCACTTTAATCTATTTCTTCATTGACAGTTTTTGCCAAAAGGAAAAAAAAAATATCTGTGGATTATCTGTTTGACTGGCTTAAATAGGAATATTTCTAGTTAACTCTGTAGGGTTTAGTTTTCTAACACCCTGTGGGGGATCTGGTGCTATTTATCTCTCATGGAAGAATGTGTAAATACAATGGACTAAAAAAATGCCTCAAAACCTCTGTGGTCTTGCAAAACAAGACAAGTTTTTGACTGCCATATAGTCAAATAACAATATTAGCGAAGGTACAATCCCTTATGTATTTGGCAATATTTATATCAGATTTCTTTTTTTCTTTTTTTCTTTTTTCTTTTTTTTTTTTTCTTTTTTTAATTTATGCCATTCTTTGAGGTGCCAAGCAAAAATTTTACTTTTTTTTGAGCTGAAAAATCTGATGGGAGTAATCGCATAACCTTAGCTGGCCTCACAAGGGAAATTATCTTCTCTCTATTTTGTGCCAGTGAGAATTTGCCTCATTTGATTGTATGGTGCTAATTGAGGAAACCTAATTTAAGAGAGCTGGTCTGTAAAAATCTGCTACTTTCTTTTAACTTCAAGGTGTTGGTGTTTCTCCTAAGAATGAAGCAGAGACACAAATTTATGCTGTTGTAATTTTATAACGGATGTCTCTGGCAGATGGCACATTTTAACGAGGTTGAAAAATCCCTACGGGCTCAAAAGAAGAACTGAGAACATAACAAACATTTCATAAGGAAGCTAAATTCAATATATTTAAAAACAAAGGAAGACTTTTTCCAGTAACCAACCTCTATGAATGCTTTTATTCTCGGGGGTTTTTAAAACAAAACAAATCCCAACCATTTTAAATGTGCTTGAAAATCTTTTTGCTCTCCTCTATGTTGTTTCTCGTCAATGTTTTTACCTCTGGCTTCCACCATAGACATGCTTGAAGAATTCTGTACAGAATTACTAAAAATGATAATATAATAAAGTGTATTTATATTGCCTAAGGGATGTGAAAGAAAAAAATCACCCCTTCCCTAATTTCCATCAGGATAGACTCATCCTTGGTGCAATTTCTTATATGACTAGAGAACAACTTTGAATAAAATGAAGCTGAACCAATGGAGATCTTTTGCACAGGAGCAAATCCAAAGTAATTTAAGAAATTGTAGCAGATGTACTTGGGTTTAAGACAGTATAATTGAAATGACAATTCACAAAAGTATTTAAGCACAGACATAACTCCATCTCTGTTCATGCTTAACTTTAAACATGCATTAAAATCCAATCACCTAAATACATGGTTAAATATTTCCCCACAGGATTCTTTCTTGAATCACATCCTAGACTCTGAAGCAATGTTCATGGTTTATGATGTGCAGTATATTTAAGTAATGTCACATTTCACAGGCATTCAGAATGGGAAACTTAAACTGGTTAGTGATATTTTAGAACAACCTTCCTGTTTATTATGCAGACTTGGCTTATGTCTCTGTGATTAAGACCATTTTAACTTTTCTACTAAAAATATAATTCAAATTCCTTATTTTCTCTCAGACAGCTTCAGTTACTTCACCATTGTGTTTTGAACTCTTAAGTCAATAGGTCTGGACAGCACCATGAAAGATGGTGAGGAAAATCAGGGCCTATAAAAAATATGGGTACAGATATTTTATGATTGGACAAGGAGTAGTGGCTTTGAAATGAAAGAGGGTAGATTTAGATTAGATATAACAAAGAAGTTTTTTACAGTGAGGGTGTTAAAACACTAGAACTGGTTGCATAGAGAGGTGGTGGATGCTCCATTCCTGCAAATATTCAAGGTCAGGTTGGACGGGTCTCTGAAAATCTTGATGGAGTTGAAGATGTCCCTGCTCATGGCAGGGGAGTGGATTAGACAACACTTAAAGATCCCATCCAACCCAAATGATGCTGCATGGCAAACAATGTACACAGAATTTCAAAGCTCTGTTGGAATTCTTTTTCAAATCCAAAGTGTTATCTATTGAGATTAGCCACTTATGTTCCACATCTAAGCATTTACAAAGCTCTCTCTCAAAACAGGCACTATGTCAATTTTTTTCTCAGACTCTGAACCACAAGATTTGTGATACTTTTAAATTTCAGATCTTGCCTACGCATCAGTCTCCACAAAAACTTTTTTAAGAGAGTAAGCTCTTTAAGAAAATCACCCATTATAGGGAAGACAATGTGGAAAAATAATCTATACCCTGTGTACTGTCTAGCATGATTAAGGCTTTGGATATTATTTTGAAGTAACTAACCCCTAATAATTATAAAATCACTTCCTAATAGTTCTCAATAAAAAAATGTCCTTATATCAGCAATTTGGAGGGTCTCCCTTTTTCTCCACTGCCCAAAGAGAGAGGAGAGGTGATCATTTGGAGCTAGATTCCTCTTTCCTTGACTGAAAATAGGTAAGATGATTCCCAGCCACTCCTGGTGCTATCTTTGCTATGGACTGATCCATTACTGCAGTGGAGGTATCTCCATTTCCAGGAAATTCAAATGCCCTGAGACCACAAGCTGAGAAAGTATGACATGAAGTCAGGTTTCATTATAGCATTTATGCAAGGCAGTTTGGGGGATTTGCATTTATGTTCCCTCACTTTTTTCTTTCAAAAGCCTCACTGATCAGAAAACAATTTGTTCAAAGCATTCTTAGCTAAAGGATTTCTACATGAGAACACATGCTTTTCCCCCGAGGGTAATGCTTGTTCGACAAAAACGAAAGAAAACAATTGACTCTGCTTTTCAGCAAACACTTGTTTTTAGGCAAACAAACAAACAAACAAACAAACAACCTCCCCATTTTGATTGCTAGACATCTGAAATTTTAACCAATCCAAGATTAGGAAAAAGTTCTAGCTACCTGAAACTGGAAACCATAAGAGACCTAAGGCTCTTGAAAAACTCAAACCAAAATATAAATTTTCTGATGGAAAATAACTTGGTTTTTCTCACTGACTCTGACAGTCTGAGCTGTTATTTTTAAGCACAGCTTCTTGAAATACTGTGCAGTTTTGTTCTGAATGAGATTTACTGTGGGTGTGCAGCTGATTTTGTGGAAACACATCTACTGTGTTCACCTACAGGAGTTTAGAGATAAGTTGCGTAAGAAAAGAAAGTGAGATGATATTTCTTCATGCTTCAGACTCTTCTACACCCTCACATTTCTGAACTGATGGCACTGCTGGTGCCACTACCACAACACTGCAGCTGAATACTCCTGGCTATTTTTGCAAATTAATTTTTTTTTTAAGCTTAACATCAGAGAAGAGAATTTATTCCTTCTCCCACATTTGAATCTCTTCAGAAAACATACATTATAGTCTTTGAGCTATAAGGAACCTATGCTAATCCTGACAGATGTCTTTGGACAATATTTTAGTAAGACGTATTTACTGCCAAATGGCTTTTCAAAGGTAATGGTCCGTTGTTAAAAATGGTATTTCATGGTAATTTGAGTTCTGTGTGAATTTAGGACACTTCACCATGCAAGAGTATAACCTCATCAGAAAGAAAAATGAATTGCTATGAGTGGTACCCTGCTTTAGTTTCCATTTTCCACCTTCTTGCCCAATACAGCTTGATCTGTTTTGCAGGAGAAACATACAGTGAAACAAAAGGTTGATTAAATCTGAGTGTTTCCCAAACCCATTTTTTATTAAAACTTGTAATGTGTTTTTCTGGCATTATATCTGAAAGAGAAAATCTTCAGGGTTTCTCTGTCTCCTCTTTCAAAAACAAATGTTGGCAATCTGATCCAATAGAGAGTGGAAAGGGAAAAGCACAAGAGAGGCCACAAAGATTTTCTTGCCTCATGTGACACCAGGCATACAGGATTTGAACCTTGGTATTGGCAGGACATTCTTTGTCACCTCTGCTTCTCTCAGATGCCAACCCCTCTAGTAAATGTAGGACCTTTTGTGATTTGAACTCATTTAAGCACACAACCACTCTAAGATGCTGTAAATTCACTTCCAAGATGAAATTTCAGGTTTAGATCAAAGTAAAAAAAATATGAAAAAATATGTTCCTTCACATCTCCACCTCATTTTTGGAAAGATTGAAAGAAAAAAAATCATTCTTTATTCTCTTCTTTTCCATGGCTACAAATCAAGCAAAGTCTGAGTTTTCTGAATTAAACTTTTCAATTTATATTTACTCTTTTGTTCTTCCTGATATATACAAGACTCTGCCAATGTTTGCTGACCTGACAGAAATGCTTTGCTGAATACTGATTGAAAACTTGACTTCCAGACACTTTAGTTAAGATGGATGCTGCTTTTTTTATAAGGCATACACTACTTTAGGAAAAAAAAATCACCTTGGGGCACTGTCATCTTGAACCAAGAACTTTCTATTGCAATGACAGCTTGTTCTTCCTAAGAATATGTTGCAGTAAGAAAATAAATTAGGCAATGTGATGAGCAAGATGCAGGAGGAAAGAGGTGGAGAACCTTCTTGCCTTTCGAGGAAAAAGGCTGAATGTATTAATTTTCTCTGAACTGCAGTAGCGGAGAGAGGCAGGCAGCAGAGGGGGACATCACCCGTGAGTGGATAGGGTAAAGAAACATCACTTATGGAACCTGGTGCCTTCTCATGCTGCTAAGAATGACTTCCAAACATGTTCAGGTAGTTCCACAAACCAGTGAGCCTTTGGATGATTCCAGTCTTCTGGAACAGAAGATCTAGTTCTTGCCTCCATAATTTTTTAATGTGACATGAAAGAGAACATGACAAGATGAAAAACCCAACCACACTTACTTATATTTCCTATTTGAAAACTACTGCTGATAATATTAACTTCTTATCTATTTTATCTGCTTCTGCTCCTGGAACTTTCCCTAGTCATTGTCAAATATTCATCTTGCATATTTCCCTCTTCCTAAGTAGTAAATCTACACATGGAGAGCACCTAAGTCCCTCTCCTATGTCAAGTCTGTCATGGTAGCCCTGACAAGGAAGCTGGAACTCCAAGTAGGTTCTTCCAGGAAGAAAGCTTTTGTTTCTTTGAATCGTTTCCAATGGTGGAATTATCCAAACAGTTCAACAATTTGAAATAATTCAGCCTGGTGCCAGGTCTGGGAATGAAAACATTCCAGGACTCTTAACACCAAGCTGATAAGTGTTGGAATGCATGACTGTAAATTGAAAATTTCACCTGACAGGGAGAGAACTTCAAATAGGGCTTCTGCTCCAGGAGAGTACCCAATGATGCAAAACTGGAGAGGGCCTGTGGGGATGTCTGGCACCCCATGCAAGAGTTACACAGGACATCATTGCCAGACCATGATATCTGTATGAAACAATTGACAGAGTCCACTTGCAAGCAATGAAGGAGAATCATGACCAACAAGGGAGGAGAAAAAGGTGTGAAAATTGGATTAATGAACTAGAGGAAATAAAGAGTGGTATTAAATGAGATTTGCATCTCCCCCCTCTATTTTAAAGGGTAACAGATAACTCCATCCACTGGAGGATATTGAAGCCTCCCTGAAGAAGGGTTCATTTTTTTTTTTTTTAATTCTGCCAAAGGCTAGTGTATCAGCAAAGATGTTTAAGGCTTGCCCATCCAGCAATGAATAAAACAAACATCTTCTCTAGACCTTCAAGTCAGAAAGGAAATGACTGTCAGCCCAGGAAAGGTAATTGGATATAAGAAAAACACAAAACCTCAAATGTATTTGGATATCTTAGCCCACTGATAGGTGAGGGTTAAATTTCTCCTCACCTCAAAAGGTTTAGGAAAAATCATAGGTTTTTTATTCATAAGACACCTCTACGAATCAGTTACAGGGAGAAAAAAAGCACAGCACTACTGAACTGCCTTAATTATTTATTCTGACAGTCTGAACAAGCAATTGAATTGAGATAGCTTGGGTGTCTCTGTTGACTAATAGGGGAGAAATATTCCAGAGTTTAAAGGCAAGTAGTGAATTGAGAGTCAGTGTTTATTAATACATGATTGAATTTACTACTCTGAGGAGAAGCTTATGTTACAGCTCTTTGGTTCTCCTCTACAGAAAAGAATAATTTGGGAAGGCCCTAAAAATTGTTAGGTATGCTCTGAAACGTAAAAACATTAAGATAGTAAAAAGTTAATGGGAAGCTCCTGAAGGTGAACAGATAAGATGCACATTGATCGTAATTCCTATACAAAGTGCAAACTAAAAAAAACAGGAAAGAAATAAGGTAACTGGATAAAGGAACTTTTTTTAATGAAGACTAAAAACTAATTACACAGAATAAATAATTTATTATCACAGAAAACCTGAAAGACAGCAGACTTATTCTGAGCTTGTTTTATTCTGGTTTATTTTCTTGGTTTCAGTATTATGATGTCAACTAGATTGTGCTGAGCAGCAAAACCTTTAAAAAAATTAGTAGGCAAAATTGAAATTCTAAAATTTACAGAAGCCCAAAAAAATAAAGGATGAGCTATATACAGTACAGCAGACTGAGATGGTTCCCTCAGCAGGTTATTGCAAGTTCTGTTTGTAGTCAATGGGATGAAATATGCACTGTTGAGTCATAATTCATCTGTCCTGATTTAGAAGCCTTACTAGACTGAAATGAAAGCATTTCTCTTTTGTGGATAAAAAGTGTCTAATCAGCTCACAGTTACCCGTGTTCAGATGACATCACTCCACATGTTTTGTAAATGCATGAAATTCCAGGGAAGAAAATGGAGTCGATTCAATCCTAAGTAGAATCTATATGTAGCAAGGAAGCAAAAAAAAAAAAAACAAACCATCACAATAATTTGTAGCTTGGGTTCATATTCTCTTACTTTTATTTATCTTCCATCTCTGGAAGCAATGGCTGTATCCATAGCAGTTAGCAAGACTGTGCTACTGTTTATTCTTTATCCTGGAAGCCAGCTGGCACTATCTGACAACATCCATATGTTTCAATTCTCCTAGCCTTCAAAAGAGAGTGGCCATATCCAAATTTCCTACTGGGAGCAGTTCCTGGCCTATAATACATCCTCAACTGTGCCTGGGAACAATTTATGAGGATGTTACTTGGCCCAGATGAAACCTCTCTGCCAATCAGAAATATGGCAAACAGTTTTGGGGTGTCCATTCCAGGGCATTTTTTAATGTAATGATATAGAGGTACCCACTGAAAGTGACTGCATAGCACAGCTTTGGAAACCTGGGCTACAATAACCAACCTGCAGCACATTTCAGTAGAGACGGTGGCAAAAAAATATCTCTGCACATGTTGGACTCAGCTCTGAGTTATCTTGTCTTCATTTTCAATAAAATATAAGAAGATAGTTGGGAACTACAAGGGAAGGTGATAATATAGTGAGAATGACTGACAACTGGTGCTGATAAAGGGGAATATTGCTGGATAACCCGAGTATATATGAATATAGGAGATACAATCAGTGGGAAATGGGCATTAAAGTGATCACTGTCAAAAACTGAAATCAAAGCAGGCCTGGAGAACAGAAAATGACTATATGATTTATTTCTGATCTCTTTATATAAGACATGAATCAATCATAACACAGAGCTGCATTTATCATTTATTTTTTGAGTCAAGAAGAGTTCTACAGTATTGCACATTGGTAGATGAACAGTGAAGGGTCCTGACAACTCAGGCCCAGTCTCGCTGGGAACAGCTGGAATAAGAATGTCACCAGCCATAACACGAACTAAATATCTTGATCAATCTGGAAAAATAGACTTTCCAGGAGAGTGCCAAGGAGATCCAGATTGGGGAACAATGGACAAGACCTGCATTGTTACCACCTGTCTTTCCCTATCACCATGATTTTTAATCATACAGTAGGATTTTCACAAAATATAAGCTTTCTTTATAGAGGAGCAGCACTAGAGTAGAAATTACATTTGAAAATGACAAAAAAAGGGAAAAATTAATTTTACTCTGGAACTGTAGATGTGTGTATGTCTTGTGTGACAGAATTTGATTCAGCTGCTTAAACATGTTGATTCGAGATAAGGTTTTCTTGGTTCCCCTTGTATCAGCAGAGGTCAAAGCTGGGATTCAGCTGCTTATTGCAGGTGTCTTGTGCAGTTTAAGAAGCCCTGGGATATATTCTGTCTGGCCTCCAGCTGCCAGAAGAAAAGGACATGAAGAAACCTGTATCAAAGTACCTAAAATAAGTGAACATCTGCATCTCCACCACTGGATTTCATCACTAGTAAACAAACACAAACACATCTCTTCAGTTGATCAAGTGTGTCCCTGCTGATTTTGTGTAACCATATGTTGCCAAGTAAGAAAATGTCTTCAACCCAGCAGATCCTGTTGAAAATTAATTTCTGAAGGTTTGAGAGGCTACCTCAAATGATCTTGTAAACTTTAGTAATTATTCCCATAAAACTTTGAGAGGCAAGCCCCAGAAGATTTGACTAAGGAAACATAATACTTAGTTTTAAATAGCAGCATTAAGAAGAAAGATCCAGAAACTTATAGACTGGCCAACCTAACTGTGAAAGCCACAAAGACAGAGAGGAAGGTTGTTGAACATTCAGTTTGCAAACACTGGCAGGATAATAAAGTGTTAAGAAAGAGTTAACATGAATTTGTAAAGAACAGATCACATCCGATAAATTTGATATGAAGAAACACAAAGTTGACTGTAAAGACATACAAGGTGATTTATCTTAGTGATTGTTATATTTTCATTTTCCCATAAATAATGGATGCCAGATCATTAGTTCATCTTCATGTGCTTTTTATGTCTTGCATGTGTCATATGCCTCTGTTTAATGTGTGGCACATTTCCCAGGAAAATGTTATATTTTTAATTGACACACTGCAGTAATTGCCATACCTTGGCAAGAATAAAACGAAACAGTCCTGTCAGAACTTGTGATGGAAGTATTGCCACCATGAGAAATTGCTCATGTCCTTGAGGCATTCCCCCTTCTTGAATCACAGTTCTACACCTGTGCCTATCATGGGTAATATTTCCCAAGTAACAAAAAACTGCTGCAGGCAATCACTGATGTTATCAACCTGATTTCCCCAACATCTACACTGGTGTTCAGAATGCTCTTATCATTAAACTACATTGATGTCAAAGAGGTACAGAAAAAACCACAAAATTTCTTGATTTACAGAAAAAATCCACAACATTCAAAAGCCCCATTTAGAACAAAAAGAACTGCTCAGTAAAATGACTCATAAAGAACCAAAATCCTGAGGATTTAATATGAAAGTTATTGACTAAAATTTGTGAAAGCCCAAAGCCTCACTCTTAGTGCTTTTCTGTTGAAGGTATTATAAGATAAATGTCTACAATGTTCAATGTTTTTCCCCACCTCAGAATTAGCATGGTGGACTTTTCAGTATGGGCTTCTAATCATATTCTATTACATTAAACCTGCAGCAAGTTATAGGCTGGCTTGCAGTAAATTTTTAAGCAGATAAAAAGATGCTTCAATACTAAATTAGCTTGGTGCACTCATCTTTCTCTGCATATAGCCTGTCAGTGCTTCTTCAGTGGTTTTAGTTTAAAGAAATTCTCAAGAAAATTGTTAAGGTGACATTTGTAAAGTTGAGTGTAATAAATTTTCAAAAGTTTCTAAGGGAAAACTGTCAAATACATCTACACATGCATACATAGTGGAATTTTCAAAATTGTCTTTGAGGTAGAAGGAGAAATTACTTAGATGTCTATCAGTCAGTTTGGATGTCTACATACATTTTTAATTACCTCTTTAATGTTAAGAGTGACTAAAATGTCATCTAACCTAGAGTTATCAGCCTAAAAATTAAACTTCTAAACTCCCTCAACAGTCAATGATGTGAAGTGGAAGTCCCTAGAGAACAATCCATCCCACCTATTTTAAGATCCAATTAATCATTTCTTTGTCTAAAGAAGAAGCTCGGGTGCCTAACCTTGTCTCAGTGCCTTTGAAGACTAAACAACAAATATCAGGACATTCTGTGTTCAGCCTTGCAGAGAAATCAGCTGGGGGTAGGAACTGAGGGACAATCAAGCTGGTTCCTTCCTGTTTTACTTCATTATGGACTGAAAAATGAACATGAAAGCTGAGCATGTCAGGGGTTGGAGAAGGAGTGCGTGTACTGAAGTACCTAGAATTCATTTGGAAGGGTTTACTGAGGCTATTCTCTTCCAGAGAAATGTCTAAGTTCTTCTCACAGTTCTCTAAATATTTCTTTGAAATTGTTTTTATTTCAGTTTTTGAAGTCTACCAACTTATATTTAATCACCTAGGGATTTTCTATAGAAGTTTTTCATGTATTTGTAAAATTCAGACGCTCAATTTGGAGCGTCTCAAGTTTGAAAAACTTGCATCCAACTCTCCATCCTTTTCTTGACAGAAAAAGACAAGAAAAAAAAAAGATAATGGCTTTGACTTAAAATGTTCAATTTGGCCTGAATCCCTTTTTCAGTCTTGGGAAAAAAAAACCAGCAATGGAATTGAAAAAAAGCCCTACATTAACAATTGATGAAAAATATCTCCTTGCTGTCAGTAGATCAATGGAAAGAGGACCTACACTTGCTTAGATCCAGTTCCAGGGTTAATTCCTTGTCTACCTGAGAGAATTAGTGCCCACCTGGTTCACAGTCCAGCACAGTCTCTTCATCACCATGCAGCAGAAGCATTCTGGGGGAGGCAGTGCCTATCCAGGCACTGTTATTCTATCCTGGCAATATTCCTTAAATCAGTGATTGATTTGAGATGTCACTGGATTTAGTCCCAGAGGAGTGACATAATCCTCAAATGAGATATTCTCTGCTCTCTCATTTTGTCTCATCTCACTTGATTTAGGCATTTAAAGGCACTATTAAAGCCAACTCCTAAGAACAGGAAAGGAAAGAATTATGTGTTTCTTAAAAAAAAAAAAAAAGATACCTGGCACATTTGGACTCTCTAAATTTATTGCAAAACAAATCCAAACTTTATGGTGCAAGACAGCAACTTGTACCAGCAATAGCATGGCCAACATGACCAGGCAGTGACTGTCCCCTGTGCTGGGCACTGGTGAGGCCACACCTCAAATGCTGTGTTTAGTTTTGGACTCCTCATGACAAGAAAGACATTGGAGGGGCTGGAGTGTGTCCAGAGAAGGGAACGGAGCTGGGGAAGGGTCTGGAGCACAAGTCTGAGGAGCAGCTCAGGGAGCTGGGAGGGCGCAACCTGGAGAAAAGGAGGCTCAAGGGGAACCTTCTGGCTCTGCCCAGCTCCCTGGCAGGAGGGGACAGCAAGGTGGGGGTCAGAAATAAGGCAAGGGAAAACAGTTTCACCAGGGAAAGTTTGGATTAGATTTTAGGAAAAATTTCTTCACTGAAACGATTGTCTGGCATTGGAACCAGCTGCCAAGGGAAATGATGGGGTCACAGTTCCCAAATGCATATAAAAATGTGTGGATGCAATGTTAGAGACAGTTTAGTGGTAGACATTGCAGAGCTGATTTAATGGTTGGACCATCTGAGAAGTCTTAACAATTCTGTTATTCTAGAGTGAGACGTAATGGCAACATTTCAGTCCTGAAAGAACAGAGATAAAAGAAAATCCCACCAAGATTCCTCATTGTTCTGTTATCTACTCTCAAATAAGACTAAGACACTCTTTTCAATGCTTAATACTTACAAACAAGGCTAAAGAAATTCCTTCACTTTAATATAAAAGGAGAGGTAGGTGAGAAGGTGACATGAAGAGAAAGGATAGAAATTGATGTATATAACTGCAATAAAAAGGTTTGCAGTTATATCATTTTGATTACCTGCTTCTTTGAGTCAATATTCAAGTCAATTGAGCCTGTGCAGATTAGAGTCGCTCTAAAGTCCTTTTACAAGGGAGGGTGTTTGTGACATGAAAGTGTGAAAAAGTACCCTGGCTGAGAAACCTGAGAGAATAGGCTAAACAAGACCCTTAAGTATCTTCTATACTATCATATTTTTTAGTTTAGATTCTTAATTCTTGTGATCCATGAGCTTAAAGTCCCTGTTTTCTTTGGATGAAAACTTGTGATTTCCATCAGAAGTTTGCCTTCTGTTTAAAGCAAGATCTGGGCTAACTGACCAGCATTAATTAATTTGCTCTCAGAGACAAATAGGGGTCACAGAAGAAGTCAGATCATTCACAGCAAGGCTGTATTGGGTTTTCTTACAAGCTGCAAGAATCAGGGGAAGTCACCAAGTGCCAGGGGACACCCTTCAACTAGGGATTGGACTCTGGAGAAGGAGAAAATTACATCTGAACAAACAAATCTGCAAAAAGAAATCAAGAAAGGTCTGTCAACCACCTATGCTAAAACAAAAAAGGAGAAAAAAGGTCAGTATAGGAGAATGAGCATTTTGGGTCTTGTTTTACTTAGTTCATACCTGAGAGCTCAGAAAACAGACAGATATACGAACCCATCCTGCCTTCATATGGGCTGCTGACAAGTCTGCCTGGACACACACCACCTTCCAGTCTGCTCTTCCAGTAATGAAATCTGCCATCATCATCATTCTGTTAGTGACAAAGGCAAGGAAGAGTGTTCTGCAGAATTGTTTGTGAGAGAATTAATTGACAGCAGGCTTCTTGGCAGTTTGCAACCATAACATTTGTATGATCTGCTGATGCCACAGTTTTATTCCCTGCTAATCAGATATTGCTCTCTTTACTGTGCAAGGGCATCTCTTGTTGTTGGCATGCAGAAGGCAGACCTCGTAACAGTAATAATTCCACAACATCTTTCCATCTATATGGGCACATATTGTCTCAGAATACTCCATGGAGACAACCCCAACACACTGAGCCAAAATGTGAGCATCTGCTTGATCACTTCATGATGTGGAAATTCAGCTTTGCCAACCACCTCCTTGGATCCAGTACAAATCCCTACCTCATCAAAGGAGCCATTTCCTGAGAGATAATTGTGGTCCTTATTTACGTGCACCTGGATTGAGCCTACCTGGCATAACTGAGTTGTTGGCATCTGAAGCTCTGTCTCCTTCAGCTTCCTTTGGGTCAGTGGAAGGAAACAGACACCTGTAGATTTCCAGATAGACAAGAGATTTGAAGGGCAAGGGGGATAATATCTACCCTGCACATGACAAGCTGTTTGATCGCCAGGGTTAGAGGGATTCAGTGCCATCCAGGAGCCTCAGATTGTTGCTCTGAGATAAGCTGAGTACACTGGAGACCACTTACAGGAAATCTGAAATCTTACAGAAACAAGCCAGACACCCCTGAGGTAACAGAAGTCAAAAGGGAAATATCAGGGAAATACCTCTAAGGAATTAAGAGATGTTCCCTTAGGAAGCCCAGCTGAAGTGCCTCCACGTGAATGCCTCTACAGCCAGCATAAGCAACAAAATGGGGAAACTGGAAGCCACCATGCTGTCAGAAAGCTGTGACCTAGAAGCAATTCCTGAAACTTGGTGGGATGAATCCCATAACCAGAACATGGCTATCAATGGCTAAAGGCTGTTCAGAAGAGACAGGGGAGAAGCAGAGATGGAGGAGATGTGGGTCAGGTGAAGCATCAAGATAAGCCCGTGAAGTTTAGGAAAATAAACTTCCAGCTCTTCGAGGAGCTAGTCCATACAAACCTACAGGAAACTGTCCTTAGGGAGCAGAACAGAGCTAGAGGATCTTTAAGGATATCTTCCACAGAGCACAAGACCTTGCAATCCCCAGGAGCAAGAAATCAGGAAAGGAAGGCAGGAGACCAGCATGGCTGAGTAGGGTCAAACTAAAAGGCAAGAAGAAAATGTACAGGCAGTGGAAGCAGGGACAGGTATCCTGGAAAGATAATAGGACACAGTTGTGTAAGGATGGGGTGGAGGAAGACCAAGGGACACCTGGAGCTGAACATGGCTAGTGACACAAAGACTAACAGGAAGGGCTTCTACAGACATGTTGACCAGAAAAAAAAGGTCAAAGAAGGCTAAAAGATACTGGCAAACTGGTAACACCAGGCCATGAGAAGGCTGAGGTACTCAGCAACATTTCTGCCTGAGAAAACAGCGCAAGATTGCAGTGCTCTGGTGTTAGAGCAGCAGAACTCCATGTCCATTGGTATGTGAAGTTTTCATCTTCTTATTTGAAATAAAAGGATTCTTATCATTAGCATTTCGTATGAAATAACAACATCAAATCTAAAATGAGGTCACAAACATGCAGATTGTGTAGCAATTTTTTTAGTGGGAACATTTTATGGGAACATTTTCTGTTTTCATTACTGCTTTTCTTGAAAAAATGCATTTCAAAATCGTAGGAACATAGAATGGTTTGGGTTGGAAGAGACATTAAAGATCACCTAGTTCCAACCCTTGCCAAGCACAGGGGCACCTTCCACTTTCCACACAGGATATTTTACCGACCACAGATAAAACTGTGGTAAGAAAAGGAATTTTAATATTTCTTAATGAAACATTTTTATATTTTGCCAGAGTGTTCTGGTTTGTATTTAGCAATCTTTTAAGTTTGTACTGTGCAGTTGGAGCCTTATGAATGAAAACACCATTATACAACCATTTATCAGCTTGAGAGATATAGACTGAAACGGTACAAATTTCTGGCTCAGTCTTATAATGATAACTCATGACAATATCTAAAATCATTTTTAGTTCTTTAAAACTGAAGGGAAAGAGCAATTTGCTATGTCATCGCTGGGATGAATGGGCAACATTCTCAGAAGCAATCAACTAAAATAAAGTGATATATAGGTTCCTGTAGGAGGCAAGCAATCTTAAAATCTCTTTCTAAAACAAAGCATAACTTTGCATTCTGACCCACACTTAAATTGCAGTGATTTACAAATACAGTTCCTTTTATATTTATTGTTATTTGCCTTTCTGAGTAAATTCAGGGTACTGAGAGCACATTGTGAAGTGCTTCTCACGAAGCTTTGCTGACATAAAAGTAATAAAATTAAGCATTCTGTAAGACCAGTGATTCATTGGGAACAGTCAGCACCTTGCTCCTGGCGTAGATTATAATTTTCTTTCTTCTGAGCTTCACAAGCAAAACCTTCTTTTGGTAACAAACTTAGCAGGCTGCTTCTTTACAGATTCTATTCATCTCCCAGTTACATGTACCAAGCTATTAAATGGGACCTGTGGTCTTGGTTTGTGTTGCCTCTGCCTTACCCCCATTGTAATGACTATCAGTGCAATATTTTAAAGTGTTTCAAAAGCATTAAAAACTAAGGGTTTGAAGTAGTTTGATCCAGCAGTTTCCTCATTCCCCCTTTTTCTTTCACAGTGTAGGGCTTCTTATTAGGGGTAATCAGACTTTTTAGGGAGGAAGGATAGCTGGAGCAGTGTATCAGATGGAAAGAGAGGCAGAGATCATCTCCCCAGTTCCTGTTACCATGCTGGTTTTAATGGTCAGAGAAATTAATGAATGGACACAGTAAAGGCAAGTGGGAGTGATGGGCTCAAAACAGCAGAGGGTTTGGTCCTAAAGCAGTAAGGACACAACGTTTTGTCAGTCACCCTATAAAGGAAAGCAGCCCCTGGCCCTTCCGCCAGCTGAAGGTGCTTTCAACCAGTGAAGCCATTGCTATAAAAATGTGATAAACTGAATCAGCACACAGTGCTTCTTGTCATGTCCACAAAGGGATTAAGTTTATAGACCCCCCAGAATTTATAGATGTAAACATGGTACCTCAACAGAAATCAGAAATTTAACATCAATGTGATTTTTTTATAATTGCAGTGGCAGAACAGCATCACCTTTTGGCCACAGCCTTTACTAGAAAACAGAACAGAGACAGAGCTGTGACTTTCTATACAATATTAAATTTTTTGAGTGCTCCCTGGCATGCTTTTGCTCTGTCCATGGCACTTTCCCAAACAATTCCCAGGTGCAAATTAAGGTTTGTGCATGGCCACTCTGTTCTAAAGGCTAAAGGAGTAACATACCATAGTTTACATGCTTAGATTGCACCAGCTGGCCTCTGTGACAGAAAATTAATCCTAGAAAAAATTAATTCATTAGAATGGATGCAGATTAGGAATCTCCAATGACCTCCATAGGGATGTATGCGCAACAAAAGATTCATCAGAGAAAGCACTACTTCTCCAGACTCCTTGATGTGCTAGGAGAACACATGTTCAAACTATTTTCATGTTCAAAATTTTTACCATCTGAAAATATGGATATTCAAAATAATAATGGAAAAAGGGAGGGCAACCAGCTGACTCACTGCTCCTAGTATTCCAAGCAAAAACAACTCTCCCCAAAACAGAAGGGTGTCCTATATATTGTTCCAAGACTATGGTTGAACCTTAAATTTTCAGGCTGAGTTTGGCCAGAATAATAATTAAGTGAAAAGTTTAATGATCCTTCCCCTGGGATGCACTGCTAAAGGTCAGGTTTCAGATTCATTAATGAGCTGCTAAATGCTGCTGACTGGAAAAGGCTTTTTTTAAATCCTGCACAAGCCAACCCACTCATGTTTTTAATGGCAACACTGGGCATATCAGATGGCTGTGGGAGATTTGCCATGAAACAAAAACTCCTCTTGAGCTTTATTTACAACCATTTCAGTAGAGTTTATGAGAAGCAGCTTGAAGGTAAGGCCATGCCCTACAAAACTGAGGAGTTTTTTGGTCTAATTCCCCCTCATCATGGAATCCTCTGGTCAGTAACTTGGGGAGTGAATCAGAGCCATGTAGGGTAGGAGTCCTTCATTGGTGACAGCCCTGACTCTTGGAAAGGCTGAAAAACAATGTGGAAAGGAGTCAAGGGCTCGCAGGAAAAGCAGAAGTCATGTGCTATCTTAAAAATTGGGAAAGCTATGTATTTTAATAAATGTCTATGTGTTTGCATGTTTCTGTGTCTTGGTCCAACACACAAGGTATGAATTTCCAAAGTAAGACATACACCTTGATTGATTGATCAATTTATTGATTGATATCAGGTTTTGAGCGTATAAATAGCAATAAAAATCCTTTGCTACATGAGGACAGCAATGCTGGTCAATGCCATGGGCTTGCTGGTGGATGTTTCTGATAGTTCAAAACTAGACAGTTTGAAGCTAGATAGATTAAAACTAGATTTCCTTTTGCCTCAATTTCCCTGCCATAAAATTGGTGTAATACCCTCAACAATCTCACAGAGGTCATGATATTAATTCATATATATAGTGCATGAGGGAATCGATGTGTGCACTGCTATATCATCCCACAGCAAAATAATCAATTTTTAATCACTGCTTTGCACAGGTGCCAAGGGTAAATGGGACCTGAGACCAGGCAGTGAAAGTGTCAACTATTTGTATCAGTTCAAAGTTAGGTTTCTAAATGGTGTTGCTACAGTATTAAAATTAGTAAAGTAAAATACTTAATAGCCAGATTTAAGGGCCTGAAGAGCTGCACAACTTTAATTCATGCTTCTCGTGCATTTGAATTTTAATGCAGTCAGCCCCACGAATACAGAGCAACATAAAAGCATTCAGACTGACTCAGGCCAAAGGGTTTACCTAGCTCAGCATCCTATTTCTGATAGCAACCAATGGCAAGTGCTTTAAAAATGGGGATTTTAACAGGTCAAGCATCAAGTCTGTCTCTCCCAAAACACTCCCCCAGGCTCCTGCTGCTTCTTGGCTCATTGACTTGTGTGCCCAAATATGTTATCTCTGACCTTAATGACCTTTTCCATGCAATTTTCCTCCATGAATGTGTGCAAGTTCTTTTAACTTGCTGAATGGTCCATATTAGTGTTACAGGGGTTTGAAACAATTTGATACCCCAAGTGTAGCTGCAAGCTGTGGAGCAGCAGGCAGAGCACCAGTATGTTTTGCAGTTTTCATTTTTCAATAAAACTGCATGAAGAAATTTAAGGAGAATGATTTTATTCCAGTCATCAGACAAGTCATTTCTTCCCTCTTTGGTTCATTTGACTTTTAACATCTTGTCTAATGAGAGGAAACCCTTAGGTCCAAGGAAAGGTTTTTGGCTGTGAAGAGACGTGCTGAGCACCTTTAGAACCATTTGTAGCTTTTCTGAATGAATTCCTGCATCTACAGCATTCTGCCACTGCTGTCTGATAAATAGTATATAAATAGCTTACATATCCTGTATTGGCAGCCTGGGTAAATTTATAGGGACACACTGGGAATATGGGAGAGGGCTGCTGATCCCCTGGAGCATTGCAGTGCGAGCAGCTCAGTTTGTGTTTCATAGAGCAGGGCAGCAGCCACGGTGCTGCACCAGCTGCTTGGCAGCTCTCTGTGATCTGGAGCAGCCAGATGTGAGGATGTGAGGATGTGAGGATGTGAGGATGTGAGGATGTGAGGATGTGAGGATGTGAGGATGTGAGGATGTGAGGATGCTCCCCAGCCTGAGCAGCCTCACTGGTGGGACAGCCTGAGCCAGAGCCCTGGTGCTGCAGTGATCCCAATGCTGTCCCAGGCTTGGCAAGGGCAGTGGAGCAGCCTTCCTCCACGTTCCTGTGCAGTGCAGGAATGGGGCTTTTGGGGGAGGGAAAGGGAGATTTAATACCTATATTTCAAACTGCTGAGTCAGTCCCTGTATTTCCTTCACTCCCAACAAACAGAAGCAAAAGGCCAATGTCTCCTCCTGCTCTGCCTTCCCATCCCTTTTCTGAAGTAAACAAATGTCAGCAAATCCTGCACTAACAACACTGTTAAAAATATCACCCTGTCAGCAGACAGGTTCATTCCCTTTGCTCTGAAGCTCTCTCTTCATTGCAGTAAAGGTGTGCTGCTACATCAAGATAAGCAGTCTAGGTGGAAATCTCAGTGGCCAGGGGAGGAACAGAGAGGCGTTGTGCTCTGCACCACAGTGTCACCAGCTGGAGTAATTTCCAAATAGGAATTATTAGTGTGGGAATTTGACAGGACTTGACCTGGTAACCACCAAGGTAGAGGCTAGCCCTGCTTTACTCAGCTGGAACTTGTCTCTGGGGTAACAACTGAAAATGAGCTACTTCAGCCAAGATGCAGCACTTGCTCTCTTTGGTGTTTCAAACCAAGCTGACTCCAACACCAGCTCTACAGTCACAGCGAAAAGATGGTGCCCATTAGACTTTGGAGGTGCATTAAAAATATTCATAATCAAAGTGACTATATCCCTTTCAAAGGGAGATTAATCCCCACAAAGCTTTTCCCAGGTGATTTTCCATCTGTTCCGGGAAGGGGATGTTGTTACAATGAATAATTTCACTGGGAAAAGTGAGGAATGAACTTTTTCTGCTTATTGCTTGTTATGTCTGGAATCTTAGCATTCAGAAACTTCAGATTATGCAGAAAAATACATCTTGTCACTGAAAGGTAAAAAATTTTCTCCTTTCACAGTTGGGTCCCACCACTGATAACATTTTACACTTGCCTCGTGCATAAAACTCCAGAAATTTGTCCCACTCCCTTGAAACACTCTTTATTCTCTCAAACATACAGATGCACTGATCATTTTTTGGACATGTATTCTTTCACACCTATTTACTTCCCTAACTATTTAACCATTTTTTTCTTCTCTTTGAAGAATCCATTTTTGCTCCATCTTTGCCATTTGCAGAAAGCTGCAAATGACCAAATGTATTGTTTCTATAATGATTCAAGTACAGATTATTTTTGCTGGATGCCAGAATCTGCACATTTTCCTTCCTTGAGTTTCACTAGTACCTTATTCTTTTGAATGTTACTGGATTTTCAAATCCAGGTGATAGTGTTCTGACCAGTGTCACAAATCCATCCTATGCTTTTAGCATGAATTAGTATATAATGAATTCATTTGAGACTTGATCTAAATTCATTATCTTTTCTTCTATATGTCACTTAAAGTCTCATCAATAAATAGCAGTTTCCATGTGCAGTTCTTGCTTATATTGTTCATTAAAGGCTTAAATGAGAAACAGCAAAAAGCATTTTAATTCATTGCTAAGCACAGCAGAAAACTAAGCAGGATTCCAACTTTATGTACAATTTGCAAGCCATATACATTAGCTCAAACGTAAATCTCCTTTAATGAGGTATGCAGCCTGGTTATTAATCACATCCACTGAAACATTCTCCATGTTCAGCTCTATTTCAATGCAGGGGGGTTGCTATTTAATATTTCTGTTCCTTCGAACAAGAAGAGTTTCTAGGCATGAAAAATTGTAAAATTCGACCTTAAAATGAACTGTAGCAAGTGAACTTTGAATACAAGGAGGTGTCATTACAGTTCAGTTAGAAACATGTTTGTATTTGGACTAGCAGGTCTTTGGCTCATCTCCAGGGCTCATTCTGGGCTCCTACCCAAGGATGCTTATGGGGAAGCTCTGGAAAGGTCTTTTCAATATGAAAGATCCAAAATTGGATAAGATTCAAAATCAGAGATGCCAAATTCTTGTTAGCATTAATTATTTTTAATTTAAATCAAGATCAAGGTCCCACCATGGTGGTCTCTCTGTAAACAAGGATAGCAGTGTTTGCCTTGAGAGCCTGCAAAATGAGCGACAGAAACTGATGAAAGATCAAGGATGTGCCAAAGGGATGTGATGTGTAAGTAAATGATCTCCGTGTGATTTAGCTCAGTTCTCATAATTGCTTGCTTATGTTTGGGCTTCTATGTGTAGTGTGGGACATTTATTTTGAGGTGGATTAGAAAGGGTACAATGAGGGGGCTGTCAAGATCTGTGGAACAAATTACCTGAAGAGGGAACATATCAGAAAGGAGACTAAAAGAGCATGAACTACCACTTTTAATCTGTGTTTCCAACATATTGGTGTTAATCTAATTTATAGGTTGGTGTTTCTTAGGAGATTGGAAGGCAAGGGAGGAGCTACAGCAGTGAGTGTCACATCCTTACACCATTTTCTTGTACAGGTGTCTACAGCTGTAGCTGCGGATGAGAAGTTGGCAGAATTTCATGGGAGCAGTGCTAGGCTGATACTGAGCTTTTCTGAAATGCAATTATACAGCCAGCTCCAGACAGAATCAAATGTTTGCCTCTCTCCTCCCTGCTCCTCAGCCTCAAACAATCATGGGGTTGCTGTCTGCCAGGCTCCACTGAAATGCCCGTGAGGAGACCAACGCTTTTATGTTTTAATCTCACTGGAAATTCCCAGAATTATTTAAAAAGGCTTTCAGAAGTGCTCATGCAAGCAGAAATAAATGCAATTACTCAGAGTACACATGAAGGAATAGTCTGTATATTTAACAGGAGTGCCCCATGATGCACTGCTACTTTTTAAATGAGGTTCATGTTCTAATGGGGATAGAAAATTTGGAAGCTGGAAGTATTGATGTGTTCAGGCCTATGGCAAAGTGGCCATAGTCTAGCAGAAACATTTTTAAGGAAGTCAAAATATCTATTATATATATATGACTTTATTGATTATATTTTTGAAGGTTTTAAGTGCATTTTCTGTGTTTATCAGAAGCGCTAAAATCTAGCAACAGTGAAATCTCTTGTGCGGCACTGGAGATTTCCCTGAGGTCCCCATCACTAAAGATGATGGCTCAGCTGGCTGAGGTTTCATTGCACTTGGTTAAATATTCTTTCTATAAAAGCCAGCCTTTTTAAATTAGAAAATTTATTATGATAGAGATCTGTTGCTTAAAAGAGGAATTGTACCCTGAATACTTTTCAAGACAGAAAGGCACAGCAGGATGTAAAACCTCTCTGTCAGCACTTCTACATAATCTGGTTAGAGAAGAAATTGTGCATGTAGTTACCTCACAGGAGAATGGACCTAGAAAGGATTTAATTTCTCTGTTTAAATGCTTTTAAATATCATCAAATGTCATGTACCAAGTGCAATAAAGAAGTATAGGTTTAGTGAAAACAAAATTTCTGCAAGAGCTTCAGTAGGAGATCTTGGCTGGACTTCATTTTTTGCTGTAGTTACTGTAAGCTCTATGACATTCAGAAGATGTAAATACTGTGAACACTGAAAACTCCTATAACTCAAGGACACTCCTCCCTTTGGACAATGCTACTTATCAGTGCATCACTGCCAGAGTTAGACCAAAAGTCTGTCCCCAAAGTCTGAACCATCCCAGGCAGGTTTCACTGGCAGGTTGAGGTCTGACTTCACCTCTAGTACAGAGATTCTGGAGAAAGGGTAAACCAGTAACCACAGTGGGAGTGGTTTAGTTCCTCAGCTGCCTCATCAGACCCTCTCAGTTACCACTAAAGCAGAACAACAGCCAAGGCAAAACTAAGTAAAGAAGAAATGGCCAACAACCCAACTATGTGAACAATTCAATTACAATCACTTTACAAGTACCTAGAGAGATGTAAAATTAAAACCATTTTTTTCCTACCTACATTTCAGATTGGTTTGGACAAACATTCTCTATATTTTCCTTCTCCTTAATCAAGCTGGGAATTACTTTACTCAGTGTTGTGGTTAAGGTCCACTTCTTAGCTGGATGCATTCTGCTGAGATTTACCTTTATGGGATGAGATCTGGATTAAGGTACACATTTCCTACTGCTACCTAATGTATGACCAAGCTTCAAATTTTCTTTGCCTTCTACATCAAAATCCCTAAGGATTTACTGACTCTTCATAAAGAAGTGATTTAATATTTTTTTCTATTGCTTCTTCCCTCCCTGAGATGCAGAGAGTCCTTGGTGACTGTGATTAATTTGCTTAATCTCTGTGTTTCGGTTTTTAAATGTAAGTGGGAATACCAATATTAATGATACTAATATTAGTGATTTAGCAGAACAACAAATGCATCCTACACTGCAGTGTGTTGAGATGCAAAGTTGTTTTTCTGAAAAAAAGTGATGATGTGAACCTAAACTCTCTGAAATGGGGTGTATTTTCAAATCAATAAACCTGGGTAAGAGAGTCCAAAGAGCCAGCAACCTGGTCTAGTGGAAGGCGTCCCTGTCCATGGCATAGAGTTGGAATTAAATGGTCTTTAATGTCCCCTTCAGCCCAAGCTGTTCTATGATTCCATGATTCTGTGCTTCAATGTGCTCCTAATGATCATAGCCTCTTCTATTATGGGGTATTTATTAGATAAAACTAGACAAGTTTTTCTAGGACATGAATTACCTATTCCTGAGGGGACAAAAAAAAAAAAAAGAAAAAAAAAAAGTTTTCCTACTAGATTTCCTCCTAGATAAAATAATGTAAAGTTTATTTCCATTAGACTCACAGAAAAGAATTATAATGTAAAAATATACTTCTTGTCCACCACTATGATTTGAAAGAAAGCTGCCTCCTCATCCTTTGTATACATTAAAAGTTACATGTGTGGCTGTTAATGAAAACTGAGTACAATATTTGGATTTCTCAGTGCAGAAATGCTGAGTAATCTGTGCTATGGCACTTCTAAGACTCTTTGTTTGTTTGTTTGAAATATAATGTAGGCACCAAGGTTATCACCACATTGACTGTTATCACCTATTGCAGCAAATAATCTTCTTTATGTCTCAGTGCAAAAAAAAGTGCAGAGTCATCCTGATCTTCCTTCCTAGAAAGTTTACAAAAGCTGGCAGCAGCCAGCAGCTCTCCTTCCAGCAGAGCCTCATGGATTCAGACTGGGGTATAAGTGGCTATTATGAGGAGTGATAAATGCAGATCAAACCCCTGTCCAAAGAAGCTGACTGATTGTGGCACAAGTAACAGCTAAATGCTGAATGGGCATGCTTTGGTTAAGAAAACACTGAAAACAGATTTTTTTTTATGCTTAAAGAAATCCTACACATCTGAAGACAGAGTAAGGTATGATGGTACAAAAGTAAGAGACCTCAGGAATGTAAACAGACTCTGTCTCCCAGCACTGACAGGATGTACCCAGCACCAACATTAACATTTATTAATCTTTTAGACTTGCAATGAAGAATACTTTATCGCCTCCTTAGATTGGGTGTTCCAGAGCTTAATGATGCCCAAAGAAAGAAAGAAAGCTTTGGTTTTTCTGATATCTAATTTAATGGTTTTTGGGGATATTTTTCCAAATGAAACCAATGGCTTCTTCGCCAAGTAGAAATTATTGTTGTCCTTATTATACCTTTTTAATGTTGCATGTTGTTGAGTTCTCACTGGCATTCCAGTCCATGAGGAAAATAGAACTCACTAAGTTTCTCTTTGATTTTCTTGTACTAAGAAAGACTATTGTTTGCTGATTTTATTCTGCAGGGCATTCAGCCTATTTTTTCCATTTTTTAAAAAGTCATCCACAGCAAAGGTCTAGAACTAGGTGATTTTAAAGGTCCCTTCCAACCCAAAACTTTCTATAATTCAATAAAAGAAATCATGCCCCATTTCAAAACAGTGCTCCAGTCTTTCTTTTTGAAGATAGATACTTTGCTGCTTCTTTCCATTCTTCTTGGACCATGCTACCTACACTTACCCCCGAGATGATTTCTGATTGTTCAGAGATTGTTGTGGCTTAACTTTTGATTGATTCATTTCTCCAGGCTGATTGAATTTAACTCAATCTAGTGGTCTTTAATCTCTCCTTTCACTCTTTTTGTTTCTATCCCCTATCCTCTTCCAACTTATTTTAAATATCTGCTCACAATTAATTTTTTTATATATTTGAGGCAGAAAATGTATTAATTTTCTTCTTCACTGCAGCCTACCTTACTTGCTCTCCTACCCTCACAAATAATGGAATAAAAATTTCTTGTCTCCTTTCTTTTCAAGTAGTCATGGGCCATTTTCCTGTCCAGCAAATAAAAAATTGCTGTACTTCATTCATGTCATGTTAGTACCAGAGAAACTTGGCAGTTTTGACCCAGAGCCAAAGACCCTCTGACCCTTTCTGGAACTGCTCAGTGAACTTAACTCCACTGTCAATGCTGTTGTGGCATTGGGAATGAAGCTGAAGAAACAGAATTTTATAGAGTGACTATGTTGTCTGAATCTTGAGAACTGTCAGAAAATGTTCAGGAAAAATGGATTTGTATCCTTGTTGGGAGAAGGCAATAGACCTGTTTATCTGGGGAGAGCAGCAGACGCTGACTGGAAAACTCAGAGTAATGACATGGGAAAACCAGTCAGGCAAAGATTTCCTCTGTTGTCAACAAGAGAATTACTGCACTGTATTCCCCAATACCTGTGTTTGTGTGATAGAACTGAAGTGGAAATTTTACTTTTGTATAATAACAATCATAAAAAATCAGTGCCAAGTTTGATACTCAAAGAAGCTACAAATTTCAATATTTTCCTTAAGATAGTATTTGCTCTATTTGCAAAAAAAGCCTTGAGTTTAATTAGAGTATTTTAATTTTGAACACTATCACATTAGTGCATTCTCTTGAATAGATCTTGACACATATGTATGAAAATAAAGCCCCTCTTTATTAATTATTGTGTAACTTCCCCAAGGTTAAATGCACCCAGGTACTCATCACTGAGAATGTGATATATTAATAGTTTTAAATTAATAAGAATAGAAACATGGCAAAGATACAATTGTGAGCATAAAATCACAGGAGGGCAGATAAGTGAGATTTTGGAATAAGGAGAGGAATGTCCATATTACTGTTAATTGTTGACAGAGCTGGTAGAGCATTGCATCACCCATTCCAGAGCTGGAGCGTGTCCAGAGAAAGGCAATGGAGCTGAGGAAGGGCTTGGAGCACAAGTCTGATGAGGAGCAACTGAGAGAGCTGGGAGGGCTCAGCCTGGAGAAAAGGAGGCTCAGGGGGAACCTGATGGTTCTGCACAACTCCCTGACAGGAGGGGACAGCCAGGTGGGATTGATCTCTTCTCTCAGGTAACAAGCACTACGACCAGAGGAAATGGCAGCAAGTTGCTCCTGGGGAGGTTTAGATTGGATATTAGGAAAATTTTCTTCACAGAAAAGGTTGTCAGTCATTGGAACAGGCTGCCCAGGGCAGAGATAGAATCACCATCCCTGAAGGCATTTAAAAGATGTGCAGATGTGGCCCTGAGGGCCATGGTTTAGTGGTGGGCTTGGCAGTGCTGGGTTAATGGCTGGACTTGATGATCTTAAAGGTCACTTCCAACCTAAATGGTTCTGTGGTTTCTGTACCATTAAATGAAACCATGCCAGAATATGGGCCCTTGAAGTGGTGACCAGCTAGCCTGGTACACACTCTGCAGGAGACTTAAACACTTGCTCTAAACTTATAAAAATTGCATTCAAGTCACTTGATTCTTCAGATTTACTCAGCTGAAGGAGACAATTCTTTCTGTTTGATGGTCCAAAACTGACAGCATGCGTGACAGCTGTGCCATGAGAATTTGAACAACTCACCCTAAACTTACCAGGGAATTCAAAGTCCCTCCTAAACTGAAATGCTGGTTCATAAGAGACCAGCCTTTCCACACAGGCTTTTTTTTAACTGCAAGACTTCTGTACCACTGCATGTTTATCTTTCACTGGGGACACTGATCTGCAGTAGAGCAGGTAACATTCACAGAACCTGACAGTTTATGCTGTAATTTTCCCTGTCTAGAACGGCTGTCAGGAGTCTGCTTTGGACAACATAAGCAGCTGTATGAATCCAAACAAATCTAAAGACAAACTCAACAGACCTTTTGTTGCACCCACTTGATTATTTGCAAATCTCCTGTTGTCATATTTCTGGGTTTGATCTGAAAAATTTGCTTTGTGCCTGCTTTGGTTCATGCAATTCTTCTACTAAAGAGAGTGAAGGCCCACAAACAGGCAGAAACATCAACAATCTACTCCTACTTATTTTTCTGCCCAGTAGTGTGTCTGCTTACATTGGCCAGAACATTCTCAGGGCTAGATCCAAAGTGCAGAGAACTTAATTCTTTCTAATCCAAATTCAGATTTGTGGTTTTAATTGTTTTAATTGTTTTAGTTATTCTTTGAAAGCCAAACCAATGGCTTTGGTTTTTTAAATGTTAGCCTTTTTTAATTTTTTTTTTAAATGTTAGCTTTTAAATTTTTAATGGATTTTTTTAAATGTTAGCTTTTTTATTTTCCCCCAAGCTGTAATTCTCTGATGGTAAAAAAAAAAAAAAAAAAGAAAAAGAATGTGTCTGTATGCATTTATTCTTTTCAAAATGCACATAATATGAATACATATACATGATACATAACTTATATTTGTTATTTGTTTGTCTTCCATTAAGATCAGCTTCAACTTTACCATTCTGTCACAAAATTTAATAGCTGTAGACTTCCTACACTGTGACTGTGACAAGTAAAATGAAAGTAATTCTGCACTAAATTTTAGTTTATTAAAATATCATACCCCTAAAACACTTAGGAATGGAATACAAAGTCAGAACCTGTCATGGAACACTGACCACATCTGAATTTTTTGAATGTCCTCTCACAGGAGCTGATAGAACTCCTTGTCACCAGGAGAAGCTCTGGATAGCAGAAAGAAACACAGATATAATCATAGAAAATAAACCCATAAATTTTCTAGACAATTAATGTGGACCAATGGCTTAGCCACTACTCTGCTCTCCATCACTACTACCAGCATGTCAATTTTCATAAGTGTGCAAACTTGTGTGCTATCATTGAGAAGTTCCAATTTCACTCAGTAGGCAGAGAATCATGATACAAATTACTCTGGTTATTTGTACTTACAGTATAACTTTTCCTTCATTATGTACAAAGAACCAAGGTGTCCCACTCTTAGTCACAACCAATCATTTCTCAAATAATCCCTTTAATTTATACTCTTTGAAAGAAAATGTTACTAGTGGTTTTAAGTGTTTCAAGTTGAATCCCTTAAACCTTGAAAGATGTAGTAGGATGGCAAAAGGAATTTTTGGAACAAACCCCAGACTTGAACCAAACTTCATGTTCTCCTGTATTTGCAGTCCATTTGGGAACTAATTCAATGTCCATTAAAATCAATTAGTGTCTTCACTTTTTTTTCTGAGCATGGAGAGCTTTAGAATATCAGGGCTGTTAATTTAAGCACCTGCAGGTGAATGTGGTATTTAGATTTAGACAGACATTTAAGAGTTTTCCATTTGTTTAACCAAACAAAAACATAGCAAAATTTAGATGACGAAATTTTTTACTGCTGGAGGATGAAACACCTAGGAGGATAATTGGACCCCCTATGTATATGCACACATATAAACTTTGTTTCCTCATTCCAGGTCATGGAACCAAAGGAGTGTTCGAACTTCTTTCAGGATGGCGTCGGACCAGAGAGAATCTGCCATTCAAGGACCGAGTAGCAGATGCCTACTCAGATGTCATGGTCTCCTACACGATGACAAGCTCCTTGTATTTCATAGCCTTCGGCATGGGGGCGAGCCCTTTCACCAACATCGAAGCTGTAAAGGTCTTCTGCCAGAACATGTGTGTCTCCATCCTGTTGAACTACTTCTACATCTTCTCTTTCTTTGGCTCCTGCCTGGTCTTTGCTGGCCAGCTGGAGCAGAACCGGTACCACAGCATCTTCTGCTGTAAAATCCCCTCAGCAGAATACCTGGACCGGAAACCTGTGTGGTTCCAGACCATGATGAACGATGGCCATCAGCACACTTCCCACCATGAGACCAACCCGTACCAGCACCACTTTATCCAGCACTTTCTCCGAGAGCACTACAATGAGTGGATTACCAACATCTACGTCAAGCCATTTGTGGTGATACTGTATCTCATCTATGCCTCTTTCTCCTTTATGGGGTGCTTACAGATTAATGACGGAGCCAACATCATCAACCTTCTAGCCAGTGAGTCCCCAAGCGTCTCCTATGCCCTCATACAGCAAAAGTATTTCAGCAACTACAGCCCCGTGATAGGCTTCTACATCTACGAACCTCTGGAGTACTGGAATGGTACTGTGCAAGAAGACCTAAAAACACTCAGCCAGGGGTTCAACACCGTGTCCTGGATTGAACAGTATTACCAATACCTTCGAGTGGGTAACATCAGTGCAACCAACAAAAGTGACTTTATCAGCATCCTCCAGAGCTCCTTTTTAAAAAAGCCAGAGTTCCAGCACTTCAAAAATGACATCATTTTCTCCAAAGCTGGAGACGAAAACAACATAATTGCTTCTCGCTTATACCTTGTGGCCAGAACTAGTGAAAACACACAGAGGGAAGCGGTGGAATTGCTGGAGAAGCTGAGGCCACTTTCTCTTATACAGAGCATCAAGTTCATTGTGTTCAACCCTACTTTTGTTTTCATGGACCACTATGGTTTATCAGTAACTATGCCTGTCCTGATTTCTGGTTTTGGCATCCTGCTGGTGTTAATACTAACCTTTTTCCTGGTTATCCACCCTCTGGGAAATTTCTGGTTAATTCTCAGTGTCACCTCTATAGAGCTGGGTGTCCTTGGCTTGATGACCTTATGGAATGTAGACATGGATTGCATTTCTATACTGTGCCTTATCTACACTTTGAATTTTGCCATAGATCACTGTGCACCCCTGCTTTATACATTTGTATTAGCTACTGAGCACACCCGAACTCAGTGTATAAAGAACTCCCTCCAAGAGCATGGGACAGCCATTTTGCAGAACGTTTCTTCCTTTCTTATTGGGTTGGTCCCCCTTCTCTTTGTGCCTTCAAACTTGACCTTCACACTGTTCAAATGCTTGCTGCTTGCCGGCAGTTGCACACTTCTGCACTGTTTTGTTATTTTGCCCGTCTTTCTAACATTTTTCCCACCTTCCAAAAAGCACCACAAGAAAAAGAAACGGGCCAAAAGGAAGGAACGAGAAGAGATCGAATGCATAGAGATTCAGGAGAATCCTGATCATGTTACAGCAGTCTGAAAGGCTTAGAAAAATATAGTAGTATATTCTCTTTTTAAAAAAGTGTTGCACAGAGATGCAGGGAAAATAGAGCAAAGATCTCAGCTGCTTGTGCTGGCCAAGTCTGACAAGGCAAAGAAGATCAAGAAGGGGTATTCATGACACCTCCAGGTGCAAACTTTTTTAACAAAAATAATGAAAGTGAAATAATCTCAAATGTTTCCTTTGAATCCTCATTCTCCACCAGGGAAGAGTCTGTTGGCCATTAAGTGTTCCTGAGTCTCAAACTGTAGCTCAAATGGGAATTGCTTAATATGTCATATGTAGAACTAAAGCTAAAGTGAAAAAAGGAGTTACCATTAAGTAAACACTAGGGAGAAAGGCAGATTTATTTGAAAAATTTGTCCATGGAAGAGAACTAAACAATATTTCAAATGAGAAAATATTATAAGACCAAGAGAGATTGAAAATGCCATGGTAATTTTTTATTTTCTTGAGCAAGTTAGTTAAGATGAAACCTATGCACTTGGGAAGTAAATGTTTAAAACTATCTAAGCCAAAGTACTTCCCAAATCCAGTATATTTTGTATATCTGTAACACCACAATTAGAGCATTATTGCAAATGTGGATGGCAAAGGGATAGAGGTACTATTTATACAGGAGAAGAAATAATCATAGCCATTTGGAAAACTAACACTTAGTTCCTTTAAATGTGGCTTATCTGATTTCCCAGGAGGTCACAGCTGGTAGTTAATACCACACACATATTTTGGTATTTATGAATTATGAATTTCCCCTTGAATTAACAGATCTCACAAAACTAACCCAGGCCATCATCACTGCAGCACTGTTTGCAGTTCCTGCAGTGTAACACTTCTGAATCCCAATTTATCGGAGTTGACATTAAATACTGAATATTAATCAAGCAGGCGCTTTAAACGTAATGATGGATTGCATTTCCCAGGCACAACGTGACCGTGGAGCAGCTGAGTCAGCTCTGGAGCACCTGCACAGTATTATCATTATATATTTGGTCCAAGGGACCAAGGGATATGTTTGCTGGTCCCTGCAATATGCTGCAGGAAGTGGGATTTTCCCCTTCTTTAAGCAAAATATTATTCAAAAAACTTGCCACACACTTAAAAAAACACCTTGTAAAGGTTTGCATGGGGCTGGATCAACCCCTAGTTGTAAGAAGACAGATTGGTCCCCTGTGGGAAGGGGAGGGGAGGGTGAAATGTCTTTTTTACTGTTATTATTATTCCTAAATATCTGCGTGTTGATCATCTGCAACATAAAGCTTTGTTATGGCAGTTGAAATTTTACAGGAGAGTGCAGTAAATCCTCAGTTACTATGTGGCACTAGAAATTGTACTGTAAAGGACTATGAATTACTTTCTCTGCTTTGTAAACTATTCAGCTTAGTAGCCCAAGGGAAGGGATGAAAACACATCTAGCCATTTCAGTTTGCTCTCAGCCCAGTTCTGCACTGGAACTTGCCATGTCGATCTCTCCTTTCAGTATTTTAAAAGGGCTTGCTTTCTACTTCCTGGGATATGGTATAGCATCACCTCCATGAGCAATGTCTTCCTGAACCTATAGTATCCATGAGGACACTATGTAAAAATATCACTATATGAAGTGTCTATGTCTACTTTGTATTACTTGTGGGTACCTTTAAAAGATAATCTGGAAGCTGTTTGCCTTCCAAAATGTGTATATGTGTCTATTTGTGGCTGATAACTCAGTCTCAAACCTGCAGAGTTTGCTGACGTGGGTGTGTACATATGTTTTACCGAAAATCTCTCTGCAGGATGTTAATTCTTTGCTATGTGACATGTCTCACCTCTCCCTACTATTTCATGGTAAGGGTGAGCCAGAAGAAAATCACCTGCAGTACAAAAAAAAAAGCCATTTGAATGCCAGTTCTAATATTCATGAGCTGCTTCTGTTTCCAAGGAATGCAATTTCACCTCTTTATATTTTCTGTACTTTGCCATTATCATTTGCCAAAAATGACCTCTGTGTTTTAGGAGTGGGTCAAAGCTCTTGGTTGTTTGAGGAAACTTTTGAGTGCAACTTGTCTTAGAGAAACTTTCTAGACAGGCAAAACTTCCAAAGTTTGAATCTAGATCTAAACTTCAGGGGTAGCTAGATCAAGGTTACTGGTTTGACCCAAAATATTCAAGGTCCAGGCATAGAACTGAGATCTAAATAGTTCACTAAGGTTTAGAAGCAGGGGATGTTTTAATAATAGCTCAGATGTGTCTCTAGCTGGGAAGTTTTTACTGACCTTGATTTGCATCTTGATGACATTGTGCAATATCCATCCTATTTTGAACAGTCCATTGTGAATTTCAAGCTTCCCAAGCCTCTTTTTAGATTTCCTCCACTGCCCATACAAAACCTGGATCGTTGCAGCACTGTGACCCTTGGTTATCACTTCTGGAGGTGTCACCTGGGAAATTCCTGGTCTTGTCTTTTACTGCCCAGATATATCCCAGGAATGTCTGTCATGCATTGTGTTGAGGGAAATAGCACTTTCCAAAGCCATCAAAGCCAGGATTCATCTCATCTAACTTCAGATATTAGCAATGTAGATATTTTTGTCTGAACTTGCTTTATGGCCATAAGAGAGTGACAGACACTTTTGATCCATTTTACAGTTGTATGTTAGAAGTAAATTAATCACATTTTTTAAAATGCAGACTTCTGTCCATGGGTGATTAAGGAAGCTCAGCAATCGGTCCAAACACAGACATCAGCAATGCAGCTTCATCCAGGCTTGGGAAGATTAACCCCACTTAAAATGACAAAATATCAAGAGAAAAAGAAAAGATTATAAACATGCCTCCCAAGCTTCAATTTTAGGGATAAATCCCAGGAATAACTCAGCCCAAATTTTATGTTTTGCTTATGGAGCTTTATGCACAACAGATTGTTTAAAAAACTGGAATTCTCATGGCAGAGAATAGTAAGCCAAGACATCAGAAGATGTCAATATCAAAGGTGGGCTCGCACAAATGAACTCGAATTTGGTGAGGTGTCAAATCAACTCCTCTCAGTGTCATGCATATGCAGTAGCACTTGTATAACAGGCACCAAATATATAGATCACACACTGGGACTAGAAGGTTTTTATTTCTCTGTCAATGCAGGAGTGAAGCAGAAAGCAAACCACATATGCCATGGATGTAATTTTGTTATTTTTTTCAACCAATTTCCTCATCCATCAAAAAAGACCAGTGCAGCCTTTACTTCTGCAGATACATCAGTCTCTGTGGAACAAGGAAAACTGGAGTAATTTTGGGATGGAGACTCAATATTTTTTAATTCTTTCTATTTGTTTTTGCTTATTTTGCTTTCAATTCTTTTCAGTACATTATACCTTTTTCTACTGCACTTTTCAGTTTAACTGGAGCTGCATAAGCACCTGTGAAGAAAGCACATAGCTCATGCCGAGCAATTTGACACTCTGATAACATGCTGCATACTGGATCTTCATTACACACCTTTTTCCCCAGTTACCATAAATCCCCTGCAATACTGTGCATATTCCTTTAATGAATGATTTTATACATGGTCTAGATAATCTTTCCAGGACCCTGTGTGCATCTCCTACTTAGTTTGGTTTCATTCCCTCAAAGTATATTGCTTTGAATTCATTGTTGAGATAACTCCGTTGAAGTCAACAGATTTATTGCTGTGATGTATTTGACTTTGCATGTCTTCTGTCTGGTAAGAAGTGATACCATGACAAATGAGCCTCTTTCGTTGTTGGTGTGCTTGTTGAACCATAGATCTGTCTATACTCTATAGCCATAGTTGCATGCTGCACTCAGGGGGCTGCAGTAAAGGTTTATTTCTTTACACTTTGCTCGTGGGCTATTTTAACATTAATCTAATCTTCTGGGTTTTTTCAGGTTATTCTTTTTAGAGTTAAGTCTTCACCTCTGTATTTCAGTTCTTGATGTAGGTTTAAATTAGATTTTAGGAAGAAATTCTTTACTGTGAGGGTGGTGAGGCCCTGGCACATGTTGCCCAGAGAAGCTGTGGCTGCCCTGATTGTCTCCTAGACCAGGATGGACAGGGCTTGGACCAGGGCAAAGTGTGTTGTCCATTGCAGGTGGCTGGAACTAGATAGTCTTTAAAGTCCCTTCCAACTTAAACCATTCCATGTTCATAAATTTGTTGCCTAACAAAGCAATGCACCTTTTAAGGTCAAGTTAGATATGGATGCATGACACCTTGCATGCATAATTTAAAGAGATTATCTTCAGGGTTATCATTCTCAACTTTTTACTTACAATTGCTATTTGGAATGTAACCTGCTGCATGTTAATGTCTATTCAAGTTCCTTGAACAACTCTAGTTTTGAAATTTTTTCTGATGGGAAGGAAAAGAACCAGGGGGGAGTGAAGAATATGCAGTTAAGTGGTTGTGTAATCAGCATTCTTTTTTTCCCCAAAGGCTTTCACTGCTCTACTCTTAATTAAGTCACACTGAGTAGTAACTCTAGCATAATTAAGATTTATTTCAACGTAGTTATTCCATATTTCACTATGACAAGAGCTTGGCTTATTGTCTTTATGCAAGTACCATGCTAAGTCTCTGATTAATTTTTCAGTAATTATAAACTTTAATAAGTTATTTTTCATTGCAACACTAGGTTTTTGAGTACTTCAAGCTCCCATTTGATCTCCTAGGAAACACTGTAAGGAAGCAAAGTAAGGCAGACAGTGAAGAGATTTGTTGTAGTGTTGGGGAAAAGGGATTCTTCACAGGGATTCTTCACAAAGAGGCAGCGTCACCTCCAACAAGGTTTTAAAAAGTGATGCTCAGGATATCTGAGAAAAATAAGGTGAAGTGGAAACCAAGTGAAACATTGTTTGGAGTGTAACCAAATTATTATAGACAGATAAAGTTTGATTCTTCTTTCATAACTTCTTACACAGGCAAAAGGCATTTGAATAGGACAGGAAACTGGATATGGAAAGCACCTCATCCATCACCTAAAATTACTCTTTTCACCATAGTCTTGCATAAACAATGTCACACACCAAGTTAGTGCAGGTTGTTCCACCTCAGCACGGGCCTCTCCATGGCCTTTTGTCCATGAACAGCAAAGGAGGGATTCCATGTTTGCTTTCACAAACCTTTGGGGAGAAGATTCAGAACAGCTTCCTTACCTGCCAGAGCTGTGTGTGGGTGAGAGATGAAATTTGCAAGTGCACACATTTCATGCCCCACTTGTTCTCTCTCTGCTGTCTCATGAGCAGCAATACCATAAACCCCTGAGTGCAGGAATTCATAATTCCCCAGGAGTAATTTGGAATTTGTGACCACAGCAGCTCACAGGCTGACACAAGGTGATACACCTCTGACCAAGAAGACTTTAAGGGCTTTTTTTAGAGATGTTCTTTGAGAGATTCCCACTTCTCACTACAGAGCCCCACACAACACCTCACCTGCCCTGCACTGGAGAGGTTTAAATTCTGCTTCTGATATGGCAGTCAGCTAAAAGAATTTTCTGGAAGCTTTTCTTTTTAACCCTAGAGGCTTTTTCCAAATGTATTTTTTTTCCCTTTAGAAAATGGGAAATTTAGAAATGATATTTCTCCATCTCTTTCTACTTCCTTCATGGTTTAAAAACAAAGGATCCAATGTGAAACTTGGATTCTCATCCTACCCATAGCCATGAAAAACATCATTAACCACGAATTTGAGGAGGGTTATGCATATTCAGGTCAAACACAAGGATCTGGCTTTCTTGGCCACACAGGCAGTCAAAACCCTGCTGAAAACAAGGAAATGTGAAGCAGCTCACCTTTCCTAGCTCTCTTTGTTTCCTCTCTGACATACCAGTATGTCCACAATACTATTCTAAATTTTTTTCCTGCTTCCTCATTAAAACAGAGTTTCTCTTTCCCTCTCCCTGAGGCTATCTTCTTTTTGCAGATCAACTTATTTTGTACTTTATTCTTCTCTGTGTGCTCTCAACCTCTTCAAAATTTCCCTATTTATTTTTGAGAATTCTGAGGGCATAACTCTGTTGAAATAAATGGAAGATGTTTCTATGCTTCAAAGTGCAGCCTGTGGTACAGACTTAACTAATTTATAACAAAGTCCAAATAGCAAAATACTTTCTTCAGACAGAAAAGTATCTGTAAGAAAACTCAGAAAAAAATTAAGCCTAAATTTCCATTTTTATGAGGTTTTTATCTCATAAACTTCTACTTTTGATTCCTTTACTTTAGGCATTTGTTTTTCAGCATACTTTTATCATAGAAATGCCTAGTTTTTCTCTGCTTTTCTGCCTCAGCAACAAAAATAAATTGACATTTCTTCATCCCCTCTAAAAGAAATTATGGCCCCTGCTTGGAACAATTTTTCATCAAATTTCTGTCCAGAGCACATTTTCTAGGCTTAATTGTACAAACCTCTGGAAACAAGTATTCTAGTGGAAATAATGATACAGCCTTAACTACACAAAAATAATTGGTACCTCAACAGTGTCCTGCTAAATTCCATCCCCTCTGCATCAGCCTGCTGGATACTCCAGGCAGTATTCCTTACATGGATTGATAATCATTTCCTTCACCATGTGGGCAATATCAGCACATCAGAGTCTACCCTGCTTACATAGCAAAATCATGAACAGATTATCCCAGCTTCTGCTGGAGAAGGGAAATATCCCAGGGTAAGGCAGTGTGGCAGTAGTTTCCTGTGTGTTGGATATTGCTCTGAATTCCTCTGAAAAGGACAAGAAGCATCACTTTTCCTTCTATAAGCTGTTTGAGGATAGGACATGAAATATTTTAGATTTAGTCATGGACAGACATTTTTTACATGGGAATTTGAATAGAGATGTCAATCAAATAGAGTAAAAGTCTCCATGAATAGAGAAATCTGAGTCCACTACATCTTGCAATTCTGACTTGATACTTCTCTGATCTTATTTTCTTTCATCAATAAGGACTGAACTTTTCTCACACTTATCACATTGAAGATAATCCCTGACCTACAAAAGCATCCTGTCTGCCAGAAGCAGACATTCTCTTGGAGGAAATCCCATTGGTTTCAGCTCCATATCAAGGGAGATTTTGCAGGATTTGGACAGCAGTGGTTAGTATGTACCTCCCCAGGCATAAGCCCTCATTCCCAACATGCAGACCCAAATACTAAATATGTAGGATTAGTGGGATGTGTGATTTTGCCTCTACAGAAAAAGAAGGAGTCACTGCAAAATTCAGTTCTGAATGCACCATGAGGTGGAAAAGCAAAGAGTGGCCAAGGAATCAGTCTTGCTATTATTGTACCTGTGTGAGAATTTCAGAGAGGGCTCATCCAGCTGTGAAAGCTTAAACAGGGACAGCATCATGCCCTGAACAAGAATTTGTTCTCTACTCACTGCCTCAGAGAGCTACACTGCTCCTGAACATCATCATGAAGCCTGTCCTAAGTCCTAGGTATGACAAAGTTGAAGCACAGAACGTAGGGTGCATCTTCTTAACACCAGGTGATTCCAGGTTTTGTAATGACACAGGTATTGGAATTTAATCTTCAAAGCTATTAAACATCTAGAGAAGTTCCTGGCACAGCTTTGCTCCAGAAAACCAGTTCTCTCCCCAGAAGTCCCTGGCACAGTCTGGGTGCTGGCATGGCCCAGGGACAATTCCCACCAGACAATTTAGTTACAGTCACCCAATTTTTAGACTACAGGACTGTTTTATAGTATGGACACTGGCAGACCACATCAGCCCACATCTTCCTCCTTCGGGGCTGCAGAACAATCCTGATATTGCTTGATTTATTGTCAAAGTTATAACTTTAGACAGCAAGGCAGCCTATGTTCATGGTGGTAGTTTACATCTGAAGATCTTCATCTGGCGAAGTACTCAATTAAATGATTTAGTTTAATCAAACTCTAAAGTCTCATGGACTGGGACATCTTTAAATTTAAGCATGTGTTTAAACATTGAGCTAAATAAGGATTCACTTAGCTCTGTGCTTCAAGTTAAATAGGGGCTTGGCAGAAATAGAGGCCTTAAAAGAGAAGGCCTTTTTTTCCCATAACATACTAAATTCTACAATTATAGTAACAATTTCACAATATGTAGAAAAACTGTGCCAAGCACACATATTTTTCAGGGTTTCAATTTCCCTAAAGTAAAACATCTCAGGGACATTTTAGTGATTTGTTACAGTCATACAACACTCAGGCAAGAACAAAGCCTAGCTGAGGACTTTTTCTGGAAAAAAAATAGCAAGATATTTGACTCAGAATGAGAATACAGTATCTTGTGATATTAAAGCTCATTTCTAAAAGAAAAAATGGAACTTTTCATTCAATGTAATTCATTTTTTCTTTCAAGTGACGCACTAGAAAAGTGCTGGATATGTCTCTATTATGAATAAGACAGGAATTGCTCAATGAAGTTAAATTCAGCTTTACCAATAAAAAAGATAATAACACCTCCCATGAAAAAAAATTAAAAAGCAGGCTTTGTGCCTAGTGTAAAATTTGTCATGGCATCATCTGTTGCTTTTTAATTAAATTAAATATGAATGTTGACATAAATAGGACAGAAGTGGAGAATCACATGTCCTGGGGCTGCATCTGGTAAGGAACACTTATAGACACTGGGAAGAGAAATCAAGTCCACACTTGTGCAAAGACAAATGCAATTGCCAAGCCATAAACATGGTGAATAATCCCATTGGCTTCAGTGGAGCCATCAGGATGCATATAAAGATATGGACATAAGTCTTTGCCAGTCTGAGGACTGGGATAAACTGATATTCTAATCTAAAAAGGAAACAGCTTCTTAAACCAGACATTTCCTCAAAACCTTTAGAAAGGTTCAGTGTAACTAATCTCTGTTTCTTCCAAGAGCAATACGTTTTGATAAACTTTGCCTGAAAACTCAGTAGATACACAGGCTCTATAATCATTTAAGAGTCTAATGAAAAACATGAAGTAACTGTTCCCCTGGGATGCCTGTAGACAATACTTTGTGGAAGCACATGACCAGATGGAAAAGAACGTGCAAAAATCAGATATTAGGAGTCCCCTCCCAGGCTACAGTCAAAGGAGAGAAACAAGGAGAGAAACTGAAGTTCCTTGAGCTCAGATGGATACCTTAGGATAAGGGCCCTTGCACGAGTCTGGCAGCAGCTGCCAGAGCTGGGGAATAGTCTGGGATAACCAGTTCATAAACTTGAGGGCACGTGCATAAAATGGGGCCAGGCTAATGCCTCTGAGGCACCTCTGTTCGTTGTTACTGCAATGGAAATGCTGAGAAGTAGCTTTGGGGTGATGGGCAGTAACCAGTCTGTTCTCTTTGGTGGGGGTTAGGGTGGGCCATTAGGGCTCCATGAGGGCAGCTCAGTGACTGCAGAGGCACAAACAAGGCAGCTGTGAGCAGCCAAGCTACGAAAACAGGGGCTGAATTAAGCAGGTCCTGTGAGGAAAATACAGGTCATTTTTTTCCATTATTTATTTCCATTTGCCCCTTCTTTTAATGCAATGTTTGGGGTTTTTTTGTTTTTTAGCCCATAATGGTCAGATCTTCTACCTCCATTTAAGCTTCAGAATTTGCTTGACCTTTTTTTTTTTTTTAATGAATTTAGATTAGATGTTTAATTACTGGGATTTTTTAGGTGTAGGCAACTTTACTATGCTACAGATAAACAGCATAAGTCAATATTAATTTTCCTCCCTTGTAAAGCTGCCTTGTCTGAAAACTGTTAACATTTTTCAAGATCCAACCATGACCATATTTGTATAACAGACTTTTACTGAGCTTGAAATTCTATACCAAATACTTATGTCTTTTAAAGACTGAAATCTTCAATAAAATATGTTACTCGAAAATATTAGAATTCCCCTTCTTCAATAGAAAGATATTCAGTATTAATCCACCTTACAGTACCGATTTGTCAGGTGCCTGCTGCCTTACATTTAGCTTTAGAGGAAACAAACAGGGTTTTTTAAGACCAAATGTTGAGCTAAGACCTTGGGCAGCAGCAGGAACTGGCACCTCTGTCCTCACAAGAGGTACAGAGCATTTCAGGACTTGGGAAGAGTAGGTCAGAGCCAGGGAATTGGCAACCCTGACCTGGCATATGGTCCCTCACTGATTATCTGCAGATAGGCAATTTACAGGTGCCCTGAAGCTGTGTGAAATGCAACCAATTGTTTCAATTTCCCAGACAGAGCTGGCTACATAAAGGCCTCCACAGAAGATAAGCCAGTTCCATTCCTCACCAAGCACACCTCCCAATGGATCCTTTCTCACCAAGTTCCCTCTTGCTTTCTCGTTCAGCCTTCTCCCCTCTCCTCACAACCCCAGCAGCTCCCAGCTCCCACAGTGGTGGAGCTGGACTTTTAAGCCCTTCCAGTGCAAAGGCAAGGGGCAATCCTTCCCAGGATTTCTTGACCATCTCTGGGAAGACCAAGGAGATCTGTTCACATTGCACCCGGGGCTGCCCCATGGCTCGGAAATCTGCCCCTGCCTCTGTGCTACCTCTTCTCTTGCTTGTGATAGTGCAGATACCAGCATGAACATCCCTCAGACCCTGGAATTTACAGAGAGCTTCTAAGGACACATTAAATCGTTCACACATTCACTCATATTTCTCCATCCACTGCAAATGGGAACATTTGGGCTTTGCCTTCCAGTCTCTGTCTGCACCCTAAAGTCCTGGTCTGTGGTACCCCATCTACAGGGAGTATACCAGACTAAGATTATGTGCCTGGTTTCCTTTCCAATGAAAACAGGCAGAAAACACAACACAGCAATTTTCACCTGAATGTGAGGAAGAACTTTTTAGCTGTAAGGGTGATTGGGCACTGGAACAGATTGCCAAAGAGAGGTTTTGGAATCTCCTTCTCTGGAGATTCTCCAAAGTCATCTGAACATGATCCTGAGTAATATGCTGTAAGGAACCCTGATTGAGGGAGGTTGGACTAGATGTCCTCCAGTTCCCCTTTCCAACCTGAATAATTTTTTTTTATTTAACTAAGTGGGTAAAAAGTAGAAAATCTCTATTCTTCTTCTAACAGATTTACTTCAAAGGGAAAAAGAATTTTCCTTTATTACATCATAGCAACTAACACAGCTTTATTTGGGAGAAGGTGTTAACACCAATGCCAAGGTGAATGAAACAGAGCCACTGATGCCTCAGAAATGTTCAAGGCCAGGTTGGACGGGGCTTGAAGCAACCTGGTCTAGTGAAAGGTGTTCCTGCCCATGGCAGGGAGGGTGACTTTTAAGGTCTCTCCCACCCAAACCATTCCATGATTCTATAATTCTATTTCACCTGGCCTGAACTAGGTCCTGCCATTTCTGCTTGTGTTGAATCTGTGCTAGTTTAATTTTCATGAGGGAGGATGCAGATTTCACCCAAAGTTACAGAAGTACCCTAGAGAATGAAAAGGGTTTTTCCACTGTATTTCAAGGAATAGTTCAGAAACTCCTTACATTGTTATGAATAAGAAAATGTAGCCTAGAACTGTGGTATGAATTTCTCCTCTTCATTGTCAAGGACATAGAAAACTTTGATCAAGTTTTCTGTGCATGTTGCAAATAAAACAATAAGAGACTCATTTCAACCAGCAAGGCCCTAAACCTGCTGAGCTCCTAGAAACAGGGTAATCTATGTTTGGCTCTAAGAGAGAGATCCCAAAGGATTGAGACTGCATGCAAGTTTGGTAGTAGCATAATATGATGAGGGCTTTGGCAAATATATTTGCTATTAAAATTGGAGGCGGAGGGAAGAGTTTAAGATTAGTTTGGCAAACAAATTTCTCTGACAGGATTTGTCTAGCCATGGTAAGTTTTTCTTCCCCTCCAACATGGGTTTGGTCTGGGAAATTACAACAATAAATTAAAATTAGTGACAACAAATCTGTCTTTCAGAGGCAGGTTGGACCTGCTGGCTGCAGCGTCTCTTGTTTGTAGCTGGCCACTATAAAGAAGCAGCAATTACTGTTCTGGCATATAAAGTAACAGCTGAAAATACTGGGATTTTGCTATTTTAGCTTATATTGGTACTTATGCTGCCCTCCAGTGATAAAGACAGTTGTTCCAACCTGTATTCTAGATTTCTGTAGCATTTTATTTCTGGTCTGCTCAATTTGCACTGAAAACTGCAGTTCTCATTCCAGAGTTTTAGCCTAGTTTAGTTCTTGTCTAAAAGTGATAACAATAATAGCATAGTTCCAGTTAATTTTATTTGTAGGTTTTTTTAAACTAAGAGCAAATGTAGATCAATTCAGTGTGAGAAATAAAATAAGTAGCATGGATTTAAATATGAAAAAACTGCATAAATACAGAACTTTGGACTTACTAGAGTACCACAGTTAATAAGAGTTTCAATAAAGTTTTTTTTTTTAATGCAGATTGATATTTTAGTTTTAGTTCTTCCCCAAAACAATCCATGTTCATTGCTGTTATTAAGCAAACAGCTCCCTTGTACTCTCAGGACTGGATTTTGGTGGTGTTTTGCTGGATGGGCCTTAGATCTGTTCTGAGTTGCTGGTTCTGTCCCATGCACCTCTGAAATCCATGAAGAGTGTGAAAGTCAGGTGGCACCTTCCTGGCAGCACACAGACAGACAAAGGATTGGTAGCATTGAAGTTTCTATGAGCTCATGGTGCAACAAAAGAAATTTATATGTTCCTCAGCTCAAAGGATTGGCACAGCTTCTCACAGCAAATTGAATGTTCCAGAGGTATTATTGGTGCTGTAAGAGCTCATCACCTGCCAAGAACTGACCTGCATTTTGGCTGATTGTGGTACCTGTAGAAATATGAGAGAGTGGAAAAGTTTGAGCATATTTTACTCTGCTTTTTCATTCATGACCACTTTTAGATTTCTAGCTGCAATTTACATTTCGCTTGGGAATGAGGCAGTTGTGCTGGTTGCTTTTTTTCTGTTTCTGCTTTACTTAGTGCTTTTTCTAGCATGTGACTCAGATATATGTCTGTAGCTCACACAGACATTTCTGAGGTTTAGAGTATGGGGCACAAACAAAATATTTATGAGAAGCTGAGTAAGTGCCTGAGTGAATGGCTTGCACAGAAATCCCTGTTGCCCTCATTATCAGTGATAACTTTTCTGTTGCTCTTAAAACTAAATGAACATTTGGCTCCCACCCCCATTGCAGCACCTGAGTTTGTACAGTGGCCAGCAGGGCAGGACAGGTCAGAACAGACTTCCTGTGATCTTGACCTGAAGGAGTTGGCGAGATCTTCCCTTTGACAATTGACAGTTTAACCAGCACTGACAGTTTAAAGACCATTCACTTCTTCAATGAGAAACAGCCACAAAATTTTTTAGAAATTATTTTGGTGTAGGATCAGTGCAGGCTGAGAAATTTTTCAGCTACAATGCAATGAGCAGATACCCACTGTGAGGTGGTGTGCCCACAAGCTTCCCCTATATAGAAATAAATGCTTTCTTGCTTTTTATTAGTCTGGGGTAGTAATTTTACCAATCCTTCGGGTCTAGACTTCCCCAAAATAGTATTGAACAGGAGCTTGAATGGGTGTGTGTAGCATCCAGGCAGAAAGCTTGCTGAACAGATAATACTCACTGAAAGAGTTAATAACCAAAAGGGTTTGCAGAGTATCCTCAGGGCTTGCTGGATGTAGGTCTGGTTTTCAGCAGCCAGCTCAGGAAACAATTTTATGTAAACAGATGATGTGCCTGAAGGTATCACTGAAGAATAGGCCCAGGGATGGAAAAATACAAGACCTCATACCACGCCAGAAGTTTTTCATCCTTTACACAATTTGAGCTGCCCTCTTAATTATCTCAATCTGGGCCAGGTTAATTGGAGCCTTCCCTGACGTGAGTCAGTCTCACACATTTTCTGCATCTTTGCTAATTAAGACAATTTTCACCTTTTATAGTTGCTTTAGTATTCAGAGCAGTTTGCCATAGGCTAATTATAATTATTGAGTGATAGTTTTAAAATTTTATGTTTGTGATGACATTTTATCACATTAAATTGGAATCCCACAATCCTTCTTGCTCTATGATAGACAAGGGGGTCATCTCAATTCTGGAAGTTATCCACTGTGTGATACTGTGCTGACATTGGCCATTTTCATTCAGAACCACTGCAATCTCTCCTACTCTTCAGCTGAAGACATTCAGCATCCAACTGATTCCAAAGGAATACAAAAATATTGAGTTCAGGATCCAAGGCACAATCCTTTTGCATTCATCCTATAGATGCCCTTGCTCTGTGTGATTTGAGAGAATTGGATATGTAAGAACTGAGGGGCAGGAAGGAAGAAGCCAAGGCAACATATTCCTCTCATCATTGCTCCTCTGTGTCCAGATCCATGGCATTTTTAAAGCATAATCACTGATGCAGAAAGGAAAGTCTTCCTTTGAGATTTTCAAGGTTCCCTTGAGCTGGAGGAGCAAGAAGAGGAGCTAAATCTCATCACACAGTCATTGCTGTTTGCAATCAGTGCTGTATCACAGCCTACAGCAGCTTTTCCCACCACTTTCTGAAGATGAAGGTTCCTGCAGATGTTCTCAGGGGCTTTCCAGAACTGACACTCCCCTGGAGTAACTCTGAACAGTTCAAGACTTGACAGCAAGGTCCCAAAACCTCCTCTTTGCTGCATGGCCATGGGTTTGTTGTTTATCACTCTAGCTGCAGTCCCTTGGCTTTTGGTGCAAGTTTGAAAATTCTGTAAATAGAAAAATCAGGGCATAAAGAAGAAACTTCACTGATTGACATAAGCATAATTTACTTGGATTCATCCTGTAGTGGGCAAGGGAATTTACTTACTGAATTCCAAATCTGTGCCAACCTACAGCCTTGCAGAGGGATTTTCTGCATTGAGTAGTGCTGTGGTGGTGAGGAGAAAAAGCAGTTTGCAAGCACAGATGCAGAGCTGTGTCAGCACAGCCCCGTGCTGGAGCTCATCCCTCCTGTGTTGAAACAAGGCTGTCCTGTGAGTGACATGCACCAGCACAGCCAGAGCATCTTCAGAATCAAACCAGTACCTTTGCTCAGATCCTCTACAGCTAACCCCGGTATCCACAGCCTGGAATAGCTTTACAAGCACAGACATTCCCACTTTCACCCATACCTTCCAAGCACATGCTCCCATCCCACTTGTGTCTGTAGGAGAGAACATGTGCTTATGAGCTTTGTTCATTTTGTTCACACATAATTGGAAGACTTTATTGAACTGTAAGTAGCTAGGTGTTTAATTCCTTCTAAGGCAGGAATAAAGACCAGTTGCAAATTGGATTTGCTTTGTTCTTGGCTGAGGAGAAGAAGCTAAAAATTAAATTTGGTGGTGCAGGGAAGCTGCCATAGCATAACAGCTGCCATGCTGTTACTTCTTCTTGGCTTCTTGTTAGAAGAAAAAGTGTTTCTGTTTGCTAAAATGCCATCTTTTCAGCCCACGTGATGCTGTAGCCTCTTTTACCAGAATTTCAAATAGTCTTGAAAATTTGTATTTATGGAGGGCTTTTTCTGAAGAAATAATGTCAGACAAAATTAATGAGTTGTGATGACTGGAAATTTGGAACTTATGACTTATGACTGATCATATAGATAAGGCTGTTATTTCTTCTGTCTTCAGATAAGGTAAATATGGCTCATATCTCTCTGTTCTGTTGTGCTGTGCAGATCACAGTCTCTTCTAAGTAGCTGACAAAATATACTTCCTTGGATGTGTGTGGACCAGCTCAAATTTTACCTGATTCTTTAGCTCTTGGTCAAAGCACCATGAGATTTTGGGAAGGTAATGGTGTCAGCAGAGGTAAGCAGAAACAGCTTTGAAACACATCCCTGAAAAATAGAGTTAAACATCTGGGTTTTAGGACTACCCAGTAAACTGTGCACCTGTGGCAATACAGAATTCTCTTCTAGAAAACCTTTCCAGGCTCCAGTGTTCTCAGAATAATTTCAGAGTTACACAGAATTTTCTTTCAAAGATGCTTGCAAATATTTCTTAATAAGCAGTTGGAAGTTTGCAGTCCTAATCATTTTCTCAGAGTACATCTTATAAAAGAGCATCTCTGAAAGAGTCCACAGCCCTTGGAGGATGAGTAAATCTGCAGCAGCAGAAGGCAAGGGAAAATTCACTCCCTTCCTACATTTATAATGTCTAACACCAGTCAGAAAAAAAAAAAAAAGGTTAATAGAAATTGAGGTAGGAATAGATCTATTTTTAGAGCTTTAAATTTTTTCTTTCCCTTTCTGCAATTATCCATATTTTGGAGGTTGCAGTCATTTCTGTTGGCAGGAGAAATCAATAAAGAATTCAGCTATTTCTTCAGCATCCTCCTTTCTCACCCATGAGGCATGTGAAAGGCACAGCCTCCAGGCCAGAGGGAGCAGCTTCTCTGGCTCAAAGTCCCCTCTTCTCTCCAGATTCAAACCAAGTCTCCCACGGGCATTTTCAGAGCTATATTCCCACTCTGGCTCTAGTCCACATTTTTATATTTCCACTTCCCTGGTGCCTTCTACATTTTTCTTACCTGTCCTTCTGACTCAGAGGGTTCAAGCACCCCAAACTCGTCAAGTCACCCTTTCCCACATGGACCCCACACGCTTTGGGTAACACCAGAACCTGGTGATGGATGGAGATGTGAAAGTCCTGTCTCCAGGGATGAGCTGCATATTTCATTTATCTGTCTCAGCCTTCTTTTTCCCTTTCTCCCAAGGTATATCCCAGAGTCACAGAATGGTTTGGGTTGGAAGAGATCTTAAAGATCATCCTTTCCAGTCCCCTGCCATGGGCAGGAACACCTTCCAGAATTCTGGGTTGCTCCAAGCCCCGTCCAACCCAGCCTTGAACATTCCAGAGATGGGGCAGCCACAGCTCCTCTGGGCAGCCTGTGCCAGGCCCTCACCATCTTCCCAGCTGAGAATTTCTTCCTAATGACAGCTCTGAAATATGACTGGGGGTAAGAAAGGCAGCACCAGCAGCAGATCTAATGGTAGACAGCAGTTCTAACACTGTCATCAGTGGTGGTCATGCTCAGCCACACTGCCCTTGACTTTTAAACCAATGGAGACCAGGGTTTGACCTCTGAGGGCTCCAAATGAAGCTAAATTCATGTTTTTATATTTACAGGCAGTTCAGACCAAGTACTGTGCTACATCCCCTGTGCAAAATAATTAGTCATTCACTGAAATCTTTTTTTCTGCTATCAGCAGTGTCTCAGCCTTTGCTGTAAATTAAGATTATAACTGTGATCACAAAAATGCAGTTACACTGGCACAAATTCTCTATCCATATTCAGCCACGGAGATAACAGACACCTTTCTAAATAGAAATATATCCATTTCTGCACTGTAACATTAAAACTCTTCCCCAAATCAATTAGTACATGGATGGAATACAAATCAGGTTATCTCATCATCACTTTTTCTGACATCCCTATAATGGAAAAGCCTTGGTTTAAAGAGAATGTAGTTGGTAGCAACTGACAGCTTGGTAGCATACAAATTTTGTGTATTTCTGTATGTTATTATTCTCTCATTTTTCAAGCATTTAATTCAATCCCTGACATTCAATGGTGTTTTTCCCTAAGACTTCATTGTGACATTATACAGCAAGTTCTCTTTTAGTTTTGCCATATTATTTTGGTCATCCTGTTATAAATAGCTCCTCATCATAAATTTGCACTTATGTTCCCAATCAGACAACTTTCTATTTTTAATTCTTCAGAGGAATTCCCAGAGGAATAGCTCTTTTAAGACCACAGAACTGTAAGGGATCTCCTGCTCATAAAATCTAACAAGAAGTCCCTTGACAGCTGGTTCCTGAAAAATGTGATTCATGTGCTGACTTGCTAAAAATAGATGTGGCTGAACCAAAATAAAACTTCCAATGTAACAGAAACCCCCTTGAAACACTGCCAGAAGTATAAGAAGCCTTCACAAAGCATTAATGACCCAAGGTGGCCAACGTCTACAAAAGTCAGGAAACAAGGTAGAATTTTCAACAGATTCCTAAAGCTGGTGCCTGGATCCCATTGAAGCTCAGTGCTTAGGATTTTTTTAAAATCTGGTAGAAATGTACTTTTATCATTGCAAAAGCTTTGAAAACCCTGGCTGTACAGCAGCTTTTAGATTGCCTTGTTAGTGGAGCTCCCCAGATGGAGAACTTTAGGAAGCCCATTTTTCTGAGCTTGTACTTTCATCACTTTTGTACCCAGCAAGGAATATCTAATCAAGGCTCAAAAATCCTTAGATGTGATGAAATACCCTGGCCATCCTAGTGTTAATGGAAGAACTTAAAAAATGTGAAATTGCCTAGAAATAAAACTGAAATAGAGCAAATAAATTTCACTGCTTTTGAAGAGTGTATTGCAGAAGGAAATGGGAACCTAAGCCAGTTAAAAATGCATTAATCTTTTAAAAAGTCATTCATTTTTAATAATATAAGGTGTAGGTTCCATTTTTCATGCAGGTAAAGTCAACTTAAAGCAGCTTTTGCTAAAATCCTGACAGAATCCCTTTGATGTCTCAACCCTCAACTTTCAACAACAGGAAGGAAAAGCTCAATTCTGTTCCCTAGATCCAGACAGAGACTCAGTGAAATCAGTCACATTGCATAGAGCTCTCTCTAAGCTGACCCACTTGCATGATCAGCTCCTCAAAAACAATAAGTCTGTATTCTGGAAGATAAATCCAAGTGAAAAATAAATCTTGATGACATCACAGTTTAGGTGTTCAAAAAGAAAACACTTCGGAGAAAGTGCTGCACAGTTCTATGGAAATTGGATGTAGGTGGAGCAGAGGCAAGGCACAATACACAGTTGTAAATGAGGCAGAAAACCTCTACAGACAAGAGGTTTTTAGTATTGAGGCAGCACATTGCCCTCCTTCCCTCTGTTCTGCAGGTGGCCAGCACTGTCCTGAAGCGTCTCAGGTCATCTGAACTTGTTTCAGAGATCTCACTGCTGATTTGAGAGCATTCAGCAGGAGCCATAATCTTTGGATTACACCTTGAAATGACAGAGTTGCTTATCCGAGAAATTATTCATGCACATTCTGTCATTTTAGGTCATTCCCAAGTGGACACAATCTGGACCTGGGGATTGGGTTTCACTCACTACAGCATTTGGGATTTGGTATAAAACCATGCCCTCATATGGTTTGTACCTCTGCCTTCTATTTGGAGGTTTGGGAACAGCTGTACCTGAACGCTTTTTGTCAGGAGCTGAAAACTACATAAATAAGAGCAGAACAAAGACTGTCAAGTCACTGAATACCTTTAAGCTGAGTAAGCCAAGAAATGGAGCAAGATTTTCACTGTGGCCCAAAACTCAATAAACTTTAAGTAGAGCAAAACAAAATGGAACTTTTTAATTAGATAAAGCAGGCAGAAGAGACAAAATATTTTTACACCAAAGGCCACTGTCAAGAATATCTTTTTACTGGCATCTCTGATGCAATTAACATCCTAAATGAAAACCTTTGAAAAATAAGAGGACTGTGCAGACCACATGCACCTGAGAAATTCAATGATACAATAACTATCCACGATATTGTCAGGAATGGCAGAGAGAAAACTTGTTATGTGGTGTATTGCTCTTGGATTATTATGTCCAGACACCATTAATTTCTCTCAGATCAATAGGAACAAAAGATTTCAAAGTTTCTAGAGTGTGTGAAGAGCCAGATCTGAGACTTTAGATAACGGCATATCCAAAATTCCTTTTTATGTCATCTTAGTAGCTGACAGACTGACGTTCCTAGAAACATAATTCCTTGAAAAGAGAGAGATAAAGTGTGAAATGCAAGATAACAGAGTGAAGAGTGTATTGAGGAGGTGAAGGGAGATACAGTAGATAAGAACAGAATAAGAGGACATTGTTAATGTGTTAATCTGCATGAACAGCTTCTTGAAGGCGTTGTAAGGCATTGTGCTGAAACACATGGAACTGTCTTGTCCTGTCAGAGATTATGTCTGAAAGATATTCATGTGCTCCTCAGAGTGCACATTCCTCTGCTCCTACACCTTGCCCATGGTGTTATCTTTGTGTGACAGCTTTTGCATGGCTGTAAATACATGAATACTCTGCCTAACTCTGAAACAAGCTTCTCCTGGACAAAGCAGGTTTGCTTTGGTACCCGTTGAAAACTCTTTTCCTACATAGAAGGATGAAGTTATTTACCTGCTGGCAGAGTGGATATCTATTGTCCTGAGAGGGGCATGTAACTGTTTTGTGTGTGTGTTTGCACACAGTCAAAATCAATTCTTTGTGTAAAGAGGAGCTGAGAGCTAAGGTTTTTCTGTATGATAAATTTATTATCATGTTCCTTCCAACCTAAGCCATTCTAGGATCACATTTCACTCAGCAACAAAACCTATCAAGTTTTCTCTATGTAAATTTTGAAAAAATTTCAAGCAACTGAGTAGCCAAAGGTGGGAAAACTTTTTGAGCTGCTGTCGAGCTCTCAAGGCAGCAGTGGAATTTCTGCCCCCCTCGAGGTTGTTAACCATGAGCTGGTATGATTTCCCAAACCACGTGCCATAAGCTGACTCCTCAGCATCAGCTCACTAAACCCCAGTTGCTGATGATTTTCAGTACCTTGAGGAGCTGTTGTACAAAGTTCTATCTCTCCACCGTGTATTGGTCAGGCTCTAGAGCCAAATAGCTCCTCCCATGGGCTGCCAAGGTGGAGGATCTATAAATATCCCTAAGAAAGGGGCATTGAATCCCATGGGAATTGTGTTGGCATTGAAAGAGAGGTAGCCCAGCTTTGAGCCAGTCAGGATGCTCTAACACCTAAGAGGAGACAGTGAAGAAATGGCAGGGAAATATAGTTTTGAGTCCCAAGGACAAGGACTGAAGGAATTTAAGTTCAACAAACAAAACATAATATTTTCAGTAAAAATATTTAAATGCTTGATTCCATTTCAAACATATGAAAATGAATAATTTATAAAGCCATCTCTTTCAGGATTTAGGAATAAAATTAATAATAAATTATAATAATTATTAAATAGTCAAAACCAATAGTAAACCCCAACTTTTCAGGCCATTTGTAAGAAAAGCAAGTGTTGATAAAACAGCACTTTCCAAGGACTAGGACAGGGCAGAACTCACAGGACTCTGATATCTACGATCTTTTGAAGCAAAACCATTCAAAGATTACACCAAGGCACCTACAGCTCTTGGGAGGGGAGGTAGAAAAACCACACAGATCTAGGTCAAAAAATCAATGAGAAAGTCCTGGTAATAGCTGCCTATGAAAATTCCTGCACTATCTTACCTATATGATTTTGCTCCACTATTGGTAAAATGTTACAGTTTTGGATTTAAGAGCAATGGATTTATTGGGCCAAAAATAAGCAGGGATTCAGCCCTCACATCTTCCTCTTACTTTCATAATTATCTTAGGTTTTCTCTCGTGGCAAGTGAAATTAGATTATTCTCAAAAAAAATAAAGAACACCCAAAAAGATAGCAAAATTAAAGGAACAAGATGCCATTTCTTCTCTGCTTGAAAGCCTGGGCAAGGAGTACCATATGTTTTCCCATCTTTGCAGAAGTTCTGCTTATTGCTCTGGATCAAAATTTAAGGGAGAAGGGACTCCAGGGATTTTAGTTTAGAACAAAATGTTGTACAGCACAAGCAAGAAAAGTTTCAATGAAATTTTGCATCCCCATTCTTGTTTTCCACTGCAGGGATAAATAATGGATGAGCAACCTCATGTTTTATTGCCAAACGTAAATAAATGACTAATTTATGTGTGTACATATATACATATATATATATATATATATATATTAAAAGCTGTTTGTAATCAAATGATAAATTTTACTAGCTCATGATCCAGAGTTTAGTTCATGGTCTGTGAGGATGAAAATTTAAAGTATGAATCAGCAAAAGGTTCTGCTTTCTCAGCACATGCATTGCAAAGGGTGATGCTTCGTGTACTTTTCAAACAGAAAATTCCTCACTTTCTGTTTCTGTGCTCCAGTATTTCCCAATATAAGTTACCACTGAGCATTGAATTGTCCAGCATTTTAGTGAAATCATTTAGATTATGCTCTCCTAGGGGCAGTGTGTCTGGTGTTTGCTGAAGAGCTGTTTGAGGAACTCTTTGCATGCTGTGTGCCATGGCCTTCCCTAGAATGGACAAACACCAAACATTTTGAGTCCTGCAAAATCTAGCAAGAGGATTTTTTACTTGGCAGCTTTTGAGACTTGAGTGCTTTTGTACAGAGGCTCCCACTTGGGCTCATCCTCTATTTCACTTCCTTTCACTGAGGATTGCCCCTCAGCCTCCTGGAACTGTTGGAAATGCTCCCTTTGACTTCTGCAGGGTTTTGCATCTGTTTATAGGGGGACAGAGAAGGCAGTTTTCAAAATTCTTGGTATAACTTGACCAGAATATAAGTGAATGCAGCCTTTTATACAGAGACAGATGGACTGAGCAGTAATACAAGAACAGATGCTAAAATAATACCCAGGGTAACATCAATCTTATATTTTTAGTCCAAATCTTTCCTAGGATCCATTCAGTTATTAATGATATTTTCAGGACAAAGAGGAGATAATGCCATGCTTTCTGAGCTGTTTCATTTTCACCTTTCCTTGTTGTTTTTGAATTTCAGGGCAGAAATTAGAAAGGGAGACTGTGTTGCATTTGTTACACAATGTTATCTTCTGACCTTAATTTCATGTTTGAAATTGAACAGCAGTTCAATGAAGTCAAAACTTCGGTCCCATTAACATCAGAGGTTTGAATATGTAAAATTTTCTTAATATACAGTATGAAACCTTCAGCATTTTGAAACATGTGGAAGAGCTTGAAATGTATCCATGTGTTCAGCCAAACCACCTGCACATCATAATGATGATTCTTTTGATGATGATTAGTGACAAAGAAAAAAAAGATAACTCAGTTCCTTTTTTTGTTTGTTGGTTTGGGGGGTTTTTTTGGGTTTGTTTGTTTGTTTGTTTGTTTGTTTTTTTGTTAGAAGCTCTGATACAACTGTGTTTCCTTAACTAAGACAAATTCATCCTCCAGAAAAACACATGGTTAGGACCCTCTGTGCAATTTCAAGGTGGCAGTTTCCCACAAAGTGTCAAAATCAGACTTTTCAGTGTGTTTGAGATAAACAACCCCATGTCTTCTGCAGTTAAACTTTGCCTGACCTTGATCAGTACTGACAAGTAAATGATGACTGCATTTAAAACTTCCAAGTCAAGCATATAAGCATAAACCAAGACTCCAGCAGGAGAGCCTTGGATTTTTCTGGCCAAAATAGGGACATTTCTAGAGTCCATTTTTTGCCCAAAAGACAGAAGCAGGCATTTCCTGGGCACAATCCATTGAGTCATAACAAGGTGGAAAAAAAACCAGGAGAAATGAATTGTGCCCTAAAAATACCTACTTCTTTCTGCTGAAGAGGAAGGAAGCTTGGGGGCTCTAGTTCATGCACAGATGTAGAGAGGAGGTGAGGTGAATGGATTTCTTCTGGTGTAAACCTCCTCTGATGACAGTTGGAACAATGGGTACAGCCAAATATCAGCAAACTAATTCCCAGGGAATAACAGGAAATCTACAAACATCAAGACACACTCTGAGACTTGCCTGAAGCCTAGAAACAAGAGTATTTTTATGACTATTAATGGGCTTTAGAACAAGCCTGCTGAGAGAACAGTCTGAGAGTGTGTTGACAAATGCACCTCAGAAGAGGTCTGGATACGTACAGGGGAATCAGCAATGAGGTGACCACCAAGAGGAGCTGCATTATTGCTATGTTCATTGCTGATCCCAACCTTGGGATGACAACAAATAATTATTTTCAGTAGGGCTTCCATTACAATCCAGACTTAAAACTGTATGTATATTTGTAGCCTGGGGGGGGGGGGGGGGGGGGTAAAATAATGGAAAATTATTTAGACAGTGTCTAAAAGTTGGTAATTTAACAGTGACTATTTTAGACAGTGCAATATACTTGCTCAGTGTAGTAATAAATTATGTGCAGTTTGCCAAGTAATTTACCCAGTCCTCTTTTCGTCGTTTCAGCTTCAAAATGCTTTAAATAAACTGTGACATTATGTAAATGACTGTGTATTTATTTAACTGTTTCTCTTAGACTCTAATCATGCAAGTGAGAAAATACCGGGTATTAAATGGACTATGCAAAATAGATACAAAATCCCAGACTTTAGACTCTGTTCTATTAATTAGATATGAATGATAAACTGCTTGTCATTTTAATGAGGAACATAAGGCGATGTAGATACTGTATATTCATTTTTCACATGAGATTTCATTCCACTGCTCGGGTTCTTCTTTCCAGGGAAGCAGCTGCTTTGTAAACATGCTGTAAACAAACTTTGGGCCATTTCCAAGTGCCCTCGCATGTGGGTGCATGGGTGAGCTCAGTAGTGGTCACGTCACTTGATGCAGTTCTGTAAAAATGTCCAGGTTATGGTCCTGCACCTTTAGTCAAAGTCTCTGTGTGTCTGTCCCATGTGAATTCACCCCGAGCATCCTGATCCATAGGCATGCCCACACCTCACAGGCAGCACAGCACACCAGCACCACGTTGGCAGCACCCTGGTGCCAAATTTGTAATATAAAGCTCGACTATGTAAGCGATTCAGTGTTTCCATGCTAATTAACGCTCAGAGTTTTCTTTTTAAAAAGACAGTGTTACAATCATCAAGTTCACTGTGTGCTCCCCTGCAGGTTGTTTTTTTGCTGAGTTTAGAACATTAAAATTCCATGTATGGGTTAAGATCTAAGCCTGCTGTGTTTCCACTACTGCCATTCAGTCACAGAAAATGATTAATAAATCATCAAATATTAATATCATCCCTTCAAGTCATGAAAGGCTGCAATATACATCTATGGTTTTTAAATAATAATTGATGACTATATAAATTTTTTTGTAATTGGGAACTTAGTGGGGGGGGGGAGAGATAATCTGATGAATGCTGTTATTTATTTTAACTTTTATATTAGGTTCATGAAAAAAATATTCTCTCTATAACCTACCAAGATTTATCAGCCTGTGAAATTTTATAATAAAGAAAAGACTGATTTTCTAATTAAAGATTTGTGAAATAAAGAAAATAAGTGTGCATGTATTTTCTGTCTTTGGGGGACAGTCATGTGAAATAAAATCATCGAGCTGCATTTGCAAAGTGCTGTGGCAATGCATTTCCTTGCTCTCTGCACATCCATTCCCACTGCCCTGCACTGGAAGTGGTTGTCAGTGCATGTGGATAAAACAAACACAGAAAAGGGACATCTCTCTAAATTATTGACCTGGCATTAATTTCAAATTTAGCCTACCCATTTTTTGATACATGTGCCTGATGTTCTGGAAGCAGCAGAGCAGTGCCAGGGGATTATGTCACTGTTACATTGGTGCATGGCAGATTATCCTGTCCTTATCTCCTTCCACCAACTGCCCAGAGAAACCAGAGACAAGGTTTGTGTTTCAAATTTTGCTCTATAAGAGATGAGATAAATCCTCAGGATTTCCATGGTGAGGTGAAATTCCTTATCAAGTCCTACCAAAAACACAGACATGCCACATAAGATTTTTCCTGTGGGAGAGACTTGTCAATGCCATCAAGAAAGAGTGAATGCCCACAAGGTACAAATTAAATGTCTGGAAGACAAGGTTCAAAACCCTCAACAAAGGCAAAGGGGGTTTTGTTCTTATTTATTAGAGTTTCTCTTGCCAATCTTTTTATCCTTGTAATAACTCACTCCCTCTTTGAAGGTCACTATGGTCCACAAGGTTCTGCTGAGAATAGGAATTCCACAGATCATAAATCATTTGGAAAAAATATCTTATTCCAGGGTGTGAATTTTGACACTACTTGATTTCAATGACAGCCTTGTTGTCCTTGTGCTGTAGATTTCTCTTTTACTAACCCGAAATCAGTCACTGAAAACCCATGTCAGAAACTCAGCCTTCCAATGGGATCATGCTAATCAAAAAACCCCCTCAAATTCCTATTCCTTTCTTCCCTATCACAGGGAGAGAAAATTCACTCCTGTGGCTCCTGAGACAGAAATTAATTTTTCAAAAAGATCCGTTTATTTTAGGAGTCTTGGACACACTGTCATTTTTGGCATTTCAGAGAAAGGTTAATCCCATTGTCTATTTTCTGTTCCACTTTTCTTTCCTCTCTCTGCTCATGTTTGCTTCATCTTTGAAACACACAGGATCAGCCTCACATGAAAGGCAGCTCTTCGCAGACATGAATGTCCATTACTCCCACATTGGAGCACCTTACTACCCCTTATCTCTGAAAGTAGCACTAAGCAGTGGTCACAGCACGTTCTCTGGGCCCCACTTTATAACAGCTGCAATGCTGAAGATCAGTTTTCTGACATCCTTTCCAAATTAATACCTACAACATAATTACAGCAGCCCTAAAATGTGAAATAATGTTATTAGAAAATCAGCATTATTTCTGCTATTTTTTGTGGTACTTAAGCTTTGGTACTTCCTGTGTTGCCAGTTTGATGTTCTTGCCTTTGCTTTTACCCCAAACAGGTCACAGTTTGGCAAAGAGCCGACCAATTTTCTTTGATTATTTGTGAATAAAGGTGAGAATGTTTATTGGGATCTGCACAGTTACTATAACCAGCAGACTTCTGTCTGTGGGAAACAGAAGTTCTCAAATGTCTGGATGAATTCTCTCCTCAGGCAGCTGTGCCATGGCTGATGTGAAGTTAATCTCTGGCACAGCTCCATAAACACCCAGGCAGGCATCTGAAAGGAGATGATTTCCCCACACAAAATTTGGTGTGATGAATTCCCTAAATTGGTCCTTACGTCAAATGAACTGCTTTCCACCTGTGAAATGATGGGGGAAAGTACCCAAATAGAATCATATCTGAATCATTTGAAGTCTTGTAAGTCAGTCACATTGCATCATGGTAAATGAGGAAGGATTTTGCAGTGAGTGCAGTCCCACATCTGTAATCTGCATTGGACACGAGGCCAAGGGGACAAGCAGAGGGATTGAGCCACTGCCCAGACTCCCCTGCCAGCTGGGACATGGATTGAAATGTATGTTCTTCAAAAATGGGATCCTCTTCTCATACTGTGCTCTGTGGTCTGCATTTACTAGTGTCAGCATTAGTAAATGTAGGGAAAATTGATACAGAGCATTTGTTTTCAGCACACCAAATCACACTGCCTTCAGTAATAAGGGTTGCAAATGAAAAACTGGCTCGATGAGATTGCTCAGCACAGCTTTGCTGTGATGACTAAATTCTCTAGGATCTCCAAAGGACCCTAAAATCCACATTTTTCTGCTATGCATTATGTATAAATATGAATTTCTAATCAAGATATGCACTCTCCTCCTGGTATATATAGAACAGTCCTGAGTTAGTAAGAAATAGCTTTCTGCTCTCTTAAAAATTGAGATTCTTCTCTAGTGGGTCTTTAAATCTTTGTTCCAGGAATTGATCATCCTGTTTTGACGTCAATGGCCCATACTGAGGTTATTGAGTACAGCAATTTTACAGCCAGCTCCTCTGTTTCCTTCATGCTTTACAATTAGCCAAAGTTTTAACAGAAATATCAGCTGGGAAGAGAGGCTCTTGTCATCTCAGATTCATCAGCTTCAGAAGCCACCAAGAAAGGTCAAAACCAAAAGCAAACATACGTCTTCATATTTACATTTAAAGCAGGCAGTCCAGATAGCAGAGAGCTCTTTGCCTTTGTTAAGCACAAACAAAACATTCTCAAGTAGTGAAATGTGAAGGTGACTGGTAAATCAACCAACAATATTTTATGTTAAGTGTTTACAAAAAGAATAATTTAGGTTGGAAAACAACACTTCTCCCTGAGAGTATACTATCCATGGTTCCATCTTGAAAATAAAAGAAGGAATTACCTTAACACCATTTCTTTGTTTCTATTGTTTATCTAGGTGCCATTTTTTTCTTTTATTCCGTATTTTTACCTCTAAAGATGAATCTTCTTTCCAGATCGTTGGTTTTTTTTTCCACTAATGCATTATTTTCCTTCCGCTCTTATATGTAGAGCTACACAGTTGATAAACAAGAGCAATTTTTACCTATTTACCTATTGTTTTATTTTTGTAACTTTTTTTACCTATTAATTTATTTATTTACCTATTGCTTTTTCATAAAAATCATCCCCAAGCTAAATTTCACAAGTTTTCTCTTCACATGAAAAAATTGTGCATATCTTTCATAACATGGGATTAAATTGCTGACATTCTGCAGTGGCCCAAACTCTGACTAAAAAATATTTTCATATTTTTCTCTTTGTAGTAGCAGAGCCCATTGCCTCAACCATTTGCACCATGAGAGTTCTATGGCTGCACACTGTGGTGGGTATAAGGTGGGCTCAGGCCTCCAGCACAATAAGGGATAAAAATGTGATTCATTTTGTCCAAATTTTATTGTGTAGCGTGGAATTATATATCTCCCTTTCCAGTATAATAAGGACATATGCAAACTGGGGAAATTCCAGCTCAATGTCGCTGAGATGTTCAGGAGACCAGGAGATGAATTTGACACAAAGGTAAACTGAGGGAGTGGGGTTTATTCAGATTATTGTAAGGAAAACTATATGGCAGGTGTCACAGGAGACTTCCACAGATTATTTGGATTAAGGAATTTAGATAAAGCCTGACTTTCCAAAGAAGTAAAAAGAGAGGACAAGTGACAGTGGGCATAAAACACTACAATGGAAATTTTGAAGAGATGCTCGGTAAAAATAGTTTCACTATAAGTGTAGTTAAATATGGAAACAGGTTGCTCAGGGAAGTAATGGAATTGTTGTCTTTGGAGATACTCAAGCTCAACTGGACATGGAACTGCCCTGTGGAACCCAACTGGCCTTGAAGACAGCCCTATTTGAGGTTTGGCTACCTGACTTCCACCTTATTGCTTCCTTCAGCTCCCTGAAAGGAGGGTGTAGCCAGTTGGGGGCTGGTCTCTTGTCCAACAAGTGACAGAATGAGAGGACAGGGCCTCAAGCTGTGCCAGGGAAGCATCAGGATGGACATCAGGAGGAATTTCATCATGTAAAGTGGTGTTTAACATTGGATTGCCAAGGAAGTGGTAGAGTCACCATCCTTGGAGGTATTCAAGAAATGACTGGATGTGGCACTAAGTTGACAAGATGGTGACCAGTCAAAGGTTGGACATGATCTTGAAGGTCTTTTTCAGCTCATTGGAGATTCTATGATTCTGTGTGATTCTGTGGTCTCCAGAGCTAACTCAGCTGAAAATAAAGAAATATCTACACACACATAGCTTGTGCATTAACCTACACTGACAATTTATTGGATTTCTCCCCTCAGTTCTTTTGCTATGAAGGATAGAACTTCTCTGCTAGGGGTTTGGAGCTCTCTTTCCCTTACAATGTGGCCTGTAAGTCAATGGATCCATTGCAAGATCTCAGAATACTCAAGTCCCAAAAAGCACTTTTTGTACAACATCAAAACAGAGTATAGAAAAGCTCTGTTATAACTTGGAATTATTCTATGTTTATTATCGTTGAGATGCTATTTGTTGTATATACCATAGTTTGTTGATACTAATTAGCTGACCTTGATTCAACTAAAACTGGAATGTCAGAAACGTGGTAGAGCTTTCATGACTTTTTCTAAATGAAAAATCAGTCACATACATTGAATATTCAAAAACATGATAGTGTGAGATTCTGGTTTTTCATTCTTTTTAAATTTTAGAAAGCAGCACTTATGAAAGCCTTTGTGGTTTTGTCTTTTGCCTTTTAATGGTGACCAAAATTTTTCAGTGGGAAATAAAAATAGAAAGAGCCTTGCCTAATAATGTAAAAATCCCTTCCTGTTCTGCACAAAGGCTTGTTGATGCAGATTTATACTTCATATATGTATATAGTTCCAGGTATAGGCATTGTGAATAGTCACAGGAGACATGGAAGGAAAAAATAGACTTCTGGCACCCAGTGCCCAATTTTTTGAGCAGAAAACCTTTGTCTGTGCAAGGATTAAATAGTGTTAGGGACCATTTTCTATTGCAGAAGTCAGCTGGCACAATCTGAACAGATCTACGATATTAAAACAAACTATTAAAACATAAAGTCTATCTACACTACCTGACCACTTGTGCTCCAGACCCTTCCCCAGCTCCACTGCCCTTCCCTGAACTCTCTCCAGCCCCTCAGTGTCTTTCTTGCAGTGAGAGGCCAAGGACTGGCCACAGTACTCAAGGTGCCGCCTCACCAGTTCTGAGTACAGATGGCCATGATGAAGTGCTTGTCCTGAGTTCCTCTTTGTTTTTCTTTTTGCTCTTTTTGAGATCAATGTTTAATTCTCATTGGCTTTGCCAGGGGGAGAGCTGGATTGACCACAGCTGGATCTACCACAGCTGCATCATCTACCACGTACAACACCCTCAGTGCTTGAAGAATCTGTAAACTCTCTCATATACATATGAAAAGACACACATCCAAGTGACCATTCAGGTCTTTTCCTTCCTGATTAAGACCTGAATCACTGAGGTAGTTAGTAGATACAATAACCTCTGTACTGTGCCTCTACACCCAAGGAACAATGACTGTGATTCATAAGGTCCATTATGTGCTACATTTGGCACATTGTCAACAGTGCTACCTTTTCAAGAGCCAGGATAAAGGGTAATGGAATGGAAAATTTTCTTTTATCCCATTGCTGGGTCAGTCTGGGTGTATCCCATGTATTAATTACAGCCAAGAGGCAGAGTGTGTGTCTTCAAATCACATGCCCGTTGGGAATTTCTGAAGGGAATACTACTGACACAAAGGAAAAGGAAACAAAGTAATGTTCAGCGACTTGAAAGACTTCTCTTATTTTCTTTCCTTTTTCTTTTCAGTTGGCCTTTCCAAGTTCTTATTAAAAGCATTATTCAGTTAGAAGCTGTCTTCCTTTTTAATGCTAAATATGTGGGTTGAAAAGTACATATTGTCTGGAACTTGGGTTAATGATGAAAACCATTCACCCTCCTTGGACAATGCAATCAGTGCCTAGCAATAGAACTTCAGCTGATTTCAGAAGATTGTAAAAATTGTCTTTGAAAAATCCACTAAAACCAGAGATTTTTTATTCAATCCTGAATTTTTATTCCATCCAAGCCAGTATTGCCATATTCCAGCTATTATCTATTTTTATCTCAGACCTGGCAAACTTCTTTCCCCCAAATTGCCTGTCTAGCCTGTCATGCAAGGCAGTCTAACATTTGTGCCAGCTACAACATCACACCTGCAGGCTTGGGCTCCATGATCAGTTGTTGCTTTCCAGGATTCAGCTTAAGACAGAAAACTTAGAACATTTGAGAATGTGAGGTACTGAAAATAAGTATTTTCAACAATTTAACATTCTATACAAACTGCACATTTGCTATTGCTGCACCATTAAGAATGGAGCTGAAGGCTGTATGGATACACTGGTTGTTGAATAGTTACACCAGCAGGTTAATTTCAAAAATTTTGCACGAAATAAACAGTGATGGACACTGATGATTTATTAAATTCTGTGGCAGAAAATAACCAGGAAAAAAAAATACCCCAACATTTTGAAGAGTCTCCAACTGCCAATACTTCTGTTTGAGGAAACAGGTATTACATATCAGAAAAGATGGCATCCAAGGGCTAGCCCTTGGTTTTTTCCTTTTAGTTTTGCTGCAATTGCTACAGGCAGAAGCAACTTCACAGTCACTCCTCGAAAAATGCTGTTCCCTTGTCTTTCCTCAAGCTTTGTGGTAAATTGTCTGCTTCTCTGTCTTTCTAAAATAACGTACATGGCCTTAGGAATGTCTTTATCTCATTCCTACTGCATGTTAGGCTATATTCCATTCAGCTGGCCTGATCCATATGCATTTCTATTTTCCAGATAATTACATTGTTCTGCTTGTAGCATTAGTTTTATTGTTGCTGTTTCTAAGAGGCTTTTCCTATTAACTTATTTCCAGGTTTTCTTTTTTGAATTTTTCTGAGATACTGAGTTAGAGGAGAAGGCAGCAAACCTCTTCTGTTCCTAATCATAATTCCCAGTCTCTGAAACTTTGAGGGTTTCTAATTACTACTCCTAACCAAAAGCATTTAAAAGTTATTATTTCCCTTCTTGATGCTCCATAGCAAAAAATAGTTTCCCCCATATGAAAATTCCAGGTTTGAATGAAGGTCATCAAGGAATGAGAATCCTTCCCTTCCCACCATAATTTGTTTCAACTCGTAGTCAAGAGTTGTGCCTAAAGCAGATTATCCTAGTGTTTATTATTTATTATAGTTACTATTTATGCTCTCTATTTGTATACCACAAACTCAGTCTCCTCTGAAACCTCTGCCAGACTCCATAACTGGACACAGTGACGTTTTGTTCTGGGGTGGAGGGAAACCACTCACACTCAGCTGCTCCTGGACAGGTTGTTGCCTCCCTGTCCTAAAGTTAGGAGCCAGCTGCCACTGCTTAACCTGCTGGTGTGTGTTGGTGTCTCCCCACACCAGGGCAAGGAGGCAGATCAGACTGGCTGAGGGTTGGTGTGCCCAGGACATGTATCCATGGCCTCCTCTACCAGTAGTGGATCCAGCCCTGGAAGGAGGTGATACACAGCCCCAAAAGCAGGGGAGACTTTTCCTGGCCTGGTGGGTATCGCAGCAAAACTTCCAAAAGCAGAACTGGCATGTTCATGGAGACTGTCCTAGGTTACAATGTAAGTTGTACCCGAAGTATGCATTCTATCCCCATCTTCATGGGCTGTTGAAACCAGGTGTGGCAGTGTTTCCCTTATCTTCTGTTAATGGGCCCAACAATGCCTTGCTGCATGACTCATAGATAACTCCCTCTGCGAGCTATCTCTGTTTAATGGGCCATCAAGGACCCACTGCATGACTCAGAATGAAATCATCCCATTGTGAGATGCTCTGCCCAGGGGGAGGAGCCAAGCATTCCCACCTGGATATAATCTGGCACAGCACAGGGAGCCCTTACCCACTGGATTCGCAGAGGGCAAGAACTACCAGAGCTTTCTACAGGATCACTGCTTTGACAAGACCATTTCATCTGGACTGCTACCACCACCCTAACTAACAGGGTGTCAGGTTGTATTCTGACTCTGTCAGTGGTTTTTTTGTACTATTGCATTTATTTTATTTTACTTTTTTGTTTTTTTTTTTTTTCTTTTCCTCCTACTAAATTGTATTTCTGACTTGGAATCTCTCACTGGTTTTGTTTTCTAAAGATCTTCAAAGGTCTTCAAGAGACCTTGAAGACATCTTCTGGAATCTGCTGTGACTTCATTTGGATATTAGTCCAAATTTCTAGCTAGCATCCTAAAGGGGCTACAGTTAGTAATCACACGCGCATTAAACACAGGTATTCCAGCTCAGCTTTAAATGCATCTAGTTGGCAGTACTTTTAATATCAATGCTTGAATGAACACAGTGTTCCCTGTGGTATTTCTCCAAGTTTATTTATGCTTCCTTTGCTGCTGGCATACACATGGTCCCCATAAATGGCAGAGGAGAAAGGAAATTTAGCTGTGACCAGAAAAGGGGTTTTTCTCTGGACAATAACTTTCTATTCTTAAGCACTTCCATAGGCTTGGGAGTCTAGATATTTCCCTTGCAGAAACACTGCTTTGCCAAGTATCTTTCTTTTAATAACACAAATCTTTCAGAGGTGTCACACCATTCCTAACGAGCTGAACCTGACCTTGCAGGAACACAAGGCTCACTTGGTATTTGGAAATAGAATAACACCCTGTTCTTCCCTAGCTGCCCCACAACTTCCTTTTCATCCAGTTGCCATCCTTTAATCAGAAAAGGAACTTCACATGAAGGTAAACAAATATAATAAGCCAATCTCTTTGAAGATAAACTGTGCCTTATTTTTATTTTTTTCTTCCTGTAAATCTTCAAGACTGAAATTCTAATAAACAGCTCTTCATAAGGTATCTCCTGTCACTTTTTATTTGTCTGAAACATTTTTCCCCCATTGGTATATCTTTCAGCATTTACCCAAGCCAGAAAAATGCTACTTACTGACATTAACAGGCTTGCAATATTTAAGTAAAGCATATAAGCTATTTACAAAAACCAGGTTGACAGCAACATTTTAAAAATGAGACTATAATGTAATAAAAACATTATCCTGGCTTGTGTCTGATCAGGGAATAAGAAAATGAATGGAATATTGCCACAAATGAGAACTGGAAAAATTTTCCAGAGAAGGGAAAAATAAAACTGGAGCTAGAGAAAAACAAGGCAAAGCCTTCTGAAAAGGCCATGTTTGACTACAAGAATTTATGGTTTCTCTTCTTATCTCAATGCACCCTCTGTGAAAGCGGTCCTCATAACAAACCTGAATGATTTGTCAGCTGCCCACTAAACCCTTTTTCTTCAAAGGGCTTAACCACAATTACATGTCCATTGTATTTCCACAGAATGGTGCATCCATGTTTCAAACAGCAGACCTCAATACATCCCTGAAAGTGCCCCTGCCACTGATGTTAAGAGCAATAAATGTGGCAGGCTGAGGATATATTCCCAGCAGGGCTGTGACAGTGTTCAATATAGGTCCCTATATGCCCACCGGTGTGGAAACAAATCTTTTGCCAGATGATCTCTCTGTTCAGCCATTCAGGTGCAAACCTTTCTCCTCCTGTCATTTCTTGGTGAGATACAGCTTTTCTGTAAATAGCACCACAGGCTGATTTCTTCCTTCTGTTTCTTCAAATCCTGAAGCAAAATCTCTGGAAGCAACAGGCTCTGGCACCAAAAGTGGGTGAAGTTTCTGATACTCAACATGACTTTTATTATGCTTTGCCACACCTCGGTGCCATGCAGCCCTTTCTGGCATCAATCCCAGCAATCCATGGAGAGTTGTTTATCTTAACCCAATCTCTTTATACAGATGGAAGAGAAATGAGAGATAGGAATCTGCACAATTACCTAACAATATAGCCAATGGACTATTGCCCAATCTAGCTATATAGAAAAGTCAAACTGATGCTGAAACTGAGAGGAACCTTTGGAATAAAGGCAGTTCCCTGAAGAGATGGAGAAAATGGCAACCAATAAAAAAAATAGGGGTCTTGGAGTACAGCCAGAATATTGGTGTGCTGCAGATATTTTTGCTTGCCTGTCTTTGAGAGTCACTGTGACCTTGGAAGAGTTTGCAATGGCAGGAAGCTGTCCCACTCTTCTCTGCACAAGGCAAGAATAAAACAGATGTTGGGCCAGCTGTGTGTTTTTATATTTCTGCTCAGAATGTTCAGCCAGAGCATTTCCAAGTTTCTCTGTTTGGGCAGTGCCCCAGCAGTGGGGCATCAGGGAAAAAAAGGGGAGTGGTGAGTGTGCAGCTCCTGCACATGCACTCATGCCCCACTGACAGACCACGAGAGAGAGCTTGGTTTGACCAGTAGATAAGCAATTTCATTTTGCTATTTTAATCCTCAAGTCTAGTTCGACACACCATGGAAGTGAACATCATCATTTTCTCACTTTCTTCTCCAGTGAGATTTGGCTCACTGTCTGCTCAAAGATAACTGAGATTCATTAGAGCACTAATGCCTACCAATTTCTATGCAAAACTCCACATGACTAAAATCCAGTATGTATTTCACACCTTTGGAAGATTATGAATTGGATGAGAATGGAACAGGAATAGAAAAGTTCAAAGCTACAAAACTTCAAACTCTCTTATTTAAAGCTGGCAGTTTTATCTCTGTCGTTCATGATGCCTTTAGCCTTTATTCCACTTTCTTTCAATAATCATCAAGACTTTAATTTTTTTTTCTTCTTTTATCCCCAAATCTACTTGCCGTACATGTGGACAGAGCAGCAAACTGCTTGTGAGTATCATTTTCACCTTTTTTTTTCCTCTTCATTCTTCTTTCTTTTTCCTGCTGATTTTCTTCTTCATGTAGCAGTAGTTCATGTGGGTTCCTGAGACAGGCACAAAACTACATCCTCTGGCTATTGATTTATACAAAACCCTAAACACCTTTCCAGGCACTCCACTAAGGGATTTCAAAACCCACACAATTATTCCAGGAGAAATTCTAAGTACTGCAAGATTCATCTCTATTTAAATGAATTAATCCCTTGCTAAAAGACTTTTCTTTCACCATGGTAAGGAAGAACTGTTCTAGGAAATAATTCCAGCAAAGAATGATCTCATAGTTTAAGATACAGGTCACTAAGAGGGAATTTGGCAAAGACAACATTCAGAGAAGTAGAAATTGAGCCTCACATCCATATGAAAAAAGTTTGTTTATGGTTTTGGGGTAAAGATTTCAAGTCTATGTCCTTGGACAAGAGCCCTCCTTGCAAAAGAATATTTATTGGAAAGGTATGGATATGCAACTCAATTTCTCCTTCTCAGTCTCTTCAGGTGGGCAACTCACTTTGTCTAAACAGTTAAATAGCAACTGGGTCAGAGAAAAACAGAGAAACTAATGGTACAGGCATGTGACCAAGGGTCTTTGAAATGCAGTAGATCCTGATTAAAATCCCTTTTCCCAATAGGTGGAAAAGGACACTTGGACCTCCATCATCCCCTTGCTCTCTGAGCACTGTACACTACTGAGCATTCTGGGTCCTGAGTACAGCTTTCAAAAGTCATACTAGAAAATGGGGAAAACACAATTATTAAATTTGGTATTTAGGGAAGTATTTAGACTAGAGTCTGACATTTGATTCCCACTAGATGTGTGCAGCCTTGAAGTCCATCACAGCTTTCCCTCTGATTGTCACATTTTAAGAAGGAAAAAATTCTGAAAAGTCATTTATAACCAGTATAGCTGGAATCAAAAGTTGTCCTTATCCATCAGCACAAAATCAAAATTAGAAAAGTCAAAATATAAAATATAATGATCCAGCAGAACAAGATCAGTGAATAAACAACTTCAAACTTTGTCCAAATGAGCCATTCCACTTTCTGATTTCTTCAAAAAACTAAAGAGAAAGAATTGAGAGGAAAAATTCTAACAGAAAACTTAATTGTTGTTGACCACACTAAAACATCCTAAAAGAGAATTGCCTTCCACAAGGTGAATTGTAGTGGTGTGTTTTCTATCTTTTTATTTATTGTTAATATTAATTTGTTCTGTAATGTTTTTTCCCAAGTTCCCCACCTGTATTTCTCCCCATTTGGTTTCCCCCTGCCTTTGTTCTCCCCAGACTGTCACTCTCCGGGGAAGCCTCTCCTCTCTTTCCAGAGGCTTCGGAGAGACTCGGTCCCAGATTGGAGCAGGTTGGGGAACCCCCACCCCTCGTTTCCCTGGTTTTGTTGTCTGTGTGACATCCCCATTTCTCTGATTGGCTTTCCCTCCCGTGTCCACCCCCTTCCCCCAACCCCTTATAAGCAATAACCCCGCCTCTGGCAGGCAGAGAGTCTCGTGGCTCCCCTGCAAAGAGCAGGTGACAATAAACTCCATCTTGCCACAAAGTCTCCTCCTTCTTACCTTCGTCAAGCCTCACCAATAGCTCTGGTGTAGCTCTGACCCACCAGGGGGTGGTGGCCGGTCCGCCTGCTGCTGCCAACCGAGTCTGGAATGATTCCTAGCCAGGGCTAGCCAGGAATAGCTGGAAGCCACTTTCCAGCAGGGCTCAGGAATAATTTCAGTGAATATCCATCTGCTTTAAATATTGGGTCCCTGGGAGAAAATTTGCATTACCACAACACCATCCTTTCTACATGCTAAGCACCTGGAAAAATAGCAGTAAAACTAAGGATGAGTTCACAGAAACTTGTTTTCTTGTTACCCAATTTTATGAGCCTAATTTTGGCCCAGGCAAATTCCCACAAACCACAACCCTGCACCATCAGGGAGTGCAGCTATAGCCAAGCTGGGCTTTTAAAATCTCAGGGTAGCCCAAACCACTGACTCTGAGAGACTTAGGGCTGCTCCAGCACCACGTCACAGAAATACTCATGGTTCACAGTATTTTGTACATGAAAATCAAAATTGGGTAAAGAACAAGTCTTAGTTTAATACAACAGTAAACCAGTGATTCATATTGGTATTCAAACCCCTGTTTCACTTATAACAGCAACCACCAGTTGTTTTAACATCCACATGTAATTGTTAGATGCACCAGAACCACTTCTTTTTTTTATAATCCTAATTTAATTCTTTTATTTTCAACTCTAGAAAAAACTTACCATAAGCAGAAAGCTCCTTGTTAATCTCCAAATCTCCACGGAGAGAGCATCTGTTATGGTGCTCCCTCTGATCTTATAGTCTTCCTACTGATCTAAAAATAAATATTTGCTCATAATTTATTTTAAAAAACCAGTTTCTTTTTCAGGATATCAGAGTAATGTCTATGAAAGAAAGGGAAAAAAATCTGTTCTTTTATTCTGCCTTTGAAGAACACTGGTAGGAATAACACCTGATTCACTCAGAGAACTATTTTAAAGCCATTTATAAGCATGACCTTCAAAGAAAGATGAAACGCCTTCTTCAGTACCTGTCATTGGATCTAAACCTGCCTCAATGAAATCAAAGCCCTCTGTTTTGCTGGATCCACAGGATGTGTGCAGGACAATCCCTCCCTGGGGTCATTAAAACCAGTCTGTTTGAGCATCCTTCATCACTTTTTCAGGTAACACTCTTTATGTCACCTCTGTGGGACAGACCCTGCCAGGAAGAACTCCTGTGGCTCCTGCAGAAAAGTCACTCTGTGCCTTTGCCTTTGTGTGATGCACAGTCAGCCAGCGGCCCAAATTCCACTGCTGGATGAATGCTCCCTCACTACTTAATGATGTGCTGCCAGGACAAAGCATGTCCCTCCCTTTGCCTCGTGCCTGATGTTTTACACTGGGATGTTTTATTTAGTGCCTTCCAACTCCTGCTTCATGGAAAAAAGTCTGTAAATATGATCCTTTCATCTTCTCCAGGCTACTTGTGGGTCCTACTATATCCCATCAGATTATCCCTCTTCCAAGACGAGTCCATTTAACATGCCACTGTACAGAGGATATTTCATGGGTTTTTTACTTGTTTTTGCTGCCCTTAGCAGTTCTTTCCCTCTTCTGCCATTTCCTGGGACAGTGTGTTGGAGCTGTGCATGACTGGTGCAGATGTGGTGTGCCAGGACTCCTGGCAGCAGCCTAGCACTCTCTTCCAGCTCAATCCCAGTTCCTCCTACCAAGTTTTTTACTGTAGCTGGGTTCACTGTGTGGGCAGAGTAAAATGGGATTGAAACACTGCCAAGTCCAGTCAATACCACCCAGCATTCAAGTTTGCACTGATGAAATTTTTCTGAGTCTTGGCTGGTCAGACTTACAGACAGGTTACTGCTGAGGGGGACAGGATGAGTCTGGGAGGAAAAGTCTCCACCTGCCTGTATCTGTGTACCAGCTGCCAGCACTGCCTGGCAAGGTTTTCCACTGTGCACCTGTTGTCAGATGAACAGAGAAAAGAGGATGGATCCTTCATCCCAGTTTCCAACTCTCCTGAGACATCTCAGAGACAAACAAGACAAAGCTTGTCTTTATCAAAGGAGACCATCTCACTCTGATGTCCTCTCAGGTAAGAACATGTTAAAAGCCTGTCCAGGTAGCACTCCACTGGGTCAGGATGCCCAAACCATGCAACTCCCAAACTTTGACCTGTAGGATCCCTTTGCCAGAGCTGCCAACTGCTTTGGGGTTGCTATCTTTTGAGGCTGGGAAGAAAATAAGTAGAGACAGGATTTTTTCCTTTATTTAGAGAATCATTTTAATGAGTATCCGTAAATAACTTCTCAAGTGGAGGTTTTGCTTGTTTCTCATCCGATTGAAATGGTCCTTGCACACATTTTGCAGCTACTCAAGACACAGAATCATAAAATGGTTTGGGTTGCAAAGGACCCTAAAGATCATCCAGTTCTAACTCTCCTGCCCTGGGGAGTTAGAGAGATACCTTCCACTATCCCAGGTTGCTCATAGCCCCATCCAACTGGCCAGGAACACTTCCAGGGATGAGGAATCCACAGTTTCTCTGGGCAACCTGTGCCAGGGCCTCACCACCCTCAGAGGGAGGAATTTCTTCCTATTCTCTAATATAAACCTACTCTCAGTCAGAGCAAAGAATTTTATTACAGACAACTGCAGGTTAAGAATTGCAGTTAAATGGCACCAAAAGCAGCCTTGATGTAAAAACATACAATTTTGTGATCAAAACCCAAGACAAAACCACAGGTAACAGCATTGATCCATTCTCTTGCTTTATTTGAAAACACATTCAGATAACAAAGTGAAGAAAATAAAGTCTGCCCATGATGTCATCCATCTGGTTGTGTGTTTAGGGGAATAAAAAGGGCAGAGAAAAATGAAAATCACCACTGTTGTTCCAACACAGTGACAGTAAAGTGTCCCCTGATGTTAGGTGCAGCCAGTAAGTGAAGTTCTTTACTGCTTCATAACACAGTGTTATATATTAATAGCATATTAACTCAGCAACACCACTTGAGAACTTACATAGTTATTTACAGGCTCGCCCCATAAATTTTCTGTTACATTGGTGATTGAAGTTCCAGGACATTGCACTGACACACAATGTGTTGGAAACATTGATGGACACAAACAATTGAATTTTATACCGTGAGTTACAAAATCATAGTAGTTAATGAACTCTCCCACTGCTCTGACCTCTGAGGTTCATTAATCACCATACTCAGATCCTCCATTACACTTTGAGTGGCAAAAAGTGCTGAAAAAAATCAGTAATAAATACTCTAGGAAGTTTTATATTAGTTTATTACAGCTTTGAATGTAGCTTACAACACCAGCATGCTATGACTGACACTTCAGCTGTGTGCTCCAGCCGGCCATTGGGAAGGTCAAGTGCATCTTTTAAGGACTATAATGAAGCAGAACATGAATGAAGTTGAAATCACTCAAAGCCAGGTGCAAAGTGGCCTTCAGCATTCCTGACCTTTCTGCCACCATCCAAGTTGAATTTTCAGTGCAGTCAGTAGGTGTTCTTTGCAAAAAGCTCAAGGTCTAGTTGTTTACATCAGAGTTTGAGAACCAGCTCCCAGATAGTGGTCAGTATATCTGCCATTTCTTGGGCCTCTTAAAACTGAAAAGATATTTTCTCCTTTCATTACTATCACAGTTTCAGAGCAGCACCCTAACTTTGGTGGGGTTGCTCCTGGTTTATCTCAACTGAGAAAGGAGCCCACATTTTCCCCACTTTCCCTTTTCTCCATGGACCCAGACTCCCTGCTGCAGGTTTTGTTAACCAGGTGCAACTCCAACAAGGCTGCTAAGACTGCTGTGGTGGGAGATGAGCAAGGCAAAGGAAACACAAGATCCATTTTTTTACATTAGAAACTGGAAAGAGACGTAGACCATGGACTTCCAAGCAGGTGTGCATGCATTTTCAGCAGGAAGGTGTCTGATCCCCTAAACAGAACAGAACTCTATCTAATACATGTCTGTGATTTCTTGCTCTACAATATTAAGCATAGATCAGTATCAGGACATTAAATGTGAATACAATCCTACTGCCAACAAACTGAAACAATAAATACAGAACACTTACACAAAAAATTACACTTGAAATTATTTCTTAATAGGACACACCTTCAGTAGTAGAAATATATTTCTATACAATTAATATACCTAAGCTTTGAGATAACAATCATGTAATTATTTTGGGTCAGTATCACTAAAAGTCTGTTGGTATCTTTGTAAATTTAGCTCTATTAGAAATATAATTCCTAAGAATGAAAATGTAGATCACAAACCACTAATATATGTTTTTCTGAAGGTAATTTTCTCATGTAATTTCCCTGTGGTTGTTTGGTGTATTTTAATTTAATGACTCTGGGATTCCAGATTTATTATCATGTGCTCAAAATCTAAATAGCACAGCTGAATATATTTTATTCCAACAAATTGTCCATGGCAGTAATTACAGCACTTTATTTCAGCTTGAACTGCAAGTGTTGCAGAATGATACCTCTCTGAAAAGCTCATCTAATAACTGTGAAAGCAAAGCTACTTTTTCCATAATAAAGTTTAACTCTGCATCTGCACGACACTGCATTGCACCATCTTTGGATTTTGAAATCACTTCATTAGAAGTGAAGTTTCACAGTGTGAGGGGTCTTTTGAACCAGTTCCAGTGTAAACAATCCAGCCATCTGTACACCAAGGTCAGCACTCATTGCTTCAACAGCACAGACAGCTCCTAAGGTGAGCTCCTACTAGTGTTTAAATTAGGAAAATGCTCAGAAATTCAGATATCAGGACTAAAAATGGCTGTTTAGAAGTATTGTCGATTGGTAACAATTTTTTTTAGTAGATTAAATAATCTATTCTTGAGTATCTAGTTAATCTTGTCCCAACTTCTCCCCCTGAGAACTCTTCCAAAGGCTGAATGTTCCTGTAGTTCAGAAAGTCCCATTCCAGCTTTTCCTGCCTTAGCTTCCAGCTTTGATTTCTCACTCTATCACCTTCTGAGACTGCAAATAACTCCCTTCCTTCATTTACATTATTATTTCCTCGAAGTTATTTATAGACTGATATAATTTTCTCTGACCTTTCCTCTTTTAGAATGTTTTGCTTAACCCTGTCACCCCCTCACCTCTGTTTCTGCTGCTTATACATTATCATTTTTTTCTCCTCCTGTTACACTTTCCCTAAAGCTTCCCTTAACTTTGGAGACCAGAACTGCAGGCAGACAGGCAGGTTCTCCACTCGCTGGTCAGTCTGAGACAATGGTTTCTAATTCAGGAATGAGGATCTTCAGGTGCTCCAGGGAAACATTTTTTGGTGTTGCAGACTGCCTCCATGAAAGCAAAACCCTAAGGTAAGATCCCTTCCTTGACATGTTTTGCAAGATTTGTGCAGAAAGAGCAAGACTTTCACACCAGCCTCTGATTTTAGGATGCTGAGCCTCTGTGCCTTTTAGAAACCAAAAAGGTTTCTATTTTTGTACCTGTTTTCTACACTTACCTACTTTCCTAAATGTTTCATATTTTCACTAATGTAAGATTATGCTTGATGCAAGGCAAACATTATTTATAATTTAAAATGTATTGTGTACCACACATATATCCACCATCTATATCTGGAACGGTTCTGTACAATGTCAGGTTTTGGTCAATGCAATGTTTGTTTGTTATTTCACAAATTTATTAGTTATATTCCAAGAAATTAAGAGATCTGGTCCCAAAACTTCTGTTAGGTGCTACATCCAAAATACAGAACAATGACCATCTTACTGATCAGGGAACCTACCAAACCTTTATCAGCAACTTTCATCCATTTGTTGCAGTCACCTGATTTGATGCTGAATGTGTCTCTCAGAATAGACCTCTAACAAACCAGATGAGTTTTCTACATGACTGAGACAGAAAACTGCAGTTAGTATTGGAAGAGGCTCATTATTCATGGCTGATGAAGCTCCCTTTAAGTTCAGAAGAAACAAATGCATGAACATCTGTAACTAAGCCTTGTGTTTCAAAAGGTTTGGCTCTGGCTTACAGGTCCAAGACCCTCTCCCCCAGCTGCAAAGTGAAACAGGTGTAACTGGGGAAGTGAAGATCATTTCACAGAGCTACAAAAACAGCCCTCACCATGTGCACCATGCTCCAAGTGAAGGAGAATATGAGCCACCCTGAAAAACAAAGCATGTAGATAAGAAAAAGGTCAGTATGGGATGCACAAGAGCTCCAGAATGTGTGAACATGATGATAATGGTGACGCTCATCAGCAGCTCTCCAGAGAATCTATTTTCAGGCTGCTAAATGTTCTTCCTTGGGCCCAGAGACCTGCAAAAGCCTGTGAAATGTGGGAAAATACAGATGTGTAGGTTTGGGGGGAACCAGCCAAACCTTCCTTGAGAGGAGGGAAGAAGAGAAATTGGTGTTGTGGTGAACATCATTTGTCAAGAGCTTCTTTCCCAGGGAGAGACTCATGTGGGGACATCCTGAGCTGGGAAATGTGACTGAAAAGATGCCAAAGCAGCTTTCCTGAGGGATGTGTCTGAAAGTTCCCTGGTGGAAAGAAGAGGTAGAAACACAAACATAAAATGAATAATGTAGAATTATTGTAGAGGAGAAATAAGTGCCTGGTCTTTTAGCAGTTCCTCAGATTTATTTTCGTGACCAAGAACACCCTGCACAGCGTAGGTGGGACAACCTCTAAAAGACATTGTCAGCCAAGAGAAAAGTTCCACCAAGGAGTCCAATTCATTGTCATTGTGCCTGTCATTCATTAATCACACTCTCTTTGTATGAAGACACATCAATTTTCTCTTTCACTTTCGATGCCACAAAGCCAAAAATCTTCTGCTATCAGCAGTCTTGTGCTGTGGGTGATAAATATTTTTAACAAATCACTTGTTGGGTTGGGTTCTTTTCATTTTTATTACAGGTCTAGAAATAAAATTTGCTACAGCTGCATTCACCTGCATGGACAAATGCTCTCTACTGTCTTCCAAAATCCCACAACCATTACTTACATTTTTAGTACTTTATTTTTTTCAACTTCTGTCATAAAAGTTTGTTTAAATCTCCTATTTCAAGAGCCTCTTCAGGCATTTTAAGTCTTGATATTTCTTCACTGTCAACAGATTTCCAAGTCTGCAGAAGAAAGTTTATAGTCATTCTTCATCTATGACTGAAACTGACAAATAAAAAATTTCCATATCTACATGCTTTGCATAATTTCACTATCACTTCCAAATACAATACTGCTCTCATTACTTTCTTACTCTCAGTCTTGCTGTCCAGGTCAGCTCATTATCTAAGTGGAGTCTTTTAGCCTGTGTCAATTACTTCCTTCAAGTCATGGACAGTGAATTCAAATAAAATTTTGCTTCTTGGCAGCCCACTCTGAATGTACACAAAGGTTACATAATAAAATATCCTCATTTATAGCTATTATTCTTGATGGCACTACCTTTGTTGAAAAACATTTAGTTTAATGTTTATACATAAAAAGAGGAAACTTCTTAATGTAACAAGAGGATGAAATATTGAAAATGCAATAAAGAAATCTTCCTTCAGAGTCATATTCCATACTCATTCATCACACTGAGTAGGTTTTATACTGTTGGTTTTGACAAAGCCCAGATCACAAAACGTCATAAGTTTGAAATTTGTAAAACATTTAGAAGATTTCTAGAACAGGAAAGAGAGAGATTCACTGTCTTTTGATGACCTCAGACCAAGCTTACATATCTCACTTTTATATAATAATCAATTATCAGCCTCAACACAGGGAGAGGAAGAAACTCTGTCCTGAGCATCAGTGGCGAAGTATTATCTTTAGAACCATCTGGCTACAATCTTCAAATCAATTCAAAGCTGACCTTGAAAATCTGAATCCATAATAAGACCCCTCATTCCTCTACCACTGTGATGCCAAACAGAGCAGAAATTGTGTGAGCTGCTTTATATACAGGTGAACAAAGAGAATGTTCCAGTTCTCTTTTGTCACTGAATCCAATGAGATCCATTTGCTCTTAGGTTCAGATTCTGCATTTAAATTAAGCACTGCAAGCTGAAATGTGCATGTCCTGCTTGATTCAGGGGAACATCTTTCACTTTAACACATGCTCAGCATAAACTTGTCTTTAATTCCTGCACAAGATGGAGTCCTAAAGTTTCTTCTAGACCAAGATACTGTTCAGCTGTGGCAAAACTGAGTTTTCAGACGAGCAGTTATGGCACTGAATAAAAATAAATAAATAAATTTAAATAATATGAAAATAAATATCTTTAAGTCATATGAAACACGTTTATCATTATTCTGGAAGTTCTTATTTAAGGTTGAATAAACCTCTGAACTCTTTAGGTAGCACATGTATCTAGTGCATTTATTATAGTGGAATCCAAAGGTATGTTACACTCTTTAAAAATTAAAAATTCAGCTCTACCACAAGTGTGTATCCACTTCTGGGATGACCCAGCAGCAATTCTGAGGAAAGTACATAATTTTAACAAATTAAGAGAAAAGCTTCCCCAGTTTAAATTAAAGGCAGTGTTCATGCACAAACTGTGAGTTGATTTACCCCTAAATCTGGCCAGAGTAGTGAGCAATTCCTACAATTTTACCAGTAGTGTTGCTCCAGCTAATCTCATTTACAGAGCCACTGTACGCCTGATTTACATCACACCTTAGTTATGATAAACACCTATAGATACAAACAAAAGTTTGCCTGGATGAAGAAAATAATAAAAGCTGAAGGAAGATGCAGGCAATTTTGTTAATAACCTCATAACCGTGTCTACAGATATTGTAAAAGATTCCTTCTGCTCTGGATCAATTTGTGGGCAGAATTTGCCACAGTTAAGAAAGAAGTTTGTCTTATGCTGGAAGGTCTGTAGAAATGAAAGAACTCAACTTCTGGGGAAAAATTAGCACAAAGCAATGAATAGGTAACATGGCAACTCTTAGTATCTCTGCAAGTTCTCTTCATTTTTATTCAAACTTCTTTTGCTGAAGCATTGCAGAGGATGAAGCAATTCTTTAGGAAAATTCAACAAATTTCTACTTCTGCTATGTGGTCTGAATATTATTTGATGAAATAGCAACTGCAGAATGGGAGTGCTGGGACATACCAACAAACATCAGATTAAACCTTTATGATATTATTGTATAAAGCAATATTAACATCACCATAGATCAGCTACAAAAGAAGTTTGGTTCAGTGTGGCAGAAAATGCATGTTAAACACAATTCTGCAATAACAGTAGAATAAATTAACATTAAACAGGAAATATTAAACAGGAAAGTAATTGAAACTCTTTCACAAATCCTTTTTGGCATTTGGCGTGTGTTCGAATCCCACTTCCTTCTTCCCTTCTCACCACAAATCAATTAATGCAAAACCAGCACATTCCCTTAAAGGAACAACTCAGAAGAAAGCTTTGCCCTTGTAACTTTCTTTTTTTTTTAACAGTCAGCAGAAATCTGTGTGGAAGCTCTTTGATTAATTTATTTTTAATAGAATCATTCTCTTCTTGAAGAAATGACATAGAAACATCAAAATCATTATTTTAAGCATTAAAAGTCTTCTTTTACTGAAATACTAATTTTTGATCTGTAGTGATGCCTCCACCTTAAGATAAATCTAAAGGAAAAAAAGGAGATAATAGGAATAATTATGTCTCCTATCCAACACAACTGTTTTGGCTGCCTTACTCTGCAGGTCATTTCAAGGCACATTGTTTTTGTTTTGAATGGATTAGGAACTTACAGAACTTCATTCTCTCAAATAGTTACTAATCCTCATCCTTCCAGGACTTAGTGCTTAAAATTTACCCTGCAGCTGCACTTCAGAAACACTACCAGTGCTGACCCTTCTCACAAACACAGCAGTTTTGAATCTGGTTTCATGGTTTGGATGGAACATTTTGCCACTTTATATCTCATTAATTGATCTCATAAAGAATTGTGATGAGTAAAATACCCAGTGAAAAATTCAGTTATCAAATCTTTCTGCTTATTGCCATCATACTTCATTGTAATTTTGTCCAGAGAATGAAAAAAAATATCTGAAATGTTTGTTCAGTTTGGCTTGGACCAACTTTATTTCAGTTCTGCTTTTTTATTACGAAGTTATTCATAACTCCTAAATGAACCTACAATTTGAGCAAGAGACCTTTCCCCTCTCATTCACAATTGAGGATTTGTTATCCTATATCTCGTAAAGTCATCCTGTGTATGAACGTGGCACCTCTGACTTTGCTGTGACTAAAATAGAAATATTTCTGGATATTGAAGGGCTGAAGTCAAAGTGGGTTTAATACAGCTTGTAGCCTCATGATTTGCAGGGATGCTCACCAGGGAAATCCAGTCAGCTAATGTTTCCCCACTGTGTAATTCAGAGCCCTGAGAAGTGAAGCTCCAACTCAGATTTGTCCTCCAAGGAATCCTTTCTCTCATGCTCCAGGTCTCCAGTGACTACAGCAGGAATTTAGGGAGATTAACTTTGGTAAACTAAAACTGGCCTTTATGAATACTTTTCTTCCCCTGGGGGAAAATATTGCCCAAACTATCATTTCTGTTAGTGCCAAGAAGAACCAAAAAGGGCTTTTAAAGCATCTGAAGTGAAGGAAAAATTTTAATATTAAGAAATTTTCTGTTTCTTCTTCCTCTGAGTACTTAGAATATTTGCCGAACTCTAACACACTATTTTGGTCAGGATGGGAAGAACTGTACATTTTACATAGGAATAGGGAGTAAAATAAACCTGTCGCCATGTTTTAACTCATTTACAGAAAGAGAAACTTGAGCCAGTAGTGTTGTTTTTCAGCAGGTTTTCATTTGCTGTACGTGAGATGAGCCCTCATGCCTCCAGCTGGGTTTCGTTCATGGCTGTGGAGTCCCTGTGTGAAGATATTGTGTATGTCCTGTGGGGCAGAGAAGGTACAATGATCATTTTGCTCACACCAAGCTGGAAATTTAGCTCCTGCTTCTGGGAAGTGATTCCTGCAGATCGTTTTGTTCACTGCACAGGCCTAGAGAAGCCAGCTTGCATTCAGGTAGAGGGTCTGGGTGAGATCTCCTTCAGATGTTAAACACAAATCCAGCTACCAAAAATCCACTGAAGGTCACTTTGAATTTGTGTCCCATTTGACTAAAACTGCAGAAGGGATTTTGGCAAACTATAAATTCAACACCTCAGACATTTACAACATATATAACTCTGTGTTCTGCAGATAAAATGAATCTCAGTGCAAGATTATGGAATTATCTGCTATGGGAAGCTGTGGAAGCTCAAGATTGACTCACTGAGCAACACACTAAAAGTGCTGAAATTGGTAAGGGAATAATATGAATGATAAAATGGTCCTTCATGCTTCAATCGAGACACATATGTTTTAGGCCTTTGAAGCAAGTTATTGGAATTCTATTGTTTCACAGTCACTTATGTGTGGTATGGTGTTTGTGACAGTCTACACTGTCAGATTAACATCCATTATTATCTCATTGTTCAACCACAAATGTAAGGTACGTGTCTGGCATAATACAGAACTATGCTTTTCCTCCAAGAGCATAATTAGTGTTTTCAGAAATTCCACAGGTGTGCAGCACAAATTTTGCCTGAAGGTTGTAAATAATAATAAAAAAGGAGACTTTCTTATGAGACAATTACACTTTGATTTGTCTGGTTTGAGGTGGGTTTTCTTAGTATGAATGGGTACCTGCGGGGTGGTTGAGGAACTATTGTCTCTCCCTGCTGATTCTGTGGCTGAAAGGTACAGTATTAACAGGCTAATTATGGAAGGAATTTTCACAGTTCTCTTCCGTTTGCTTCACTGGTAATAGAGGTCATCAACACCTCCTGGAGGAAATTCATATGATGGTGTGAAAGAAAAGGATTAGGAAGAGAGGATTGAACCAAAATCCATTAAAACCAATGGGACTTTTTCCCAAACTATATCAATGGAGTTGCAGCTGGATCTAAAAGAAAGGACTGTCTTCTTGCTTCTCGTTATACAGCTACAGTCACTTCACAAATTCCCATGGCAAAAAAATCCCAAATCAAAATGGTCATGGTCAAACCCAAGAAATAAGGTTCAATGAGCTGTGATTCTTGGTATATCTGTTTGGTACCTTTTGGAACATTGTGTTTTTAAAGGTGTCCTACTCCCCAAAGAAGAAATTACCTTGATTTCTTCAAAGAGCTCTTGGCCTTCAGCCCTCCTGGGCGGCAGCAGGCAAACTTGCAGTCGATGACCTGGTAAATGATGGGGTTGTACATGGCTGCTGACTTTGCAAGCAGCGTTGGTATCACTGAGAACTGGATGGGGACCGAATCCGGCCGTCCGAAGGCCGACCAGACCGAGACTACGGCGTAGGGGATCCAGGCAAGGAGGAACCCTGCGCAGATCAACATCGCCACCTTGTGAGAGCAGAAAAGAGACAGCGGGGTTGATCCAGTAGAGCCTGACACTGGCACAGCAGCACAGAGCTAGGCAGAATGCAAGGGAGTTGCATTCCACCGAATGGAAAAGAAAAATGACAATTTGCTTTTTCATACAAATTTACAATATGAACAAAGTCTGCCTCTTTATCTCCCTCCTGTGTTTCTTTTGCCTGACACAGAGCAGTTAATGAATCTGCTATCAGACCTTTAAAAATGCAGCAAAGTCTGGCTAAATATGAGGAAACTAAATGAGATTTCAGAAAATAATAATAGCTTGATATTGAATTCAAATTACTTAAGGAGAGGATTCCTTTTGAAACACACAATCTCCTTTTTAGGATAATATACTGATAATAGTAGAACTGCAAATGTTCTTGAAAAAAGATATTTTCAAAACTGGGAATTTAACTGAGAGTGAGTATACTAGTAAAATGTCTAGATTTATTTCTCCTAACCCATATCATGGATTTGCACTCCATTAGAATATGCAGATACTTTAAAAAACAAATTTATGGTAAATATTTTAGTTCTGATAAATGAGTTCCTGGTAAATTAGTAAGTGACCTCCTTATAATGTGAGGAAATGCAACCATAAGAAAGTTTAGTATAAATACTAAAGAGAAACTTTGTGACCAAAATCTGTGATTTGTATACTTTACCTGAACCAGCCTGTCTGCACTCGGTCACAGCCTGATATCACTCCAAATGATGCCATGCCATCATACATCCTGAAAAACATCTGCCTTTATACTGCTGCCATTGACAGATTATTGCTGCATCCACACTGGCAGCAGCACATGTGCACTCATTTGGAATAAGGCAATTAGCAGGATTAGATTCTAAAAAAAATTCACCAGAAAGCACAAGGGGTTTGGACATTGCATAACCTTTCCTGTAGCCTGTTGTTTTTGTTGTCTGTCAATAAAAGAACAGTGCAGGTGAGCCAAGGATCTCAAACACAGCCTGTTCATTATAAATTGTTCTGTGGAGTCAAATGGGTTATAAAGGGACACTAATTTTCCATATTTATATTTATCCCAACATTATGTTCTCCAATGTAGATCCAAGACAGGAGGAAAAATTACTGGTGTTGTGACTCAGATCACATTGAGGTTTCACATGATCCTTCCAACATGAAAAAACAAAACAAAACAATCAAAAAAACAACAACAACAAAACCCTGCTGTCTCAAATCAAAATTTTCCATTGCTCTTCAAAGGAAATTTGCTGAATAACCACCAGAAAAAAGTAACAATTTGAAACATCCTTTTGAAAGGCAAGTGAAGTTGTACCAGTTGTACTGGCAGCACTGGCTGTGCAGGTACATAGCTGAGATTTTCAGATATGTTTAGACATAATGTCCCTTATTGCTGTATGTTATATAACTCTCAGTTCACCTCACAAAAATTGAAATAAAATTTGATCAGCCAAGCAAAACTTGCTGCTTGTATCGCTCCTGGCATGCCTTACAGAGGTTGGTGAATTTTACAGCTAAGGAATCTGATTGTGTTCAATACAAGCCCTTTTTTTGAGAGATTTCCTGGCACAATAACCAGTATCAAGGATCATGGCTGTCACCACTGCCAAACAGAAAACAGATTCAATCAGAAAGGGAAAACAGGATATGGTCTAAGATGGAAAATTAATTTTAGCAATTCAGTGCACTTTTATCAGCAGTTCATGGCTGAGCCTAACTGATAAATTATTTGCATAAAAACAATTGCAGTGTCACAGGACCAATTTTGGTTTATATCTTCATTACAGAGGAATGCAAACTGTCTGAAAGTTTTATTTCCCTGCTACAATAAGCTGCTCTCTGTTTTCTGTCATAATTCCTATGCACATCAAAATCCTTAAATTAGTCTTTACAGCAGTTTCTGAAAGCAAAGGGTGTTTTAGGGTGTTTTATGGTGGGAAACAGGGCCACAGGGAGATGATATGACTTGTAAAGTCATAGGGTGTTGGAATCCAGGACATCCCTCTGGCTGCCCTGGGTGATCCAAGACCCTGGCAAGGGGTCCAGAAACAAGCCAAGAGAGTTTGATTAGAATAGTATTAATTTATCACCAGGTGTAGATGTAGAATTTTGAGGTTTAATGGGGGTTCAAGAAGGCAAGATGGAGGAATCTGGGTATGTCCCTGTCCTGCTTCTTCGTCTTGCCCCCCATCTTCTGCTGTGGTGGTGGCACTTTTGGATTGGATTAGAGTAGAAATACACTGTCTAACATAGGTGATAGGTACTGGTATTTATCTGTAAACATAGAACACGTAGTAAATAGTATAAAAGATTACAACCACCCTCAGGGTAGTCAGTCGACAATGATCAGGGCTGTATCTAGCACCCTAGCCGGGTGAGAACAAAATGTACCTAGATAAGAGACAATAAACAACCTTGGGAATGATACAGATGCATCCTGACTCTCTCTTCTGGCACTGGGGCTTGGGAGAAGGACTTTTAATAAACATTCTTGGGGGGCCATCAGCCCAAAGAAACAAGAACGGAGAATAGGGGAAAGCTGTGGCAGATCTTCAGAGTGAATCATGATCTCAGGGATCCAAGTGCCCTAATCACAGAATTATGTTTCCACTCCTGTTTTTTCCCCATCTTGACAGTAACAGGGGAGAAAGCTACAAAAACCACCTTCAGAACATCATGTTATCGTCTCCACACCTGCTTCTGTAACCCAACACAGCAAACTGAGGAAAACATTCCTACCTACCTTGGTCAGCTTCATTTCAAGTATGTGGCTGTTCTGAATCCTGGTATCATAGTGAGCGACTTCTTTGGTGGATGATTTGACTTTCAAAATTATTTTGACGTAGGAAAACACAATCACCGCAGTTGGGAACAGGAGGCAGAAGAAAAGGATGCTCAGAACAAAAGCCTGTCCAGCCACTGAAGCCTGTGCCAGCCACCAGTCCAGAGTGCAGGAGGTCCCAAAGGGCTCTGGGGCGTAGCTCCCCACCCCAGCAAAAGGCACGGTAGCCCAGAACGTAGCATAGGCCCAGATTATTGCCAGGCAGATAAATGCATGATGCCGCTTAAGCCACGTCCCTAGAAGAAAATTCAAGAGTTACAAGTTCACATCCAGATGTGTTTTGGCATGGAATATGTCATGTCACATTCAAGGCCAGGCTGTAAGTGGCTGTGTGTAGCAATGCACCCCCACACCTTAGCAGGTGTTACCATATTAGAATAGGATTTGGGTTTCATTCTTTGTCTCATTTATAAGGCAAAGAAACAGAAACTTTGATGCTCTTCTCACCATAATTTGCCTTGTGCCAGGACAAAGGCACCTGTTGGATCCTTGAAATGTAACTCAAGACCTGTAGCTATTTCTATTGGGCAGGATGCCAAAGAACCCCACCTGGATCGTTACACACTTAAAGGAGAGCACGGAGACTCTCGGGGCATTTTGGGGGTGTGATAGCAGGTGCAAGGATCCTCCTTGCACTTTGCACTGCTCATTTCACTTTTGTTTTGTATAGTTTATTATTTTTGTCTTTATTAAAACCTTTTGCTTTTCCAAACATCTCAGATCATTCCATCTTGCCATATTTATAAGCCATTTCTGAGGCTGCAGGCAACCCTCAGGAGGTGAAACACCTTCATGGAGCTATCAGCATTCTGGCCCCACACAGATTCCATCAGCTGTGAGCAATCTCATCTAGTTGAAAGCTGACCCTGTGGGGCATTTGGAACTGGATGGTCTTTGGGGTCCCTTGCAACCCAAACCATTCCACCATTCTGTGAAATATGAGGTTTTTTGACTGTTTGACAAGAACTCCGTCGTGGTCATCTTGGCTCTTTGCAGGTGTCTATAGCAACCCTGAGCTCACGTTGTGCCTCATGAAGACAAAGGCACACTCACATGGCAGGCTCCACCTGTCTTTATTTCAGATAAAATTCAAATTTGTTTTAATTTGTGATGAATTACAACTGAGAAGAGTCCAAACTAAAGAAATCTGAACGACCAATTCAGCAACAGGCATGGGAATCTTGTCCAGTAATTTAAATTCTTTAATGTAACTTAAGTTTTTTCCTATTCTTTCTCTCCTTTGTTACCTGACTAAAGCTCAAACTCAGTGACTGAAAAACAAGGCTTTATAGTGGAAATAAGACATCTAAGATTTCATTTTACTTTTCCATTCTTTTCTAGTAGAGAAAATCACTATGTGTCCTGTCAGAAGTACCTGTAATATGTGTTTTCATGTATCCTTGCCCTTTTTCTTAATTAAATGCAAATAGAATTCCTGAAGATCAGAACATTGTTTCTGCTCCTCTTTCATACGGCTCTAATTCATCTAGAAAAAGTCTCAGTTTTCAGGGTTTTCATCATCACCTACATGTTCAACATACAGGATTCAGATAGGACTAACAAATTTAAATCCTTAATTTTTGCAGAAACTTGGAATATGGTGTTATAACTTCTTCCATCTTGGAGCTCCCAACTCCTTTGCAGCCTCTGACTCACAGGGGAGTTTTCACTGACTTCACACTACTATTAAGGAGATTTCTTCGGGATTTCAGAGTGACTTAAATCAAAATCTAAAAAAGAAACACCTGTAATTTGGATGTCTCCAGCATCCCTTCACAGCTGATTTTACATGTCCAGGTCACTGGAAGGAAAATGAACATTGCCTGACAAATGATGTATTCGTGTGTGATGGCTGAGAGATGGAAAAATGGTTTGCTGTGTTCAGGGGTGGAAAAACAAAGCAGCAACTGCATAACTATTAAAAGAATAACATTTTTTAACCACCTAGACTGAGTATGATAAACACATTTGTTTATTGCTCTCCATCATTTTGTATGGACCACCATGATCAGAATCTTTGAGAATAAAGATTTTGAAACGATTCCTCTCCTGTGAACTAAGATGTCATGTTAAACACCACAGCTGGTGGCATGAATACAGCCAGCCATGAAATATTCATTTCAGCTCACCAAGTCTGTGAAAAATTGCCTGTGATTTGGGTTACCTCTGAATTATTTTGAGAGGACTTCTATGGAAAGAACAGAAATCCTGTTTAACATTACTGGTGTATCTAAAACTCAGCTAAGGAGACCTCCCTTGTACTCCCATTTAGGGAAAAAGTATGGACACACCAGGGTCTGTGATAGCACATCTTAACACAGTACCACAGCTTTTATCTGCTTGCACAGACTGCCTTACTTACACTTCCTAGCTGCAAACATTCCTTACAACTTAACATGATCGATATTATATGTCATTATAAAGAAATCTGTTGTGTCCCTCAAGTCACATAGGCAAGGGGTTTATTACTTGTAAAGTCACCTTGAGCATTGCCTGTATTTGGATGGGAATTTAGTCCCTTACAATGCAAGAACATATTTTCTAAACTGTGACAATATCATTTAACTGGAAGGAATGAAGCATATAATACATCATATTCCAGAGGTACAAGATATTGATGGATATGGTGGTAACACACTGCTAAATTCATTTCATCCTCTCAGGTTCCATTTCCATATTTGAGACACTATTTCACATCATGACATATTGCCTTTCCAAATCTCATAGGTGTTTTAAATAGCTTGCCACACACCACAGAGGAATTTAGGCATCTAATAAGGAATATTTTTATGTGTTGGTCCATAAGACCCTGCAATATGTGCAGTACTTGCATCTGTTAATGCTAATAGGCCTTGATAGACATAAAGTGATTTATCTGTGAGGGGTTAGAAAAGCTCATGGCTTAAGCAGACAGCAGAGGGACAACAATGAGGGTGTTATGTCCAGCAAAATGAATGTAACTGGGGTTTCTTGGATCATGCAAACATGTTTCTCTCCTCTGTGTACTTCCTCCTATATTTAAGAAAAGCATTCTGAAGAGCTTAATTATTATTTCAGTATAGTAAAATACAGCACTTAATACAGCTTTTCTACAATCATAGATAATACAGTTATCTACATATAGATACATATTTGTCTTACCATAGGACAAGTGGCAGATTTTCAGGTACCTGTCCAGGCTGACAGCTGTCATGGTGATGAGGCTCCCACAGCCAAAGAAGAAGCCAGCCCATCCGTACCAGCGGCAGCCCAGCCACCCAAACATCCAGCGGTGGGAGAAGAAGGAGATGATGCTGAAGGGTTTGCCTACAACTTCAAAAGGAGAAGAGAATGTTAGTACTCTGATAAAATCCATCCTTGAGAAAATCTCCTTTTCTCAGAAAGGAAAACCCTCTCCCCTGCACAAACTAATACCTGTAAAAGTGCTCTGCAACATGGAGAAAGGGCTTCAGGCACAGTATGTGATGACCTTGAGCTGGAGGGTAAATTTGGATGGGATATTAGAAAGAAAATCTTTACTGTGATGGTGGTGAGTCACTGTCATGGGTTTCCCAGAGAAGCTATGGATGTTCCATCTCTGGAAGTGCTCAAGGCCAGGTGGGATGAGTCTTGGAGCAACCTGGTTGCTAGAAGTTGTCCCTGCCCATGGCAGGGGCTTGGAACAAGATGGTCTCTAAGGTCCCTTCCAACCCAAAGCATCCTGTGATTCCATGGCCTGCGAGGGCTCCGTGCACAGGACTGAGCCTAAGACAGCCCTAGCTAGATCCCATGGCGCCCGTGATGTGGTAGGATGAGCCAAGCCTGCAGAAGGGCTGGAAATAGGTGCTTTACTATAAACCACAGGAACCAGAGGTAAACCAACACTCTGGAACCAGTCATGGGCAGGCTCTTCTCAATATGAAACTTAGAGTATGTGTGAAGTTCACAGGCCAGTACCTAAATAGGATGACGGTGAGTCAGAGCTTGAAGCAAGCACAGATCTACTTAGTCTACATCCCTGTAGCCAACTGGGTGTCTTCAAGTACAAGGTAAAGAAATTTGCCTTCAAAAAGGACTTTTTCAAACCTGTCAAGGCCCAGCAGTAGGATACACAGTGAGGTAAAGTGTTAGGTGGGTAGGAAAGATACGGAGTTGAGCTGCAGAAGTGGTTTCAGCTCCTCTCCACATCACACATTTCTTTAGTGCCTCCTAGCAAGTCACTGCACACAGATATCAAAACATTCTAAGCTTCCCTAAAGGGATGGAAATGAGTAACTATTTTTGAGGCTTTCTCTAAGTGACACTTTAGCTCATTCCTCCACAGGTAAAAGTGAATGCTGCATTATGGAAGAAGTGAAGTTTGATCAAACGATATTCCATTCTCACCTTAAAGCAGTTTTACATTTTTCATATTCTTTGTAAGTATTGTGACAAAGAGAAAGTTTGAAAATTGTTATTATCTAGTTGGAAAACTCCTTTCTCCTAATTATTACCTTTTTCTTGGTCTTAATTTAGGCAAAGAAAAAAGATCTAATTTAATGAAACAGAAAACTCAAATTTATAATCTAGGGACATCTGTTTTTCCAAACACTTCAGTTTTACTTACCAGCCTGATATTAAATTCTCCCAGGCCTGAACATTCCAACTGCAACATTCAAACATTAAATATTGAACTCCACATTCCTGTAATTATTCCTTTCTGCACAGGAGCAGCCAGAGCACCTCAAGGATTTGAAAACATCTCAGCTTCCCTGGGCAGGTTTCCCTGGCTGAACCACAGTGTCTGTAATGTCATAGAAGCTCAGTGAATTGGTTTATGAAGAGGGCAAAAATGATCTTGTAAACTGTATTCCCACAAGGTAACCTATTCATTGAAACCAAGACAAAAATCTCTATTTTGATAATCTGTATATTTTCTGTAGGAAAATATTTTTCCTAAAAACATTGCATTTCACAGTGAACTGATGTAAAACCATGCATTCTTTTTTCATTCTTAACAGAAAATTAAAACCTTTCTTTCAAAACCGAATCTTGCAGAAAATTACCCTTGCTCCATCTTCTATGCAAAAAGCACCAGGATTGAAAACCCTTCAAAATCAGATGCATTTTTTAAAAAGGTATTTTTGGATTACTATCCTTCAGCCTAAGCCTGTAAGGAAAGTTCTGCCTGGACCTGCAGGATGTGCTCAGGTCAATGCATGATGTGCTTTTCTCCAAGCAGAATAAATGCACTTTTAATTTTTCCAGCAAAAGCTGACCTTGGTGATTAAGGTTTCAAGAAAAGCATTAAATATGGCAAGGTCCAGGTTACGTGCTAACAATCCAGTCGGCAACTTTAGGCTTATAAGTGACTGAGAGCTTTAAAGGCCGACACATTTCTATGCACAAAATCAAATTTCTCTTCAACAGCAGGACTTGGAGCAGCCCAGAACATGGTGTCAGCGCAGAATGAGCCTGATGCAGCTTTGAACAAGGGGCTGGTGCCACCCTGTGGAAACCTGCAGGAAGCAGAACTCTTTTCTTCAAAAAGTTGTTAAAGACATGTGTGAAATATGAAGATTTTGCAGGAAAAAATCCTATCTTACGTTTGTCCAGCAGACAGAACGCATCACATTTCTCAACTTAGCACCTTCCATTAATGAAAAAAAAAAAAAAAAATAGAGACTGGAGAAAACCAAGCATGGTTCTGGCAATCTCTATTTTTAATTCCAAAATTAAAACTCCAAATGGATTGAGATCCCCATGCAAGAAAGCAAAGTGACCAAGTGGTGCACAGGTGACACTTCAAGAGAGACATTGGCAGCCCTCACGCTAGGAGGGGTCCCAAACAAGCTGTAGTTTGAATGGTTGGGACCCAGAATTTTTATGGTTAGGAGATACCTGTTTAACTTAATTGAATTATGGAATATTTTGAATTGGAAGGGTTCTTAAAGGCCACCTCATTCCAACCCCTGCCATGGACAGAGACACCTTCCACTATCCCAGGTTGCTCCAAGGCCCATCCAACCTGGCCTTGGACACTTCCAGGGATGGGACAGACACACCTTCACTGGGCAACATTCAGAATATAAAGCTGGAGAAATTCTCCTGAAGCATTCCTTCTCATTGGAGTGACTAATATGAGCCTTACAATACAAATTCTTAAAACACAAAGAAAATGGGAATATCACAGAGGAGGGAAAAGCCAGTGTGAGGTTTTTCCTTAAATTCTAAGTGTTGAGAGATGAAAGTAGTGTGCCCATGATAAAAATGTCAAAGAAACCACCGGGATTTCTCTGTGTGGTAGCAGTGATATTTATACCAACATCTTTCTTCTACTGAATTAGTATTTCCTTCAGAAATCCATGTTTACTGACCAAAACTACTGGAATCTGCAGGGATGAGCAGATCTTTGGTCTTGTGCTGTGAGAGCTCAAACAAGCATCAGTCTGGGGAGGGTGGGAGTCATCATTTTATATTGTTCAGTGATATTTTTGGTGTTTAGATGAGGGCAAAAGCATCTGGAAGGGACAAGGGCAGGAAAAGGGTGCACTGGAGCTGCAGGCAGAGGTCCCAGTGCATACAACACGTAGGGGACAGATGACTCTGCAAGCATGGAAATATAATTCCATTTATATGGCACTGGGGAGATCCCATGGTCAGCTGGGTCCTGATACCCACTGGATTGTCTGCCATCCAAAATATCCTTTTCTAAAGGACATCCAGCCCTCTCCCTGTATTTACCCACGAGCAGCTGAATCAGTCTCGTCAAGAGACAAAACATCCGTTTCTGCAACTCTGGATAAACCTCTCCAAAGCTCCCTCCTCCAATGCCAGGATATCCAGACTGTGAGGTTGAAATAAAAATCCTCCCAGTTGGCTCATACTCTACAGATTGACACAAATACTTTTTTTTTTCTGATCCATTGACAAAGGAGGATTTTTTAGAGGGAAAACTATTAGCTTTGATGGGCTGATGGCCACTGGCATTTTCCAATTATTTGGCTAAACGTGTATTTTTGAGGCATTGGATGCTTTCTATTTCACCCTATGGCAAGAAAACATAATTTTCTGAACCTGTAATCCTGAGCTGTTTTGTGGTTATTGTGCCAGAGTGCACATGGAAGCAGCCTTTGGAGACCTGCCCAGTGCTGGGGTGAACAGGAGCTCTGCCTGTTTGATAAAATAAACCCTAATTTCTTCCTCTGTACTGTTCATTTCTTCCCATCAAGTTGTTCAGGAATGTTGTTTTCCATCCTCTCCCATTATTTACATGCAAATAATAGAGCAGAAATATCCACAGCAAAAGGCATTTGATGCTCCCATGACGTCCAGAGGAATGTCTCTTGCTGCTGCCAGGCAGAATGGTGAGACAGTAAGAACAAGGGAAAAATAAAAACATAAAATTACCTGAAATGCCCAGATCACACACTGCTAAATTAACAGTCATTATCTCAGCAGGTCTCAGCTTCTTTTTTCGCTTTGAGGACATAAAAATAACATACCCATTCCCCAGAGTCGAAAGGATCCCTGCAATAATGGAAAATACAGTAACATTCAGATTAAAATCGTCCTCAAAAACAGGAATACTCCACCTTCCTTGTGAAATTCCCTGACCTTTTCAGCCTGAACCTGTGGTCCCTAAGGCTGAACATTTAGTCTAAAATGTGATCCCCTCATTTTCATTGCGCAGCTCATAGAGACCTCGACTGCAGACACGTCCCCCCCACAGCAAATACTGTTTTCCCCTCTGCAGTCGGGTATTGCTTTCACCACCTGAGCCTGCACAGCCACCAGTGGAACAGAAGAGGAACCCCAGAATCCCTCTGCTCTGACTAACTCAGTTCTCACTCATTTATATAGCCATGAGAATGAAATTGAGGTCTCTGTAACCACAGGAGCCAGAATCTGACCAATTTCAACTTTATTAAATACTCTAATCAGACACTGAGGGACAAATTTCTAGTTTAATTTAAATTATAGTATTATATATAATTTTATAAAATTATATATATTAATATCAAATCTTAAACCTTACATTAAAATTTATTTCTATCATAAGAAATAAAAATTATAAAATAAATCTGATTAATCTGATTTTAACTTTCAGGTGGAATTCAGTGCATGGGATCCTTCGCATATTGGCTGACATTTTTTTTCCATATCATCACTCAAGGACCCACAGGTACCATCATTACAAATGGTTCATCTGCCATGGAATTAATCACACTGGTACAGAAAATTGTAGAGTTTCCAGTTCCCTTAAGGAAAATATGTCTTCACTTACTCATGTTTAAAAGAGTTTAAGGTCAGAGTGAGAGTTTTGCTGTGGAAACACAGGACAACACACAACATCCCTCTCATAGAGCAAGAGGGTGAAAAATTCAAAGGGACCATGGTCCATCGAGCCTCACACCAGATCAGGGGAGAAGGAGGGAAAAGCAGAAGAAAAGACTGAAGAACAAAGAGTGCCTGTGCTGCCATTGACTCATGGAACAACATGGAGGGAAGTGTCGGAGACAAGTTCAGCCCAGGAAAGGGTGAGGAAGGGTGTTCTCCATAAGTATTTTAAGTTTGACACATTTGTTTCTCACTACATAGATCAGTAATTAAATGTTAAGTTTTTGGAGGTTGGAACCACACGATGAGAGGTGGAACAAGATGTTCTTTAAGGTCCATCCAACCCAAACCATTCTGTGATTCCATGATTCTAAATTTATCCTCCTCAGGGAGCTTGTTTGCCTACTGCAGTAACTGGGAGTGAATCTTCCTGTCTTCATCTCCACTGCTTTTTCTCTGCCTGTTTCCTCCCTGTCCCAGTCTGAGGGTTGTCCTGAGTGCTTGGCCGTTGCAGCAGCCCTCTTGTTAGAGCGTAGAAATGAGCCAAGACACAGACTTCTTGTTTATCACAGAAAGAGTCCTGGTTTATTCCTCTTTACAGCTCAGCCATCCTGACCCCAACCATTCACTGACTCTGGCTGCAGCAAGCTCCTACTGTAGGTTTCCCTTGCAGCCTCTGACTGCTGGTTATTTCCTGCTAAACTATGATTGCATGTGTTAGTTTGCAGCCTCTGACTGCAGGCTTTTACCTGGCTAGACTGTGACTGCAGACCAAGACTGAACTCACAGCAATGATTCTCTCCCTAGGATCCTCCTTCTTCAGGATCCTCCATGATGATTCCCCCTCTCCAGCTAGCCCACTCCCTTTTATCACACTTATCTTTACTGGATACAGCTGTGACTCATCAGGGGCAAGGCTGTTTTAGGTAATTAACACAGATGTTACTTAACAGGGTAAAGTCACCTGCATTCACTTCTCCTACATTTGGTTACCTGCTGAGGCCAACTCATCAGACTAATCCAAAAAAAGTCGTAAACAACCCAGCTTTCCTCTGTTGATAAGCCATCAGCATCACCCTTTGTGCTTCCTTGTCCACGGGGCTCTGCTAGGGCAATCTCTGTTTCCAGAAGGTCCCAGCACCCTCCAGCCTCCCAGCAATGCTGCCCTCTCCAACTGTTGTACCTTTGAATATCATGTAATTTTCATCAGAGCCTTCTGGCAGGCCAGACCAGCTTCAGGAAGCTCAGTAATTAAATGGGTATTTAATTATTTAGTGATTAATTTGGTAATTCAGTAATAAATAATCCAGTATTTAAATGGGTATTTTATTGTTTACTCTGGTCCATCAACGGCATGATCCCCTTGCAAGGATGCCTTGTCCCCACAAAAATCAAGAAACCCAACCTGGGAACACCCATGAGGCAGAGAGAGAAATGGTTTCCAGATGCTAAAACCAAATTATTTATCAAGAAATATGAGTGACTGAGGAATGAAAAGTCTACCAAACTCAGGAGAAAAATACTTTGATTTTGAATTTTTCTGTATTAAACACCACACTTATTGTAAACTTTTTATTTTTATGTTGACATTATTGTTTTCTATATTATTTTACAAAATAAACAGAAGGGCAGAAGCTGGCTTATTATTGATCTTAGGTTTTCTCATCAAAATTGATTTACTCTTAGTGAATTAAATTTTAAGAACAACCTCCTCTTATGGCTCTGCAAATTTAATCTGAATTATAAGCAGATAGAGGCATTCATATGAGTCATTTTTTTTCCTTGCAGCTGAATGAATGAATCTCAAAGCTGCAAGCATTTTTCATATATTTTAATCCTTTTCTCTCTTAATGCCATTTTCCTCCCCAGTGATATTTAGGATAACTAGAGTGCCAGCATCCAGCTTGAAATACCTTTTGAGAGCTTTTGACATTTTCCTGAATCTTTTTCAACTGACTGGCAGTCTGGAGAGGCATCTCCATCAGCCAAGTAGCTCTGAAGTTGCCAAATTGCTCTGAAACCACTGCTCATTATCAGTATCAATGTTTCAGAAAGCCCCAGCCCAGTGACCTCCTAATCCCATGGCTGGAAGGGGTCCATTGATAATTCACGTTACCTTTTGTCTATGGCTGCATCTGAAAATTGCTCATTTGAATCTTTTTTTTTAAGTCCTTGGTGATCACAACTTTATAATCTCCTTAGATGAGACATCTAATGCTCCATTTCTCCTGCTATGGAATGGCTTTCCCAGCAGTCAGCTGAAGCCCTTGCTGGAGCAGGCTCCCAGCTCTGGTGGGTTGGAAACATGGAAAAAAGGCTTTCAGATATAAAAAAGAGGCTCTTTTCCAGGAGAACTGTCCATGGCACTGTGGCACTATTACATATATACAAACAAAGAGCCAAGGATGTGATAACTAAAAAAGTGACACCTGCAGAGACAGAGCCAGGCTGAGACACACAACCTGCAGCAAGAGGGGAAAGGGTTTACAAGGAGCCAGCTGGAGAAATAAGCTTCCACATCTCCAACCTAAGAGCAGTGCTAAACCATCAGAGAAAATAAAATTGAAAAAAAAAGAAAAAAATCTAGTTCAGGATTTTGTTTTCAATTAAGCTGTTTCATAACAGGCTGAGGGAGTGTGCACAACAGTTTGTAAATCAATAGTGACTTGCCAAGGCGTTTCAGAGGAGCTGACAGCCAGCGGGTCCCTGCTCAGTAGTTTGTCACCCTGCCTGGCTGTACAGTGAATCAATCAAGGCAGTGATGAAAAAGCTGGTCGAGGAAGTGACAAAAACAAAATAATTGGATTCTTATAACCATGTGCATAGTCTGATTTTTTTCTTCCTAGATGATATAGAAAGGTACACATGGAAATGAACTATTCAAGACAAAGGATCATGTGCTCACATAGAATCAGACTAGTCAAGACTCCTAATTTCCTTCAAAGACAAAAATCAATTATTTTTCTATTTCAAATGACAATACTTCAGTTGTACAACCAGTCTGACCCTAAATGTTCTGCAGAGTTTCCCGATAAGATCCAGCCTTGTTCACTCACTGTTCAGCTTCTTCCCTTTTTGAAAGAAATTTTAAACTCACTTGCACCTTACACAGCTCAAGTGCAAAAAGATGAACAAAAGCAGTCCTGGCTTCCCACCTCCTGCTTCCCTGTCCCTGCTCTCAGGATGTCCCCACAGGCCATCCTCAGGAGGGGCCACAATTTCTTGGAAGGGATCTGCAAAGGAGTAGGGAATGCAGTTCAGTGGAAAAATGTGACAGGTTTAGTCTGAATCACAAGTCATAATAAAAAACCACAGACATGGAATCATAAAATCGTTTAGGTTGGAAAAGACCTCCAAAATGATCAAGTCCAACATTTGATTGAACACCACCATGCCAACCAAACCCTACTATGAAGTGCCACCTCCACTTATTTTCTGAACACTTCCAGAGCTAAAGATTTCACTGTCCCTGGGCAGCCCATTCTTGTGCTCAACCATTCCTCCAGTGAAGGATTATTTTCCTAATATCCTTATTCTATAGATCCAAGGAATATGCAAACACAGGACTTATATGGATATGGGAAGACCATAATTGGGTCTAATGAAAGCTACTAGTGAAGTTTGTTATGCACACAACGGCAAAGTAATTAACCAAGTAAAGTGCAATGCACAACACACACTTTAAAAATGAAGTTAATTTAGAGCTAAATGTGGGATATGATGTGTACAGAAACATACAGGAACAGAACAGCTGTGGTTGAACTATCCTGGCCCAGGCCACTGGATACAATAAATTCACAAATCCAATATCAAAATTATTATGAGACCTTTTGAAATTATAATTTCACTTTCCTTACATTGTTCACAAAAATCTGTGCCTTTATGGTTGGCTTTAGGCTTTTCACTGGAAATTTTTGGTTCTTGTTGCTTGCCTTAATTTGATTATGTCTGTGTTTTTCAATATGTTTCACACCTGACGGGTAATTTTTGGAACAGGACAAATCTACACTGAATACAGTCATTATAACTAGGCAACACAGTGTATATTGTGAGGATTCATCCATCACACATATTTCCTGGGATTAAAGCTAAGTTCACTTAACCAAGTGAAAAAAAAGAGTGGGGGTTGTTTTGTACAGTTCAGTTAAGACATCTGTCTGCAGAGTAACAGAAAAAAATATGTGTGTGAAAAGTGGGGATACCTACAAAACAGTCTATGAATACCAAGAACAACACCAAGATACAGCTTCACCTGCCACCTCTGCTGCTCTGAATTCTTTTTTCAATGAAAACATAAGCAGAAGATAAATGAAAAACAAACAGAAACATAAATAGAAGGGAAATAATAATAAAAGCTCTGCTACCTCCACTACAGAAAAGATTACATTACTTAGATCAGCCATTAGACAGAGAAGGAGGGAGGGATATAGAGTAGTGAATGAGAAACACAAAGGTAGGACTGATTGACAGATCTTGGTATTTTGTGCACAAAAAATGTTTGTTGAACAAGGCAATGAATCAAAACTGAAATAAATGTCAAGGAATCACTGTACACCCTGTATTCAACCTTGTCTTCAGGCATCTGACACCTGAAGCCCAGGTTTTATGTAGAACAAAAAACTGATCTATCCTCAGATCAGTTTTAGTGAGAAAATAGCTGTTGAGCTGTGAGAAACTGCATGAACTAAGATCATAAAGATAAAGAAACTTAAAATATATAAAGAAGAATGGAATTGAATGGAATGGAATGGAATGGAATGGAATATGGAATATCCTGAGTTGAAAAGGACACACATCGAACTCCAGCTCGTGACCCTGCAGAAGACAATTCCAAGATTCCCACCATGTGCCTGAGAGCTTTGCCCAAATACTTCTTGAGTTCTATCAGGCTGGTGCTGTGATCACTGCCCTGGGCAGCTGTTCCAGCACCAACCACCCTCTGGCTGAAGAAACTTTTCCTGATATCCAACCTAAACCTGCCCTGACTCAAATTCATGCCATTTCCTCAGGTGTTGAGGCAAATAGAGATACAAAAAGACATAACTCTGCTCTCCTCCATAAAGTAAAGAAGGCAAATTATCAAGAATAATGCTCAGTTTATCCCTAGAAGAAATAGAGACCAGCATTTTTCTGCTGAAAGATAACTCCTTGGCATGTGAATGCTTTTTTCAATCAGTCCCAGCTATCATGAATGTGCATTAACCAATAGATAATTGTATTTATTCTGCTTGCAAGGTCACTTTGAACCTTTGTAAAGGACTCCAGCACAAAAGGATGGGGAGGGTGCTAGGCAGAAAATATTGCTCAATATGATGTAAAACAGAGGACAAGTGATGCCAGGAGCTGGGCAAGGGTCACATGAACACATCTGAGGGTGTTCACTGTGGTGTAGGCTCATGAGAGAGGCAATGAAAACAGGCCATAAAACCCAAAATCCATAGTGAGGGAAATCCTATTCTGCCCAGGGACAAATTAAACTGCACAGTAGCAACCTATCAGTTATTAAAAACAATGAGTATTTCTTTACTTTTTGCTGGAACATCTACTGCTAGTCACTTTTGGCTACCTGCAGCAAGATTATCTGTTGACATTAACTGTTGACACCATATTTCTAACACATTATCTCTCCTCCCACCTAGATTTTTCTTTCTAGTATGAAAAAACATGTAATTACACCTCTAATGAGCAGCAGTTTCTGCCTCATTTCTGAGAGCTGCAAGGATGCAGCAGCACAGGCATATTTCAAAGACCAATTATAAAATCATTACCAATTATTGTCAAGTAAAAGCCAGCTATGATGTCAGCTTCTCTAGAGAGTTTTGATGCAAAGGGGTCTTCCTTTTGGAGATAGTGTGGGATGTATTCTTCCTGGGAAGAATTGTTGTGATCTGATGCCATCCCACTCATGTCCAGTTAAGTGCCTGAAAAACAAAAGAACAGACTTTGCAATAGATCACACCTGCTGTTAGAAAACATGAAGATATTTTTGTTCATACACAGGACACATCTTTCCATCTTCAGTTCTGCTCTCCTCTCATCTCCAGCTCTGACACTCACCAGGGCATTTCAGGATACCATTCAAACTCACATAAAGCATCATGGCATGATTTAGATCATCACTCACTTTATCCAAGAACATCCTTATTTACATGGGACCACAATAGGAAAAAGGCACCAAGCTATTGGAGAGTGTCCAGAGGAGGCCATGAGGACTCTGAAGGCTCTGGAGGGGAAGCCTTTGAGGAGCAGCTGAGGTGATGTGGTCTGTTCAGACAGGAGGAGACTGAGGGGAGAGCTCAATTTAACATCCTCATGAAGGGAAGAGGAGGGGCAGGAGCTGATCTGTTCATTCTCATGACCAGTGACAGGACTGGAGGAAAGCTGAGCTGAGTCTGTGTTGCTTGTCTGTGTCTATACACATGCTTCTCACAATGCCAAGAAACTGGGAATTATCTGCAAGGCAGTCCCAGTCCCAGTACAATTTTTTTGTATCCTGAGGGGCACCATGCCTGCAGATGGCAGCTCTGCAAATTTTACAGAAAAGTGAAAAATTACATCCATAAATTCTCCTTGGAGTTCCTTGGTTGTTGTGTTCCAATGCAAATAACTTGTCACAGCCACAGTTATAAACAACAATTGGCCATTGGAATTGTGAAACAGCAGGAGTATTAAATGGCAGAATCATCTAGGAAGGCTTGTTGGGTTTTCTTTCCATTTTCTATTGTGTGGAAATGGGTTATTGAGGTCAAACGTTAATATAAATGAAGGGAACCCTGGTAGGGGGAAATGAGAATCTGCCAAACACCCATGAAAATTGCTCCTCCAGGACAACTGAAGAAGTAAAGTGAGGAACTCCTGCATAAGACAAAAACATTTCTGCCATGTTTGAAACCACTCAGCCAGGAGATATTTCAGGCATTCAGACACCCCAATTCCTCTTGCTGGTGCTTGCTGGGGCAGGAATGGCACTCAGGACCTTAGCACTTGACTCAGAGCTTCCATAACTTTTGTTGTGGGACCTGGGACAAGCTGTGAAGCTCTAAATTTTTCCCCTCAAAAGTCCAACTTGGAGGGAAACTAAATGAGAAACAAAAATTATTTCTTTATTTTACCCATTTGCTCTCTCTTCTGCATCTTGAAGACAGGCAAGTCCATAACAGACCTGTGTGGCCAGGTACACCCATGTACACCTGAAGCACTCACATCCTTCTCCCTACTGTCCTTTTGGCTTTGGAAAAAAGAAAAAAGGGGATTGAACCATGAAGACACACTGCTACTCTAGACTTGGGAGAGAACAAAAAGTCACCCAGGCATATGGCTCCAAGCAGCATTAACTATTTAAAGTTCAGCAGCCTCATTGTCTTTCTTTTTATTTGTTTTCCTTTTTTTTTTTTTTTTTTTAATAAAAAGGCTGATTAATTTTAAAAATAATTAATTATTTAAAAAAATCACTGTTCCAGACAGCAGAGCAACCATTTGGGTTTGGATCAGGTACTCTGGTACAGCAGCCTGGACAGACTGAAAAGATCATCTTGTATGGAAGGATGGACTAAAGCATGAATCTGGGAAATAATCAGGATCATCCCGTCCATCCTATCATAGCCACAGGTCCTGATCCAGGTTCCACCTGGCCTTTAAAAGGATCCTGATGCTTTTCTATCCCCCAGCTTGCACAGTCCCACAGCTCCTCTGTGGCTGCAGCATTTGAACCATGTGGGTGGCTGAAGTGATGTAAATGGAGAGGCACATCTGGGACCTGTCAGCACAATTTGGGTTTGATACAAATATCAGAGAGTTTAAGGGCATGTTCCTCTTTTGAGCCACAGTAGAATTTCCCACTCAAGTCAGTCTCAGGTGGCTCACAAGGACAATATTTTGCTATGTCCAAGCATACAAACAAAGTAGCTTTAAATAGGACATTTCAACTTCAGTGTATGCTAAACCCAGACAGAAGTGCAGACACTGGGATTTTTAATCTGCCTTAAAGTAAAGGTTCTGGTTTGCCAGACAAATCACAGCCTTGGGACAGGAGAAAGCCCTCTCTGGTCCACCTAGACATGGAAAATTTTGCTGCTTCATTTAATATAAGTTGTTTACCTGCTTGCAAATGTTAACGTGACAGACTATCCTCACTGGCTGCTGAAAAAGAAACATTTTATCTCAGCTTTAAGCGGAGAGAGCACATTATTTCTTGAAAATCTTCACCAAAAATAAAAGGAAATTAATGTCTAACTTCCAAGTAGGTAAGCAAACTTTCCTTATTGTATTAAATCATTTCTGGTGAACTAAGAATAAGTTTCAGATATAAGAAGATAAAAAACAACTCTACTTGATTAACACAAAAATTGTTAGTGACATATTATGGAGGGGGTTAATTAACTCAGTTAATTAACTCAGTTGTGGCTTTAAAAGATGTTCATCATCTTGATTAGACAGGAATTAACTGTGTTCCCCAAAATAAAACTTTATTCCAGAATCAATCTCACTTTTAGAGTGCATAAGACAGTAAAGTGTGTAACTAATAGGGCAGAATAATTAGTCGTCTCATAATTCCAAGTCAAGAAAAGCCATAATTCTAATCAGTATCTAGTGTCTAAATACTGGGTAAAAAATATGGAGAGGGATAACTTTCATACTAGTAGGCAGAACCTAGCAAATGTAGGGGTTCACAAATGCATTATTTCAGGAACCAAGATTTGAACTGCCAGCTCTGTTGGTTTTAATTATATATGTGTTTTATAAGGTATCACAGCATTAAATACCTGATAAAGGTCATAAATCTTCTGATACACAGCTCCTAAAAGTTAATGAGTCAGCAACAGGGACTATAACACATTATTTTAATAGAAACACAAGTGATCCGTGCTTGTGCCAATCCTCATTGCTTGCAAGTTCCTGGGAACTCCTAAAACATTTTGGGTAGTAACAAATTAAGGTGTAGCAACCCAGGTTCAAATTATTGTGTCCTTTTATGTGGAGCTTAGACAAATATGGGTACATAGTGGCAAAATCTGAAGTCCTTAATCAGTAAGGTCAGTAAGTCAGTAAGTAATCTAAATTAGTCAGAAATCTTAATTAGTAATTAATCTAGATTAGTAAGAAAACAATCACTGTGCTTATGTTAGCCAGCCAAAAGTGGGTGTACCCAATTTATGTACAACAGCCAAGCTGGTATAAAGTGGGGAATGCATTTTTGTAAATTTACAAGCAAATGAAGGAAATATTGATGCCAACCATTTAAAAAAATCTGAAAAAAAACTAAAAGCATATTGTAGCTTGATGACAAAAGTTATTTAGTATGGGAAACAGCAGTGTGTAGTGAGTGCCATAGGAATCCCAGAAACTGAACTATTCTCAGATTCTGTCAAAATCCTCTGTGGAAGTTACTGTGGCAGGAATGCTTCAATGTACTTGTCAAGAGAGTACAAGAAGTCAGACATTATTTCCAAAGTCATGGCGCACAGGCAAGTGTTGCAAGTATTTGTAAAAGCAGATTAATGGCAGGGGATAAATGGCAAAGTGAAACAAAAGACGTCCATGGACCCAGAGTCACTTCATAGAAAGAGTCAGTAGGGCTCATTTGAAAGATTAATGCAGCTGAAGTGATAACACTATCAATTGTGTTAATTAAGAAAATAATTTTCTGCTCTCTCATGATATGTTAAAAACAATAAAACTATGAATAATTTTATCTGAGTCAGTAAAAGACAAAAGCTAAAAGGATAAATTAGCGCCAGCAAATATTATCTTTTTAAGAGGAATAAAAGTAATTATCTCCTAATTTGTCCAGTGACATCCATTTCTCAGTATCTCCACAGCAAAGTTAGTCTGCTCTCAGTGTCTGCTGGATCCCAACTCACAGTCAAGTGTCATGTTTATCCTAAACTTCCCCTGGGTATTTTGAGGAGCTCCTTTCATAGACTGGAGCTGAGGAAGCAGAGACAAAGGTCCCAGTGGGCATTGCCTGGTCCTGTCACACCATCCTGGCAGCTGCACTGCTGACACAGAGCCTGGTGACTGTCAAAACTCACGTCCACAACACACATCCTTAGCCAAGTACTTCCCAACAGTCCAACCAGCAACTCTCTTTAGGAGCAAAAATAACAAAGTTCAGAAAACTTAGCTCAAAACAGCTACAGAGAACCATCCTTTTTCTTATCTATTTTCCTTTTTTCTTATCTTTTTTCCTTTTTTCTTTTTTTAAATCCTCTAGTGTACTAAAAGAGATTCTTTTAAGAAAAACGGGCCTTGTTTCATCTCACTTTAGGACTGAATCCTGACAATTCAAGCTGTGGACTGGAAATCTGTCTTTTATCTTCAGTAGGTTTGTTCAACCACCAGCTGCTGGTTATTTTACAGTGGATTCACTCCCACCTGTTGAAGAGGAATCATCACTTTGAATGCACTAAATTAAAAGATTAACATTTTCTACATTTCAGGTGTGCACTGTGCTCCATCACATCACATCCCACTGCTGCATTTTTGTTACTAATGGTATAAACCAGTAAATTTGGTATGTCTCGTGTTTCTCACACAAGAGAGATAAAGAGAGCTTTTGAAACAACAACTTTTGGTCGGTTGATAACAGGAAAATGCTTCATGCTTACCTATCACAGAAGATCTGCCCAAACAACCTAATGCAACATCCCACAGGAGCACTGGAAGGGCAGGGGTGGGAGGAAAGCTGCACTCCGATCACAGAATCATGGAATGGTTTGGGTTGGAAGGGACCTTTAAGATCATCTCACCCCCTGCCACGGGCAGGGACACCTTCTGCTATCCCAGGTTGCTCCAAGCTCCATCCAACCTGGCCTTGAACTTTTCCAAGGATGGGGCAGCCACAGCTTCTCTGGCAACCAGCTCCTCACTGCCCTCTGTGTATGTGGTCCCCATCTCAGGCTAAACCCCACTCAGGTATTTTAAATAAAGCCCTGGTTAGGTGCTTCTATTTCCTTTCAGTTTCAAGACTACGAAGTAAGACTTATTAGAGAGTTTTGAAAAACAAGCAATAACATTTAAAAATAATAATTTAGTGTCTGCAGCTACTTTCCTAGGCAGTGCAGATGCACAGCAGGGGATCTGCAGAGCAAAACAGCTGCTGTTGAGGACCTTCATTTTACCAAGGCTGTACAATTTTCAAACACTAAAAAGAAAACAGGAAAAAAAATAATAAATTATAAGCCTGTTTATAATTGATTCCTTGATTCTGATTAATAACCAAAGATTAAAACCCAGGCAAAAGATATTTTGTGACATAAATGCCTCATGCAGCATGGTACACACACTTGGACAAGCACTGGGAAACAATCCAGTTATCAAGGACTGGTTTGGTTTTTGTTTTGCTGCCTCAGAAGACCAAAAGATTCCACATTGGTCTGCCTCCAATGTCCAAAGCTGGGGACAGAGAGCACTGCACCACAGGCTGCCATCCAGCCCATCTACTGACCCTCTTTCCAGCACATTCTGTGCTGGAAGGCCCCCAGTGCCTGTGAAAACAGATCTAAAACCACAACAAAAGAAAGCAACTTGCTCTGATTATTAGAAATGGATTTGTGCTTATATCAGTGCTGCAGACACTCATCTTTAATTAATACACAAAAAATTCCACTTTTAAATAATATATTATTTAAAATGGAACTGTTCCACTATAGCCAACCCCAAGAGATACAAACTCCTGACTCAGACACCATAAAATTTCAATATCAAGCCTTGAAACTTCTGAGATTAAAGAAAAAAAAATTATTTTGAGGTTTCTTGTTTGGCCTAATCAATTCAGCTTTGCCAGCCCTACATCAGTTTTGTTCTCATCTCTCACTGAGGGTGTTTCAACATGTCCTTCATGGTTTGGCCAGGCTGTTCTTACAATCTCACCTGCACACCATCCCCACCTCTTTCAGGATAGAAGTTGACCACATAACAGTGGATACCTTCCTGACCTCTTCCCTCTGTAGGGAGGGCACAGGAGGAGAGAGAAAATCTTGGTTGTTGCTACAAAGCACCTGATGTTTTTCCTAAGGTTTAGGCAAATCCAGGGAATTTCACACAGAATTGCCAAAAGCATGATATTTTGCAGGAGATGAGTGACAGCAACCAAAAGGACCTGACTGTTACCTGTCATTTATCACAGAATCACAGAATAGAGTGGTTTGGGTTGGAAGGGACCTCAGACACCATCTCGTTCCAACCACTGCCATGGGGCAGGGACACCTTCCACTAGCCCAGGTTGCTTCAGAGATCCATCCAGCCTGGAACACTTCCAGGGATGGGGCATCCACAGCTTCTCTGGGCAGCCTGTGCCAGGGCCTCACCATCCTCACAGTAAAGAACTCCCTCCTGATATCCAATCTAACCCTGCCCCCGTTGGTTTATTTCCATTATTTATCTGGAACTGACATTTGGTTTCAGGGTTTTGCAGACCCTTCAGTGGTTGGATCACAGCAGGCACAGCATGAGATTTTCCATGTCCCAGAAAATTCCAGCCTGTGAGGCCTTTAGCTCCCATATCCCTCTACAGCATCACCTGGAGAAGGTGGGAACTTCAGGGTAACTGCTGCCTCAGCAGCTCTAAACCACTGACACAACCTGTCCTGCCTGGGGTTTTGTCCATTTCTATTTCATCAGACACCAAAACCTTGCCACTGCCCACATTTCCATCCTGGTGTACCTGTTTTCCCATCTTCTGAAGGAAATTCTTATAGTCCCCTAAATTTCTGAGGGAGCAGAAAGGTCTGGAGGACCAAGCACAGAGCAACCCCCTGTGTCCTGCCAAGTCACATCCCTTCTTCTATTTGATGTGGAATTTGCAGCAAATTGCTAAACCTCTTCTCCCCACCAAAGAAGAGCAGAGGGAATTTGCATCCACAGGGGAAGGTGGACCAATGGAATGATGTGTTCTGGTGCAATGGCTCCCAAGTCAGTGATCTGAGCAAGAATAATGTGTTCTACTGGTTTGGAAAATTATTATAAACCACAAGGTGTCCTAAGGGATGGGGAGGTACCATGAAATACAAATGAAGTTCTTAGCTCTAACAGACTAAGATTTTATAGATATACTCTGAGATCTGAATTGTGGGTTTTTTCGCCCAGGACGGCATCTTCAGAAGAAAACTGATTTATTTACAATAAAGAGATCAAAAATGAAATTTCAGATTAGTCTCAGCAGTCTGATATGTTTTCAATGTTTGATGTGAAAAACCACAAGCATTCTGCTTTCAAAATTTATACAGTTAGTTCTCAATATCCAGAGGACACATAACAACGTCCACAAGCCTGAAGTCATCCAAATTATCCGATTTATTTGTGGATTTGTTTTCCCACAGCTCAACAAAAAATGCTCTATTGACTGCTATTATCTCTGAAAATGGCCATATATATATATTTGTCCAGGAAGAGAATCTGAAGGTGCTGGGGCATGCAAATCATGGAATGCTTCCTTCAACCCTTATCTGTTTTCACAGCAGGTTAAATCCTGGTTTTGTTGTTACAAATGAGTGTCCAGACTGCTCCTAATAACAGAAATTTCACAGCCCCCCGAGGTAAATTTTTCCTGAGGTTAATCAAAATTTTCAAAGAAAGAAACTTGAGATCACACACTTCTCAAACAATTTACATCATTAGGTCAGAGAGACTCATTTTCCTCCCAAATCCTTAATATCTGATATAGGTAGACCCTTTTGGGGAAGAACAGTATTAGGGATTCATTTCAGTATTTTAGGGGTATAATTAGTGCAGATCAAATAATCTCCTAAATTCAGTCTTGATAAAAACCTTGTTAGTGCAAAATGGATTATGAACAGGGCTGTGGGCAACCAAGGGAAATTCAAGTGCCTTGAACAGGTAACACACATGAAGAAGGATAAGAAAATATTGACTTGCCAAGAATGGGGCATCAAAAATGCTTTTAATGACTCAAAAAAAAAATTTGAATTCACCATGATAACATACTACAAAATATGCATGAATTGCAAGCATTCTAAAAGACCTCTAAAGGGGTCTGTCCTCTCAGGAAGGTGAGAGGAAAGCAATCAGATAAATTCACAGGAACCTGAATTCAAAACCAAACATTTTTTTTTCTTTTTTTTTTCATTTATTTTGAATAGGAGGCATTTATGAAGCACTGAAAACAACTCAATTTGGGATATTAAAATTAAGAACCATGTAAAGGTAAATGTTTGATAAACACCAATAGAGGCTTCTTGCTGCTTGGCTTTTAGGCCATGAACCCAATCTAACTGCAAAGCATCATAGGCAACAACCCCACAAGATCTGATCACTCCTTGTAAAGTTCTCAGTGATGATAGTCAGCCTATTAGCAGGAAAAGATCTGTGGTCCCACTGTACTCCCAGGGATCTCACTGATCCCTCTGTAAGAATTTCCTTACATCTACCTTTAAGCTCACCTTGACCATGAAATTCATGGCACCCACCTCTGCTCTTGTCTGGGGCAGAAAGGGCCATCTTTTCTTGCAATATTTTTCCTGGGAGTCCTGGGAGTGACCAGATCAACGCTGTGAACCTGCTACAGCAAAGTAACGTGACAAATACCTGGCTCTACCCCTCTCCTAAGCTTGCAGAGAGAGCCTGGCTGTCTTTGTAGACCTGAGCCAAAACAAAACTTAAGAAAACAGAGGCAGGCATTTCACAGGATCTGGAGAGGCTGTAGAGGTTTTATTGAATCTTTCTACGGTAGCACAGCACAGCATTTCACACCCCTGCATCCCTAAGGCTGACTTGTGAAAAAAGCATGTGCCACTCAAATGTGGGAGCTACATAATCAGCAGAGGCTGTCTAGAAGAAAATGGAAAGCAGTCACAGTGAAGCATCAGTTAGAGAGGAACAAAAAATGGTCTCAGTAATGCAGCAAGTGGCATTTCAACCAAGAAATCTGTACCCCAATTGTAGCACCACTGGAGAACCAGCAACAAGGAAAAGCCATAAAAACAAGACCAGATGAAGAACAGAAAGGCAGTGCCAGATCACAAGATACAGCACCTGAAATTTTGGTTTAGGCTCCTGGAGCACTTTTCCATAGAATTTTCCTATTGCAGAGGAAATCCTGTCGCTCTGCTTCGACATCTCTGCCCATTTGTCCACTAAGCAAATGTCCTGCAGGCACACAAACACCTGACTCTGTCCCAGGGACAAACAAGTGGTTTCCTGGTGGACCAGCACATGAAATCTCATCTGATCCTTCCTCATGTAAAACAAAACGCTTGGAGTAACTAAATGTACAACTATTTTCCAGCTCATAAATTTCATTAGAGTGGCTTAGTCATCTATGTGCAGTCATGTAACGAGTCAGGGGCTGGGAATGCAACTTTCTCTCTCTGCTGGATCTCTCTCTTGTTACAGGCTGACCCTGATATAAAAATTGTCCTTTTGCTGCCTGTTTACTATTGAGGAAGTTCAGCACTGCAAATTGGGGTGCAGGCAGGCACACAGAGCGGGTGTCTGCATCCAGCTCAGCAAAGAAACATCCTCCAAATGCACGCAAATACAAGGATTTGCTGATGTCTGATTCTCAGGTGAGTACTTCAATGCTATTTTAGTATTAAATGAAGCTTAGGGTTCTGCTAAACACAAAGAACTGCATTTCCTTTGCTGTAAAGTGCCATCACAACTCTGTGCTGACCTACAGTTGTACAACTCCAAGCAGTTCCCTTCTATCTGTGAGCAAAGTTTCTGCAAATACTTTCTCTATTGTTGTAAGGGATTGTTTTGGGGTACTAATTTTAATTTCTTACTTTGAAATTAACCAATGATCAGCATAAAATCAATACCAATCAGATAATTAGTATCAAATCAATCGATGTTTTAGGCTCCTGGTATTGCCCAAAGACACAAATGATCAGTTCTCTTCCAAACTCATTCTGTAATAAAGACAATGCCAGATTTGGACAGAATTTCAGAAAGACTGATGGAAACACCAGCCCAAAAAGGACAGTATTTATCAGAATTAGACTGGCCAGTCCTGTTACATCATGAAATCATCCCTGGTTATATCACATATGCCTGGAGACTCCAGTGCCTTCAGAAGGGATGGAGGAGAGAAAAGAATAAATGACACCATGCAATATCAAAACTTTCAGGATTTTTTTCTGAATTTCTTAAGTACATTTCAGAAGGCTGAACCCTGACATCTTCATTCCTATGATGAAACATTTAGTTCTACAGGAATGAGAAGAAAAATAGAATAGCAATCAAAAGGATTCTCTGAGAAACCAAGTATGAACAAAGATAACATGAAAATGGACCTAAATTAAGAATACAGTGAAAATAGGTAAGATAAGCACCCTGGTGTTTATCTGTGTTTGCCATTTTGCATCTGCATATTCTTGTGCATGTAAATATCCCCACTTTCAGCACCTTACCAGAACAGGAGGAGAAAAAGGACTTACCTTATTAATGAACTCTGTATAGAGCATCCCCCCTAGAGCTCCACAGCTGCTTTTGTTTCTAAGTCTGGACCACAGTGATCTGTAAAAGCATAAATCCACAGTGCTCTGGGTGTTTCAAGTTTTAGAGTTCAAGAGGGAGAGGGGAAAATCATTCTGTTCCTCAGTACGAGCCAATCTCCCTCCTTCTCCCACTTCCCATCCCGGGCTCCCAGACTCCGGATTCTGCACTGCTCCTCCCTCTCTAACTCTCCTCGGTGGTGCTGCTGTCGATCATCCATCTCACCCCACGAAATTCACTCTCTGCAGCATCTTGCCCCTCTGCCTGTGCCAGGCAGCTTCCCAAAGTGCAGGGACTCCTCAGAGAGCACCAGGCAGAGGAAGGGGCTAAGCCAGACCCAGCAAAGTCTGTCACACCACATGTCACATGCTGCTGGGTGCCTCCTGCCAGCACAGCTGGAACCCTGAGCATCACCCCCACCAGAGACCAGAGGATGCTTTTAAACTTGAAGGTGCTTTTCTTGATCAAGTTATTCTTACTTTTCTGGTAAGAGAGGAAAGAGATCTGCAGTACTAGAAGTTGCTTTCACAGAGTAAAGAACAGAGAAATAAAAGCTTCTTTCAGTATTGCATTTCACTTTTCTTCACCAGCACCACCAGGCACTTATAAGACTGGGCTGCATGGTAAAGAGATGTGTGTGTAAATCATCATCACTACCCCAAACACAGAAAATTTTTACATTAATTGGAGCCCTTTCAATCCTCACTGCAGCAAAATAAAATCTGAAGCCTGCAAAAGAAATTTGCAAAGATGAAATACAGGGATTGATCCTCGATTTTCTTCACTAAGGCAGATTTCTGAGTCTGTACAGCTGAATCTCAGAGTTAGTTCTCTTTGATCAGCTCTGGTCAAGAATTGCTTTCCTAGGTAACATAGCAAACTGCATCCAGTCCTGGATACAGAAAGAATATTGCAGCAAATATTTCTAGATGCTTTGTAATTCGACACTTACCCTGTCACCTTTCTGGCAGGGGCTAGAAATTAAGAGGCAGCAGAAGTCACTGAAAGATTTTAATGAATGACTTCACTTGACATTTTAGTATTAAAGATAAATGGAGATGATGACACTCTTTTGGTTTCATCTAAAAAAATATTGTCATGATTTTATGGGGGTCTTTCTATGCTTGCTGAAGGTGGAAGGATTGTGTTCTAACAGTAAAAGAAAAAAAAATTCTCTCCTAAAATGGTAAAAGAAGATAAGAGGCAGCAAATGATTTCCAGAAATATTGAGATTCCTCTGAGCCAGGACAGCGTGTCACAGTAAAGCTGGATACCACTCTCTGATGGTTACATAAAAAAGAAAAGCAATTTGTTTTCTCATTTCCTTATGAAAGAACTGGGAGTAGCCCAGTTTTTGGGTACAGACTGACTCCAATCAGCTCACCCTTCCTTGTCACACTCCAGTCCTTCAGCCCTAAAGCACTGCATGCAAAGGGAGGAAGCGTGAAACTCCAGAAAGGGACTTTCTAACTGACCCAAAATCCAGGCTGCACCATCAAAGACCCTGTGTGGCAAGTGACTTGAGGCCAGCTCACTGCAGGATTAGCAGGAGCACAGAGCTTTATGCTCAGTTGGTTTGAGGCTGCTCTGCAGAACACGCTCATCGTTAATCCTATGTTTTATTCAGGGGGTGAAGAACCCTGGCAGAGAAAGGTGAAAAGTACATGATTTTCCAAAGAGGAAATTCAATCTGGGTAAGAACTTCAGTCTTACAAACCGTGTGTGCCAAAACAGCTGCAGACACCAGGAAAGCTCTTGGGATGTGGAGCTCTGAGCCCTCCAAAACCACCCCTGTGCTGCTGCCCCACAAGCCTTGGAAGAGACCAAAGTAACTGCCTGCTCTGGAGGTGGAAGTGCTGAGGACAGGGGACATCTGGTGTCCTTTCCACCTCCAGTTCTTCACACCAACATGGAGCAGAGCAATAAACATCAACATTTAGTGAGGGTTAAAGAGAGCAGAATAACTCAGAATGGCCGGGACTTGGAAAGGGCAAAGAAAGGTGGAAAAGAAGGAAAAGATGGGTGTCATTTAGAGCATCATCCAGAGCCCCTGGCGCTAGAAATTAGCAGGAACATGGTTCTTCTCAAAATATTAGTGTCTTTAAAGAGGACTTTGATAGTTGCTACAGACTCAAAAACCAGTAGACGTGAAATACAAATCAACGTCCTTCTGGGGCATGTCACTTATCTCCAGGAAGGAGGTTGCAGAAATCATGGCTAACAACTCATGAAAGCTGGCAGTGGGAGGAATATGAGTTTATTCCCCAGTTTATTGCAGGTGGTGACATTGTCATTGTTAGTAACAGATCACTGATGTTGTCCTCATCTTAGCTCCCATCTTAACTGGTCTTGACTTGCTTTTCTTACTCAAGCAGGAAAGTAGACAGGGAACTAAAATCTTAACAGCAAAATAAGAAAAGAGATGAGAGGGTTATTTTTTAAATCACAGTCCTTGTGCAGTAGCTTTAAATCCTGGACTTGCTCATATTTGGTAAAATCCAGTCTTACTACATATGGCAAAATCCCAGCAAAAAACCACATGTGAGTGAAAATCCTGGCACAGTAAGGGTTTATAGATGGCTGGGAAAGAAGCTCACTAACAAAAATAGTATAAAAATAGCCCCAGGCAAACCGCAAACCCGAGGAATTTTAGAAGATTTTGATTGTGCCAGGCCAGGCTGAGGATGTAGCTGAATGTTGTGAACTGTCTCATGAACTAGTTCAGGCTTGGTGAAGATGTGAGATTCAAGGACTGAAGTTGTTGAACAATTTTTTCAGGAATCTCAGAGACAAAAACCCCACAGTTTAGAAAATGTTCCACTGACTGAAGAAAACTAAGAAACTGCTGGTCTCCCCAAGCTTGATTGAACATAAGTGGCATGTACCATGGGAAACAGAAATAAAAACCAATATTGAACATGCTTGCAAGGACAGAAAACTGAATACTTTATTGATTTTTTTAGAAAAAAAATGTACAGGAAAAAGAAAGGTACAGGAAAAAATATCCTTCAGCCTACCAGTTCATTCATTCAATTTTTCTGTCTACTTTTAAAGCAGCTTTTTAAAAAAATATTGATTTAATGCAACAGCAAATAAAGAATAAATCAGAACAGCAGCATTTCCATTACTGATACAGCACAGTACTGCAAGGAGCCTTTTCAACACCCACCATGAAGCTCCATGCTCACTGCACAGCACTGTGGGGTGATCCTGGAGCAGCACAAAGAGCACCAGTGCAGAGCAAACGTGGTCATGTGCCAAGGGCAGGGTGTCTGAAATGATCAATGCATTTACTCACATGGTTATTAAAAAAATAATAATTGTGGCTTGATGCTTAATGTCACACTGATCAACTGAGATAAAAATTAACTCCCTGCTCTGCTTACAGGATTTCATCCTTGACTACAAGAAATGGAATGAAAGAAGGGGATTTGAGTGCAAGGGCCTCATCCATCTGGATGTGTCCAACAAAACTGCTCCCATTCTTATTATTGTATGAGAAATAGATGCCAGGACTCATTAGAGGGCCAGGCTGTGCAAACCTCCCAGTCATACACTGCAGCATGTGACACTGTCAATTAACACCACGCCTGTGCAAAGCTTGAGGCACTGAAGAGCTCGGTGAGGTGGGTGCCACCCTCTGCTCTGGGGGCTCATCTTGTGTCTGCCAGAACGTGTTAACTGAGCCATGGACCCTGCTGGATTGACTGACATCATTGCGAAGGATACTTTAAATATCCCTGCTGGGACAGGATTTGCCAAGTGGAGCAAGGGTCCACTTGACCTGGGTCATGCCCAGATCTTCCCTGTTGGAGTGACACTGGAGGATTTCTACTGCTCTCACCCTTTAAACCTTCTCCACAGTGCCCCACCCTCCGGAGGGGAGATATCTTGTTCAGCAAATGTGTAGAGTAATACAAACCAAAATAAAATCTCAAAACACTTTTCCCCCCACCCCTCCTTTTTCCTTCAGCTTCCCCCTGGATTTTCTAGCCCTCCTTCCCTCAGCAGGGGGACAGGGAAGGGGGCTGTGGTCAGTTCATCACATGGTGTTTCTGTTGCTCCTTCCTCCTCAGAGGGAGGACTCACACTCTTCCCCTGCTCCAGTGTGGGCTTCCTCTCCCAGGGGACAGATTCAGATCCCGGGATAAAATGTTTCAGTGTGAGTCCTTCCCACAAGTTCTGCATGAACTGCTCCAGTGTAGATCCCTCCCACGGGTTGCAGTCCCTCAGGAATGGGCTGTTCCTGTGAGGTCCACTGTGGTTTCACAAATCCTGCCAGAAATCCTGCTCCAGCACGGGCTCCTCTCTCCATGGAACTACATGTCCTGCCAGGACCCTGCTCCAGCACAGGCTTCCTGCAGGGTCACAGCCTCCTTTGGGCATCCCCTGCTCTGTTGTGGGCTCCTCCATGGCGGCAGGTGGATCTCTGCTCCCCATGGACCCCCATGGGCTGCAGGGGCACAGCTGCCTCTCCACAGGCTGCACCATGCAGGGAAATCTCAGCCCCAGTGCCTGGAGCAGCTCCTGCCTCTCCTTCTGAACTGATCTTGGTGTCTGCAGAGCTCTTCCTCTCACATATTCTCACTCCAACAGGGAGGTTTTTTTCTTTCCTTAAATATGTAATCACAGGGGACATTTCATCTTACTAAAAATGAAGAGCTGAGAGTAGTCAGGTGAATTGCCCTCTAAAAATTCCAAGTTTTCTAGAACTGGAGAACTAGGTCTAAAATTAGTCCTAACTCTAACTTTTCCTCACACATCCCTCCAAAACACCTTGCACCAACCTGTACTGCAAACGTAGGCAATGTCTTCTTTAGCACGCCTGCATGGAGCAATGTATTTCTCTTACTAAGGCATATAAAATCTGTGTGATCAATCAAGCCACTAATTCTGTCCTTTGGGTGTGCAGAACTTGCCAAAGACAACTTCAAACTAGGCCACCTGCTGACAGTTCTCTCAGGCCATCTGGGTACATCTCACTTCAAAAAAGCCTCTCTCCAGCACTGAGGACACCTTGGGATGCTCTGCTTTCAGCCCGTGGCCCCCAGCCTCCTGAGAGGAGGGACAGGGATGGCACAGAGCAAAGAAACAGACAATAAAGTGCAGGTGAGCAGAATTCCAGAGTTTATCCTAAGCCATATGAAGATAATTTATGTGCAGGCTAAAATCCATCCCACCTAATGGGAGTTGGTGAAAAGTGAAACATCAAAATTTAAGCTGTCAGCTTTTTATCTTTAAGCATGAGGAAAAAAACCTCCAAAACAAAAACAACACCAGGAACCACTTTTATCATGGAATCATTCAAAAGCAGCAAATCCCTTCTTTGATAGCAAATCCCTTCCCTGTCCATCTTTATCTGAAGAGATGTGCTTGAGTTTGTACCTGCCATTCTTTCAGCTGCAAACTTCCCTGATATTTGTGTAAGTTTTGTTAACTTCATCCACCTTATTCCAGTTGGTTTACCAAGTGGTTGTGATAAGATTCCATTCAAACCATTTCTCCTAACTGGGAGAAATAAGACTTCTAGTGCAGTCACCACTGCTCCAACAAAATCCTTTAGAGATAATAATGATTTTAACTTTGTGGTTCTCATTTCAGCTCCTGTTTATTCAGTTTCTGGGCATACTGGCAGCCTGGTCTGACTACACCCTTTTGAGTCAACAGCAGAGAATTGAGAGTGTCTTGGTATCACATCCTGAAAAAAAATAAACCATTTGCAGAACCTGGCAGAAGCTGTGAAATGAACCAGGTTTTGATTTGGTTGGTTTTTTTTTTTTTTTTTTTTCTTTAATGAATGTGATCTGAAAAATTTCTTCACCAAAAAAGTTGTCAAGCACCAGACCAGGCTTCCCAGGGAAGTGATGGAATCATCATCCCTGGAGGTATTTAAGAGACATTGAGGGGCCTGGTTTAGTGGTAGGTTACAGTTCTGGCTTAATGGTTGGACCTGATGATAGTCACAGTCTTTTCCAACCTAAATGATTCTGTGATTCCATGAAAAGTTGAATTTTTTGATGGACTCCATATCCTTGAAGCAATGTTGTGTATTTTCTTACTGCTCCAGGCTTTTTTGAGCTCCATTCTCCTGGAAGAAAGAGAGTAAAGAAACAGAGGGAATATTTTTTATCCACCTCTGTTGACTCATGCCCTATTATACATGTTCATTTAAAAGCAAAACTTGGTGCTACCTGATTCCCAGGATATCACATGAGTCTCTCCTGGAGTCACTGGTTTATTCACCACAATGAGAAGGTTTGATTGTTGCCTGCATGACCTCCAACAAGGAGCAGTGATCAAGGAACTGCAGCAGTCACATCAGGCAGTTTAACACAAGGATGACTCAGCTGAGGCCACCAGCTGAGATGTCAAATGGCAACTACATGTGTAAATTGTATTTTCAAGTCTTTCTTCACTCTGGGTACACTTTGGGCACACCAAACAAGAGAAAACACAAACTCTATTCTATAAAACAAAAGGGGAGAGAGAAAGGAGAGGAGAGGAGAGGAGAGGAGAGGAGAGGAGAGGAGAGGAGAGGAGAGGAGAGGAGAGGAGAGGAGAGGAGAGGAGAAGAGAAGAGAAGAGAAGAGAAGAGAAGAGAAGAGAAGAGAAGAGAAGAGAAGAGAAGAGAAGAGAAGAGAAGAGAAGAGAAGAGAAGAGAAGAGAAGAGAAGAGAAGAGAAGAGAAGAGAAGAGAAGAGAAGAGAAGAGAAGAGAAGAGAAGAGAAGAGAAGAGAAGAGAAGAGAAGAGAAGAGAAGAGAAGAGAAGAGAAGAGAAGAGTTTCTGAAAATACATCCTCATTCATTTAAACTGCATCTTCTATGATGCAACGGTCTCCAAAATCCCCTTCAGCGTTTCAGGGTAGAGACATCTCCTCTTTTCATCTCCCTGTGCAATTCCACACCTCAGCCTTGTCTATCACTTGCCTTTTTCCCTCTCTCCTCACTCCCTTCCCAGGCACTGTTGCTTCCTTGTGCATGTTACACATTTTAGTCCTTGGACCAGTCTCCTCACCTTCCCAGTCCCACAAGTGTGAGGCTGGAGTTTATTTACTGCACTCTATTTACTTGGAAGGAAACCCAAGGAGCCATGAGATGTTTTGCAGGGTTTTGTGCCTGTTCTGGGTTATGTCCACAGTCTGCTGCCAACACGGATTGTCCCAGCTGGGTAAGAGCAGGGGTGGGGGCAGGGAAGTCTCTGCAGGGAGCACAGTGGTAAGAAGGCTCTACCATCAAATTAACATTTTTACCACCAAAAAAACTCCAGTCCTGAACAGAATTACCTTCAATGCCACAAAAAAAAAAATATAAGTTTCCCAAGTCACCTAGAAGGCATTGGAGATCTGCTTGGAGATGTGAAATATCATCTTGTGGAGCTTTCACCATTGGTCTATTTCTAGTGGATTAATTAAAAACTAAAGGTGTAGTTAGTAAAAAAAAATATGCATGTATATATAAACACAGCAGAAGATTATTGCTTTAAAAAAATTATTTTTTTCTGTAAAATATTACAAAGGAAATGTTCCTATTTCTCCATTTGAATGTGTTTGTGTTAGGTGTGAGACACTACACCCAGGGTGAGGGTTTATATTTCATGTATTTGTATATATATCCCATACCCAAGGGATTAATTTTCTCTGTGTTTTTGAAAGATTTCTGTGATTAAAAATTAGGAGACCATCCAGATTTTTTACATCAGTGGAACGAGGGTTGTGGTGAGACCATGATGGGAAGAGCCTTTCATGTCAAGATAAGCTGAGCCCAGGAAAAAACATAAGAGCAGTTCCTCACTCTATTTCCTAAGTACCTCCCTTTTCCTTGGACATTATCTACCTCACCCCATTTCCACTTTTTTCAGACTTCAGGGAGACTCAGGTTTCATTGACCACATCACTGCTGGGAAATCCTTCCCTGGCACTGAATCTGCCACCTGCACTCAAGCTGAAGCTTTGGCCACACTTTCAGCCAAGACAAACCAGCACCCAACCAAGAAATCCCAACTGTGGGCCAGGAACTGTTCCCAGAAGGGGGCTTGGATGTAGCTGCATTATTTTGGAGACCAGAGTTCCTTAATACAATGGAAATCCTGGCTGGCACCTGGGCTAAAGAGCTGCTGTGGCTCTGATAATTCTCCTACTACCGAGTCACCCTGCATGTACTGGTTTAATCTGCACCTGATGGGCATCAGGGACAGGTACAGAGCTGGTAAATTCCTGGTGGCTTAAATCAGTCAAAAGCAGTATTTGCCTTTGGACTGAGGATGATTTCTGTCTCTGTGACAGTTTGATGTGAATATATGCAACTATAAATGTAGAAGTGCCCCAGTTTCTGAGAAAATATTGATATTTTAATTTCCCAGTCTATGGGGTTTATGAGCACTTTGTCCTTTTAAATATTAAAGTCAATAAGAGATTGGACTCTTTTTTTTTAAAGTTCTTTTTAAGAGAGCAATTAAAATAATGTCCTCCAGTAATCCTGAGTGGCATTTTTTTGTCACCCTACAGCAATATTAGGCTGACAAAACCTTTAACAGGGTGTTAAAGGTAGTAAAGAAAACTCCTGCAAATAAAATCTCCTTTTTTGACTAGTCATTGTGCTGGTTTGATGGTTGTCCTTGATTATCTTAGAAAAGGTCTTTTCTAATTTGAATGATTCTGTGATTCTCTCAATGCATGTCTAATAAAAGAGCTACTTCCTCACCTCTTAGTAAGGGAAGCAGGACAAAGAACCTGTATTAAAGTTTAATTTAATTAACAAGTATTTAAAAAAAAAAAAGTCTAAGTGTTCTGAATAAGTACAATTTGGATTTTAAGGGCTTTTTGATCATTAATATGAGAGGAAACAGAAGTACCTCTGCTTCTATACAAAATACGTCCTGCTAACAACAAAAAAAAGTTGCCTAATTCTTGAAACAGGCATTGTGTTATTTGTACTTTTTCTCCACAAACAAAAGAATCACCTCTTAATGAATAATTCCTGTTCACACTATACCAAGTGTTGCAAAGCTAATGCTGCTATTGTCTTCAAATTGTGAGCTATCATCAAATCCAAAAAGATTTTATATAAATCAAACTATGGCTCAAGGTGGGGGTTTCATTATGTCAACATGCAAAGAAGCAGAGAATCTCTTTTCTGATTATATATCTAAGATATTAAGTATATTTTTAACATAAGTAAATTTAACATGTGTTTAAATCATTTCCTATAATAGTTTATTTTTAACAAGATGGTTGATATTCTGACACCAAAGTAAATTAATTGGGAGAATGATAAAATGAGCAGAGTACGAATTAGAAGGTGAGTAAAACCAAGTGAGGAAGTGAAAATACTGAAAATACTCCCAACAGATTATATTCACTAAGAGACAGAGCCCAAAGGGGACGTGGAGCACTGGGTGACCACAGCACAGAGAGGTGAGGATGGAACTCATGGCCATGAGCCTGGCTCAGTCTTGGACAGGTCAGTGAGAACAGACTCATTTTTTTTTCCTAAACCCCTCTTTCATGACATTCTTACTGCAGTATAAATCATACCATCAGTGGGATTGAGAAAATGCTGTGTAAGAGCCTTCTACACCCAGAGGATTAATTTTAGAGCCTTCACATTACAAGAGCCTAAAGTCCCACATGGCAACTGAGTAAAGCTGCAGTCAAAAATGTGCAACCTGAAGTGTTATCCTCTAAAAACATTTTCTTCCTAAAGGAATAAAAGATTTGAAAACATGCAAACCCATGATGGTGGATAAGCCTTCACCCCAGCCATTCCAAATGCTCAGAAAGGATCTATTTGTTTATTTTAAATCACCTGCTGTTTGCAGACTCTCCCTCTAAAAGGTGACACATCAATGTTAGGATCTCTGTTGGAATACTGGGAGCTCCCAGTCAGAGGCTAGACCTTATAACACAAATTGGAACTTAAAAAAAGTCTATCCAAGAAGCAGAAAATTATTTAATAAAGAACTTCATTAGAAGTCCAAACACAGTATTTGAAAATAATGTCCCCTGGAAGGCACAGAAGGATAAAAGATAATTACTAGAATGATAGCTGGAATTTTTAAAACTTTGAGAGCAATCTCTTGAGGACTGGTAAATGATTAACACCTTCCTATTGAAGGAAAGATGTTCAAAAAAAGACTCGGGGATATAATGACAGAGAATCACACACTAACCAGCCACTGCTGAACATGCTTAGATTATTCATGGGAATCCACAAAAATTATATATAAGCTGCACATTTGCACACAAATGTAGTGGTAGGAGCTGGTGCAGTGCCTATTTCCAGAGCTTTTCTCTAGGAAAAAGTGTTCTGTCATTACTTTCTTCAGAGAAAAAGAAAGAAGCCATTATTAAATTCATTATTTCAACCTGACCAAAACCAGGAAGCACAGACCGAACTGAAACAGCACACTAGCAATTTCTTTTAGGAACAAGAACAGAAAAGTTTTCCACTTCTATCCAGCAATTTTTTTTCTGAGTAATTGTAATAAAAGTGAAGTACAGAGCTACTTTGGAAACTAACTCTAGGAAAAAAATGCAGGTGTGAGTGAAGCATTCAGTGCTTTTCCTTCACTCCCAAGAACTTCAAGAGAATTCAAACCATTATATAGGAGACAGGCATTCATACAACAATGAATATTTACAGGTACTTTGCTAAACTATTCTGATCTTTGCTTTAATGAGGTCCCTGGTCCTTCTATGCCATGAAAAGAAAACAGATTTACTTTTGCTCTGTCACAAGCAAGCAGAGATCAGCCATTAAACCATTTCTACCAGGATGATGTGTTTAACTCTCTGCCTGGTAACTCCACACCAGCCCTGAGAGCTGCAGCCTCCAGTGCATCCCTGGAAACACATCCACCTGCCTTTGTGTGCACAGCTGGGAGATGTCTTAGAATTTTAATAATAATTTTATTTTGATTCATTATTGAGTTATGGTTCTCTAAACTCCCAGTAAAACCTGGGTCTGTTCAAGCTTGGAAAGCATTTCAGGCTAAAATCTAGAGTCTGCCAGCTACACGAGGTTGAGATTGTGCACTATTTTTTCTTTTTTCTGAACACTTTATCACATTATAATCCTAGTTTCTTACTTCAGATTGTAAACCTGTAATGACTACTCTTAAGCAGAAACATACAGGTAAGTTTTTCTTTCTTGGTCCCACAGAATTTGATGAAAGGGCCCCAGGTATTTCACAGCAATGTTTTCTCTTTACACCCCAAATCAATTTTTAAATTATTTAATTAGTGATTTTCTGTATCTGTTATCCATTAAATCTTCTTGAGGTTTTTGGAATCCTGAAATAAAACTAAAATATTTTTAAGATTACTGTTCACAAGTCATCATAGAGAACCCTAAAAGAAAGATATTTGTTCATACCTTTGTGATTGGGTTTTAACAGCTTTGCAAGGCATAATTTAGGGTCTTTCTTAATTAACAATTTGCCAGCAAAATTAATGCATGCCTAATTCATGCTAAAGTTCAAGATGATCAGCACATATGCATGATTTTTTTCTGAGAAAAGTTCACAGCCAGAAATTGCCTCAAGAATGTTAATTTAATCAGGTCACACTGACATTTTCCCCTGAAGAGAAATCAGATAATAATAGGAAAAGTCACATCACCTCACATTTCTAATGAAAACAAATACCAACAGCATAAAATGTTCAGCTGATGCAGCCATTGTACAAGTGCAAAGGTGAAATTAGGTGCATGAACTTTGCACAATGCAAAGGTGCATTAACTTGCCAAGACAAAGAGATGTTTCCACTATTCTGCCTAAAGAATTCTTTCAACCTTTTTCTAGCTAAGATGTGATTACATTAGAAGGCAATAGGTAGCTCCAATGACAGAGTACTTAAAAAATACCAAATAATACAGAAAAATCTAGAAAACTGATTAAGAAAAAAGGATTTTCTGAGAGTACATTTAGTTCCAGAGGCAAATCAGCAGAACTGTATTTCAATACTAAGAAAAAGAGACAAATGTTTCAAGCATGGAGGAAGGGGGAGGGTTGTGAATTAATTCTAATGTGTGACTTGGGCATTTTTTTAGATTAGACACGCTTTGGCTAAACTTCAGTTAAAGCTCCAGTCAGACAGGTACCAAACTGGTATCAGTTACTCCACGTGGAAAGAGCCTGGAACAAATACATGCATTGGGGAAGAAAATGGAGTGAAGATGAACTGGCCTTCTAAAACATCTGCTCATGCTTGCCCATAACACAGGAAGCAGAACTGGAGATGACATTTGTTATTTGTGCTGTATTCACAGTCTGTGGTACAACTGTACATGAGCCAAGTTCTGGTAGCAAGTAAATCTGGAAATGAAAGATTTCATAAGGAGAATGCTGACTTACTGTTTCCATAAAGTGCTTAACCAAATTTGAAAGAACCCCAGCTTTTTCCATAAAATATGGGTGCAATAAAATTGAGAATAAATTCCACTTTTATCCACTTGTTGTTCTGTCATTTTTAGAAATTTTAACCAGTATACAGAAAGGTACAGATACATACAGAAAGAAGACTCATGACTTGCCCTGTATGGCATCCACACCAAAAATTAACAAATCCACACGTACTGGCCATGTAGTTTCTTGTGCAGATGATCCAGGACTTTCTGCCCATCTCTGACCCCACCCATGGTCCCAGCAGATACTCACAGTGCCCAGCCTGCCCATGGGAACTGTGCAGTGATGCTCTGGAGCATCTCCTGGCTCACTCCTCTGGGAGGAAAAGACAGACATGGATTTTTTTCCAGAGCAGCTGCATTTTGCTCATGGAATGCTGCACTGTCTGTCTCAGAGCTGAGGCAGGGACAGAAGCAGAGGAAAGCATTCAACTGCAAGTGCCTCCAGTTGTAAATTTCTCAATTTCCTTGAAATTTCCCTGTGGGAAAAGGCAATAACCAGTTTAAGAGTCCCAGAGAGAGGATGGCAAGGTGCAGGTTGAAGGCTGGGGGAACTTTTTGCCTGAGTGACTAGAGGTCTTCACCTCATCACCTTTGCTCTAAATAGTTAGGTCAATATTTACAGAAAATACAAATCCAAATGCAGATACCTGAAGTTTCTGAAAGTTCCCAGTAAAACGTGGCTGAATTTGCAACATTTTTCCTACCAACAGCATCACAGAATCATAGAAAGGGCTGGTGCTTGATGGAATTACTCCTGATATATTTGGGTAGTGTAGGAGGTGCTTAGTAGTGAGCATGGATTATTTTGCTGCACACAGAGAGACAAGAAGTGATTATAAATTAGTGGGAATGGGCTGTACTTAATAATCTCATGCATGCTTTCTGCTACACTACCCCTGTGAAGAGTTGGGCTCAGTGAGATGGAGAATTGTTTTACACACTCCATGTATTTTTCTTACAGACTTCTGCAAGAACCTCCATCATCCAATCCATAGGATTGGAGACTCTGTAGATCTCTAATTCATATTCAAAATTGTTAATATCTGAAAAAATTATTTAAGATTATGCCACAGTCCCAGGGGTGAAAAATCTGTTATTTGTTTTGGGATTTGGTCAATAAAGAGAACAAGTTTGTGCGTTTGTGGATATTATTCCTTCAAATATGTAACTATGTGGTTTAAAAAAACACTGCCTTTTAGATTTGCTTTGTGCAGCTGGCTTTGGCTAACTAAATGAGGTTCTTCACACGATGGAGAGCTCAGAGCTCACACTGCAAATTCCCCATGGGCCTCAGCTCACACTGATGAGAGGGTGAAAATCTATGACATTAAAACGACAGATTCCATTAGATTTGCACCTTCAGAGTCTGTCTTGTCAGGAGAAAGAAAGTGTGAATGTGCTGAGCAATATGACTTTGACTTTTAAGAAATGCTTTTATCCAGGTCACGCAAGGAGCCCAAAGTTTTACCTGGGTGCTGCTCCCTGACCATGGGGATGCTCAGCCTGTCCCGGGCTCCTCCTTGGCTTCACATGGGACTACACAAGGTTGAAGAACACACAATGTTTTCTGTGTGACAGAGAGTCAGGCCACCTATTTCCAAAGGTGTTCAGCTCACACTGAGCAAAACAAAATGTGTTTCAGAGATGGTTTTTCAGCTCTGCACTGAGTACATTGAGAAGAACCCAAAACCACAGCCCATCTGAAAATATACCACAAAGCTCCTGACAGAAAGCAGCAAACAAAAGAGTAAGAACAGCCAGTGTTGGGTCCACACTACAGCCAGGAAATACTGAACAAGGACTCAAAAAGAGATTTCCATCTCAATTTTAACACTGTCAAAAGATACAAATAAATTGTTTTCACTGACTCCTCATCATGGGATTGCTTCCAATTCTTTTGGTGGACCAATTTGAAGGGGGCCAAAGGATCCTTCTGCTCCTCCCAGAAAATTCCTTTTTTGCTGATAATGAAAGAGCAAATCTCTAAAGCATTTTGGTTTTTTTAACCTAAGGTTATGACTTCTTTGTAAGCAAAAGGACTTTATTTTATTCTATTCCATATTGCTTTCATATTTCTGTTTTTTCCACATATTTTCCATCTTTAAAATCCTTCAGTCTTCTTTTAGAGAAAAACTTTTTTTCTTTACCTCAGCCTCTCTGGGAAGCTACTGCCTGTATCTTTGAATTTAAATAAATAAATAAATAAATTGGTTTTCCTCCTCTTCCTTAGATGAGTGCAGGCAGCAAACAATTGCATTGCTCTGGGGCCCCAGCCATACAAGCCCTAACAGATACCACATCTTTGCTGCTGGCCACAAATTGGGAAACTTTAATCCTATCAAAGACATTTTGCTTAATTGGTCCAGTGATTTATTTTAAATGGCTCTATGTATGCAAAGTTGTATAAAGACACTAACAAAAATAAATTATTCCAGGCACAGCCTCCATTGATACTGCATGAAGAGACAACTTTTCTACTGCACAAAGCCTGTGCAGTGTATTTTGATACATGTGCATATCTACACACACCTTTAAGTCCAGTTATAAAGCCAAAGAATAAATCTACCACTTTCTACCTTTACAACTCCTAACTAAAAAAAAAAAAAAGTTACACTGAGAAACAGATTGTTAGAGAAAACAAAACCATAAGCTTCATCCAAAAGCTGCTACAGAGATGTGCAGCCTGAGATAGACAAACCCTCCCCAGGATATTTCAGAGGCAAAAGCTTCCTCAAAACTCATAGAACTGGTGTCTTTCAGTCACCTTTCACCAGAAGCAACACAACCACAATGACACAAGATTATTAACTAACAATAATTCTGCAAAAAGAGAAGGTTGGGTAGAGACCTCTTTTTCAGGAACTGCAGTGCTAGGACAAGGAGTAATTGGTACAAAGAAAGAGGGAAAATTTAGATTGGATATTAGGAAGAAATAATTTATTGTGAGGGTACTGAGACACAGGAAGAAATTTCCCAGAGAAGCTGTGGCTGTCGCATCTCTGGAAGTGTTCCAGGCCAGGTTGGATGGGGCTTGGAGCAACCTGGGCTAGTGGAAGGTGTCCATGCCCAGACATGGACATGGGTTGGAATTAAATGATCTTTAAGGTCCCTTCCAACCCAAACCATCCCATGGTTCTAATTTAAGATTTTAACCAGCAATACAGGAAGCATTCCTTTAGAGAAAAGGAAACACATATTCATTAGGAGCATCACATTTTGCATGTTTATTCGTCATAAACACCTCACAGTGAAGCATCCTCCATAGGGGCTGCCTTCTGCTGCTGCCAAACAGCTGCACCTGGGATCAGCTACACTCTCCAGATCACCTGGGAGAGCTCCTTTCTCCTTGCAGGTTTTCACACACATTCATTACAGGAAGAAAACCCAAATTCCTATTACTTTAACACAGTTTGTAAGCTGATGGGTGCAGTTGTGTACTAAATTAATTGTTCTGTCTGCTACCAAAAATGGAAATCAATACAAATTCAATACAACAACTCCTCTTCTGAAGGGGAAAAGACAGGTCAATCTATCAAAAGAAGCTTGAAAGTGGTTTGATCACATAAGAGAAGAGAAGCCTCTGGTTAATCTCAGCAGTTACCTCTGGCTTAGAATATAAAAGCTTTAAAAAAGTATCAGTGAGCCTTTTCCCCGAAGCAGACATTTTCAAGACACTTAGGGCTTGGCAGTCCATTTTAAAGGGAATTTTAGTGCTGATCAGCATACTTCAAAGTCAGCCTTCAAGTCTTGTCTTCAACAGATCTCTTGACAGAGCCTGACACATATTACACTCCAGGAGCTTTACAGCTTATTGATAAAGAAGTGAAAATCCCCTGTTCCAGTGCCCCATCCCTGCTCTGCCCCGCAGCGCTTGAGGCACAGCAGATAACCAGGGGATTTCTGCTGCTCCTCTCCAGCTGCACAGATGAATCCCCTGGGCTCTCTGCAGCCAGCAGGGATTAAGATAATATTTTGTAATAATGCAGGAGAAATCCAGGCTGTCCCAGGGCTCCCAGTGTGGGAGATTTTCAGCTGCAGCACGAGAGAAACAAGGATTGCATGAGTAATTGTCATTACTCAGGAAAAAATGGATCATTTACTGTGCAAACAGCAGAAAGGCACAGAGCAGGGTGAGGGATTTGATGGGATTTAAACAGGCCAGGGGTACCTCAAGCCCAGTTCTGCTCCTTTGTAACACAAAAAGTCAGGATGAAATATTGACATCAGTGGGGCATTTCTGGGGCAAGATAAGCACTCCAAGAGCAAGGATGTGGGCCAAAGATACTACTGACAAGCAGCAGGGTGTAGCAAAAATGTCAGCATCAATGCAGGTATACTGAAAGTGCCCCAGTTCCCTTTTCCAGAGAGCTATGCCTGGAGAGGGCCACCTATAACCCCAGAAATTCCCATTTGGCTGCTGATCTCAATACTGCAGTGGGAAGGACAGCCTGGGACAGGCATCAAGTGTTGAGGCCACCAGGGACCATTTTACAGGCTGGGGATCTGCCCTCACACCACTGCACAGAGCCCAGTAATTGGTGTTTACTGAAAGCCTGTTTAGCAACACCAGGGTAAGGAAAACTCACTGTTTCTCAAAACACTCATTCCTCTATTAACTTACCCTTCTGAAACAAGGGTATTTAAAGCCAAACTCAAGCTAAATATAGTTCCATCTTCCAAGAGCCCAGTAATTGCAACAGTGTGCCTGTTCCCTGCCCAGAGATGCTGCAGCATGAATAGGAATTACACTATAAAATTCAACTTGCACTGCCCAAGGGTTGGAATGATCTTGCTAATCAATCCATTGTTCAACACTTAATCCTCAAAGAGCCCAAAGAGATGATTTATTACTGGTCTCAACCTGAAACAAAAGTACCCAAAGGGTACACATACATCTTAGATGTGGGTTGAAGTACTATAATTAAAGATTGATGCTTAAGTAAGCAAGAGAGCACAGGGCTTTTCAAGTTTAGCACTGCTGAGCAAATAAAAGTGCCATTCCATTGACTGGCTGCAGTTAAGTAAATAAATAGACCTCAGATTATGTTTTCCAGTTGTGAAAAAGAACAGCCTTAGCACATGGCTGCAGTAATTAGTGACAGATGAATTATTTTTGTCAGATCAGAAGGGACACACACCTTTTCCCAAAGCCTGAAGTAGCCCCAGGGTGTCACTGGAGCCAGGCTGGGTTTCAGATACAAGGGGAAACTGAGGGGCCTGAAGGAACACACAGTGTCCAGCCACACCTGATCTGAAACACAGATGGCATCTAAACATGTTCACAAGCTTCACACCATTAGAAAGGTTTCCCTGTTGTGTCCAGGTGGAAGTTACTGGAGGAAAACACCTCCAACCACAGTATTCAGAGAAAAACCATGGAAAGATTTCATTACATTAAAACCCAACAGGGAAATTATAATTCTAAACAACTCCAATGGCATTTTACAGAATCACAGAATGGGTCAGGCTGGATGGGACCACAGTGGGGTCATCTGGTCAAACATTCCTGCTCAAGCATCATCCCAGAGTACATTGCACAGGATTGTTCCAGATGGCTCAGGAATATCTCCAGTGAGGGAGACTCCACAGCCTCTCTGAACACTCAGTTCATTGATCACTCACTGCACAGCGAAGTTCTTCCTCAAGTTCAGCTGGAAATTCCCATGCACCAGTATCAATTTGATATTGATTGTGCCCTGCTTGAGAGAATGAAAACAAAAATAATCTGCTTTATAATACGGAATATGTTAGAAACTGTAAACTACATAATCAGCATTGTCCTGCCTGCAGGATTCCAACAGGACATCTGACCTGGTGGGGGCAGGGAAGGGGAATACTGTTGAGTTTAGAATTTTGACCTGATGGCATACACAGATTTCTGTGCTAAAAATATATTCCCATCATGCTCTTGACCTAAACAAGACCACTAAAATGAGCCAGAGAAGGAGGCAGTGCTCCCAAGGGACCCTTGGGATGACCCTGGGAGCACATCCACCAGGGATTTTAGGAGCATCTTCACTGGGGCAGGAGGTTAAATAGTGCTGCATGTCCTAAACTGTGCTTTCCCCCTGAAATGAGACTTAAGTGTGGAAGGACATGGCCCTACAGACCCTGTTTGTGTAGCCACATGCTTGGCCACACAGCCAGTGCTGTAAGCCTATGGAAAGAAGTGGGACGTGCAAGGAATTGTTGTGACACCTTGGCAAGGAGGGCACTGGGGGTTTTCAGGTCTCACCACTTTGGCAGCCGGGGTGGAACAGCTCCAATCAAGCTCCTGCACATCAAGGAGTCCAACTGTCCCACACAACACTGACATTATTAAGCTGTTGCTACAGAGGTAATTTGTGAAACTGGCAGAATTCCAGCTCTGGTGATTCCCTCTCCTCAGCTGCAATTAAAGCTGGGCTGTCAGCCCATGGCATTCAGAGAAATACCAGTTTACACTCCACGAAGGACAGTTACAGCTTTCACCCCTCAAATATATTTATTCACTAAATGCTCCTGCACAGTTTAAGTTTGGGGTATTAAAAATAGAAATTCAATGCTCCTCCTCATCCGGGACCATGAACTGGTTCTCTGTAAAGCTCCCCCATCCCTGTTATTTTTAAATACCTAAATGACCATAAAACACAGGGGAAAACACTGATATGTGCCAGGTGCTGAAAATAAACACCATGCTTCAAACACCCTTTGATAAACAGCAGATGAAACAGATTCCTTTCATGGTGCTTTTGCTGGAGCAAGACTCCTGCTGAATTTCCTGGGATTCTGGAAGGGGTCTGTATAATAAAGGAAGCCTCATCCAAGACCATCTATAAATTCCACTGTTTAACAGACTGGTTTAACATGTACACATGTGAGAGGAGGGCAGGTGCTAGGTTGTGGCAAGTTTTCTTAAATTTTCAGGTGCTATAAAATAATCGAATCATTTCATTAATAAAATGACACCAAGAAGCAGACCTTGAGGTAATGATCTTTTAAATTTGTTACAGCAGCACACAGACCCAATTTTACCTCTATTTGAATAAAGCTCTCCAATGTGCAGATGGGCTGTGTGAAAGGAGCAGGGATGGATTCCTGTAACAAGATCAGTCTATGAGGAAAGAAAAGAGGAGAGGAAGCAACAGAATCCTGAGGACAGGAAATGCCCCATGGCCCAGGCAAAGCTCTGCCCTCCAGACCCCCCCTCAGCTTCTTCCACCAGAACATCTGGCAGTGGGTTTTTCCATGCCAGGGCATTTTTCTCCCTCTTCAGTAAAGGCTTGTTGATGGCATTAAACTGTGTTATTTTGCTTAAATCTTCTATATTTCAAATGTACGTAAAGCCACATGGGTTTAAGTGATTTCTGACTTGAGGTAACACTACAGGGCATTTATCTACATTTTTGGTAGAGAAGGCTAAGTACCATTTATTAGAAACAATGACAAAATTTCAACTTTATTTTCATTTGAAACCATCAATTTATCCTGACAAGAGTCAATAATGCTTCTATCAAAGTCTTCATTAGAAAGGGTTTCTCAGAACAAGGACAGATTTTCTAATTAAACCAGATACCCCACCTCACATGGAGAAATAATATCCTTTGTTAGGACATTATGTGCATCCATTTGACTCAGCTCTGCTTGCTTTCCCACATCTAAAGGGGGAAACTGATTATTTACAGCATCCTCTTTCTTGTTCATCTCTGTCACTGTCTTGCAGGACAGGGAAAAGAATGAAAATTCTGTCCTGACAGATCGGAAAAGGGCTTTGTACAATTCCTCTGACACACAAGTACTGAGATGGAGACAACAAATATTGAGAGGGAGAGAACAGCTGCAATGCAGAAACAGAGTTGTCCATCAGTCTGGGAGGACAAATGGAAATGATTAATATAGTAGCAACAAATAGAATCAGTTTTGCTCCAAAGACAGCCAAAATCAGCTATATAATGCTCAACATTTGTACATCACATGAAAAATTAAATAATTTTAGAACAGCTCCACATACTGTACAGCTCATTATTGCACTGCCAAAAAAAAAGAGAAAAAAAAAAACAAAAGAAGAAAGAAATTGAAGCACTGAAATGGCAAACGAGGACAAACTCTCCTCACAGCAGTTTTCACAAAGGTGAGAAACAAGCTTTATGTTTCAGCATGTTTCCTCCAAGGGCTGCAGCAACACTGATGGTTTCCTGCTCCTGACAACAGGTTCAGGGCCTTTTCTCTTCTGGTTTTCATGATGCTTCCTGTGGTTGTGCTCCCAGACAGTGCAGCCCATGCTCTGAGCTGGTCAGGCTCTTCAGCTCCCCTCAAACCAGCATCTCTCTGCAAGAAGTGCTCCTTTTCTTCTCGCTGGTCAGATCCACTGAAGACAACAGTCCACTGCTAGGACTAGGAGGGAAAACAATCAGGTCAGATTACAAGAATCATCTGTGGAGGTGGAGGGTCCATTTCAAACAGGAGGTGCCTCAGCACCCTGTGAGAAACACCACAAGATGGTCACCTTAAAATGTGGCCCACAGGAAAGGCTCCTGCAGGTCTGGGGAAACTCAGTGAACTGAAGCAAGAGTCTGCACAACCCTTCCAGTGTCTGACACTGACCAATAAATCCCCAGATACACAGTCCCATGTTGGGCCCCTCAGCTCAGGAAGGACATTGAGGGGCTGGAGTGTGTCCAGAGAAGGGAACGGAGCTGGGGAAGGGTCTGGAGCACAAGTCTGAGGAGGAGCAGCTGAGGGAGCTGGGGGGACTCAGCCTGGAGAAAGGGGCTCAGGGGGAACCTTCTGGCTCTGCACAACTCCCTGGCAGGTGGGGGTCAGGCTCATTTCTCATATAACAAGGAAATGGCCTCAGCTTGTGCCAGGGGGATTTAGATCAGATATTAGGAACAAGTCGTTCACCAAAAAAATTGTCGACCACTGAAACAGGATGACCAGGGCAGTGGTGGAGTCACCATCCCTGGAGGTACCTAAAAGTAGATGTGACCCTTGGGGACATGGTTTAGTGGTGGGTTTGGCAGTGCTGGGTTCATGGTTGGACTCGACCTTAGAGGTCATTTCCAACCTAAACAATCCTATGATTCTGAAGCTCTCTGAAACAAGACTTGTTTTTTTTTTTTTCAACAATCATCTCAGGTGTGACAAACTTCTCCAGCTCTAATGAGTCAAATTCCATGTTTACACCCAAGTTTACAGGAGTGGATGACTCACATCTTTCCCCTGTTATGCCACAGTAAACACCTACACGTGGTTTCTTCCACCCAGGTGAGCGACAGCATCGACCCAAATTCCTAGGAACACACAGCCATGATTTCCACATCAAGTTTTGCCCAGTGAGATCACCCAATATTTTTATCAAATGTTGCTGAGTCATGGGATTTGTGATATTTCCAAATCTGCTGTTTCCAGACTATTATACTGACGGTGTCTTGACAGAATTTTATCTTTCAGACTTTCAATCCTGATCTAATGCCTGGCAAGATGTGAAACATCTTTATTGGATCTTCCTGGATCTATGGAATAATTGTAATATCAAAGTTGCTCAGTCTCTCCTGCCACAAATGACCTAAATGCTGGTTTCAGAGAGGAGAAATAACCTTAAGAGAGGGGCCTTAACCCCTCTCTTTTCCCCTTATAAACCATGTACATTTGAACACACAGTCACTGGAAGACCCTTTGCAGCTTTCAATACAGGGATCATAAATAAGTAATAGAGTGGGAAAAAAGCAAAGAAATTATTTTTCCCAGGTCCAAACTGGGCTGACAGAGTTTCTTTTGGCAGACAGCAAAAACACTGCAGGTAATTCTTGAGACACCTAAAGGGCACTCCCTTTTATAAATATTGTGTGAAACCACTAAAGCCTTGGTACCAAAAAGAAATCTAAGGACAACAGACAAAAGTTTTCAAGCAGAGAAACACCAACTCAGTGATGTCAACACTTCAATTCTGCCAAAGTTTTTGAAAGAAGCTGGTAAAATACAGTTTTTTTCCTTAAGGTTGAAACATTGCTTTTAATAAATTGTTCTAATATTTAAAAGAACCTCAAGCTCTTATGAGTGCACATCAATTAGCACCAAACACACTGGCTGGGCTCTGAGTGGTTTCCATCCCTCAGATGAAAGCAGAACAAACCTCTGACATCCTAAAGCAGCCCTGCTGGCATACAGATCCATATTTTTGTGAAGGCAGCAAATAGGTCATTATATTGGGAATTCTGATTCCTAATTCTGTTCCTTCCTTATTCAGTGACCTTAAAGTAAATCTTTCTAATTCACATATGGGGGAAAAAAGTTACTGGCACTGTCTGCCTAAAGGGCTTTGACATCTGCAGGTGAAGAGATTAGATTAAAATACCACTTTTAACTTTGTAATCACAGCAGTAGGTTACATCGGAGTCACAAAAATCTATTGTTTGCCATTTCTGATATTTAGAAGCTTAATATCCTGAGCAGACTATTGAGATACCTGTACGTCCTTCAGCAAGAATTTACATTTGAAAAATGTTACATAGTGTAAGATGTAGTGGATGGTTCCATTCTTCCAACATACAAATAAGGTTTATAAATTGATAAATTAGCCATTAACGGGAAAATAAATTAACTTTACCTTTTCTAGACCCCACGTCCGCCTTGATGAAAAGCAGTTCATCCTTAAGGCTTCTCTTGTCTGCAGATTTAAATAAAAAATATTAACATTTAAATATTTAAAAATATTAGACTATAAATATTTTCTACACCAGTTTCTCAAGGTGTAAAAAATGTTCACATAATCCAGAATAAGTACCTTTCTGTCCAGAAGTGTCCCAAACAACAGGATGAAGAATCCCTAAGAAATTGCAAAACCAGTTAACAAAACCAGCATAACCACATGATATTTCTTAAGTGTTTCTAGTCATCTTTTCATTAAGGAGAGATCTCATCACCTGTGATTCAGGTAACAGCAATGCACAAAATTGGTTTATCCACCCAGGTCACGCAGGCTCTCTGGGAACATCAGAAATGGATATAACCTGTGTTAATCCTGACTGTGAACTGGACTGATGGGTAACAAACCAGGACTTTCTCAGCCCACTCTGTGCAGCCTGAGCTGAGAAGAGCTAAGGCAGACTGGGTGTGCAGCAGTGCATGGGTGTTTATGCTGATGAGTTAATCCAAACCATGGAGTCAGTTATGGAATGGAATGGTTTGGATTGGAATTGACCTTAAAAGATATCCAGTTCCAACCCCCTGCCATGGGCACCTTCCACTACACCAGGTTGCTCAGAGCCCCTTCCAGCCTGGTCTTGAACATTCCCAGGGAAAGGGCATCCACCTATGCCAGTGTCATCTTCACTGGAAGGGAGAATTTTCTGTGTAATTGTTTATTGATAAGGATCAGACATCTTTGCAGTTATGACCATTAACTGGTGTATTTTACATTTAACAGAAATTAATCATGGGACTGATTCTTCATCCCACTTCCAACCAGACCAGTTTGTCCCATTACCCATCTGCACCTAAAACACCAACCCAGGATGCCTCGTGCATTTACCATGGGAAAGCACCGATTGGAAGGGAAAGCTGAGATCCTGCTTTTCACACACAACACCTGCTGCCAGCCCCTCTTATGCCAGGCTCAAGGTCTGAGCACACACACCACTCCCAGTGTCCCAGAGTTTACCTGGAAGGCGTTCAGCAGCGCAAACACGACGTGGAAGGCCAGAGAGCGGCTGTCGATGATTGTCGCTAATCCAAACCCCCAGGTGAGGCCCAGCAGAGGTGTCAGAAGGGCAACATTTTTGCTGACTCGGATCATGCTGCTCAAATCTTGGGACTTGCAGCCTTCTCCAACAGAGGATCTCCCAGTCTTCACCACAACCACAAGTACCACAATGATATTCGTAACAATGATGCTCAGGGCAGGTACAACAAAGGCTAAAAGAGCTTTTGTCTCATACCAATTGAGCCAGCAGGCTCCACTCCTTAAATATCCATTTTTCGGTTCAGTAATAGCAACAGTGAGGATAGATATGACCAAGGGACATCCATATCCAATAGAGAATGCTGCAGCTAGAAAAACAGATCTTGTTATCTTAAAAAAAATAAATAATAATCCGTAGAGAATCAAGAGGCCCAGGGTAAACATCCAAAAAAACAGGGCAAGATAGAAAAAGTGAAGGAAAAAAGTGGCTGCCACACACAGCTGGTAGTTTAGGGTTGTATTGTGCACAATGGCTGCCAGGATGAACAGGACATCAGCGACAAGAAGCGAGGCAGCGATGTTGACCAAGCAGAAGTGGCGCATGTAGGTTATTTCAGTTTTGGTGACGTGGTGCCAGACCACAGCCTCGATGACAAGGCAGACGACCAGGCTGAAAACGGACAGGCCCAGGCCTACCCGTGTGATGTAATCCAGCAGCGAGCTCCGCGGCGCGGCCGGGGCCATCAGGATGGAGAAGGATCTGTAGGTGCGGCGCCGGTGGGAGCAGACGCAAACCACGGCGGTGACGTTGTGGGCGCGCAGCTCGCACGCCCTGGGATCCCAGCGCCGCTCGGCAGAGTGCCACCCCACGCACTGAGCCCCCACCTGCTCCAGCTTGTTCAGCTTCTCAAAGGTGAGCAAAATGCTCTGGAGCTCCTCTGGCAGCGACACCGACAGCACCATCCCGTTCACAAAAGTGGGTTCCAGCTGTTTGGTCTCCAGGATGGCTCCGAGCGTTGGAAACGCAACGCTGATCGCTTTGGAAGCCCTGGGTAACCTCAGAAGCTCTTCTTCTGGAATCACCACATGCCCAGTGATATTGCCTGTGCTATTGAACTCCATGGAAAAGTCAAAGCTCTTTCCTGAAGTGTTTCTGTGTATGTTGTAACCTTTGGTAGCAATGAAGGGCTCCTGGATACTTTCTGACCCGTTTCTTAGAAGAAGTTTCCCAGCAAATAAATTCACTGAGTCCAGTAATATTGAACCAGCGTTTTTGTCCTTTACAAAAGCCCAGTTGGAAATGATGGAGCTATTCAGAATATGGTTTGCTATCCTGCTGTAGCTCTGAAACAAACAAGCAAAATAGACTTTATTTATTTTATGTTAGAAGAAACCAAATATTATTCTCCTGGCAGTGCCTCCAAAAAGGCTCATTTAATTAATGAGTGATTTCTATAAAAAGAATAATCCTTTTGACAATGAATATGTTCCCATGATCCATCCCAGTCAAACCCAAACATCTCATTACTAGAATTGTCCTATCCTCTTCATCAAAAGGTGATTGGAGAAGTAAATACAAAGCAAAAAGGACACCCTAGTTCTATTCCAGATGCTGACCACAGGACAGGTCTGATTTTTACCATCCTCTCTGTATTTCTTCCCCCCGCTCTCTGATTTCTGAGTTCATCTGGGAAAGACGTCAGCTGTTGTTGTACAACACATGACAACGGAGCTGCAGGTCAGCACCCCCAGGGCTGCCTTCCCTACAGTGTCATACTTTAGAAATTAATTCTTCCTTGTACTGTTATCCCATGCCTATAACAGCAATTCCTGAAAACTTTTGCTTTTAAAGAAATTTAATTCCACAGTCTACTTTCGTCACACATGAATAAGTCAAAAAGTTTCTCTGACAACAAAATATCCCACTCTGAAAAGTCTTTCCAGGTGATCTCCATGTGACTTGCAGCCCCCACTTCATTGGTCAGTGGCCATAAAGACAAAACACTCGTGGATGCTCCATAAAGCTCAGAAGCACCTCCCAAAGCCAATAAAAGTAAATACCTGCATTTTTCCTCTCGTGACATTCTCTGATAGCAGCAGGGAAATCTTCTTTAGCAATTCCACTATATCAGCAATGTTTCCTGGGATGGCTGGTGAAGACAGGATATCTGGGATGATGCAGGAAAAATCAGCTTGGCAGCTCTGATTCCCAGCACCAAAATGTTTTGCTCCATCTCCAGGCTTCCCATGCCCTAGCTTTCCTCCTCCTACAAAAGGATGATGTTCTCCAGCACCACCACCGTGTCCTCCATAGCATGGGAGGAGTTCACTTTGGGATATCCTCTGGAGGGAGGAAATAGAGACAATCAATGGAAAGAATGAAAATAAAGCCACAGCTACAACTAGGCAAGAGATGCAGAGCTGGCTGTGCAGAGAAGTGCCAGATGGACTGAAACCCAGGACCAAAGCTCACCTGAGAAGAATATCATGATTATACTATACACATGAAGGAAGGAACAAGAACTAAATGCAGTGTCTTATTCTTGAAGTGACTTGATAAAGGATCTTGCAGTGGAGGAGAATTTATCATAAATCATCTGATTATTACACACATTGGTGTTGTTCTTTCCTCAGTTTCATTCTGCTATTTTCTTATCTTGGTTTAGATCCATGTGAGGAACACCAGCCAAGTGAACAAGGTAACTTCATTTCTGAATTGTGTTTCTACACAAGAATCTCCCAAATTTATTTCCTATCACCTGAATTAAGATTGTGAAAGAACTAGAGCAAGGTCTGATGAGGAGTGGCTGAGGGATTTGGGAATGTTCAGCCTGGAAAAAAGGAGGCTCAAGGGGGAGCCTTATCACTTTACAAGTACCTGAAACAAGGTGATAGTGAGGTGCGGGTCAGGTAACTTCTCACAGGTAACAAGTGACAGGACAAGAGGACATGGTCTCAAGACACATCAAGGGAGATTTAGATTGGATATTAGGAAAAACTTCTGAAAGGGTGGTCAGGCATTGGAATAGGTTGCCCAGGGAAGTGAGGGAATCACAATCCCTGGACATGCTCAAAACAGGTGTGGAGGTGGTACTGGAGGATGTGGTTCAGCAGTGAAATGGTGGTACTGGGCTAATGGTTTCAGTCAATGATCTTAGAGGCCTTTTCCAAACTAAACAATTCTTTGATTCCATGAAGTCAGAGCTTGTTATCAAAGTATTCTGTGTCTTAGGATCCCAGCTCCCTTTGTTCAAGACTGAAAGCACATGGAACGAGGGTCTGTCGTTGCAAGAAGTTACAAGCACATGCCAAAGCAGGTGCACAACAGCATCCTCACCTGAAAAAGGGACTGAACATCCAGGCTTGCACAAGCATCTGACAACATGTGCCACTTTCTGTCTTCACAAACAAAACTTGTCTCCCCGTGGAAGGAGGGAGAACAAGGCTGAATACAAATTGCTCCATTGTCTTGACAGGGAATGAGATTTATACAGGCATCTGGAAAATAAACCAAGCAGACACTCTTACAAGGTGGAAGACAGCATACCATGGTCCATGATGTGAGTATCAGGGGTGTAAAGTATTGATAACTGATAACATCTCACAGAGCATTAACCAAGGCACTGTACCTTGCTCATCACCAGTCTCTGATTCGTTACTGAGAACCTGAAAAATAAGAAGTGGAACTTTGAGTGAATGTTTACATAAATAAGTAAAAGATGACTGCTTGGTACAAACCAGAAAGGGTTTCAAGGGAAAAATAGTCCTTTTGAGGTCCACAATGGCTTGTGGCCCTTTGCTCATACAGAACAACTGAGAACTCTCTACTTAAAGTCTGCCTCTATACATGAAGCCTTCAGTTGGACCCTGCCACTGAAGTGACACTCTGAGCTTGTGCACAGGATCTCAGATGAGGAAGGTGTTTATGATGAGGGGGGTGAGACACTGGCACAGGCTGTCCAGAGAGGCTGTGGCTGCCCCATCCCCGGAAGTGTTCAAGGTCACTTGATGGGGATTTGAGCAGGCTGGTCTAGTGAAACTTACCCTGGGAGTGGTGTGTGGCATGGCCAGGAAGAAGTGTGCAGCCCAAAGGAGCAGGCAGTGGATCACCCTCACATCCATCACCACTCATTTGCTGATTTCCTCCTGGAAGAAAGATGTTAAAGAAATTTAGACATTTCTGTTTCCACTTTTTGAACACCGTCTGATTACTTACTAGTAAAAAAGCAGCTAAACCTATGCCAGAGACTGTCTTTACTGGGCTTGCAAGGTGATTTTCAGGCATTCAAAATTCATTGCCTTTACTGAGAATGACTTGTGAACCTTTTCTTAAAAAAAATAAAAAGAAATCATGAAAAAAAATGAACTCTTCAACACTGAAAGTTACTGCATTAATAATTTACTGTAAACTACAAGCTGGAGAGCTTACTAAAGCAGTTCAGCCTGTGGGTCCCTTTTGAAGTGATTCTCATCTCCACTAGGTTCTATGCTCTGCTCTCCCTGGGCAGTTCCTGCCATGTGAGTAGGAAACGTGGGCACTCAGGGCCCAGAAATCAAAATATGATAAACAAGAGCCAGAGTGAAGAGCTATTTCCTTTGCAGAGGGATTTAGACCTCTATTCCCTCCATGAAGCTTCCCAGAGTCTTTAATAAAAGCTAAACACGCTGGGATGCAACTTGTTACAGGCATATTTGTTGGAGAAAAATAATCCAGCAAAGGGAATGAAGGAAAAACAATGTGATACATCAAATGTGATTGTTAGATGCTGGACATGTCCAAGGCAAAAGCTCCTGTGGGTTCAGAAAAATTGAGACACTATCACCACTGAGATCTTCTATCACCACAAGTACAAGTAGATTAACTTAATTTTAAAAAATCAAAAATAAAATGCATAAAAGCCTGTGAGCTAAACCACTAAAGCAAGAAGCAAATGCACAGTGGCAAAACAGGATGACAGCTGGATCTCAGAAGAAGGCAACATGAAAAACCTCATCAAATTACCATGCCTTGAGAGGAGCCCCTCAATTTTCCCCCAGACACGTACTGATCAGCACAGATGATGCTGATCAGAAGCAGAAGGGGTCCTGCACTGGGAGAGCAGAGATGTGTTTTCCCATCCAGAGGCTCCAGGCTCTCCCATCAGACAGCATCAAAGACCCAGGCACACAGCTGGCTGCCCCTTTCATCTGAGATGTTTGTCCACTGTGCTATGTTTTTAGATCTGTGGGTTTATTATTTAATCATGAAATTACCATAAAAATAAGAGTTCAACTAATGCACTGAATTTCTAAGGTAGCTCTTAAGGAGAACCTCATGTCAGCCTCTGAATTCAGCTGTTAATATGAAAAGCATTTTCTGGGTTAAAAGCTAACAGCCACTAGCTCCTCTAAGGAAATAAAATGGATCAGGAGAAGCGAAGCAGAATATTCAGATCAATTTTGCCAAAGAACAGGAGGTGGCTGGGAAACACCTACAGGTTTGGGGTGAAAGGCTGCACCAAATTCTTTTCTGATTTCTGCAGTTGTTAAATGTTTATTGTGGGCTCGTGGCCCTAATTCCATTTCACAGCTCGGAATCCTTGAGCTCATCGTGTCTCACCATTAATTAATTCACATTCATTTTGTATTTAATCACAGGTGCAACTCCACCTAGGGCTGTTACCTCTGAGTGAGGCAGAAATCTGGGACATCTCCAAGTATCTCAGGCTCACCGAGACACCGGCCCCTGCCAGCAGTGCAACACTGAGCTCGCTCGGCTGCATTGTTTGACTCATCTTGGAAACCACCCAGTCCCAGCACTGCAACAACCTGCCAAGGCAACCACTGTGCAGCTGGAGAAACTCAGGGCAAAACAAGCAAGCAGCAAGTCAGTTACTACAGGAAAAAACCATGGGTGTAGTGACACTGGGCCACACGAAAGCATAAACAGAGAGAGGATGATTTATCTCTTATCATAAACTATCTACTGCCAATAATCCCTGCCTTTGTAAGAAGCTGTAAGCATGATACTCCTCTGTTCCAGAGGTTTCTGCTCCATCAGGACACAGGTAACATGAGCAGCTGAGGTGTCAATACCATCTCATGTGAAAAGGACTCTCTAGTAAGGGGACCCGGCCACACTCAGCTCAGGAGATTGTCACCAGCTGATGACCCTTTCTCCAGTTCATTTCAAAGCCCTCAACAGAAGGGAAAGAGCATGGAGAGTGGATGGGCAGTGGCTACTCTGCCACTTTTCTCTCTTTTTAAGAGAAAAGAGTCTCTTAAAACAGAAAAAAAAAAAAAAAAAAAAAAAAAAAAAAAAAAAAAAAAAAAAAAAAACCACCACACAACTGATCACGAATTTTAAAAGTGAACCCTGTGTTGGTTAATGCTCACAGCCTTATGTTCAAATCCCTTACTCTGTCTCTCCTGCTGGTGTAAAATTGAAGTATTTTGTAAAACTCTAAGGAACTATCCCCCTTTCCTCTACCCCAAGCATATTCCTGATTTTAACTACTGGCAGGATGCACTGCACAGCAGTCTGGCCCCACGTGGGCACAGCAAACAGAGGAATCTGTCCAAACAGTAACAACTATGGGAGTTACACCCACCCCCATCCCCCCCAGTGCTGGACCCAAAGTCTCTGGCCAAGGGGTCCTTCATCACTTGGAGTCACCTCTCTCTATCCTCTCCACTCCTCCAGAAAACAAACTACAGTTAAGTTTACAGGGAAAGGTGTTTTGCACAAAAAATTACAAGCACACTTTTTACCAAATTAAGATTTATATCAACCTTGCAATAATTTGCTAGAGAAATATACTTTCCCAAACACTACAAACTTGCAACTTTAACATTTATTTAAAGTATTAAACCCATTATTACAGAACCAACCTAATCTATTGGTTTTAGGGCTTGAATGGTCACATGGCTTGCTTAAAACTCAATAAACCACCATAACATGATAACCTGCCATTGCTACCAAGCAAGTTAAGGCTGCAGCAGGAGGCTTTAGTGTTCACATGGTCATCCAAGGATAAAAAATAAAGCTCTTAATTCTTCAGAACAGTGTTAGTTGTAAGGAATCATAGTTGGAAAGTGTAGGTTTAAATGAAGCAAGTTCTAAGAGGAGAGTAATCTTTATACATAGCCATAAGAAAACTCCAAATTTTCTTAAAATTGACAACACTGATTAGAGACCAACTACAAAACTACAAGAAAAAAACCCAGAGGTTAATTAAAATATCTAATTATTTTCACAGATGTAAAGAGAATATAAAACTGAGGAAAGAAATGCCACATAAAGACAGCCTTGGCAATTAAATGCATTTTAGATTATGAATGAACCAATTTCACAGACCACTGATAATTCTCCAGTAGCTCTGGAATAATGGTGTACTGTGGAAGTACTCACCGTTTTCAGAAGTCTGGGGAATATTGTGAGCAAAATTAACCCAGCCAGGGATCCCCGAGGTTTCAGACGTGACTGTCTAACCACTCATCTGCTGCCATCCTGCCCCAGTCCCGCTCTCAGTCTTACCCAGCCCTGCCTGGGTGCTCGGATTCATTTGGGGTTTTCCCATGAAGAAATAATGTTGGGCAGCAGCTGCTTCTTTTCTTGCCTGACTGGATTAAGGCTGAGGAACCTGCAGATGAAGGTATTACTACAAAATGACAGAACACGTTACAAACACACCCACAAATCTGCCAGATTGCCACCTCTGCCAGGAGTCCACAGGGATGAGTCACACCCGTGGGGTTGGACCTCCTCTGGGTGCAAGCAGCAGCTTCTGCTCTCCTGTACTTCACAGAATTATGGAATGGTTTGGGTTGGAAGAGACCTTAAAGACCATCCAGTTCCAAACCTCTGCCATGGGCAGGGACACCTTCCACTGTCTCAGGTTCCTTTAAGCCCCCTCCAACCTGTTCTTGAACATTTCCAGGGATGGGGCATCTGTTGCCGTTTCTTTCTGCAACGGCGGTGGCTTGGTCTAGGAATGGCAGCACGGCGCCCACATGCTTGTGTGTCGCTCGGGCATTGTAACAGATGCTTACACCAGTGTGGTGGACGGTTACAAGCATTTATTATCTCAAACATGCAGTTTATATACTCTGGGGTTCTTCACTACGTCAGAGGGGTCTTGCCACACTTCCTGAGTTAGTAGGGAGAATGGAAAAGTACTCGCACGTTGTTAGTGGGGGTTACATTCTGGGGGTGATAGCTTATCTTGGGGGGTTGGAGAGTCCTGTGGTCTTTCCGTTACAACCGACATCTTCCGAGCGCCTGTCCCTATGCAACTACAGGCATCATCAACTTCTCTGAACAACAATCTCTTAAAGACCTCAAAACATTAATGTTCAAAATCTGGTCAAGTTAATGCATTCTTCATAAACGCAAGAGCACACTACCTACAGCACCTTGTGCAGCTAAAAAGCTCAATGAGCAAAGAATAACCTTTTCTTCAGGGCTATCCCATCATAAAGGGTGACAGTTATCTGCTGAACCTTGTGCCACACGGTCACTGTTGGCTCTCTAAGTGTCACCTCACCTCACCTCCAAGAGCCAGATTTCCAATAACCAGAAATTTACAGCAAGTAGTTTATCACTTCAGAAGAGCAATTCCTAACACTCCTTCACACAGGATTGACTTAGAAGAGCTCAGGTCACTAATTTTTTTCTACATTCCTGCAATGTGTTAGTCAGGAGCTTTCAGGGTTTCCTGTCATTTTGTCTGCTGTCACAACTCCAGCCAGTCCTCAGTCACATCTCCAGTTTTAACCTAAAGATAGGTATTATTTACTGTTCTGCTTTGATCCAGCCAGCCTCACATCAGCATCAAGTAGGAATTTAGCCAGGCACAATTAGGCACAGCCAACACAACCCACCTGGGAAGGTAAATTACTTGTACTTGATACAATACCAGATAAATTAAAGAAAATACTTTTAAAGTAAGAAAGGCTAAAAACTGTTATCATGTCAACGTATGAACATGTTTCAAAAGGCTTCTTGCCCATGTCACCTGGAGCTGTGCTTCTACACACTCCCTGAACCTTTACTGTGATGGCAAAACTGAATGGCCCCTGATTCTCAACACCTCCTCAGCATCAAGAGTTCTCTGAAGGCCACAAAGTCCAGCATCCTGCAGCCCTCAGACACCCACACGCCTCTCCCAGGAGGAAGCTGTGTGAATCTGGGCTCCCAGGGGGCTTGGAAAGAGATTGAAACCATGACTCCCAACAAAGAGGGCACTCCAAACCCTGACCCCAGCAGCATCAGTCTCATGCTTTACAAGCTGGTTGGGGTTGTTTGCATTCCTCAGGCACGTACAGGGAGGGGTTTGTCTTATTAGCTCTTGCAAAATCCAATTACTCAAGATCTGCAGCCAGCTGCTTCAATACTGTGCTCATCACTTGCTTTCTCAGAGATCAGAAGCATCTCAGGTAAATTTTACAGAAGCCAAAAGGCAGTTGGGTAAACCTGGGTTTACCATTTCCTTTGGAAAGCCTTAACAACAGACTTGTGCTAACTTATTGAATACAAGGTATTTATTTAATAGTTCAACAGGTACTTTGCTATACAATTCAAACCTTGCAATAATTGCAGGTTTCCATCAGAAACTCACTTCAATGAATATTAATGAAAAAATTAATCTTTGTGGAAAAAAATTAAAGTAGTCCTGTAATTTTGCTTTTTTTAAAACTGTATCCTGTGTGCTACCAAAAGATTTTTAGAGAATCATAAGACTGATAATGAGACTTCACATAAGACTGAATGAAAACCTGGCAGTTTAAAATGTCCTTCTGCTGTTCTGTTCTTTATGTGCCTTTTCCCTCTTCCATTACCCTATTTAACATGTCATATCCTCAGTCTTCAGTTCTTCACTATATACTTAAGAAGGGATTCAAACGTGCATTTATCCATGTTACTGAGTGGCAACAGGGATCTTAAATAAAGCCTCTGAAGATGCACAGTAAGGTCAGTTCAATATGGGCCAAGAAGGAAAAAAAAAGGGGGATATTAATAAATCCTGAAAAGTTAAAGATTCCCAGTTACATTTGCAAAGAAAAACTGAGCTTTCCAACTGTTTGGATCCTAAGCCACCCTGATGGTCAGAAGCCAGAGCATCCCAGTGAGTAAATGGAAATCTGAAAACTTTAAAAGAGGACTATCAGATACTTTGCTTCCATCTCCCATACACCTTCTTGCAAAGAATTTAATGGCATACAAAACACTCCTGGAACAGAACTGAGCAGACACCTGAAGAGGTTTTTATACTCATTTTATTTGCTGAGTTTGGATAGCATGCATCATTTTACAGCACCGGTAGACAAGTCAGTGAAGCACACTGTTTTTAGGAACTTGTACTGTGGAATGTCTCCAAAACCATTACCCTCTTCCCCTCCACTCCAGTACGTAACACTAGCTGAAGACAAGACAGACACACATCAGGGCAACTTCCTTATGGCTACAAATACTCATAGCAGCGACTTTTAAAGGAGGGTTTATTAAATCAAGTCATTGCACTTGGGTCATTTATTGCTATAGCGAACAAAGGCCATTAAATAACAAACACCTTTCATTTGTGGCTTTAACTGATTGTCTTGTTCAGTTCATCCTCTGCAAGCTCACACACAGGCACAATTTCTGCAGAGCAACCCCTTCCAAAATTTGTTTTGTGCTCCAATCACACTGAAGAGCTTGTGTAACAAAACTGGGTCCTCCGTTAGGCTCAATTCTTGTTTTTCATCACCTGCTTTACAGGTATGAATTCCAGGCAAGAGTTTAGTGTCTGACGAGAAGCACATGATTCCTCAATTCATTTGTGATGCACTTGGGCAATTCAAGGTTAAAAGCATTAAAAGTGAATCAGCTTACTAGCAATTTGACTAGCAAATATTGCTCAATACCTGCATAGTATATTGATCAGATTTCAATGAGATTTCATGAACTATTTGAATCAGTAATGGACAAACATTCCCCAATTGACTTTTCAACGTCTGTATTTTATGACACATCAGCTGTGGAAGAATCCCACAGTGTGGTATTACTCTCAAGAATGAACACTTCCATGTCACTTGAACAAGTGACATACTGAATAATTACTATATTTATCACTACTCCCATGAAGAGAAGCTTAATTACTTTCTTTTATTGGTGAAGTTGCCAAACAACGTGGCACATTTTTGTCTTTTAAGTTATAGCAGACATAAAGGAGATGAGCTGATTAACAGAACTAATGAACTTGACTGGCTTTCTAAAGCTGTATGTTTTTTAATTCTTTAATCAGACAAAGACAGCAATAAATACCATTGTCTCCCATCACTTTGCATATTATTGGTGTATTATTCTGGTGCAAGTTTTGAGCCCAGGGGTTAAAGATAATGGTAAATCCGCAAGATCTCAGCTTCTTTTCCTTAAAGTAAAGACACCACCTTGGACACCAGCACAATGATGTCAAAGCAATTGTTCCAATCACTCACTAAAATACAAAGATGTTACTAAGTTTAGAGGTACGCAATATATTGAGAAAGTTTATGGCATAAATATATAAATATTGAGAGCTTTTGAGAGTATCAAAGTTCCAAAGGGATTTATTTGGAGATACAAACAAAACCTGACTATTGTAAAAACAGATCAGGATGCATACTTGAACCACGAGAAAGATCGATGACTTAAGAAACACAGAAGTACAGATGCTGTGACTTAAGGTTTACTCTTTCATGCTGTATACTGTAATATTTTTAGGCACAACAGGTTGAGTTAAAACTGGACTCTCAGTTTGTTTCTGTACTCCTTCCATTTTGTGGTTTAACACTTAATTTTGTCATGATTTCACAATTCAGTCTTAAATCCCTTTTTAATCCAATAGTGCAAGTGACAAGCTGTTCTGCTGAACTACTCAGATTAGATCATTCAATCTTTCTACAATGCATAGGAGTCTCACCTGCTTCATTGCACTAACAAATTCCTATCTCATTACTCAACTTATGAACAGCATGGTATTAATATTCTCACTGCAGACAGGCACAACAGCGTAACCCTGGGTAAGACTGCCCAAATTATACAAATATCATAAATTCCCTTTTGCATGTAGGGGAAAAGTAGTGACTACAATTACAATACAGTTATTCCATCCCTTCCAACACACTATTTTACAGATTAGTTGCAAAGACAGATCACCCTATTTATAGTATAGATCTCTTTAAAAATTAGGCTACAGGTATTCAATAAAAATCTATTAAGAATTCCCTCTCCTTTCTATACAGATTCAGTAGTATTTTCAAGCAAACCAAAAAAATAAGGTCTGCAATTCCAGCACAGTAAGAAATAAGGCCTCTTTTATATTGGCAAAAAAATTACACCATTATCCTTTTTTGTTTTCTTATCTCTCTGAATATAAGACTATATTCCTTTTTTTTACTATAGTTTTTCTTTAAGACTGTAGAACACCAGCATCCATTATAATGAAATAAGAGTCAGTTCTCCTTTTGTTCAGCTTTGAATTCCTGGTGGGTTAAAAACATTGAGTCCATAGCTGTCTCATGTAGACATCACTGCTTTCTTCAATTTTTCTATTTCAAGCTGAAAAAATGGACATTTTGAAAAGAACGTCAGTATTAAAGTAGCTATAAAGTCTTCAGAGCTTTCATCAAAGTTATAACCTTCACATTTCAAAGACACTTAAGTATTGCACCATAGAAGCATTTGACAGCTCAGTATTTACAATTGATTTTGTACCACTATATTGCTAAATAAACAGGAATTTAAAATAATAAAAAATTTGACTACAGTTCTGGTATAATCTTTTAAAAATAATAAAAAAAAATCTGTTTTATAAGTCAGTTTATCTGGATAAACTGTCTCTGAAAAAAGATGTCAAAGCTGGGTTATGGAATCACCTGACATGTCCCCATGTAATGCTGCACCACCACCTGAGAGTAACTTCCTAAAACAGCCTTTCATGCAAAACACTGCCTGGATTAGTTTGTATTTCTTGAAACGGACTTAGAGGACACCTGGAGTTACATCCTCTTCATCTCCTCTGAATATTTAAGGCTTCTTCATTGATTGCTTTAGAGCCACATTGAAGAGAGACTCACCAGAAGTTTCTCTTGTGTCTCAAGCAGCTCTGTAGCCAGCAAGATGTACTATTGCACAAATAAAATGCCCTTTTGTACCAGACTGAAATAATTTTTTGCAATGAGCTGATTCTATTAACTACTTAATGGCATCATATTGTACTGCAGGTAGTGCTCTTCATCAGTAAATTGAGGAGTGGCATTCATTCATAAGGAAATTTTTCAGATGCATTCTGTTCTTTTGGCTAATCATCCACACTTAATATTTAAACAATTCATCAAAAATTTAGAGAAGTTTACTTTTGCCTTGGTTTTCTTTTGATTAGGTAAATTAAATAGGTCTTTCAATCTTATTAACTGGCTCTCTTGGAACTTGTCCAGTTGGACGTATTTCTAGCAAAGAGCAGAATCCAGCAACATTAAACTGAACTCCCATCCCAACATCCACACTGATTGTTACAAATAATATTCCAGAAAAATAAAGCTGAACTTGCATCTTCTCTGCACATCCAAGTGCCTCATGAGGCATTCAATCAATCACAAAATGAAACAGCAATACAAAAAGAGACTGAACAGGTTTGTTAAGACTTTCCTGTGACATCAAATCCCAGAACAAAGCCTGCACACCCCTTAGCTCCCCATGCCCTTCCAAAGTGATAACATTACCTCCAGATTGCTTCGCAACAGCTTCTCTTCTTCCAAATCCTTCTTTAGTTTTTCCAGTTCTCTCCTAATAGTAGTTAAGATAGAAACAGATGTTAGAAGGGGGAAAAAGCAACTTTACATTACTGAGGACAGGATGTACAGGCTTTGTTTCAATTTTACAAGTGGTATTCACAAAACAAGGCATATGCCACCATTGAACTGTTACTCACATCTGTTGGACCGCAAGTTTCCACCAGCACTCAACACTTCTTGCCTACTGCTATTCACCTCTCCCTAATTTTTAATCCAAATTTTAAGGAGACTACTTAAAAGTTTGTGCTGTTATTTAAAATTTAAAGTTGAATTCAAGCTAAAATAACCTGGCTACTTCTACACAGAGAATAAATTACTTAGAATTTAAGGTTCCTACCAGTCATGTCAATACTGCAAGTACTTGTGCACAGTGTTACACAAGGCCTGCACATGTACTTATTACCACAAAAAATTAACTACTTATCCTTACAATGAAAGCACAAACTGTTTAAGAAATACTTTCAAAAAGATGTAATGGATGCAGGAGTGCAAAGTAGGAAGGAAAAAATGTGTACAAATTCAAAAAATACTTTGACATCAAATTTGTACGTATTCAGGACATTTACTAGGATCAATTTCAATAGAAAATATCTGAATACATCTATTTATGTATTAATATGTTATTAGCATAGAATAGCTTTCTTATTTTTAAGTCTGGCATTGAAGACATTTATAAGATGTCTATATAACGCTTTGCAGATTGACAAAGGAAATATTTACCCATGCTCTTTTTTCAGTGCGTCTACTAAACCCATTAAATCATTAATCTGAGTCCTGAGCTCTTCCACAGAAATGTTTTCATCATCTGTTTCTCCTTTAAGTTGGAGGTCTCCAGGTAAAAAGTCGAGTATGACAGAACTCGGTCTCTGAGATGAAGGTGGAATCAGTGGGCTGAATGCAGATGGCTAAAAAAATAAATTGGTACAAAGGTAAGAAGTGAAATCTTTATGAACTGAATGCTTACAGCATACAGATTGTACCAGGATGGGAGCTAAACATACATAAGTTCCCTTAATTCTCTACCTAAAAGGTAAAAAAAAATGTCCAGTTTGAATAGATTACTGGAGTAAATGAGAAAGTTACTTTATACAGCTCTTAATTAAGGATTTACCTGAGGTTCCTGTAGTCACTAAAAAAAGTACCTACACTGCAGTCCTCTACACTTAAAAAAAAAAAAAGTGATTTAATGGATCCCACTAGATCTTTATAAACAAACTTTTGTGCACTTTGCTAATCTGCTCAGTTGTTCTGTCAGGAGACTGAAGGCTGAGCAGATATGGAACTAACTTGAGAAATATCACCTGATACAGCTGTTCTCATCAGAACTCATGCACTCTGTAAGTATAAATGAACTTCAATACTAAATTTCTTACTATGAACTTTATACTAAAAGATTCATCTCACTTGTACTTAAATACAAGCACTGGCATTCAGATGGTTGCATGAACCTGTACTGGAAATGCAAACAGGATGACCAGAACACCAAGCTGCCTGGTACTTCTCTGGCTCTTTGGTAGCACCGTACCTTCTTTGTTTCAACTGGCTTTGGTTTGGCACTTTCTTCTTCTTTCTGCACCTTCAAAACTTTTTCTGGACACACATTTGGACTTGTCTGGTAAACCATTCATAAGGAATGAAAAGGTTTTCAGAATTTAAAAAAAAAAAAAAAAAGTTAGAATTAAATTAAAAAAAATTTCACGTTTCTAAAAATGCAATAGTAAAGGGGAAAACCAAGTAACTGAACTTAAATTGCTACACTAGAAGACTTTTCTATCCCTGACAGTCAGAACTTTCTTTCCCCACATTCAGCTGAACTTAAATCAAACACAGGAATCCTGGCAGGATTTTCAAGTATATTTGCAATACTTAGATCTGTGACACTTTTGGGAGCCTGTAGGTGCTCCCATAAAACACAAATGGGCAATAACTGCAGATGGTAACAGGCATGACTAACTATGCAACATCCAGTGACAAAAACTGATTTCAAGGACTCTGTATCACCTGATTCTCATTGTCTGCCAACCTCACATCGGCACTAAGGTCATAAGCCCCAGGTTACAGCAGCATTACATTACAAATTTATAGTGGCCAATTGTCAAAGTCTTTCAAACTGAAGACACTTTCAGATCTGTGCGTATATACAACACCTGTTTCAGCATCAGTGAGGACAGGAGAGCTGAGCATTTACTGCAGCAACACCCCATGGAATGGAAACACTCCTTCAGCTGCAACACAGCTCTAGTTGTTTCCCTAGATTAACTTCCTTCCCTGCTGGGAATGGCTCTCCCTGCACACAAAACCTACAGGAACTGAATCCCTGCAGCATTTTGCTCTCAGATAAATGGCTCACAAGACTGCTCCCCAGTGCAGTCTTGTTTCCTGGGAAGCCAGTTTTTAGTTCCCTGCTAGGAGAACATCCCCAAAATACTCACAGGACTACTGCTATTGAAACGGGAAGGCAGCCTCCTACCAGGCATCTTGGGCCGGTTCGCAGTCGGGTGTGACAGATTATCTGAGGTAGCTATTACATCATCAAAGCTTAACAGATCTACAAAAAGATGAAAACAGAGACCACCATCAAGACAAGAAGGCTTTGCTGTGTTCTTTTAATCACTTTTTTAACTTGAGACACAAGAAAAGAATTATTAGAATTCTTATTGTTTTGAGTATTTTCAGTATATATAACACATGAGGTATCTGAAACAATGGCACGACTTTGACATATCTGGGAAACTGTATCTTCCCCCTCAAAAAAAAAAAAAAAGAGTTAATTCAACTAGGACTTAATTTGTGTGAACAGAAGAAATGCTCTAGCAACATGGCAGCATCTGCAGAAAATATATTTATTACTTTTTCTAAGAGCTGCCATATTTACCTACTTGAGAGCATATTTTCTTGTCGTTGAACTTGCATGAAAAGCAAGTTTAGTGACTAAGACAAAAATAAAAGCAAAATGGTAAAGTACATACTGGTGTACTTCACATGTTGGTGAAAGCTAACAAGACATTAACTGCACCTATATCTGTGCAGGGCAGTTTTTTCATGGCCAGTATCTAAAGATAATATACAATTTCATAAAGTCTTCAATAAAACACTTCAAAACTCCACTCTCGTACTTTAAGCAATCACACAGATCTCTTTGCTCATTAGTCTCTTTATGCTCGCACCTCTAGGTAAACTCTCTCAGATCAGCAGAAATGCTTTACATCCTCTGGGAACAGGCAACTTTGGGAAAGAAGTTGGTAATAGGAAGAACTGACCACAACTGGTCTTAGTAACATAAGTATTTTACCTAAGTAACAACAGGACTTAGCCTTTTCTCCACAAAAATAAATATACTTACCTGGCAACAGATGTTTAGTGAGACTGAGTGGTGTTTTTTATTTAAGCATTGACATAAGATTACAGTTATTATATATAATTTACAACCCAAATTCATCACTTATTCTATAGACTGTACTAAAATGCCACACAGTATTTACTACAGGCACCATAAACAACATTCAAGATCGATTTTTTTTCATGACCTCTGATTCTTAGTTGACACTATGGTTTAGCAAACAGAACCTCAAATATCCTATGTATATCCTCAATATTTCCTATGTTCCCATTAAGGGTCAGATAAGAAAAACGCTTTGGGTACACTGAGCCAGACCATTCATACCCCATCAGTGTCTGGATGTCTTAAAATATCTGATTAATGCCAGTTTTACTCACACTTTGTCAAAGCTAATTTATACCTATAGGTACTAAGTTTTCTACTGAATGTTTTAATTGACTTTAATGTGTTCTCTGCATTAATATCCTTGAAGGCCTTAGAACATTCATCTCCTTTGGCTAGCCCTGATCAGACTTACTTCATCACCCATTCCTTTACAGCACTGTTACCAATCAGTTTTGCTGCTTTTTATTTCTACTCAAAAGAATGTCAAGACAGTCTTTTGCAAACATGCAATCACACCTGCAATTAAACAAGCGGGGGAAAAAAAAAGAAGGAAGAAACAGAAGAGTGATGAATGGCAAGCGGCTGACGGGAAAGAGGATGAGGGAGAAATAAATGAGAAGGGATTTCTGTTGTGGCCTGTGCCAATAAAATATTTCATTTAATACACTGCAAGCAACAGTGACGACAGGGTCATATTCATAGTCTTTACTCAATTATTAGTAATCCCAGAGTAGGAAGCTGTTAGAGTTACAGAGTGGTTTGAGTTGGAAGGACCTTAAAGGTCACCCTGTTCAAGGCCCTGCCATGGGCAGGGACACCATCCACTAGACCAGGTTGCCAATTAGGATTTACATTAGTTAGGTATCATTAAAAAGGTAACAAGAAAAACTTTTGTGCCTTTTTCCCCTCATCTCACTAATGACTTTAAATGATCCTTCTTTTGTCATTCCACAGAAATGACAAATAGTTTTGCAAGAAATTTAAGTAAAAATTATATATTTAGTTGCTATTATGACTCTAATGCCAGTCTTGTCTCCATGAACAGTAAACATCAGGCATATAAAGCATATTGAGAAAAATGTAAAGTTAGAATAAAAAAAAAATCACAATATTTGACAATGCATGAAGACTGCTACAGGCCTGAACTGTGTACTATTTAAGTATAGATGGTGGGATGATACAAAAGCCAAGGATTTTTTCCATATTTCTAAGAGCTTCTAAAGGAATTTGTTACACCTGAGAGAATTGAGATTAAGATTTTGCCAGCAGATTCCAGTCAGAGGGAATTCTAACTGTACTTGCATTTTTGTTTTTACTTTTCCAATTTCTTGCTTTGGTATAGGGAAGAAATTAAAACACAGGTTGGTGGAGATTGGGGTTTGGGTGTTTTGGTGGTGGTGGTAGGTTGATTGGTTTTACTGCGGGCTTAGGGGGTTTATTTGATTGCTTTTCTTTTTAAACTGAACTTTTTAGAGAAAATTTAACCAATAAACCATTAAACTAAGAGAGATACTGATATAATGGATGTGAACAATCCATTGAAAGTTCACAGCCTGCACCCATTTCAATCCATAAAATGATTTATCAGATAAGATTCTTACAGAGAGCCTGTGAGCAATTGTTAAAGGAAATCCCATCATAGTGCCAAAAGAGCAATACCACACATCTGGAGATAATCTGGGTCAAAAAAAGGACTTTATGACTGAGCAAGAGCACCTTTCTAAGAAGGTGAGCTAAGCCTAAAGTTACATATGATGGACTATTAGAAACGTCTCTTCTACAAGCTTACCATAGATCCACCACAGAGCTGTTAGGAGCTTTGTCAGGTACAATTATGAGAGGCTTTGTTAAGACTTGTGAATGCTTCAAGTGTATCCATAGCAGCTTGTCTTAAAAAGCCTTCACAAAAAGAAGCAAAGCTGAAGGGTGGCTGAAGAAATTACAGTTCCACCATCTCATGTGGCTGGGGTTTAAATACCCGTGACACAAGTGAAACATATCCAATATTTTAGAAGATAAGAACTCACATTAATCTGTGGAGTAAAAAGATGGTGCCTTTTCTTCTATTACTCATCTTGCTGAGATTTCCCCCCAAAAATTCAGGGGACAGCTATAAGCTATAAAATATTTAAGTGCCCAAAAGCTTCATGATTATGTTCTTTGTGTGTACAGAATGATAAAGCCATTCAACCTACATACACCAGACGTGCTAAAGGTACTGAACACATTTCACTATGGACAAACACTAAGTTTGGCTTATCAATAGCTCAACTATAAATTTTTTCTTACTTTTAGTCCCCACCAGCTTCTAATGGAAAAGCCTACTTAAAGTAACTCCTTTAACAGCTAAGGAAAACAGGCATTCAAACAAACAAAAAAAAAGTGCATTTTTAATAGAAACCCCAAAATTTTAGTACCAATAATTGCAACTGAAAACGACACTCACAATGTTAAGAAGAGGATATGTGTATGGAATAAAGCATTTGGATTTCCTTAGAGATTGTTATCTTACCAAAATGGAGAAGGGTAGGGTAATTTCCTGACACGTAAGAAGGGAAACATGGCAAACAGGATAGGAAACAAAATCTGGAAAGAAAAGTCAAGGAGAGGAATGTCTAGAAAAAGATTCTGAACAAAAAAATTATTTTACAAAGCAGGAAAAAGAAACATTTGTAGAAGAAACAGAATTGCTTTACATGTTCAGCATGCCAGTATTACAGCTTTAGTCTTTTACAGTACTTGATTCTAATCAAACAGAAACATTTATGCAATTTTTCAAATGAAACTTCAAGAGGAGTTATTTCAATGTGATCAATGTTTCTAAATGGTTATGATTATTTATCCTTATCTGATGGCTGGTGACAATTTTGGCATGGGATGGGTTGTTTTTTTCATTACAGAATATTTACAGCTTCTTATGCTAAACTGAAAGTGGTTCAATCTAAACCTCACTTGATGGCCAAACTAAGTTGCAAAAAAGAGGACCCATGTTTAAAAAAAGTATTATTTTGTAAAAATTCATCTACCTCTGGATCATAATCTGTAGAGGGGGGGAGACATGAAAAATAAAGACTCTGGTAAAGCAGTTGCCAGCCCCAGCCATCTGTTTCCCCTTATCTTTTATTAACACCTATTCTAGTTATTGTAAGGTTAAACAGTCTTAAATGTTATATAAGGACCCAACATCTATTTTTTTATAGTTTTACATAGCCTTGGCTGCACAGGGTATGTCTTTAGCAACACAGTATGTAGAGAATTAGAGCATAAGATTCCTTACATTTTACTGGCAGGAGTTTGGATCAGTCCCTTTTCACAAGAGCCGTAGGAGTGACTTATGCCAATTGTTGTAAGGAATGTCAGTTTGACAAAACAAAAGATTTCTGAAACCTTCCTTCAACTGCAGCTCCTTGACCCTTTCTCAGTGCTTCAGCCCCACATGAACTGCCTGAGCCTCCTTTGCTTGCTGTGCACCAAACAAAACTGAACAGACCTCCCCCATGAGCCCTGCCCCATCTAGATATTAAAATCTTTAATTTCTCCATAAGTAAAAACTTACGTTAGAAAAAAAAAATTCATAGATTTATTTTTCCTCAATCTGGGTAAAATTATTCTTTTTCTATCACAGAATATTCTGAGTTGTAGTATATACACAAACACCTGACAGCACAGGTACTATGTTGCCACCCTGGTTATTAAAGATGTCAAGGTAAATTAATATAAAGAAAAAAAAAAAGATATTCCAGCTGTTTTCATAGGGAGTTTTTCCTGAGGTTAAATGATACTATGCTATAAAGTAACACATCTAGCACAACCCTAGAGATAATCATAGAATTTATTATACTAGCTAGAAAGCTGATTGATAATCATAGAATGGCTTGGGTTGGAAGGGAACTTTAAGATCTTCACCTTCCACTATCCCAGATTGCTCCAAGCCCCATCCAACCTGGCCTTGGACACTTCCAGGGTTGGGGCAGCCACAGCTCCTCTGGGTAACCGGTGCCTCACATTAAAGATTTTTTTTTTCTACTTTCTAATCTGAGTAGTTTAGCTTTTGTATTAAAGTATACATGAATTAACCTTTCCTCATATAAAGTATTTACACTTAAAAAGCATATTTTAACATGCTCAATGAAAAAAAAAGTCCAGAGGATTCTTCTCTATTCCTAAACTGCTGCAGTTCTTTTACTGCATTGTTTTTATCTTCTAAAGGAATTTACTATACTTCGACGAACTATTCTACAACTCAAATATCATAATTTGTCTTAACAAATAAATATATTTATAGTATTTTTAAATTTATTATTACTAAAATCTTTTCAGAGACAAAAAGTTGCATTTGAGATATGCAAGATGAGCACTGCAGGTATAATTCACTACAGCTTCTTCTGCAGTGGATAATCATAAAATATAAATAATTTAGAGTTTGGGAAAAATATGCCCACAGCAGCTAATCTCTGCCTAAGTGACACACAGAGATCAGTCAAGGGCTAATGGTATCAATACAGTAGTTCAGAGATTCTGATCATTAAATGTGGGTGCTTTAACCACTATCAAGGATTTTATTGGATATATTTAGAATTAAGGAGATGCCAGGTTTGGCTCAAGGTGCTTTTAGCAAAGCCATAAGCATGCTATTCAAATGTACAATGCTCCCTGCTTTTTAAGGCCCCAATTTAAGGTATGATAAAGTCAAAATCTAGAATAGCTCTGAACTAAATCACAGGAGGCCGAAGGTAAGGGCATTACTAAGAATTCTGAAGTTAGTTAGAAAAGCAAAGTTATCTGAACTGCAAGAGCAGAATAAACTGAACCAGCCATTAAGAAAACCTCATAAAAATTCAAGATGAAAGTGGCAGCAAAAAACCCCAAGCTTTCACATTAGAAAAACAATTATCTCTGTCTCCCTTCCTGCCCACTGTCACAACCCAGAGCTCAGCAGCTACCTGCAAATACCTTGCTGACATCTGCTCATCCCCTCCTGACTCTTACCTTCAGCTGCCTACAGCACTTCTAAAAAAATACACAGGCATAAATGCACTCAGTGGCATTTTGAGTAAATCACTCAAAAAGCTTATTCCAACCCTGTAAAACAAAGCAATCCAAACAGAAAGGCTCAAAAGAACATTTCTTTTCTTACCTGATTCTTTAGAGCTCTTTACCACAAGTGAATCTACCTCTACTGATTTTGGTCTGAGTGGCAATGGTTCAGAGTCTAACTTTGGTTTCGCTACTGGCTCAACTTCAGATTTCGGTCGAAGAGTAACAACTTCTCCGTTAGTTCTACGGTAAGAAAAAAAGACAAGACATACCTAGTCAAGAGATGCAATAGTTTAAAAGAGAAGTATATCAAGAATTAGAAGAAAACTGAAAAATTATAGTAATTATTTTATCACTTTCTAAAGCCTTGTTTTAAAATCAAGGCTTCTGGAGATCAACTCTACTCCTATGAAAGTCAATTCTTTTGTTCCAGCTCTTGCAGGAGCTGTCAGATGTGCACAAAACCCATGTGAAAATAATCCAGAACTTTTACTACAGGACACACTTTGGCATTTCAGTACAAAATTTTACACTTCAAACGACAGGTGAGCTGAATAACATTTTCACTAATACCTCTTGAAATAATTCAGAAACTGACTTCTTGACATTAAAGAAATCTTCCTGTACAGGAAAAAAGGCTGACAAGAACTTCTTGCTGGGTATGGAAAAAGCTGCCTTCTAGCTTTTGTTCTACTACACACTCCTTCCATATCTGCTCACATCATTCATAGACAAAAAAAGCCCAAGAACAACAACAACAACAAAATCCAAAATCATAAAACCCCCGCCAAAATAAATAAAAAAGAACAGGCAACGTTTTCCTTTACAATTCTTGCCATCACAAACCCATGCTGACCAGGCCTGATCACCTGGTTGGCCTGTAAATGCCATATATAAACTTTCTTTTATTCACCTCCCAAAGCCTGTAAGTTTTATAGCAGTAGAAAAAGAGACTGCAGCCTGATCTTCTTAAAACAATGTTAAAAACTTTCAGATATTTAAATATCTCTAAAATTTAAAGGTTTCAATTATTAAAGGCCCACAGCTTATTGCAGACCTCTATTTAACTGCACACGTGCATCCCTTTAGAGGAAAAATTATTTTCTAAGCTGGAAAAGCTTAGAAAATAATTTTTTGTCATTTAAAAAAATTAATCTTTACTTGGGAAAGTCTCCAAAATACCAAGTGAATATAACATAATTCTATGCTGAAACATTATTTAAGGTGCAAGTGCTATGAGGTAGCAGCTGTCTACTTTATTTGCACAAGGCCAAGTGCATCACAACCTCACTTTCTCACAGTTCTTTCAAGCCAACTGAACATCCCAAAGGGACAATTACCAGTCAGCTGTTGGTTTACACTTCTGGGTAAGGGCCTAGCAACTACTTTGATGGAGACAGAAAGAAAAATTCTATTTGTGGGATATTGCATTGATGTAAAATTAGTTTTAGTGAAAGTTTCAAATTCATGAGGAAAAAAAAATTAAGTGGATCTAGAAGAAGTATTTGTCCCTATTTATCCAGTAACTCAACAGAGAAGTCTCGAGAGTAGAGAATCTGAATGTGGTTCTGTAGTAAGTGCTTCCTTCCCCAGAAGCAGACATGAGCCACAGTGAAGTACCTTTAGCACAGGTACCTGGGCCCAGTTCTTCCTTTCCATCCATCTTAACCTATACAAAGTACTCAAGCCTTGAACACTGAGGCAGCTCAAATTTTCAGTGTTTTCTTCTGCACAATAATAATTCTCAAGGGCCACGCCCACATTCTTTTACTCCAGCCTGTTACTGTAGCTACAGCAGCCCACAGATGAGAAATTTCATCTGCCCCATGGTCAGTTATACTCTAACACTGACTCTGAGATGGATTAAATGTCTCAAAGGATTTGAAAGGTCTAACTTCACTTTGACAGAGACTTGGAGAATTAAGCCACTGGGAGGTGTAAGGCAAATTTATCCTTGCATCCTTTTCACCCTTAAAGCACACATTTCTTCCCAACTCATCCATGGAAGAAGATCAAACAACAAATCAAACTTGGTGACTGCAGTTTCAGTCATACTGACTTGGATGCAGGTGACGGCAAACCAGGTTTGTCCGGACGTTTTGCGTGCAGGAGCCCTGTTCTCAGCAAGCTGTTGGTCTTGCTTGGAGGAATAGGCTTCTTGGGTGGTACTTGAGGAGCTTGTGGCTTCAAAGGCTTCTGATCCAAAGCTCCTTTTTCATCTGACAAAGGAAGTCACATTTTAAAAACCCCACGTTGTCTAGAATTCTTACACTGCTAATCAATTAGAAAGCACCTGCTGTCAGAAATGCCTTCTTTGAAGATTGAAATGAAAAATAGATAAGCAAGTGTCCTAAATGACATCTTATCAAAACACACAAACTACTTACCTGAGCTCAAAAAGATTTATCTTAGAGTAGGATAAATCTTCCTACTGACACAAAACAGTAGTAATAAATTATGGATTCACATTACTGCACTGCAAACAACAGCTAAGAAACAAAAATCTTTGTACTGCTTTGTCTTTTCTACAAATTTATTTGATTTCCTTTTAAAGAGGTAGGGGTTTTTATTTTGTTGTAACTAGACTTCTTACACACACAAGCAGCATAATTTATCTATACAAGAAGAAGGGAGAGAAATGAGTTTTTATCTGAATAGCTGAATTTATCTAAAGTCTATCTTCCTACAAAAAGACAGAAATTAAGTATGGATAATAACCAAAAAAAGATGTATTTATTTGTTCAATGACTGCATGACCTAACTGAATTCTGTCCAAAGGAGCTGACATACAACATATGGGACACCCAAAAATTCAAGCTCTTTACAAGTAATAATTGAATAGGTTTCAATCCATGTGTCCTAACTCTACCCTGCTGGATAGCCAGAGCAAACTTTCTATTTTTCCCTGTAAAATCATGCCACAGTTCAGTATACACAAAGTACTGAGTATTTAAAAAATAATTGTGAGGTTACAGCAAGGGCTTACAGTTCTTTACAGTAACTGCCCTTACAGGGAAGTAAATCAGTAAACTGGGATGGAGAGAGTGACCTTCAGCTTTGATTCTCCCCATCCTCCCCTCCTGCAATTTGCTTTTAACCAAGTATTGATCTGGTGTAAAATGTTTACATATGCTATGGATCTGGGAGCAGAGCTGGATATTTGCTTCAGCTCCATGCCAGCAAAGTGTCTGAACTGCCAGGTCTAGGACTGATTTCCTTTGGACAAGTCCTGCAGCCACTGAGCATCCCTCCAGCCCTAAAACGGGAAGAAGCCAATGTTCTTTCACAGGAACATTGGGAAGCAAACAGCTCCTAGAGATACTTCTGTCAAAAGCATTGCTCAGGGGCAGAACTGTCTTCTTGCTTTGGGACACCTGAACATCAGGAGGAGATATGAGCACAAAACAAACTGGCTGGCATCTCCTTGCAGCGTCTCTCAGCACGGAGCTAAAAACGCAGGATGCCGAAGCAGTGGAAGGATTTGCCACACGGTGGCGCTGCTTGCCCTGCGTAAAGCAGCGATTCAGCGGCACCAGCCACTCCTGCCTCCCCACCCAACACACAACATTGCCACTTTTAAACACCCAACACCAGCCAGTACTAACTGTGGAACAATTGGCTTCATTGAAGCTATGCTGAGCAAAAGTTGAGAATTACTTCTTTTGCTTTTAAAAATAGGTGAGTTCATAAACAGGGCAGAAAAAGAACCCTATTCCTGAACTCTCATCTGTCAGCTCTCCCTTCTAATACTCCCACTCAGAATCTGAATAAAAAATGTCTATTGCTAAGTGGAATTAGTTAATACCAAAGGTCAAGGTTCACCATGAGCACAGAAACTGGGAATTTCTGGTGGACAAAATGACATGTCTTTTTTGGACTTTGCTCCTCAATGAAAAAGAGTGTTAGTTAAAAATGAACGGTTTAGCAATGGAAATAAAAGATACAAATCTGAAGACATTTTCACTGGAAAAAAATTTCTACATGACACCACTGTGTCCTTCACTATAAATACAGAAATACTCATAGAAACTCTACTTTTAATTTTTGATCGCAATTATAGGCAGATTTATTAGTCTCCCAATAGGCATAAAAAATGACATGGTTTAATAGCTTCTGATTAGAGACAGTCAATTAATTTTTTTTTCTGAGAACTAGTTACAGAACAACTTCATACTTAATGGGTTTAATTACCAGTATTAATAGTGCTATTTTTCCACAAGTACAACTGCATTGATAAATGGGCATATCGTCCAGTAAAACACTAGTGCTATCTAAAAAAGTAATTTTTATGACCTGATCTGCAACTGAATACATGACAAATTTTTCCTCTTTCATTCCTGTAGCTCAATAAAGAAGACTTCCCTACCTTAGGAAATTTTGTAGATTTCACATTCCTATATTTTTTGGATGGTTTCACTCAGTATTTTTTCCTGTATTCCTCCATGAACAGTTGAGCTCAACCATGCAAAGATTAACACTGTAGTCCAGTTTTAAATTAAACTTGTTTCAGTTTAGAAGAATTATAAGGAGCCAGGTGATCAACATTTCTGGAATCATACAGTTGATCTCAATTCACACCTTAAGATACTGCTCCAACAGACAAAAATTACTTGTTTGCTCACATACAGAAGAAACAGAACTGACCTTAACAAGTGATTTTACTATTCAATACCTAAGAAGGTGTCTTGTTAAAATGGTAATAAAAACTGCCCAAGGAAGCCAAGACACCCATCAGCAGCCTCACTGGTAGAAATGCTGGTCAGCCACAGTTCACCACTCACAGGACAGAGTGGTTTTGTAACTTGGTTAAGCTGCAGGAACATAAGGATTTCTTCTCCAAGGCCCAACCAACACATTCGTTTAAGCTTCTCACTTTTAAACACAATCAAACATTTTCACTTGGCAGGTTTTTCAAACATGGAAAGAAGCTTTTTAGAATCTGTTTGGGTGACAATAGTAGCTTTGCCTCTGGAAAAAAGTGTCCTTTAAATTTTAAGAATAAAGCAGTAAATGTCTCCAAATTCAGTGGAAGTTGAAAATATGCAATATAGCAAGAATTAACAGGACAAGAAATCTCTGACTATTATGACTGTAACATCTACCTAAGGAGTCTTGTACCTGTTCTGTGTAGGTCTTTCAAAATACTTTTGATCAGACTGATTTTTGCAGCAGTTAACCCTTCCCTTTTTAATAACTTACTACTGCTGCTCTAAACTGCAGCCACTGTCACAGAACTACCCTTTCACGAATTTAGTAGTAACTATGTTACTGTGCAGTGCAAAACCAAGCTTCAAAATGCAATGCAGTAACAAGAAATAAACATTTCAATACAGTTTAGCAGTTCCTCTAACCACTCCAAAGACGTTTCTGTAACATCGCAGACGTGACAACCTCAGTAGATGGTATCAAGGGAGTTTGCATGATTCCTCCTGAACAGAGAGCCTATTTCCAGAGCAGCCAAGTCACAATGAAGAAAACCGTCCTTACCTTTTTCTTCAGGCCTCAAAGACAGGAATTTCTTCTCTCCAGTTGGCAATTCAGGTCTTGCAGCTGAATGCAAAAGCAAACCATAGGTATTTCTCAAAGAGCTTTAATTATCTTGGTCACTAACTAAAAATAAGACTCATGCCAAGTTGTGTCTTCTCTTTTGCAAGGAGTGCAATACCATTTATAAGCACTTGAGCCCAGAAAATGGTGAGCCATTGTTAAAATGTTTCCAAAGTAGGCTTCATCATAATTTTAAAAACATACAGCAGCAGCAAAAGATATAAAGTATGAAAAATAACCTCAAAGTGGGACTACGGCTGCATTACTAGGAATTAAAAAAACTTCTAAATTTTCTTTTCAAGTCACGCACTGCTTCTGAAATTCAGCATTTTCTTAGACCACAATACATGTACTACATACCTGGACCTTTAACTGGAGGTGGAGGTTTCTTTGGCTTCTGTAAATGAAGGGGAAAAAACCAAAGTCAAACAAGCAAGAAAACATATTCTCTGTATCCAAGACAGCCTCATTTGTGTTTTGTTTTGCATACTGTAACATGGAGCTTGTTTACTAGCTGATTACAAAGTATTTCACAAAGGAGGCAATCAATTCAGACAGGAAACATAAAGACCTGGAACAATTCCTCTGATATCTCCCAGACAACCAGTTACAAAAATTCAGGTCTATTCAAATGAAACCAGTGCTTCAGCAATGTGCATAAACAGAGGGAAAGAAAAAAACCCCTAAAACTCATTAATTTCATCTTTTTTAGTCCAAAGAATTGCTCTGATCACACTCATTTTAATCTCAATATGTAAACCTCAATCTCATTTAGTACAGTGCCAGTTTAAAAGAGTAACCAGATAATTTTTTGAACCAAAGATGTCCATTTTCACTAAAAACAGATTTCTAAATTAAGTATTTAAAAAATGGCTTCAATTAATTGACTTTTAAATTACAAGTGTAAGAAAAAATGAATAGATGCTGGCAGCATTTGTTTCAAAGACTGCAGTTACAAGAAAACATTGACTTGAGCTCCCTTATCATTATATTTAAGTGGGAAAGATGGACAAACTATGCCAGCCATTAAAAATGTACAAAGTATCACATTGCAATAGTTTATACATTGAAGTTACTATTTTGAAACAGCCATTCATCACTGTCTGATACTCCTGAAGTTGAATTTCTCTCCTCCTGAAAGGAGACTGCCACCTCCCAGGAGAGATCTCAACCACTCATCCTCAGAATGTGATTCATTAAACTGCTTTAGAAGAGGGGCCCTTCCAGATGTACTAAGGACAAGATTCCCTGATAAAATGACACAAAAGCCTACAAAACCACTTGTTCTTCACACAGGTACTGCTGAAACCATACAGGCTCAGTCTAACACAACCCCTCCAAAAACGCCTCACAGTGGGTATTTTTAAAACAGTTGCTATGGATGGATTTCACTTCTGTGCCCCTACAGCTATTGAATAAGCTCTTTTTAATGCAGCAAGATTTTATTCTAACATGTGAAATGTAATTAAGCAAGCAGGAGAACCCATATTCAATTTCTTTCTCTGGTTTCAGAGGACAAAAGCAAGTGAACCTAAGTAACAAGATTCTATTTTCTTTCTTCCCCAAAAAAGTAATTACATTATCCAGCTGTGCAGCATTGCTGCCTATACCAAGAGCAATTGAACAGAGTTCAGCATCAACTTGCCATTATACAGTTCTTCTCTGTGTTTTTATGAAGTCAGTATCAAATAGCTGATTATCATCACCAGCCATCCAATGCCTTGAACCTCAAAGCTGCACAGTGCAAGGTGAATCCCTGTGCTGAGACACTGCACACAAAGCAGAATAAAGGATCAAAGCAGGGAAATGCTGCTTAGGGTAAAAGAATAGGTCTTCCCCCCGCTTTCTGCAGGAAACAACTCTGCATTGTGAAACAGCAATCCTACCTACCCTCTCTTCTTGTATTTTATGGCATTTATGCTGCCCTTGCACAGCTGAGGATCCATCTGAAAAGCAAATTCTGACTGGGGGTAGGTAGGTTTCTGTGTATGTGAGGCAACTCAGGATAAATGATAAATTAATAATTCCTGATCTTGAGCTGAATCCATTTCACTTGGGGTTGATTTACATTTGGGATATTAACACAATGTATTGTGTTACTTGTACTTGTCACTTACAATGTATTGATACATTTGGGAATTAACACAACCATCTTTCCTACACAAACATGACAGAAGCAAAACATCATACTAATCTCAACAAAAAAATATTGCAAAATAAGGACCAAAATTATAAGATCATTGAGTACCACATGAAAATATGAATTTCTACAAGTTAGTACACAAGATGGTGAAAAAATATTTCTAAATTCCACCCCAAAAATATTCTTCTTATACTGCAGCCTTGTGCAAGTTTCAACATGGAAAAATCCCAGTCAGACCCAGAGGGGTCACTAAGCATTTTGTAATTACAGTTACTTAAGGACTTGAGATGGAAAAACCCAATAGCTTATCTCCTTTCTAAACAGTAAGGGTTTAATTCAGTAATCAGTAACATGTACCATGCTATCAGAACTACACCCTTTTCTAAATGACCGGATCATCCTCATTAGAGTTCGTTTCAAAAAATATGCCTCACTTTAGTATTTATGGACAAGTTAAACACAAAGATTAACCTTTTCATCTTTCTTCTTTTATACAACTAGGTCAAGATAAAGTTAAAACTGCCACAATTGTAATATTTTAAGCAGCATAATAGGCTGTGACCTCTTATTATCTGCATTTTCATCAATAGTTTTTTGTGATACTAAACAATAGGCGTAAGAACTTACAGGGAAGTCTTTATCAGACTCTTGTATTTGAACAGCAAAGTTATCTGGGAAGACTCCTTCTTTGCCATTGAGCTCTCCTCTCCACCAGCCTGGCTCTCCAGTGTCCTAAAGTAAACAACAGGTCACTTCAACCAATATTTACTTCTTCCCAAGAACAGATACAGTTACACAACAACTTTTTCCCTTTTACATACAACATAAAGTGATTGTACGTCTGAAATTGGCCAACTTAACAAGGGGAAACAGCTACAGATCAGATCAGGTTTGGTCAGTTTTTGTTTGTTTTCTAAAATGCAGGATGAAATTATATTACATCATATAAGATAAGGGTATAAGGATAAGATCTGCAAAGGGAAGGAAAGTACATAAAGCCGGTTAAGACCTAACACACAGCATTTGATCTTCTCAGCTTCCTTGACCAGCAAGTTATTCAGTAAATACTTCAAGTGTTATTGGCATGACGCACAACTCTACTAAATAAAAGTGATTCCAATGTGATGGGTCAGCTCCACTGGTCTGAAAAGGGTGAAGAAGCAGAAGAATATACCGCACTGAGAGAAAAAATAACTATGCTACTACAAAAGAAAATAAAATATTGGATAATTAACTCAGTGGCAGAGAAATCCATTACATGATGTTACTGGATCAAGGCCTTTGTCCATAACAGAAAGTATGATGTTATACTTTACCAGCATAAATAACAGCTTTCCTCTGTGCCTCAGATCCAAAAAAATCACAGAAACCTACAATGGTTTGGGTTGGAAGGAACCTGAAAGATCATCCAGTTCAAAACTCCAGCCATGGGCAGGGATGCACAGAGTCTGGACAACTCTTCTTAGCTCCACTTTGGACCAGTGTGTGCTTGGGGTAAATTGGTTTAAAAAGACAGAGAGGCAAGAGATTGAGGGAGATGGGGCAAGGGATTGCTGGGGAAAGGCCCTGCAAAAGGGCCTTCCATAAATACTCTTTTCCACTGTACTTACAACCAATGATGCTCATAATATCAATTATTTAATTCCATAAAATTAAAATTTTAATAAAGAAAAATGTGTTTTCTTCTGTAACAGAGTGAAAGTTGAAGATGAAATTTTCCACTTTTTTAGGAAACTCATTATTCCTTAATATAGCAAGCATATAAACTAACAAGACTGCAGAATAGTGCACAAAATTAAGTATGCTTTCTGAATGTTCAAATCACATGAAAAATAAGAAAAATAGGTTTATTTCCTATTTAGAACCATCTCTGCAACAAAATGATCTATCAAAAAGGTGCTTTCAGAATTCAACACAAATGAGAACATTCAACTAAATAATCATGTTTCTCTTACAGACAGCATCACTAATTTCTGTCTGGTTATTCTGTATCACCAGGGAAAAAGAACTGTTTCTGAGGGTAGGGGCTGTTTGCAAAGCTTTTCCCATTTCCTCACTGGAAAGGCATTTGGTACTGAGTGTACACTGATCCCACAGGCCTTTGGGGACCCCAAGATAACCTCCTGCTCTGGAATGATCTTTGAAGTCATCTGTATCTCCATCAAGTGCAGAAGCAAAGAGATGACTCTCACATGACAGGAATCAGTCTACAGGAATGTCTACTCCAAGAGACCCTCCTTGCTCTCAATTCATACACAATTTCCCCTTTACAAAATTACCAAAGCCATACACATGGTAAGAGCAGACCAAACTTTCTTACCTTACTGATTATTTGAATGATCTCGCCTTCTTTAAAGCTGAGTTCATCATTTGAGCCATCATAGGAAAATATTGTCCTGCAATATTCCTTGGCTGGAACAGGGGAGCACAATTAATCTGGATACCATGGGTAGTAACATTCATTATAAAAGCTCAGTTAAGCTGAGAGCTGAGAAATTCACACTATAATCAAACTTTCCTTCTAGACCAGCCACCTGAGGCTGCTTTCTGAATGTTCAAATCACAGGAAAAGTAAGATTATATATTTATTGAGCAAAGGAGATAAATCTTTGAGAAGTTAGAAGTATAAGCCCCAAAACACCTTTTTTCACAACAACAATTTAATTCAAGCCCTCTGATTTTAGAGGGAAAAAAGAGGTGTTAAAAGTGTAACAGTTAAAATTGTAACAGCCCATTTAACCCCCCTCATAGCATTTATATATTTGATTTTGAGCTACTTTACACAAAAATGGTTTCAAGATTATTAGAGCTTATATGTATTTCCTCAAAATTGATCTTAATTTCGAATTTGCAATCCTAATTAAATATGGACAGTTTTTTTCAAGTAACATCCTTTATTAACATGGACAGAAATTTCAAGCAGCAGACTTCAGTAATTGTGCAGTGAAACCAAGTAACTTCAGCAAAGGCATTCCTCAGCTAAGCACCTGAAACCAGAGCTCATCTGAGCCATCAACTCAGCCACAGCCTCTTCTGCAAAAGCAGAAAGAATAACTCTTTTCTTTCCATTTGGTACAGTTCAAAACTAATCCATTTAAAACTGTAGTAACAACTGAAAAAGCAAGAGGATTTGTTTTCCTTTCCCACACTGGCACAACAACAACCATGAGAAAGGCCAAAATACATAAACATAGACTTTTTAACCCCAGCACATTTAAAATAATTTAGCAGATAAAAAGGTTGGATTTCTGTATCTGACACACTAAGAAAAAAGAAGCAAACAAAAAGGACTCTTTAGGTGTTGCTATAACCTATCAGGTGTTTGGCACTAACACCACAATGAGCAGCTGCTTCACCCTCCTAGTTAGAGCAGCACACCAAGTCACAGAATCACAGAATCATCTGCAATTCTGAATGACAGCTTTTGCTGGGTGGTAAGAGAATAAATCAGTTGCAGTCAAGCCTTTTTGCTGTTGTTGTATTTTGTTTAACCAACATCTTTAGCTTAAAAATCGTATTCACAAAAAAACCCCAGAGATAACCACTATGTTAAAATGCTAAAGTATGCCAAGCTTAAAGAGATCATAGATAGAGGTATGTGTATGTATGTACATAGATATGTAACCACATGAGCAATCTTGGGTACAAGAACTGTATTATGTTGATCTCTTATCTAGTAAGCAAAAATGTTCAGCCATAGCCTGATACATTGTGGTTCATGAAGAATTACAGAAACATAAGAACCACATCAAGGAGATGAATGTTTAAATTGAGGTCCAAAGCCCAAAATTCATATTGACTCTTAAAAAAAACACACCTCAACAGGTATCTACAAATATCTATCAAATCTGAGGATTTTATCAGTAGTCATGAGTGACTGTAATACATTCCACTACATCCTGATTCAATGAGAATACTGAGACATTTCCTTACTGCCTGTGGAGTTGGCCATATAACCCTTTACCTCCTGTCCTGCTCCATGCACTTCTCCCCTCCTCACATAGACCAAGTCCCAGAGCAGACAAAAAGCAGTACCAGAAAGGGGATGCTTCAGTCTGTGCCAGCTGCCAGGAAGGCTGGAGACAGGGAGCCCTGCACCCTGCTCAGGTCCCTGTGTGCCAGACTGTGAACTCCAGCATCAGCACCACCAGGAAACCCAGACACAGGAGTTTGTATAACTTCTCCTTTAGCACCTTATTTTGTGAGCCTGGTATTCTGCCAGTTGTTACGTTTAAGAAAGACTCTTAACTTTAACTTTACAGCATTTAAACTTCAGCAAATATTTTTAAAAGAACTTAGTTTTAAAGTTTAAAAGAACTTAGTTTAAAAGTAAGTCTTTTCCAAAGTCTCAAGACTAGCAATAGAGTAGCAGGAATCATAGATATTGTATCCTAACATAACTGGGGGAAAGAGGGGTCAAATTGTGATTATTTTACTTTTTTTAAAAACAATATTTTTACATACTTGCACCAGAGGTCAAAACAAGCTTTCAAAACCAGAAGAACCTCACCACAAAATAAGGCAGCCTAGCCTAAACATTTCAGAGATCTGTGTTTATCTGTTAACAGAGGAACACAGTTTATTTGAAAACCTGGTCTCTCAAAAGTGAGGCACATAAACTACACTATGGTCTACATTTAAATAAAACACTAAGGAATAAAAATGAGCTTTCTTCCTAAGGTTTAAGATGTTCTTATCTGGTGTCTATAGGTATTACCTACTGATGTTGTCCTACAGCTTCTATTACTGTCATATTTAAGTTCCTCTCTGATATATTTGTTTCTCCGGGAAAGAGACTCAGCATGACTACAGGATTAGTCCAACTTCCATGCTTCTAGCATGAGATGCACCTGAAACTATGAAAGGAGCAAAATACTGAATGTTTTGGGTGTCCAGCATGGGATGTTGGGATTTTTTTCTAGGCAGAGGAGAGTTAATTTTTATGCAAAGTTTTAAACAAATCAAATTTCACAATGCTCAGGGCTGCACATTGTCCTTCTGGTTTTTAGAGCACTAGCACTGGAATGGTTTAAAAGCAAAATGTCACAGTTTTCTTATTTCTGTGAATTATGCATTCCATAAAAAACAACACACCAAAATAAGGTATTTCCACATAAAACAAAAATATACTTCAAATTACAATACAGAAGCTGACAAAACGTCTGCTCTGCAACCGGGAAAATGAGCAGTCTACACATCACATAATCAAAGTTAATTTTTCATATGAGGTTGGCACTCCCACAATATGTTTTGGGTTGGCTTAAAAATATCTTTCTTGATAAAACTGTGCAATTTCGCAGCTAAATGAAGTCATAAATTCTTAAGAGTAATAAAAAAAGAAAAATAAAATAACAGTATAAACAGAACCACAATGGAAGTAGATTATCAAGGCAACAGACCTCAACACAACATGAACACCAACTTTCTGATGCACGCTGCCACCTCCACAGAAAATCCTGAGCCTACAAAGGAACTTGTGTAACTTGAGGACAGAAATTGTGCTGGGAGACTGTTCCATGGAAATCAGTCTCCACCATCCCATCAGAATAAAACCAGACAGAAAGTAAATCCTTTCCAACATGTCAACAGAAAATTAATGCAAAAGGACCGTTGCAATAAAAGCTCCTACTCCAGCCTTATTTTGTTCTGTAAAGGAATTTAGACTTATTTGCACTTGCGTAACTCCTCAAAGGTACAGAACATTACACAAAACTCCAGTACATGCAGACATTTTAGATTTTAACACAAAAAAAATTGATAACCAAATAATTCATAAGAAAGGACTACCACATAACAGATGTAAATATCCATCAGCCTTACCTTTTGGTTTACTTTCAGCTTCTGGTTTTATTCCTTCAGGTGTGTTTTCAGTTTTTGTTATACTAGGAAAATGAATAAACTTTGTTCCAGGGGGATGGTTAGGTAATGGCTGTATGAAGGGAAAAAAACTTTGTTAACAGAAATTCTTTAGAGTTTTGTTTTTGATTAGACTACAGAACACACTGAATTTTTCATTAGCTGAGATGATGAAAATTACCATCTTCAAGAGATTTAATGAGCTTTCCCACTAAGAGCTTAGCTTACTGTATTTACTTCATTACAGACATTGTAATTAGAGTTTGTCTACTGATTAAAGACAGAGCATAGCTTTCAAACTGAAAGCTGATCTCAGGATACAGCCAAATATACTTTAGCAGTTGTATTTCAGCCATTCCAGGTGTCACTCTCCCATTAGCCTGAATATTGCCTCCTCCAGCACACAATAGAAGCAGTTATTTAACAGCTCTGCTCAGCATAACTCACTGGCCATGCTTACTTTGCACTGGAATAAGGCAGGGATATTCAGCAGCCATACACCACCTCAGACAAGCAGTTTTTAACTACTCAGGCAAACGAAAGAGAACATGAAAACCCATCCCACCTTCCCTTCACTCTCAGCAATTTGTACAGAACAGGTTAAGTGCCACTAGAGATTTCTCCTAAATGAAAAAACAAAGGCATTGCCACAAGTTTCAGAGTTAACATCTAACCTAAATAAATTACAGAATATTTCATTTTTGCCCTCAGAAACTTACTGAGCTGCCAGGCAGATTCTGACAGCTTCAGTTGCATCCACTTCTTCACACCCAAAGAGCTACAAACACAGAATATGATCTTACAGTCACATTACCTGAGCAGCCCTAACAGCATTACAGATGTGAAAAATCCCACCACGTTTAGTTACTCTGCTCATTTTCATCTACAGTTCAACTTTGCAGATCTTCTACTGTCAGAAGAACTGGATTTACCCTCCTTAGAACCAGACAATGCCTGTAGGCTGGTGCTCAGTGCCTCTGACATGCCATAGAGGAAGCCAAGGTCACTTGGGATGTTCCTGCAGTACCTATGCAATTTAACTCTCTCCAGAATGGTATATGAAGGAAGCACTAAAATAACCTTCCTCTGAGATTAAACACTTCCAACATGGAAATAGTGCTCTGCATTTCCCCCTTCCAAAATAAGATGCAATTAGGAGTAAGAGAGGAAGTTTAGGCAGACAGGGTATAAATAGCCTGAGCCCAGGCAGGATGCTGGAAGAGCTAGAACAATCTCCTGCAGCAGCATAAACACTCTTGGGCACTTCAGATCCATCAGTGCTCAGCCTTCCTGTGCTGAACAGTCTGAATTTTCCAAGGGAAAAGAGCCCTCTCTCCTCTATACAGTCTTTTTTTTCCTTACTGTCTTAGAAGACTGGCAGTGCTCTCCCAGCATTTCATCAGCTAACCCCAAAGGTAGTTAAGCACAAATGCAAGGAAGCCATCTATTTTCACAATAGCTTCATGAGAATTATCTGCCTTGGGCTCTTCATGCTGTTCTGCAGACCTGTCCACCTTTGGGATGACTTTGGCAACAAGTGCAAGTGGAATATTAAGTGCTAAACTAAATTGTTTATTTCCCTGACATTAAGGTATGCAAAACTGTGTTCTCACTTCATTTCCTCTCTTCATGAGAAATGACCAACAAGACCTTTCCAGACAGGCCAACCAAAACTGCATAGCACCAGCATATTTTACTGCTTATACACAGTCAAATTGAACAATTCAGAAGTTCTGAGCATACTTCATATTAATAGCACAAGTTTGGAAAGGGTCTTGATATTCCCAAATGAAGAGGTAGACAGTAGGGAAGCACCCTTTTGAATGGTCAATCTCATGACAAGAAAGCAAATTGGAAGCTAGGTCCTGAAAGCCTACTCTAACAGCATTCACATGAAGGTGTAGTGATCACAGACTGCCACATCAAGGGACAAAGGAGAGGAATGAGGAGAATCATGTGACTTCACAGAATCATAGAAAGGTTTGAGTTGGAAGGGACCTTCAATGACCATCCAAGTCCAGCTCTCTGCCATGAGCATGGACACCTCCCACAAAACCAGGCTGCTCAAAGCCCCATCCAGTCTGGCCCTGAACAATTCCAAAGATGCAGTAACCATAACTTGTGTGGGCAACCTGTTCCAGCACCCCACTTCCCCCACCACAAGGAACATCTTCCTCAACTCCCATTTTTTTGCTAAGTCTCCTTTCTTTCAGTTTAAGCCACTGTCCCTTGTCCTGTCGTTACAGACTTCAGTAAAAAAGTCTCTCTCCATCTATATATCCATCTATATACTGAAAGGTTGCAGTAAGATCTGCCATGGACCTTCTTTTCTAAACATCTTCTTTAGGAGGCAACATTCCCTGAGCTTTAAACAGAAGGCAACACACTTGCAACTTTTCCAAATCGTCTGATGCTCTGACCAGAAACAAACACCGCACACACCACGCCATTGCTCTGAGCATTGCTATTGAGGGAAAACACTCAAGGAAGCCTCTGACCCTCCCTCCTCCCACGGACTCACCTCACTTTTTGCCCTACACAATTACAATTATTACCACGGCAGAGGAAAACAAATCACTCACCAAAACAGCACTAATGACCATAACCCACAAACAAAAATTGAAGTTGAGGCTTTGAAAGCTTTCTTGATCACCTGAGTCAAAACTGAAACTCTGGACTATCTCAGCTGCCTTTAATTTATCAAAAACTGAAAATCCACACATAAGGTCTTGGAATAGTAAGTTAAAGGACTGAGCATTGTTGCTGTGCTTCCAACAGATAAGAGCACTCTCGAGTTCACATCAAAATAAAATTCAAACAACAAAGAATAAAAGTGCTCCTTTTCCCACTTACTTATAAAAAAACAGGGGAAAGAAAATGCAAAATCCTAGAACTGCATTTTTCAGGCTTACACAGCCAGTAATTTATGAAGCCAGAAGCTTGGCAGCGCTCACTGAAGGTAATGGCAGTTGACACCTAGAACAGCAATCTCAACATCCGCCAAAACTTGTGGAAAAATAACCAAATAAACCAAAACACAAAGAAATGCTAAAATATTCCTTGTTTTAAAACACAAGTTTAACTTGCATAGTAAGACTTAATCTTCTCCCAGACTATATATTAAGTCTGTTACAAGGTGAATTATGAGAGACCTCACACTGCAGATGCGCTTGTGATGTCATTGTGCCTTTCACCACATGGCTCTGAAATGAAAATTTATGTATCAGCTTGGTTTTCAATCTCTAATGCTTTCAGTACCATTTGAATAGACCTTTTGGAATCAATATTAAATACAACCTGCCTTATGAGAAGATAATGGTCAGATTCCACATCTCCTAAGTTATTTTTAAAAGAAACTCCAAAAGAACAATATGTACCACTACAAACCTTATCTTGTTTTTTATCTTCTGATTCATTACTGGATAATCTTGGTTTAAGTTTCACTGAGCCTTCCTTAAAGATATCTCCAAACCCAACACCTCGGATTTTCTTTGGCTGTGCTGGTCCCAATGCAGGTTCACTCCCATTTCCTGGAGAGGTCACAGGTGAGGTAGGACTATTGAAAACAGGCTCTGAAGATAAAATAAGAAAGGGAAAGCTATTTTAAAAGCTGAAATTACTTATTTGCTCTTCTGGGAAAAAAGTGGAAGCAGCACAGCTTTGTGCACTGCTCCTGAAAAAGACCTTTTCTAGGAACACCACTGTAGCTGTTAACAGCTCACATTTGTTCTCATTTTATATTTAATGTAAGACCAACTTAAATCGCACCAGTTCTGTCCTGATTACTCTGGCAACTAAGTCAACAGCTCACTAATATTCTTGCTATTTTAGTTAGCACTCAGGCTCCACAGCCTGTTAACTTCAGTGTTTTCCATTAGTTTTATGAAATGCTGCTTACACACTCTCTGAAAATGGCATTTTAGTCCAACAGTTAAAAGCTTCCCATTTGACCAGCTACAGCCAGAGAAAGCGATAATCAATAAAGGTCCATAATGAATGCAAACATGTTTCAACTACCACAGCAAAACACAGTGTATTTCAGTGGCAGAGTGATGCCTCTCAAGGAATCAGTGACATTTTCCTGTTGCTCAAAATGCTCCAAGCATTCAAGCCAGATATAGTTGTTGGAAATTAATCACTGCTAGATAATTCAACTATTTACAATTCTTGTAATCTTTCCATTTTAAGAGACAGAATTTATCCAGCCCCCAGAAATGTATTTCAGAGAATAACTTAATTTTGCTGCCAAGAGCTTCGCAACTTTTTTTAAGTTTTTAAATTAAGGTTAGATCTGTTAAAGCCCACAAATTAGTATACATAGGCAAGTAATTTTGCATGCAGAATTCCAGGAGACAGTCATGTGAAAACAGACAGCTTTTATAAACCAAAATCAAAATGGCCTCCACATCTTTTAGCCTTTGAGTCAAGTTCTTTTCAGACCATGCAGGCCTGTGAACTGTAATAAATATTAAAGTCTCTTCCTTCTATCACAAATTCAAGATATTTTGATGGTACCGTGAAGCTAAGTTGCTCTTGACTTCAGCTGCTCACCTTTTGTCTACCCAGATGCTCTTTATTTATTTATATCCCCCTCAGATATATCATAGGACAGCTAAACATCCCATTGGTGGGAAAAGTCCAGGTTGCACCTTTGAATGACCACAGGTGAGTGAAAGAGGAACTTACTGTTTCCCAAGAGTGAGGAGGGAACCAAAAGTACTCCAGACCCTGACTGTGAAAGTACTGAGCATTCAATATAACCCCTGGGGGATGAGAGGCTGAACACACCAACTTGTTAGGTACTGACAGAAAATACAATTACTTCAAATCACTGTGCAGTGTCACTGATCTCAGTATTCAGGAATTAAGACCAACACATACCCATTTGTAAATTCACTGCACCAGACCCCACTAAAGTCAGGGAACTTGACCTCAAAGGAACAGCCACTGAGCCATCTGGGACTGCTCAAGTCAAACTCTTGTTTTATGCTACTGTGATTTACACAATTTCCAAAAATAATTCCAAGCCAGGCTCTTCCCTATGTCTGAGCAAGCCTCTGTTTGCAGCAATTAGTACTGGACATCATGTAACTGAGGATGCACATTACCACAAGGTAAAAAAAAAAGGAATCTGTTTTCTTTAAACATTACACCACTCTCTTTTAAAAATCAATTAACTCCTGCTACAATGTTGCCAAAAAACATTCCTGCTCCAGCAATACTGTATCACAAGTCCCCTTCAAACTGACCTTCATAGACTGAAATGTTTCTAAAGTGTATTTTCAAGGGAACAGAGTAATTGCCTGTAAAGCACAGACCTACCTGGCACCACTCAGCTGCTGTTCAGCCACAGAGCATCTGCTTCTACCCCAGCTATACAGTTATAGCCAGAAAAGGACACCCAAATGTAAATTCTGCCTTAAAAACATCTTATTTTAGATTAAAACATGATCTACAGCTTAAGAACCAGGGTCTCCTTCCCTGGACTCATTTTAAGTTGAGACTGTTCACACTGTTTTGATTCTCAAATGACTTGGTTAAACACCTAAATTTTCTGTTTTAGAGAACTCATGTCTGTGAGAATACAACTGAAAACAGCTACTAAACAAAAGAATAATTTTTTATCCAATTCTAAAAAATATCAACTTTGAACATGATAAAATTTCTAGTGATAAAGTGTAGAACACACATTTGCAAGATTAAGACCTTGACTGCAATTTTATTATGAGTGAAGTGGGAGGAGACAGGTATCTTCATACTCAGCATCAACACTTTCTAGAAAGAACACCATTCTTAGGAAAATTGAATTCTTTACAACTTTGTTGTACTTCAAATATAATACTTCCAAATTATACCAGAAATCAAAAATTACTTTGGTAAGAGTTTGCAACAAACAAAACACTACCTGTGTCATCCAGCACATCCTGCGTTTCTCCATCATCTGTTGATTCCAATTCTTTCACAAAGTTTGAAGGAAACAGCCCTTCCTTGCCATTCAGTATTCCACTCCACCATCCTTCTTCTACCTGTAAATAAATATTTTGCATATTACCAATGGAGTAAAAGGAAATGTCAATCAATTCCATACAAACTCTACAACCAACTTTGGGGAAAGTTCAAATTATCATGATTTCTTTATAAAGAAACCTATCAAAGGTGTAGAAGCATTAGCCAAAAAGAAGAGCAAGAAAACAATTAATGTTACTTGTATCACTGCAGCAATGATCCTAGAACAGGAGATCAGCCCCATGCCAGTTAATCCTGAAAAGCAGAAAAATGTTCATCAACTTTCTCAAGACAGAGTAAGAGGCACTGCGCATTTAACACCAGAAAGTATTAAACTGTTCATGAAATACAGATGAAACTTTGAGTCTGTGTGTCCATGGAAATTTTTATGTGTTCTTGCTGTTGTATGTCTTTTCTCTGTCTTGTCCAGTTTCCACCAGTTCTGCTCCCACTGGCCTTATATCCACAGGGCAGCTTCACACAATTTCGATCAAAAGACAAGTTTCAAAGACAAAATTTCTACAGATAATGTCTGGTAGAACAGAGAAAAGTCCTTAAGGACACCAGAGTAATGGAAAACTAAGCTGCCCACCCCTTCTAGCAGGAGGTTGAACAGCACAGCCTAGCCCTACATGTGCCACAGGGGCAGAGACCTGCTCATCAGAGCTGACCAACGTTGCCAAGTCCACGAGGATTTTGTAGTGGCACTCAGCAGTCCAAAGGCTAGAAATATACTGGAAAGTTTATCAGGAATACCTGATATGGTCTTAAAGCAGAACAAGCAAAAGCTGGGAAGGAAGAGGTGATGCAGTAAAATGATGCTCTGCGAATTTATGAACAGTTTTCAAAGTGTCTTAAATAAATTCAGTATATTTAACTTATGAGTACTAGTTAAAAACTACGATTAAGATAAATCTACAGAATCTTTTATTTAGGTTTCTCTGTTTTGAGGATGGAAAGCTGTTTTTAAGAAAGGAAAGCAAGAGGAAAAGAAAAAAACAAACCAAGCAGCAGCTGTTTGCATTATCTTTTTTTAGCCTGGCTTTGTAGGTCACTACGACTGACACACAGGCACAGTTTTTAAATGCCAGCCCACCTCCAGGCAAGCAGAGCCCAAGCAGAACCTGGCAGCTGCAGACACAGGCAATGAAAAGAGCACTGTTGTTTTTAAAGGCATCCTGGTGTGAAAATACCAGCTTTGTTGTGTATGGTTCAAACTCAAGAGACTGATCCTCTGAAACAAATTTTACGCACAGATTACTGGCAAGTGCGGCCCAGGCTCTGGCACCTCAGGCTTTATGGAACACATCACAGAAAACTAAAATACAAATGCCTTGACTCACCCACACCACTCATTTAGGAGCCACGAGAAAAGGACTTCTAATGGTTATGATACAGAAAGCGACTTGAGCATCCATTTATTCTTCTGCCAAGAGATGTGGTCAGCAAAGCACTTTACAGCAAAGCAAAGCACTTTACAGCCAAGCAAAGCAATGCCAACTCAGAGGCACTCAGGAACAAACCCAAAATTTCTTAGGCACACTCACTTCAGCCTCCTCACCATATTGCCTTTATATAAACCCCTGACTATACATAATCTGTATTGCCAAAAATGGTTTCTTTCATCAACATTAAGACACAAGTTAAAGAAGTTCTCCATGCTCTGGTGGAGAACATCTGCATATCTGTTAGCAGCTTCAACACAGATGACAATTTCATAACCCTTCTCTTCCATTATAAAATATTATAATATGATCCAATTTCCACAAGAGGGAGGTACAACTCTGGTACACACACCAGAACTTTTTTTTCAGTGTGAATCCCATCCATTTATTTCTATGAAAAACTCAGACTTCTAAAGAAAAAATGGAGAAGGTGGCTGAAATAAGCAGCTTTACCAACCTGGTTTGTTGGGGTTTTCTAAAAACTTCCCTAATGATGTCATATGAAATTTTATTTCACTTGAAAAAACAGTATGCAAATACTAAAAATATAATACCACAAAAATAAATCTGTTATTTAGTGCTGCTCCTGACAGGAGAGAGGGGAAGATAAAAAGGAGAAACAGAGGTTTTTCTCAGTGTACAGTCATCACATGTACTCTGTGCACGTTCTTCATGTGTAAAACCCACGTGACACTCTATAAACAAAAAGCCCTGTGGATTCAGCCAGCACATAGCACAATTTTCTTCCCAAAAAGTTATTTCTGCTCTCTTCAATATAAACCATTAAATTTCTGAACCCACTTGCCTCCACCTTTGATTTCATGATCAGTGGTGTCATTTATAATCAATTTACCAAAAACACTCAAGGGCTAAATATTGAATTATTCTCAAGTAACTGATAGAGCTGATCCCCTCATGGAGCTGATTTTACTTTATTTTCCCCACCAAAAGAGGTAACCAAACGATCTTTCCTTGAAGTAACAGTTACAAGTCATCTGCATGTACAGAAACAGCACCTTTTATACATCATACACAGAAGCAAACCATCTCATAGTGAAGGCAAGTTACCTAAGACAAGTTATCCCAGCATATTGCACAACCAATGGACAGTATTTTCTACCATTCTTTACATTTCTGGTCCCATCAGTCCAGTTTCATGAAGCAGAGAGACATAGTCTACACCTGTCAGGTCTCTTCTACATCACCATGAAAACAGTGTGCAAACAGCTCTGTGATCATAGTAAGATGCAATATCTTTCTACCAGGTAGCATTTCCTTAAAAATTTGTTAACAGTTTTTCGAAGAGGTAGCAAAGACTGGGTACTACAAAAACATATTTTCAAATCACTAAAAAAGGAAAAAGCATGGCGACTAACAAAAGAAGTGTAAAGAATAAAATACAATCCACACTTCCTTAAGAAACTAGATGAGGAAATGCTCTGATCTTTTTATTCTGTTTGGCTACTTGGCCATCTCTGGTAGATGACACTGCACACCCCTCTGAAAATAATTCCAGATGCTGACACGTGCAACCAAAACAGCAGTTTCCACAATAGTTCACTACACGTACTGTCTCATGAATGCTTACACTGGACCATCCAGTCACAACTGCCAGTGCAGGCACCATCCACAAATTAAACTGCTGAGGTTACCCAGGAACACTCCTCTAAAAACACCCACACACAAAGGTATTTATGAAACTGAGTATAGTGAGCAGGTTTTGCAAGTCACTTGCTCTGTTTACTCCCAGATATTACATTCTGGAAGTCTTAGTGCAAACGCATCTAAGGGCATATTTTTTTTTTTTGCTAGGAAAATAGAAGAGTCCCTCCTGGCCAAAGTCAGGTTAGCACTCTCTTCCAAAGGTCATGCACATGAAAAACACAATCTCATAAAGCTACTTTAAAAGCACAACCAATAACACATGGCTAGAAAGAAAGCTTCACTCTCCTTCCTCAGAGCCTCAGGGAGGAAGAGATGGCACCACCGAAGGTCAGAGCCTGCTGTGCAGAAGTTTTCCATCCAGTTGTAAAAAGGTTCCTTCCACAATCACTGATCTTTTCCACATCTTCCCTGACAAATTTCACATTTGGAAGAGAGACTCCTCTGACACATAGAACCTTCCCACCACTGCTATTGAATGGAACAGATACCAAGGAAGTACTTGGGTAAGAAAAGGTAAGAAACCACTACTCCAACTCCATGAGTTTACAAGAGAGCTGTAAACTGTCAAATCAGGTCAAATAACATTTTTCACCTATACCAATCTGGAGTATGTCAGCCTAAAGAAACTGGTACAACAGTTTTAGCACAAGCATCCTAAAGCCAAGAATCACACAGACAGGGCCAAAGAACTGCAAAACCATTTCAAAAACTGAATCTGTGTAATAGATCACAATTTATTACTGTGATGATCAAATATTTCTTCTAAACATCTAGCATTCATTGTTTTAGTATTAGACCCTGAGAGAAAAAAACTCCTAAACTATTAACTTTAGCTGCAAAAACACTACTTCCCATGCTATTTTCCTGACGTGCTTGTAATACAAGTAATCAGCCAAAGAAGTGGTTTGACTCTCAGCACATGAGTGGCCAGCTCTGTAGAACAGCTTACCTCATCATTGATGTCAATCACATCCCCCAGCTTGAGTTCCAGCTCATCCTCGTTCTGCGGGATGTACTCGAAGAGCACTTTGCACTGCCGCTTCTTGGACCCTGATTCAAGGGAAACACCAAAAGTAAGAACACTCCTAAAGGAGAACTCGTCCTTCCTACACTCAGCTCCTGAAGACCCAGCAACCATCCCAAAAAGCTATGTAGCTTTTGAGCCTGGTTTTGTGGTTTGCTTGTGTCACCTTACGCTAGGGAGCCATAGTTTTGACAAATGAACACTATACCAATTATCGACCTACTATAAAAAGCATGTTGACACAAGCAAGTCAGGTAAATCCCCACTACAGTGATTTCTCAAGCTATTTCCCAACCAAAATCTTTGGGAATGGCAATCACTGCCAGTTAGCACCTACTTGGACAAAAATGTGCAAGTTTGAGCCTCCAGTCCTTAAGTAATCCTGAAAGCAGGAATCCTTTATGCACCACACTGGAGAGCTTATAGACCTTCTGGCCTCTTAACAAGAACCTTGCTAACCGCAGGTCTGAGGTAATGCCAACATTTGCTGTGCTCATATTTCAAAATCTGAATTCATTTTTTTCTGTGAATTAAAAAAAATCCCTCCCTTTTCTAGTGCCAGTATGGCATCTAGTAACTCAAACTGTCAATTAGCAGTCTTTGACAAAGGCAAGATTAAAATCAAGTGTAGTCTTTAGCTGTTGCCCCATATCACTAAAGCTCTGCAGGCATTAAAAAGGCAAAATGACATCCTGAGAGGGGAGGGCATTGAAGTGGCTTCTGACAACCCAAGCCCTGCAGCCACAGTGGTGTGAACCCACACTGCTTAATTACTCTGCACATATCCTGGAGTGATGCTGCTGCTGCTGCTGAACCCAGACAGTTTATGCACTTCTCCTTCAAACACGAGGCCGTGCCTTCAGACCTTTTCCACAACAGAGCAGCCAGCATGCTTCTGAAGGCAATTTTCTTGAGCTATGACCCATGCATGCTCCCTATCCTCCTCAAAAACAATCTGCCACAGTTAAAATGAAAATATCAATCAAAAGCTTGAAGTGGTAAAGCCTAAGCTTACAGGAGCTGTGTGATTTCCATGCTCTCCCTTCGTACTCCTTCCACACTCAAGCTTCAGCAATTAAGATTAGCCGTGTGAAAACATTTCAAAACACAGATACTGCCTCCAAGCTTGATCCTTGTCTTTTTATAGCACTGTTCAAAGTCCAGAGCAAGGCATTTAAAAAACCACACCCAGCATCCTCAGTACAAAGCAGGCCAGGCATCAGAGTAATATTCCTCATCTAAAATTTCGGAGAGAGGGCTCACCAAATCAACCATTTTCTGCATGCTGGTATATGATCTATGCTACAAGCAAATAAGCCAGAAACATGAAGCTTTATGGGTTATTTCTAATAACACAAGATTGGCCACATAATACACCCTGCTTTTACCTCCACTGGAACTCATGCATGAGCCCAGAGGGATTGTTCAGTTAAGGGTAATTGCAATAAATGGTTCAATGGCCTTTACTGCCTCCTGCAGAGCTTTCAAGGCTTCTTCTGAGACCAAAAAAAGGCAAATTAAAAATTCACTGCCATTTGGTATAAATCTAATCTCAGTGTTCCTTTTCCTAGTGTAATTACATCTAAATGGGAGTGGGGGCAAAACCCATGGATGCATTTCACATCCAGAAACCTCACTCTCCTCTGAGGTCCATTTCCAGTGACATAGTTTAGGAAGTACTGCCTCCCACTTTTGAAAATCCCTAGAAAACCTGGGAAGAGAACCAATCCTCTCAGAGAACAGCACTCCAGCTTCACGTGCTGCTGCAGGACTACTGCGCTGGCAGCCTGCAGGCAATTCTGTCCCTTTCCAAAACAACTTGTCTGGCTTCAGGTTTTGTTTGTTTCATACAGGGCAAACCAAATTTAGCTCTTTGTTGCCCTCACTTAGCACACCTTCTGTATTTTCCTTCTGCTGAACAAAGGCAGACATCTTAACTGATAGGAATTCTGCCTGCAGCTTACCACCCACCTGGCACAAAGACACCTGAATTTGGGGAGAGCTGCATGAAAGAAACTTAACTCTGTTTTTAACATTGCAAACCTCATTTCAGCAAGTGAAAAACCAGAAACACAAAGACAACTAAGCTCTGGAAAGCAAGTGATTGCCCAGGCACAGAGCAAACAGGATCTGCAGGAGCTGTTTAAACAGTCTTCCAGGAAAAAGAGAACAGCAAGTGAAATGGAAATGCAGACTGTCACTGCACCAGGTAAACAGCTGTGTGCCTAAAGGGAACTGCTTGAAGGATAACCTCTGCAGAAGGATGAGAGTAGCCAGAGCCCTGCAGAGTTTGAGGCCAAGCTGTACCTTCTGCTCAGGCCACAGACACCAGCATGAAAACGTGACACAGAAAATATGGGAACATTCCAGGGTTAGGGTGACCAGAACCACAGCCGACAGCTGAACTGGTACCAGATCATGTTCACAGATTTCTAAAGTATCTCCAGTTGAAAAGACCCTTAAGGATCACATTGATTCTCTTTTAGGGTCTGGTTGTATTTACCGAGGAACAGCATTGATCTTTCAGGTTGGATTTTTCCAAAGCCTGCTGTGTAAACATCTGACATGCTGTTGCCAACATGCACACACAGATCAGAGTCACTAAAAAGTGATTTTGAATCCTTAGTTTCCTGGAACAAAGTCTCAACAAATCTGTAAAGGTGGTGGTCCCATTTCAGCATTTTAAAAGACAACTAGTGGCTCTTCTTTTATAGGCAAAACCTCAAAGCATAAACATGCCAGAACCAGTAAGTTCTGAATTATTTTTTAAAAAGCAAGCTTAAATTATAAATACCTTCAAAACCTTGTAAGACAGAGGAAGCTACAGTAATTTAAAGCAATATATTACAAGAAATTGGTATGCCCAAATACAAATCACAAGCCCATTTGCTGGATGCAGGGAAAGGCAAGTTTTCTGCTCTAGGCTTTAGTCACCTTGATATAAAATCTGGCATTATAACATAGAAATCACAGATATAGAAGCACCAGTGCTACACTCCTGGCCATCCTGAGGGTTACTGCTACAACAAAAGGAAAGCTACTACTTTTTGTTAACACTACCAACTGCCCCTTACTTCACACCAGAAACAAGTTTATCAGAAGGAATCTGAACTACAGTGTTTCCTTGTCAAAGACTTGAATTTGTAGAAAAACTTGATGTTTTCATGTTTCAACTTTTCTTTTATAATGACCACATGAAAATTTTTGATTATCATGAACAGGCCTCTGAACTCTCCATTCAGGTACCTGATAATACAAAGTTCACATGAAGTTACAGAGCTCTCTGACATCTGGAAGGAATCTAAATCCTGTTCACCGGAAAATTCATCCCTATTGCTGGTGTTAAAAGCTGCATTTAAGCTTTCTACCTATACATACAGAAGCAAAATTTGTCTTTTGATCAGTTTTTCCTATGTTTCTAGTTTTCTATGTAACCTTAAAACTAAGTCATGCATTATATAGTTCATGTTTATTTTAAAAAATTGCACATCAGCAGCATGAGCAACTGAAGGAATTGGAAAGACCACATACTCTTCTTGAAGCCTTTGGACGGGGGATGAGGCTGAAATCCTCCTGCTGGAAGCCCATAGCTGCTCATACGTTGCACAAGGCTGGCTACATTGCCAGATTTCTCCCTCCTGAGTGGCACAGCATCATCCTTGGGCTCTACATCCTTCTTAACTTCCTGAAACAAGAGATTTAAAAGACTCAGAGGCCATTTAAACTATCCAAGAGGTCAGTGGTTTTAAACAGGTGCTCCACAGACTAACACATTTCAGGTACTTACCATCTGGGGTATAATGGCATATTATACTCAAAAATCATGGCCTTCATCCTACAACTAAACATACCCAAGGCTGTAATAAACTTTACCTTTCCATACAACTGTGTTAGTAAACAGGTAATGTGCTGAGAAAAATCCAAAACAGGGGCAGCATTTTAGCCATTTACTCTAAATCTCAGAAAAGGAGCTTTGAGCCCAGAAGTCTCATATTACAACTTTTATGTAACAGCTCGTATTCAGAAACATTTTTAAAAATATAAATACTACTTCAATGACAGACCATAGGGTAGGGTACTGAAATATTTTCATATATAAAACTGTATTAGGTAATCATCTCTGCCCCAGAAAGCTCCAAGGTGTTTACAGAAGAGAGATGCAACTGCACTGCTGAAAGCTGTGAGTAGAAAAGAAAGTGAGCTCCAAGAAACAGAGTGGGAGCAAGCGACAGGAAAGATCTAAGAGGAAAATAACAGAGATACCATTTTTCTGGTTAATGTCTCCCACTCTCTTAATCTTCCTAAATTAGAATGTTAGCATTGAAATCGATTGCACCAAACAAGACTGAGAAGCCAATAAACAAGAAACACCAGTTCTTGACAAAAAGGCCAAGCAGCAACAGTCTACTGCATCAGCTCATTAAATGGGATTCCACTGGAGAACAGATATTCTGAAAGAAGGAAATCATCACTGTGCACAAGAACAAACCCATTAAGATGGATCAATGGGCCATCTTTTGCAGAACACAGCTTCCAGCAGCCAAAATCCCAAATGCTCTTTAGAGCTCCTGCAGCTCAGATCCTCCCACATATTCCCAGAACACACGTAAGGGCTCCATCAGGGAGATGGATCACCTCCTCTCCCTCCTGTGCCTGCACTTGGAGCTGTCTAATCCCTTTCTGCACCCACGGTCCTGTCTCCACAGCATCCTTGGGGATGCAAACACCCATAAGTACTTGCAGCTTTTTGTGATCCACTTCAGAACAATTCTTGTATCCACCATAAGTAGGCACTGGTTAGCAACTCTATGAGTTATTGCAGCTGTAGCTGCAATAAGATATTTAATACTTGAAAACAGAATTGGCAAGGCATATATATACACTTACTCACATCATGGGAACTCTTGAATAAGAGCTTCAAGACAGCAAAGCTCATACATTGATAAAATGCCAAAAATATGAGAAACATATTCCCCAGAACCTGTCTGTCTGGTGTTTTTGGGACCATTAAAGCCCAGTTTTCTTACTTGCAGCTGTCCAGCTGAAAAACTCAGCAGGTCTGAATACCCACCGATGCTTTCAAATGTACTGTGAACCCCATGTTAAACAGACCAAAGCATCTTCCTATTTCTCAAAAGAAACAGAGCAAGATTACAGACAGCAGGATTTTTCCTCCCACTCATCTATATTACATAAAAAAGGCTTTTCAGAAAACAGTCGAGTAGTTCCTGCTGTTACTCTCCTTCCTCCACAGTGACTTCTGCCAAGGAGATCTTAGCTCTGCTGAGAGCCGTCCCATCTTACAAGTCCAAAAAAACCCAAAACAAAGAAAAAAACCTAACCCCTCTTGAATAGCACAGCATCCTGTCTACCTCCCATTTGAGTAGACATTTCACATTTTGAAGATTTTGTCATTCTCAGGCCTACAGCTGTTTTTTGGCCCGTTACTTACAAGTCTGATACAACTGAAAGCAATTAAATTTGGCTACAGCTGAAAAGTTTGTCACCTCCAAATGGCCTTCCTAGCTGCATTGCTGCAAGGCCATTCTGCTCATCTTAAAAACATACTGGAACTTGAAAATCTGCTTAGAGTGCTTCTGCCTGCCCCTGGATTTTTAAAATTATAATTTTTTTCTTGCTATGCAATTTATACAGGCCCTAAAATCTCCAAGCTGCTCCAGGAACCAGTACTTCCCCAAGTTTCTCAATTGTAACACTTTCCAGTGAGGGGTCAGCTCCAGGCTCCTTCCTGAGGTCTGCACTTTGCACAAGACTTCAGAAGCAGCTGCTTCAATTGCTTTGTAAAAGCACAAAGGTGCAAAAAGGAAGTGGGGAAGTCCCACACAGGCAGTTTGGTGAGAAACATGATTTTTTTTCTTTTTTTAAAATTGTATTTATTAGAAGAAAAAATAACAAAAACCAATACACACACCACTTCCAAATGCTAGAAAATAGTGTGAGATAAGCACCACCTTAACCAGTAATTTGAATTAAACAGACAATATGCTTTTAAGTCCAGCATCCAGCAAAATAATGGATAGGTTATAAATAATAGGAAATTATTTCAGACAAAATCAGTGCCCACTACAAAAGACCAAAGACCCAAAACCAAAAAGAGGAATGGTTGAGCGACTTTCTTGCCAGGCTTATAGTAATGACAGATAGAAAATACTGTGGGTCTAACACAAGACAATGGCAAATTTTGGCCAAGTACAGTGGAATTACATTAAAAAATAGCCTCTAAAATAATTCTGTGTATAGTTATTACATGCAGGAAATCTTGCTGCCCAATTTCAAAGGCTGAAGATTTACTGATAAGAATTTTCTTGCCAGACATCAAAAAGAACAATCAGATAGTGGGGGAGTCCAGTAGCACCAGGAAGGTGCTCTGTACCTTCCTACCACAGCCAGGATAGGAAAGCTGTGAAGACTTCAATACATAGTTAAGAGAAATAATCCTAATCCAAGACACACAAAAGCAGAGGATGCAAGGAGAACTTCAAGGAGACTGTGATAAAAACAGGAGCAGAGAGACTGCAAATCCATTGGGTTTACAATGAGCAGACGTGGGTATGGGACTGGTATCAGCTAGGTTTGCATCAGAGCTGACAGTGACACTTTACTTTGTGTGTTAGAAAGCAGCACCGGAGCATCACACGGAGCTGCTTGCAACAAGGAGAGAAAAAACAACCACACAAGAGAGTTCTGCCATAGCAGCCAGGCATAAATCTGGTTTTGACGAAGAGCTACAGAAGGCATCAGTAAGCAAAGCCTAAACGGGCCAGCAACTGCTTTTTCATATTTAACCCTCTACCCTTTGTAACATTCATGTAAAGCAAGAACTATTTTTTTCTCATTGTTTAAGAACTGCAACATTAATTATCCTTCCTTGGGGCATAATAAGCCATACTAAAACCAAACTGGAACATGTTCAGGAATCCCAGGTCTCCACACCTGCATGTGGCCCACCATACCACAACCTTGTAGTTCACATCAGTCTTCTAACAGCATTGAAGTGCTCCAAGATTCATTTCAAAAGCACACATCAGGATCCTCTGACATACACACCCATCACTCCTGCCAGCACCTTCATCCTGGGCATCATCCTTATGAGTCCTTTCACAAAGGAAGTAATTTATACACAAAGATAGATTGGATATCTCAAAACTGACAGCTATTGATATAAACAGTAATTCATGCCCCATTAATAACATTAATAAGGGTTTGCAATTCTTACATCTCCTCCAAACAGCTCACTTGCATTTCAGTGGTTGGAAAATGACACTGCCCACAGGTTTCACCTCTGAGGTACCACTATATCCAACCTGAACACGACCAAGACTCCTCCTGTCTATGGGTTTCACAAGGCAGTTTTCTTTGTTCTTTTTTGGTGGGTTTTAAGTCAGCCTCATATATCCAAATTATCAGATAGAATTGGTGTTGTGACAATACCAACAAAAAGCTCCAGGATGCTTCATCTTGTTCCGGTGAGGCCACTGCCAGCTGCCAGCCAGCAAAACCAAAATGAAAGTCTGACATTAACTGCAGCTGGAAATTTTAATATTTTTATTCTGACAGTCCATTGCAGTTCAAGGCTTGTCAGTGTTTCCATGAGCAGCACAGATTTTATGAATTTACGACTTGGCAGTACAAGGTCAATACAGACTGTCTCTTGGCATAAAACACACTCCACTGGGAAGCAAGCACCCACTTGTTCTGTTGGGAACTACAGTAGTAGTCATAAAGGTTTAAAGTTTTCATAATCTCCACTAAATGAGTATTTTGCAACACTTACAAACTCACTGCAGCCTGATAGGCAAAAAACAAGTATATAAATTTAAGTAGCCAAAAAAAATAAAAGCAGTTTTTGCTTTAATTGCATCTGTCACAGTTTAATAATCCCTCAAGGAAATGTGTATGTTTACAAATAAAAATCTCAAAATCATTTAAGTGCAGCAATGTGCGATGCAGGAACTATTCTTTATATGTAGACAAAAATGTAACATGTGTAAATGCATGCACAGCCTCATGATGCTGTTAAAATAAGCGGGTGCTCCTGACCTACTTCTGAGGCGAGCAGGAGCAGCCTCCCACCCCTGGCTCCAGCGGGGACAGCTGGATCCTCCCCACTTCCCTCGCCAGAAGCCAAGAGCACTCAAATCAGCCAGGCAGTGGAGATGCAGAAAGCAGGTCAGAGCGTCTGAAAGGCCAGGAGTTAAAAATATAAAGTCTATTCCTGAATTACAGGGCACAGAGAAGTTCATTATCCAGCAAATCTAAATCCTTAGCTAGATTCTTCAAGCGTAAATATTAAGGCCTCAGCTACCATCTCCTCCTATATATGCCATTATACAAAGAACAATCATCTTTAGACATCTTATACTAATTCCACATCAGTTTGTGCAAAAATGATGTGCATTATTCTTAGTGGCTGAGTACATTTTAAAGCAAGATCTCGAGCAGCAGATAATGGTCTCAATCTCTAAAGAGGCTGAAATAAAGAATACACAAAGATAAATGTCTGAGCCTACACATACAATTATCTCATCTCTTTTCTTCCCCATCAGAAGAGCAATAAAGAACCCATGGACTGGCAAATTAAGACCATGACTCATATTTTACTGAGCAGAAAATAAGTAACTCAGAATTGAACCTGCCATTTTAGGGAGAGGGAGGAATTGAAAGCAGGCAATAGTTCTTTTTATACAAGTTCACAATCTGCAAAATCCCATTCCCATAAAAAAACCACACAGAAATGTGACTGTATATAAATACACACAACAATCTATACAGCTGCCTACAGAGGAGACATTGTCATCCATAATCTGTTCAAGAGCAATGAAACCTCAGTTCCTGGAGCACAAAAATCTTCACATAACTAATTATTTAGGTACCATATTTCCAGTTTTAGTAACCGCAACAGACAGGCAGGCACATGGCAGCCTTAACAGCTCCAGTCATTTAAATCTTAGGTATCTCACAGCCTTTCATTTTGCATCCTCAATGTAAGTGCCCAGAGGCAAAATATTTAATAAAGGCAACAAAAGAAAGATGAGTAATGTGCAGCTGTTCCTATCTGTCTCATTACTTTACATGAACTAAAGGGAACCATCAAGAAAATCCATGGACCAAAATGGCTGAGAAGCTGCTAAGCTCCTTCCCTGGAGCATTCAGGAGATCAGAGCAGGTTCCATCTCCCAAGAGAAAAGCTTGGCTGGGAGAGGTCAGAGGCTGCCCCTGACTCTCCAGAGGATTAAACATTTTTCTTGAAAATAGAAACAAATCACCTAAAGATGAAATCAGCTACCATCTGAAGAACAGACAAGACAGGCAACCTTTGTTTTGCAAGACAACTTACCTCCTGGAGAGTGTAACACGTGTCATGGGTTGATTTTGGAGGCTTCATTTATGGTTGAAGTAGGGAATGTTTAACAGCGAATCACTGGGTTTAAGTGCTGACCCGCGATCAGGCTGAATCAACACTGAGGCAGCATCACTCCCTGCCTTTGTCTCTTCATAGTCTGACTTGTTGCTTTCTATTAAACCACACCCACATCACATAACACAGTTTAACAAGTTACCAACATTTTTACACGTGTTATAATCTATGCTAAATATAGATCTTTTAATCATACTGTCTCCTTGTGTAGGAGGAAAACGATCATCAATCAGGCTAGATACCACTTCTTTCTCACAATATGCAACATGTGGAGTAAGTGGGATCTCCCAGAAGCACAAAAAATTAACTGAATTGCTGCAGATTTACAGACTAAAACCTGAGTCACTGAATAATTGTGATACTTGAAAGATAAGAACAAAGAGCTGAACTTTCCTACATAAGGAACACTCTACAGAGGTAATGTAGAAGCAGGCTTGAAGTTTCAGATTTTGATACAATTATAAAAATACATGCATATAGTTTTTATACATACAAATAATTCAATTTTGTCATGGAGAATTGGGTATGTATAAACTTTGCGCCACGCAAGTGTCAAAACAGAATCTATCATGAACTCTTGTTAATATTGGCAAAATACAAGACACCTCAAATAAAACAGGAAAGCTCAGCAGTCAGCTCACCAGGTCAACCAACAGCACAGCAAGGAATCCTAATTTGACAGGAGTAACTAAAGGAAGCACAGGTCTTTGCATCAATGCTTTCCAACCATTTAATTAAGAAAAAAGTTCACTTTAAAATACTCCTGAAAGTAATACCTTAAGAATATTTTATGGTGTTGCCATGTTCGTAGCCAGATAAAACCATTTTAAAATGCTGATTGCATTTCTTCTCTATTATATTTGCTAATACATATATATGAAAATTTAATTGCATTTCTTGTAATTGTTTTATAGAATAACAGTTAATGTCCTGTCAACCACCAACCACAGAATAGTGCGTCAGATCAATGAAAGCAAGAATCACGGGTGGCAGAGGGCAAGACAGAGCTCCAGCTCCCTCAGCACATGTGTTTTATCAGCTTCCCCCACACGGGAAGGCAGGAAGACATTTCTTTCCCTTCTCCCAGTTAATTGCCTCAACTGCAGGTCCAGAGAAATGTGGGATACAGCAACCACTACAGATTCACTTTGATGTTTAACTCTCTTGCTCCTTCTCACCATCATCCTTGTCTTTCTGCATCCACTCTGTCGAACTCAGCATTCTTCTTCCCTGCATCCTTTTTCCAAGGCACCATCTCTTTGCACTCCCTGTAAAATCTTCAGCATTTCACTTGTGGCCACAAGTTAAAACACTGACACATCCACATCCCTTCGCAAGTCTTGCCTAGGACACTAAATTAAATGCTTAAGAGATTGTCAAGTAAGGGCGAAAAATACAAATCTGGAGTCTCAGTGGGGATTAGAAAAGGTTTAAAGATTAAGCGTTACCAGAGGTTCATGTATTAACTAACATTTTTAACTGAAAATGCATCTTGCTTCCTGCTCCTCTTTGGAAAGCATCTATGTAACATGCTCATCACCATCAGTTTCTAAGAACTGAAAAGCTTATTACACCAACTCCAAAGCTAATGAATTCACATACATATACCAAAATGTATTTTTACAAAGTGAAGAGCATCAAAATAGCTTGTTAAACCTAGAAAATATTTACCACAATAAACTTTCAGATCAGCTCATAATATTGAATAAAGCCAGTGTTCAAGGAACACATACATTTGAAACTCAATACTGAAAGTACTACAGTAGAGAAGAGCTAACTTCCTCCCCCAAAATGATGACCCACCAAACAAAAAATTCTCAGCTGGTGCAAATGCTGAGAGATGACAGGACAAAGATGAGCTAGCCTTGTGCAGGTTTAAGCTTCAAGTTCACATTTAGACTACTTCATTCCACCTCATTAAAAAGCAAAAGAACAGATTTAATATTAACTGTGTTGAGTGCACGCACACGTTGATTTACGAGACATATGGCAAAGGACTACAATTACATGGCTGGAATGTGCAGCCAGAACCTCCTGGGATGTAACAAACATTACAGCAAACAGCACCTGGATTACTGGCCTCTTTGGTCTTATTGCATATGCTAACTCCAGAATGCATATTTATAGCTGCATTTTAGACTTCTGTACATAGGGAAAGCCTAAACTCAAAAGTCATTTTCCTGCACAACCCCACTCAGTCCCTGCTGCCTGAGACACCAGCAATGCTTTGTGCAGTTTACTCAGTCATGGCTGCAAACACCTTCTGATGGAGCACACCCTGTTTGAAGCCTCCAGGCAGGGAATGGTTACCTCGCTCCTGTGCTTGGAGAGGAAGCTATAAAATTACACATGAATCAAGTGTAACAACTAAATAAGGATGGACAAAGGAGCAGACTGCTTCATGTGATTACAGGAATAAGGACATGTATAAACCTGCTGCTTCTTCCACACAAACCATTACACTCAATCAGAGCAGCTCTGGGAGTATCCAGGAGTGTGCAGTTACCACAGAGCAACATCACAAGCTGATACGGCATTTAGAAAAGCAAGAGGCACAGATACGACCAACAAACTTGGACAACTCAAATCAGAGCGAATAATTTGCATATTAAGCAGTATCCACACAGGTCATTAATCACGCTTTATCCTGCTGTCCTTCAGAACAGCACCTTAAGTTAAAGCTCCATATCAGTCCTGCCACTGAGTCAGAATTTAGAAGCTCTTTCCATTTCTCTCATGCTCTTGACAACACAGTATCAACATATATATATTCCATCTTTGCAAAGATACTAAATATTACAAGAACCACCAGTGTTATCCCCATTCTGTGTTCACATTCAGCCACTAAAGACTTCACAATGCCACAGACTTTCACATTGAAACAATAGTTTGTGAATGCAAAGTGAAATATTCTTCTCAGGTGATTTTTTTCAACATCTTAAAACACAGGTGCTCACCTTGAACAGGGAAAGGGCCACATCATTTCAACAAATTTCCTGCAGTTAAATAGTTCACTTTTGAGGAAAGCATCTGTGACATTTCAGATCAAACAGTCCATCAAGATAAATATTTCAAATAGTCAAGTCACTTGCATGCTCTTTCTTTCCAAACAAGACACTTATACTGCCTCAGAATATGAAATAATTCACACATCCCCAACCAACACCAACAAAGGAAATTCCTGTGTGGATGTGGTGACAGCTAGAAAGACACAGATGCCCACAAATGGCTGTGTGGGCACAGCGGTGTCAGCAACAGCAGCTCTACAGTGCTAAATCAAATACACCTCCAGACTTCCCCTCTTCACGCCAGATACTGTCACCTCACAAAAGGACTTCACAGGGTCAGGACCCAACTGGTCTGAACCCAAGCAGTCAATCCAGTGACTCAACTGGAAAAGTCACAGGAGTAAGAATAAATCATGGTGAGCTCTGAAAGACAGTGAAAATGCTGACTATCAGTGACATTGGTTATATCTGGTTTTCAGTTGATTTAATTTTCTTTACTATTGTTTTTAGAAACAATAAATTCCCCCATCATAAGCAAGGCCCACCCAAGCCAATTACCAAGTTGGAAAAAAAACTCTTTCCTTGTTTATTCAGACCAAAACAGCTGGCTAGCAGACTCGTCTCTCACCCCAGAAGCACAGGAATCATTATCACCATTCTCACAAATCCCAGACATGTGTCAATGGATGGGATTAGCAGGTGCAGCTCAGGCTGCACAAGGTAACCCCTGATACAACACCCTCCTCCAGTGGCTCTATTTCCCCCAAAAGCCTGAATTAAAATCAGCACTATGGTGGCACCATAGTATTTGCAATAGGCCTTAAAGCACCAGCCTGAATGCTCAGCTTTACTCCTTGCCTGAAGACAGAGCCACAACGCTTCTCATATACTCAGCACTGAAACTGAAATTACTTAATATGGCTTTCGATCTCGCACGTAATCTTCGTTTCTGAGAAACAAGAACTGCCAGCTTTGAAGCAAACATCACCTTCTTACCAGCAGGGCTGCCTACTCTGCCTGGGAAAGCAGTGCTGCTCCGAGCATTCAGTGTCACCTCCCTGCACAACTCACTGCTCGTGGTGACAATTCCTTCAAAACAATAATAAACTAAAGGAAAAGGCTAAATAAACTGAAATGTAATTTGACAAACAGGAGTGATAAATTGCTATATATCTTGTTTTCTCCAAGCCTTACCTGGATGCAAAGATTTTGGATAAAGTACTTTAAGGAGCAGATGCCAATATTCTGGAAATAGGTATTTTATTTTATTTCTTAAATACATCCTACTTATTTCAAACTAAATGCATAGGGCTTAACCTATACATATTGCTTAAAAGTTTGTTTATTAATCTGATTTTTTTAACTAATGTTACTACACTTTTTAATCATGCCCAGATTAGAACTAACCTAGAAGAATCTGTATTGTCTGCGATCTCTCCCAACTCTATGATTCCTGTTTAAAGTTCTCGGTGAGGCCAATTTACTATTTTTGAAAAGGAATTAAGGAAGATGCTACGCTTGAAGGAGCTTTCAGCCAAAACTTCTCTCACTGGCTCACAGCACATTTGTATTTAACAGCATCCCTTCAGTGAAAACCCAGGACAGAGGCAGCAAGGACAGGCTTAAGAAGGTAGGTCAGCTGTGCCAATACTCCAAAGTGTTTGCCTAGGGGTTATGGAAAGGGAAGAAAAGAGCCTTGGGCCGTATTTTGTTTCCACAAACACACAGACCAGGAAGGTGAACAGAAACAATCACTTAAAAACAAATAATCCTTTTAAAAAGGAACTCTTTCTGCAAGCACAGTAGTTAGTCTGCAATCTCTAAGCATCTCCCTATAGTACAGAAGGGGATGTGAGCTAAACTAACCCTAAGTAATTTTATTCCACAAACAATTCTAGGACTAATAATTTACACTATATACTAAATAAACTCTTAAAATTATACTGCAAGCATAACTTTTAAATTCATGCTATTTCCATTCACTACCTCGAAACACAAAGTCTGTTTAGAACATTTGATGTTAAGAACATACGGAAAATAAAACAAGCTTACCACTTCCAAGGACATTTTTGCTCGAACACGCCCAGGGTTGCAGGGGTTTTTTTTATTTAGGGGGAGGAAGAAAAATGTCACAGTGAACAAAGTTCACGTGTTAACCTGGAGAGGATCCAGGCTCAGCGCTAGAGCGGCAGCAGCTGCTCACACCTGTGCAGGCAGGAAGCTGCCCCCGCACCAGCTCCAAGGCTGAGGGGCTGCATGTCCCAAACTCGCTCAGAGAAGTGTCCAGCTCACTCACCAGAATGTCCCCAGAGCCTGCTGGCAAACTTCTCTGCCTTAACTGATGAAAGCTACTGATTAATCTATCCACTGCTCCTCCCTCATCCGAGTTACTGCCTTGAGCTTATGATCAAACTGGTTTTACCACCATGTAAAGCCTATTACTCACAATACAGCTATTTACAAAACTAAGATAGCAATAAATGAAATAAAACAAGGAACTTCAGTTCTTAAAAAAAACCTCTCAGCTATGTAGGGACAAAGATCTTAAGAAAATAAGCAGAAGGATGAACACCAAATCATCGCTTTCAGTTATCAACACAACAGGTGTCTGGAGACTGAATAGAATTACTCAAAACAAATACATCAACAAAAATGAATCTTAGTCCATCTTGTCAAAGTAAATGCAAAAAAAAGGAGTTAAGATTCATTGGGCCAGAGAAAGAAGGAGGTCTCAGGGACTTCCTGAAGGAGGGGAAGCCTGGACTCTAAATCTTTATATAATATACAGGAGCAGTTCTCTGAAAGTACAGTCCAAAAGCAAACAGAAACAAAACCCAACCCAAAACATCTTCCACATTCCACATACCTTAATATCTCCAAAAACCTCACACATTCCATCTAACAGCATTACTACACTTCTCTAAATCACACTGGAAACAAACAAATGTGTGCACATTTTTCACCGTGATGGATTTCAGAAAGGAAAAGCTGCTCTCAAAGAAAACAATAGAAGTCTACTAGATTCCATTGCTAATTCCTTTCAGGAATTTATGAAGTTGTTTATTTTAAATTGCCCATACAGGAAGAAGCAGAAAAATGACAATAACAATGTCAGAAACAAGAACTCTAATTCAACCCTACTTGAAGAGGATATGCACACAGTTCAAACAGGAATTTCACACCAGGTTTTGTTAATAACACTGGAAACATGCACTCCAAAATCCAGCTCTGCAATACAGGCAGAACATCTTTAAGAAGCTGCAGCGCTGAAAAGTGAATTCAAGGAAACAAGCTTCACAAGTAGGCAGTGTAATTGCTTGCACTTTTTCTTTAACCTACTTGTATAAAACTGTATATTTACCACCATCTTCTGGTTTTAGGACTGCTTTGGACATCCCACACACACTGAATTCCCACCCAGCCTTTACAACACCTCCCACTCCCCACTCCACGCAGTGGCACTGCACAGTAGTATCTGAGATGTTTCAGAGGCTTTAGGGGGTTCCCCTCACCTGAATCTACCTGTTCTCTTTCTTTTAAAGCAAAACAATGCAAGTAGAAGTCAGCACCCAGAACTGCACCTTTTGGGACAGACCACTGCAGACTGCTTGTTAACCCATCAGGTGAAGGGCTCACAGAAAACATCCTGGTCCCAGCTGGTGCCAGGAACCAGACATCACCAAGCTCTGATCATTCACCAGGATCTCCCCATCAATATGCAAAAGGCTTGGGTAGAAGCCAATAAAACCCAACCAAAAAGTTACTAGATAATGTTATAAGGTACCAAGCATCAGCATTACATCAGTATCCACAGGAAGCTTCCAAAAATTCCCTTCTCCATAGGAGTGTTTCAAAGTCACATAGTGCTTAGCTCACCCACACTGTACAACAAATTAACCCAATTAAAAACACAGTCTCAGCTTCCTCTGCTGCACTTCTGACAGCAAAGACCCAACTGCTACCACTACATGAAACAAACCTACTACAATTTAAAATTATTTTCCAATGTTTAGAAGACTTGAGAAATAAAAGGAAGACATAATCAAAAAGCTATTTCCTGCTTTAACAACCCAAAATGAAGTTGACAGCACTTAGTCATGCTTCAAACAGAAAAGATGCATTTGTCAAAGCATGAGAAGTGGCATAAAATGTCAGTAAATCCAACGTATGGGCAGAGCCCAGAAGGAGGGAACACAAAGGGACTGATCTGCTTTAGCAGTGAGGATACAGTTTGAATCTGGGGCATCAACATATTCAGGCAGCATGCAGCAATAATCCTCCTGTCCAAATTCTGCTTGTCCTTCAATAAGGCAAGAAGCCGCCTTGTGCTGCCCGACAGCCAAGGACAGTTTGCAGCTGGCACCAAGGTAACAAGCTCTTTTCCTGCCCTCACACAGGATGAAAAAGAGGCAAATTAACAAAATCAGCAAAAACAAACTAGCAGGAATTAGAACCTTGCTCCCAATTCCTTTTCAGTTGATGCAAATCAAAGGCTTTTATTTCTTTTTTAAAAAATAATTTATCTTCTCTAATAACATCTAATATTTGAAAAAGAAAACATGTTAATCTTCACACAGTTTAATCTGTCATATTTATTATGTTTTTAAATTTTACACATGAAGGCAAATCTAGTGGATAACACATGTACCTTCAGCTTCAAATTTTCATCTTTTCCAGATCAGCATAAATTGTAATTTACCATCCCTAGTCTGCATGGAGAGGCTATATCCTGGCCTCAGTTCAATTCTTAACAAACTACTGTGCACATATGTCACCAAAAAGCCACCACAAATTTAACCACATAATGCATTCAGGCCAGATGATCATTTAATGCATGAAATTATACTCAGGACAGTAAGATAATCCTTTCAGGAAGTAATAAATATATAAGTACAGCCCCAGAATTTTGCAATCAAACATGTAAAACTTGGTGCAACCCTTAATACTGTACACAGCAATTTGTGCTCTCTGGTCACATTTCTGTCCTCTTTCAGACTTTTGTGCTCCTTCTCTTTCATGTGGGTCATGAAAAATCAGCAATACTCATCTCTTGTCAGGATCCTCACTGTTCTTACCACTCCCAATGGTGGTGGTAGCTCTGGGTAAACAAATAAATCCATTTCTCAAGGGACTTTCCTCACTCAAAGGGCCAAAGTCCAGCCCTGCTTGAGCTCATTTCCACCTCCCTCCAGCAGGTCACCCACACCTTGCAGGTGTTAACAGCACACCAGGACAAGAAGGGGCAATTGAGTTTAGTTGCTGAGGCTTGGTACTTGCAGCAGTCTGGTCATGGTAGCATCCCATAGATCCTGCAGCATGATCCAACAACCTGCTACAGCAGCAAATGAGAATGGTTTGGGAGGAGGCACAAAAAAAAAAAAACCCAGAAAACAAAAGCAAAAATACCCCACAACAAAACACTTTTCTGCAACAGCTTTCCCAGAAATAGTCTCTCAAACTATCACTAGCTGTAAATCAACTTTTACAAAGAAGCTATAATCAAATTGACCATGAAGAAAACACACAACTTCCACCTCCCTAACAATTAATGCCTTCCCATGATCTCACCACTGCACAACAGCCTTCCAGTCTAAACATACCATCTTGAAGAAAAGTTCCCAAGATCAGCCTCATAACTGCACTCAGCTCCAGCACCAAGAAGGTAAGTTACCCCTGTTGTCATGAAACAAAAGTGATAATTTTCTTCTACACAACTTCCCTTCTACTTCTCCAAAGCCCTACGCCTTCTAGAAAACTGACTGTCCCCTGTAATTCAGGACATCTGACCATGCACATATGGACAGCTGGAAAATTAAAAATACCTGCAGTTGAGATGCCAGGACGGAAATAATTTTAAACAAAGTTTATAAAAGTCACAGCTACAGAAGGGCAAGAAAACACCCAACAAGTATGGTAATTAATAGAGAAACATGTCACATCCGACCCATCTTTGCTCTTCAGCAGACAAATTGATGGCACACAAACCAGCAAAGAGTCGACTCTGATGCTCTCTTCCTACACAGCACTTGAGAGCTAATTAAGAACATCAGCACAATAATCATCAGAACACCACTTGAGGTCAAATTACTATTTATACGGGACTCAAAACCAAAAAATGACTTCAAACTAAACTACCAACAACTTCAAAATGTTAAACAAGTGAAAAGCATTTATACAAACTTTCCCTTGGTAGGAGACCCTCTCTGAGAACAACGGGATTGTTCCCATCAGTTTTAAAAGGAAAATCTTAAAACCCCTCACAGTATATCAGAAAATAATAATTTTGCTTTTTCAATTTTTCAGAAAAAATATCAAATTTAAAATAAGCAAGCGTAAAGAAGTGTTTATAGCACTGGACCAATATCCCCTTAAGGCGTTTTATAACATGAAAGTATCACAGTAAGATACACTGCATAGTTCTGGTTTGCAAAAAATTAGTTTCACTTCAAAAGGGACATTCACTTGCACTACACGGAAGTGTTACACCAAGGAGTTTGCAGAGTCACAAGAAAGGCAGTGTCAGCAGCAGAGTCCAGGGTAAAGCAGAATTGCCCCTTCAAATAAAGCAGCTTGATCCAGGCTGGAGAATCCACATCAACACAGCCTGAGGATGCAGCTTTTCATTACAGATGAGCTGATTGAGCTGTGACCTCACTTTCCCAGCTCTCTCATGACTGGATGTCTTCTGTAGGGGTAGGTTTAGGGGGTTTTTATGTTCTTGTTTTTTTAATCAATCCATCCCACTAAAGCAGGTAACCATGGCTACAGACAACTTGATGCACTGCAGAAGTCAGAGTGACAGAGAACACATAATGCAAGGGTACAGACCAAAAGAAATGCTAATGTAAGAATAGACACCACAACTTAAATTTTAAAAAAATCTTAAAAAGCATATTAATAAAAATGTCAGCACCTTGAATGTGTTGCCATTAAAAAAAAAAAATCATCCTGTTACAAATACAACTGTTGTGTATTCCAACCATTTCAGTATCAATGACCCAGCCACACCACCACAGTAAAATTAAGGCAATGCAGAAAACTTACCTTCACAAAATTGTCAGGGAACATGCCCCTTCTGCCATTTAACTCCCCTTCCAACCATCCTTCTTCTTCCAGTTTTTTCACATTCCTGATGATTTCCCCAACTCGGATTGTTAACTCATCATCGTGCACTGCATCATAGTCATATTCCACAATATAGTCCACTAAAAAGGAAAAAAATGCACAATGAATACAATCCAGACCTGGAAATGCAACCTGAAAGCCATGCACATTCAAAAGGCAAACCTAACAATGACTGCTAACAACAGGCATTTCCCTCACAGCAATGCTCACTTGTGAACTTTGACATTGCCATGTATTTTTGAGAGGGAGAAACAAGTGGATAGACATCTATTAGAATAAAGTAAATTTAGGAATATGACACCAGGTCATATTTTGGTGGTGGTGGGTAGGTTTTTGTTCATGTCTGGTGGAAGGAATTGCTGGCAATGGTTTTTTTTTCCCCATCAAGTTCCAGCTGAAGATTTAGCAATTATGAATCACTGCCCACAGGGCAAATGCTTCTTACTCAGTGCCCATTTGGGGCCAAGGATCAGACGCTGTGTGTATGGTACATACTTGTAATGCTTTGCTAATTCTCATACTTGAGCCTGCTACTATGTTTGCAAAAAACTAATTGCTGCATACACAGAATTTCTGCAGGTTTGATCCAAGAAATGCAATACAACCAGAATGTGTGTGATTGACAATACCATACAACTTAAATTGCAAATATGTAAAAAGCACCTTCCTTCAGAGTAATTTGGTTCGTATGAAATAGAATAAGCAAGTGAGATTTACTTTTGATACAATTAAGTTTACACAGAGGAGCACAGCAGTACATTCACATACTTGTCCATCTGTTGCACAAGATCCATGAGAGTCACTCACTGACAGCTTAAGGCTTGTTTGGCAATAAAGACCCATTTGTTCATCAAGAAATTCTGTTCATGCCTGAAATTTCCACAAACCTGCAGCAATCAAATAATCTTCCCTCTAACTCAAATTCAGTCAAATATCCAGGCACTGCCAAATGTTAAATCACTGTCCTCACTGAAACCTCCCTCTCCTCTGAAGACCACAATGCACAAGAGCACAAAAAGGTTAAAAGACAGAAATCCTGAATGCTTGTAATAATTTTTTTCCCAGATTAAGATATTTTATCAGTGCATAATAATACTCAACAATTAATTAAAAAATGAAGGAATCAAACGGGAAGAAGCATTATTTCCTTGTTATTGAACTTACAGCCACATTAAACCAATGTGTAATTCCAATCTGTGGGCAGTTTTAATCACAAGTGCAGCTGCAATGACTGCAATTAAGCCTTTATCCCTCTGCTGCCTATGGATGAAGCCAGAAAACGCTTAGTAAAAAACAAAACTACATGATGGTGCCATGAATGCAAGAGATGCTTGAATGATATATCTGGCAAACTATTTTCTGAATGCACCCATTAACAAAGGAACCAGTAGACATAAACGTGAAGACTTCATTTTGCTTTCCTCCTTTAACAAAAGAAATCATTTTCCTTATGAACAGAAGTCATCACCAGAGTTACCTGCCTGTGATACACTTGGAACTTCTAGCACACACTTTTTGTACTGTAGACATTTATTTTTGCCAAATGTACTCTCTAAGCTTGTTTCAAAGCATCCCCCATTACTGCCTGCAGCAAGCAGAGTAGTTCTGTCTTGCCTCTGCACAGAATTGTCTCTTGAGAGTGGCTGACATAAAATATTACCAAACATACAGGAAATTCTGGCAGTCATAATTCATAAAGAAAACAGCTATTCATCACCTAAGTGTCTGGAAATGAAAACATCACCTTCCAACCAAATCAACTCAGCCATCCTGGAAACCTATAAATGTAGAAAAATGTAAGAAATATCCATGTCCCATATTTCTCTCATGATCCACTGTTTTGAAGCACATTAGCAGGTAGCATATTTCAATATACACACTATAGGACAGCTTTACAAAGCTAAACATGGAAAATGGATCACAGCAGAGTGTCAGTCATGGCAAATGCTCACAGCAGTGACTTGAGCCGCCAAACACCTGGTCCTTTTTCCACAGCAGCAGTAGATAATCACACCCACACTGTGTCAACATGAACCAACTCTATTGAAAGCTTATTTATTCTCTTGGGAGAACATTTCTGTATTTGTGTTTGAAATACACAGCACATTCATTTGGTCACCTTTCCAGACTTAAAAACATCGACTAGGTCATGCCAACAACAAACACAGAACCTGAAGAACCTCCTGTCATCATCCACAGGTCTTTATGTTCCAAAGACAAATAGCAGTAAACAGATATCAGCTTCTTACACTTGAAATTTAGGTGCTGAAATTCCTCTTATATTTGTCAGTGACACCCAAAGCCACCCTTGCTCTCATACATAGACAAAGCAGATGTGAATTCTGTTGCCTCATGTGTAAAGTGGAAGGGACCACGGGGAATGTTAAGATAGCTTCATCACATAGACTTTTTTCCTGTGATAGAGGAACAGCAAGGAGCTACACATCCCATCTCTTGCTACTATGTGGGTCTCAAGAAGAACACTTCGAAATTTTGCTTTTCAATATTAGCAAGTAGAACTAGTTGAATCATCCAGGTGAAGGGCAAGAAACCTCTGTACTGCCAAAACAGTCCAGATTAAATAAATCTCTGAAGCATTCTGAAGTATAATATTTACCCAAGTAAAAACAGAGACCAGCAATGACAGAAAATATTTTTAAGGAATCATGCCTCCTTATAATAACACTAACTAGAAATTACATTAGTTTACTGATTATACTTCTTAATGCTTGTACTAGTTCTGAATGCTTCAGGTTCTTACTTAAAAGCTTTACTCAAGAACAGATACACTGCAGTCAGCAATAAGGTGGGCTCCAATAATATAAGCTGGTCAGAACTTTTTAAAAAAACAGTCTAGACTGGTACAAGGTGCAGCAGAACCCTCTAGCAACACAAGCTATCAAACACAAGCTATCTTACCTCCCCCTCTGCTTTTTACACTGCTTTCTCTATGTCAAACCCCACTCAAATCAATTATCTGTAGCTTAATGTCCATAATGATCGAGTCTCAAATGAATAATAGTCTTAGGCTTAAACAGAACACTGTGAGGTTTACTGTGCTTTTCTAGCACATCCAGAAACATCAAAGTTCACCTGAGAGGGGGAGACAACTTTCTCCTGAGTGTTCCTAGATCTGCATACCAGGAAAGGCTGAAAGAACCGGGAAAAGGCTCAGGGTATCTCATCAATCAGGGTGTGGAAAAGACCAAGAAGTGCCCAATGAAAACACAAGAGGCAGTGGGACAAAAGGAAACCAAACAAATACCACTTAAACATATATAAACACACTCTGTCATCCAGCCGTGACAGCTTTCCAATGTAGGGAACCTTCCAGATGGGGTTTTTTGAAGGTTCTGACCCATCAGGAGCAACTGACTGACTAAAATCAGCAGCTACAAAAAAATTTATTGACTAGACATCTTTAGAGGAAGAGGGCTCTGTGGGTGGGATGTGCTCAGCTCCTGCTTTTCAGTAAGATGACAACTTCACTAACAAAACAAGAATGAAACAATTAGGTTGGACATTAGGAAGAAATTCTTCACAAAAGGGAAATCAGATATTGGAATGGACAGTCCAGGGAGGTGTTTAAGGGAAGACTGGATGTGACACTTAGTGCCGTGGTCTGGTTGACATGATGGTGTTTGGTCACAGGTTCGATTTGGATTCAATGATCTCAGAGGTCTTTTCCAACCTGACTGATTCTGTGATAAAACAGACCAAACACATCAAAGCCAGTCAGCAGCTACAAACTACTTATTCCCCACAGCACAGACAGTGTCCTACCTAATACCACTGACAAAATAGCTCCCACTGTCAGCCAAGACAGCAACACTGCCTGCACCAGGCATTCAGTCACTGCTGGGACAGCTGGACTCCCCACTTCTCCAAACCTTACACAACCAGCTCTTCTGCCAACCACATCCCAGGGCCAAGGCAGAGGCCAAGTCTCCCAGCAAGCATGGCCACATTATACCCATCTTCTCTGATCGTAAACAAAGGATGCCTTCAGCTACTCAGACTCCTTCTGAAGTTGCCTATTAGGCCTTCTGGTAGCCCTGAAACAGAAATCAAAATATAAATCAAGGAGGAGAGGAAAACGTACCAAAATTCTAGGATGCCTGTGTCTTCAATAGCAATAGACACTCATCCAGCAAAGAGCACAATTTCACATTCTTGGTACTTTGTTTGGAGTATTACAATACTGTCAGAACCCTGTGACCTTTCTGTAGCAGCCAAAAAAAGACAAATCAGAGTTAAAATAAATCCCATGAAAAACACACTTTAATAGCTTCTACATTTTTTTTTAAAAGAGGGGAGAGGGATTCATTAGATAACTGAAATCCTTGCATATACTGGGAAGCCTTGCTGAATTTGCTGCAGGCCTGGAGGGACAGAGTCCAATGTGAAGCAGCAAGAATTGCTGCAGTGCTCCATAAAGGTCTCTTTAGGCAGGTCCATAAAGGCAGGTTTCAGGCCAGTTTTAAGTCATCTATTGGAACAACAACCCTGGAAAGTCGTGTGACCTCCAGAAGTACCTTGCCAGCAGAACTGCAGTTACATTAGAAACTTTTGCTTTTCCAATTTATCACAACAGACAGTTGCTAGATGCCTAAAACAAACTTCATTAGTACTGTTATTTCCACTCGTACATTCATCACATAAAACCTACAAAGTTTAGTCTATAAAACAAAGCCTAACAATTTTGTTATTATGTATGGATAGAGTTACAAAGGTATTTCATTTATATAACTTTACACTAGAGACAAAAGACCACAGGGGACACAATCTTACCCTTTTAACTACCATAGTTTTCTTCATAACTATTTCAAAATCAGGTGCTGAACTTAAGGAGAATGATCCTTCCAACTCCTTTCCCACAAAAACGTTTCTACCATCTATGAGCTATATGAATTCCAGCTGGTTTAATACTAATTATATATATATATATGTTCAGCCACTTAAGACAGACCTTAACACTGAAAAACTAGCTCAGGTGTTTAACTGCTGAACAATGGAAACACCTCCATAAGTGTTAAATAAGTAGTGGTTATAAGAATGTTTTCTTTCCACTTCAATACCATATAATTTCCTGTCACCCTGACCTGAGTCACTGATGACAACCCAGATGCTTAAATAGAAAGGCCTGACAGACTGCCAGCTGCCCTTAAAATTCTAGCTCCTGCTCCCAAAACTGTGAGTTTTGTCTACAAAGCTCTCCTGTAAAGACACATGCACAAGGTGAGCACCAGGGTTTGGGAACCTAAGACAAATCCCTCCTGGCCAAGAGCTCCCACTGCTCTGCACCAGGCTTCCTCCAGGCTCTGCATCTGCTTCACACTCCTGTTTACAAATGACCAGAATAACCAGTTCCCCAAAGATCCAAGTATTCCTTTGGGGTACAGATGTAGGTTTGCTCTTCCGCAATCTGAGTAGGGGAGTGCCACACATTTCCCACTATCAGGGAAACCACTCTGAGCACTGGTCTTGTGCAAAAGTCCTTCCCTTGCTTTCACACCCCAATAACTGAGAAGCAGCCGAGGGACTGAACCTTGAACAGAGGGAAATATTCAGCATTTCCTACTTCCTTCTCATGGTGCCCAACAAAGCTACATCACCAACAGAGAGTGGGAAACCCAAGAAGCTGTTTCCAACACATTTTAACCTGAGGATGTTATGATCCCATGCTTTCTTTTGTATGCATTTACCAGTCCCTTCCCCCTGCTCTCTGCTAAATTAGTAGTTATTTATAATACTGTTGAACCAGATAAAGAAAAGAGCCCAAGAGAAAGCTTATAGTGACAACTTCCTACAGGTTTATCTCCTTAAGATGTCTCACTGCTAAGGGTCAGACACAGGACTGCTCTTCAAATCCACTTTAGATCAACCTCTACACCCCTGTTACAGCCCAGATCAGGAACACACTGCCCAGTGAAGCTCCAAACCACCCTCATTTGTGGTGGCTCAGTTCAGTGTGGAACAGTCTCACAAAGTAATCCAGAATTTTCACTGAAACTAAGCTCAGGAATGCACTTAATGCACACTAATCTTTAAGGCATTATGTCCATGGGACAAGACTAAAACTACAATGATATAAAAATGTCTAAAACTTGAAACCTGAATGTGGTCCCTCACACAAGCAATTTCCCCCTACAGATCCACTCATCTTGCTCCTCACCTCACTTGCTGCTTTGCTCAAATCCAATATGTGCCATGAAACCACATCCTAACGTAACACATTACTGGTACAAGGCCACTGGATTCCTGTCAACTCCGAAGATAAGGATGGAGTTCCACGCTATTAAGAAACAAAACAAGTGTAATTAGCTAATGGAGACCATGCAGTCCACACATATTTAACAGTACAGTCACTAGTTTTGAGCCACACCACCCAGAAGAGCAGACATTTCACTGAGCTGAGCCATGCAGAACTATCACATTCATGTTCCACATGGAGGATTTGCAAACAGTTGCATCACAAGGACTACTGCAAGTGTTAAACATCACCAGTGAGATGTTTTACCTTCATAGTAGCTCAGCAGGAGGTCGGGTGCCTCCTGTACAGCCCCTGGAGTTGCAGTGACACATTGCAGAGCCATTTATACCTGTGCCTCCTCCCAAGGGAGCCACACCAGTTGTGCCAGCTCCAGTCCAGCCAAACAGCTCTGTACCAAAGCAGTCACACCTCCTCCTGCTCCTGAAGCTTTGATCCCACGTGCTAGCCAAGCAAACTCTGCTGCCACAAAGAAGGGATGTGGCAGAAGAGGTTCTATGCAAAAGACAATGCTGACCCCATTTATTCAACTATTGACTTATGGTCTTATTTTAAGCAAAATGCCCAGAGCCATGAGAATTCTTTCATTGGTTTATAATAATACAAGATAATGCTAATGAAATAGAAAGATTTTCATGCCATTCTATGTCCATTTTCTTTTAAGCATACACAATTAATTCCAAATTTGCTGTAAGCTGATTATTCCTGTCATGGATTATTTCAAAGACAGACAACCTAAATCATACAATTTATTAATAGTTCAGGTTGCTGGGCAAACAAACAATCCTTTCAAGCACTAAAGATGCCTCCAATACATACAAACACACAGTGTTGGACCCAAGCTGATTCTACATAAAACCAGCTCAGCTATGTCCACCCATTCTCTGGAAGCACCAGCACCACAAACACCCTGCTGTCACCCAGTGGGGACTCAGTTTGAATGCCAACAGGATTTGCTGTTTAAAGAAACTTCACGTTGAAGTGAGTGCGAGCCTTCACTCTCTTTTCAACACATCCCATCTCAGAAGGCTCAGCAGGTTCCAAGCAGCATTAGATGAGTGAGGGCAATCAGACACTCTGCTGCAGTCAGGCTAAATTCCCAATAAGCCCCTTTCAACTTCCTCAGCACATGGACTGACCAGTCAGAGCACCCTCCCCCATCTGAGCCAACATCAAATTAATCACAGAATGCCCTGAGTTGGAAGGGATCCACAAGGACCACTGAGTCCAGCTCCTGGCCCTCCACAAGACCATCCCCAAGAGTCACACCATGTGCCTGAGAGCAATGTCCAAACGCTTCTTGAGCTCCGTCAGGCTGGTGCTGTGACCACTTCCTTGGGGAGCCTGTTCCAGTGCCCAGCCACCCTCTGGGTGAAGAAACTTTTTCTAATATCCAACCTTAACCTCCCCTGACAGTACTTCAGGCTGTACCAGTCCCCACAGAAGAGAGATCCATGTCTGCCCTCCCTCTTCACCTCATGAGGAAGCTGTAGACCACAATGAGGTCTCCCTTCTTCTCTCTCCAGGCTGAACAGGCCAGATGACCTCACATGGATTTCCTCTCCACAGCCTTCACCATCTTGGCTGCCCTTCTTTGGATACTCTCCAACAGTTTAGTATGTTTTTTTACACTGTGGTGTCCACAACTGCACAATATTCAAGGTGAGGCCAGCACAGAGCAGAGCAGGACAATTCCATCCCTGGTCTGGCTGGCAATGCTGTGCCTGATGCACCTCAGGACAAAGCACTTGTGCCCAGGCAACTCAGTCTTGCAGCTGCAGCTCCCATTCCTCCATCAGATGTTAAAAAACTTGGGAATTCAAATACCAGTCTTCTCAATCAAAAAATCATTGCACTGTTATCAAGAAAATATATCATTCTTCTGGAATAATTTCTCTTAACTATCCCAAGTCACTATCAAAAAGCTGTTGGATATGTGACGGTTTACAAGATCTGTTAAAAGCTTAGTAAGTACTCTCCAGGGCTTACACTGAGGGTATTTTAAATTGTTATAAAGACAGCTTTCAGGAGAAAAAGAATGAACTCAGAATAAATACACACTATGGAGAAAACCAGCAACAACAAGCAAACGAAAAAATGGCAACAAAGCAACTTCAAAACTCTCACAATATCCAATCTCATGTAAGCCTTTGCATCCTCACACTTGAGCGCCAACAGCCCAGCTACTGTCACTTCCCATGTTGATTAAATACTATGAGCTTAAAGGGAAAAAGACTACCATTGCTAGAGAGGAATGAACAAGCTGGCACAAAGGCAGTTCTGTTGTTTTCCTGAAGTACGGGGTCTCATCATATTTTCTACTTTCTAATGGTAACAAGTACCTTATTGCATCTTTTCAGTAGATACTTTTTCCCAAGGTCTGTATTGACGAGACATGGGGCACTGGTTTTAAACTGACAGAGGGGCAATTTAAATTAGACCTCAGGAAGGAGCTCCTGCTGCTGAGGGTGGTTAGATAGCACCTGGAGCTGGCTGGGGATTGTACTGTCTGAGAGTTAGTGATTCAGAGCTCAGTGGCATGGCAGTGACAAGGTATTTTTAGAAGTGTTTAGTGTCTGACACTAATTTCAGTTTGGCCAACTTCTGCAGAAATTCCTGTCAGCTGTAAAGGTAAAATCAAAAGTGTAAGTAAGAAACTTCAGTGAGGGATATGAGAGATCTTGTGGATTATAAAAAATCTGTGAAAGTTACAGGATGTCTCTGAAAAAGAACATGCTAATGACAGGGATTTGTTAATTTATTTGTATGGTCTATAACCAAAAATATCATAAAAGATATCTGTGCCTGAATCACAGAATAGCTTGTGTTAGAAGGGACCTGTAAAGACCATCCATGTGCAGAGACACCTTCCACTACACCTGGTCGCTCCAAGCCCCATCCAGCCTGGCCCTGAACACTTACAGGCATGAAACATCTGCAGCTTCTCTGAGCAGCCTGTGCCAGTGTCTCAAGTGAACTTGAATAAACAAGGCAACTTGAACAAAGTTTCTCTTTCCTTTTTTTTTTTCTGTCCACCCTGCAGTATCTGCTATTTCTTCTTACTTCTTCTGTAACTTGCTCTGTGCTGCATCACCCAGTTCTAGCACAAATATTTTCTGCTTAAAGCAACAATTCCTCTACATCCAGTTTGCCTAAAAAAAGAAAAATAAAAACAAAAATAGCAGCCTTGAGACAGTCTAAAGCCAGGAGACTTTCTTCTGTCATCACAGAACTTGTCCATCTGGAAGCCGCCCTGGATCCGCCTGGCATTTTTAGATTGGGTAAGGCAATGGTGCATTCTCCAAGATATGACTCACCAAGCATTTTTAATAAAAAGTTTGTGTTGAATTTTACAGCCCAGTAAGAATGCCTGAAATAATTAGGAAAATGAACAGTTGAAAACAGTTAAAAATGTAGGCTTTTCCTCCCAAATTATTTCAACTAATGAGAAACTCACTGCATTCTAACAGCAACCACCTCAAATATCAGTTTCTTGTGCCGGCTCGGGTGCAATTAGCAAGAAACTTTGAGAAGGAAACTAAACAGTATAGCAGAAACCCTGCCCAGCAGCCTGCCCTGAAAGACATAAACCACATATGCCTCATTTTCCTACTCCAGGCTCCCGTAATTTTCGGGAGTGCATTATAGTGCTTAACACTGTATAAGATAAAATGCAACTGAAAATTGAATGTTTGTCAATTGTCACTTACCTAAAGCAAATTGTCTTCACACACACCATCATAATTTTAAAACTGTATGCTGTAGGTGATAAGTCACCATTGGCAACCAGATGGGAAGAAAAATGTTATAGGGATACCTCACTGTAGATTTATCAGCTCTAGAAGAAGTACCCCATCATGTCTCCTCCAACATTATCAGAAACACTTGTCTTAAACTCAGTCATAAATTTAATAAACATTACAATTCTGGATATAATTTATCCCCCTCACTTCTATGAGCAGTTATGGTGGGTTCTTCAATTTACAGCACAAGACATGAAATGGGAAGTATTAGACTAAAACCTCAACCACCTCCAGGTATTTAATACCTTATGAGGATAGAGGAGGTCAAAATGTTTCGCCTGGGAAGTGACACAAAGCAAAAAGTGATGGTTTCTGCTGCTTGCTATTTTCCTTAGTCTGAGCATAGCTCAGAGCAAGAAACCAGCCTGGAAATGAGAGGTGACACCTGCAGGAAAGGCAGTACACGTCTCCACGAACAGAGACAGAAAAATGACACTAACTCACATTGCAGAGAAAACCAGAGATCTTTGAGGGCACAGGGAACGTATTTAGAAAAAAAAACACAGCACATTTTCTGAAGCCATGACTCAGACATTGTTCCATATATAGATTTATGCCTCTTCCTCTGTTCCTTCCCTTAAGTTAATTTTATAACATCTATTTGGCAAAACATTCAAGGTGAGTCACAAACCACCGAATTACAAATTCTGCTAAAACAAAGCCATGCCAAAAAGCACTGAAGAACAAAAGAATCATACCTCATTTATATTTAGTTCAAATCCAAAGCACCAAATAAGCAGTGAAAGTACCTTGAGGTCAACACCATATTTATAGGTGTTCCCTTAAAGCCTTCAGTAGATAATTAGCTCACAAAATAAGTTTGAAGCTGAAGACTCTGTTGCTCATCTGAGAAACTCTTTTTACAAAGTCATTCCTCTGAAAAATAAAAAATTGTATTTGAAGTTTCCTTTCTTCTATCAGTACTCCACACTACTACAAAAGCTTCAGCTCCTCCTGCAGATTTTTTTTCAGGATTCTTCTAGCCAAAAAGGACATCATGATCATAGCCCCAGGTTATGAATTCAAGAGTTATGTAAACAAGAAAATCTCTGAAAGCCTCTTGGGTTTAAATGAAAACTCCTTTTACGCTCCGAAGAAATGCAGAAATGCTTTGATAGACAGCCTACAATTTGGCACATCTCTAATTCTGAATGACAATTAGTACTTGAGCAAACATGGCAAGAACCTGGCTTTGAAATAAATTTACAAGAACTTAAAAGCATTATTCAGAGCATGCACAAAGTGTTCTCTTCATCTGTAAAAACAGACATGATGCAAGAGTCTGAATGGTCCCAGATTGGAATCTTGCAAAAACCACAAAATATGCTTAGCATTACAACAGGAACAAGTGTTTGTATCTGGCTTCATGCTGTCAGGGCATACTAATTGTGACATAAAGTTAATTTACTTTTTAGTGTCAGCATTTTAGTCAAGACAATAACCTGAATTTCTGGTGGAAAAGCACAGAAAGAAATCCTTATGAAATGGTTTTTACAAAAGCCAGTCAAAACAGCAAACTCTCAAGGGCACTCAACAATCTCAGACAGTTTTAAATGAGGCAAAATTGTTTCATTAGGTCAATTATGTTCTAAAAGTTCAGAGATCAAGTCCTTCAAATGTCTATTTCCACATGTATTTAGAAGGATTAAAGTAATTATTATTAAGATCATGATTTCAACCTGCATGGTTTGCAATGCTTCCAATCACAGGAAAATAGGGTTTGAAAGGACCTCTGGAGGTTACTTATTCCAAACTGGTCAGAGCAAGGTTAATCTCAAAGTCAAAACAGGTTGTTCAAGGCTTTGTGCAGCTAAATTTTAGAAGTCTCGAAAGGATGGAGATAAAATAGCCACCCCAAGCACCTTTTCTGATACTGAATTCTCCTAATAATTTTTCCACATTATATTCAGTAGGAATTACCACTTTCCTAAGTTGCAGGCATTGGTTCACAATTTTTCACTGTGCCTCCAAGAGTAGGTTCTTCTCCTTTCCAGGCTACACCTACTTCTTGCACCAGCCTCCCAACCACCCTCAACTCTCCAGTTCAGTGGCATTCCTGCTGCATTTGAGGGGAAGGAGGAGCAAAACTGGACACAGTATTTTAGAGACAGTCCTGTGAGTGCCAGGGAGTAGGGAACAACCACTTCCCATGACCTACTGGCTACTATCCTGCTTGTGCCCCCTGGTAGACAGTAAGGTAGTTCATTACTACTGCAGTACATCAAACATCCCCCAGCCCATTCACTGCGGAGTTTTTTTAGGTACTTCGTCATAATCTTGAGCATTTGAAGAAATCAGCATTATGTGAGCATCCCTACATGCCTTCCTCCTGCTTCACTCCCAGTAATTCTTCCCCTGTACCATTTGGCTGAAACATGCCAGAGGAGCAGCATCTCTAAAATAAGAGCTGCACATTTTTTATTTTTAGGGTTTTTTGCAGATTCAGCACTGAAGCACTCAAATCTCAGTCCTTCAGAAGGAAAAGATTTCAGCACTGCCCCAACACTTGCCCTTCTAATCTGATAACTGGCTGATCACCAAATATGCAGCTTGGAAGCAGCTACAGCATGTGCTGTGTCTTGCAGAGCTAATTGATAGTAACATCACGATTGGTATTTGAAGAATTTGAGAAGGGATCAGAGGCCTTACAGGAGTTTATGAAGAGCAGTCCGGGGCAAGGGATAGCAGTTGCTGCCATCAGGGGACAAAGTACCCAAGGCAAGTTCATAGAAAGCCAATCCTCACCTCTGCTGTTCTCAACACAGTCACTTGAAGGAGTAGTTTGGATTTCAGAAACACAAAAGAAATATTCTTGATTGTTCCCACATATTCACAAATACAAGCATAATCCTGAGGACCCAGCTACATACACATAAAGAAAAGTGAAATCAAGAGAGAAGAGTCAGCAATACAACCTCAGCTTTTTCAAGCACCAAGGTCAGTCACTGCTCAGAACTGGAAAACCAGGATCCAGCAGCGAACAGCAGGATCCAGCAGCTCTGTGTTGATGGGAAATCAGTACAGTCTCCTTGCTGCATGGAGATGGCAGACTGTGTCTTATTCTACTGACAGCGCATCTCTGGTTTCATGAACAGCTTTATTTCATCTGCTGTTCATCCAGCCTGAGGCTTTCTGTTACTGGTTATCTACCAGGGCAAGTTTTCTCCTACAACCTACGTATTAGAAGCTATTTACATTACAATCCATACATGTGCCTTATAGTTCTCTCTCAGTAAGGATGAAGCACTAAGACTGAAAGAGCAAACTCTTCCCACAAAATAAGCATCTAGGAAGGAAGGAATTTTATACACTCTTAATTGTGCTTTTACTTGACAACCTCACACTTATTTATATAGATAGCCCTATATCACACAATGATTTAAGAAATGCCTTCAAGGTCTCCTCAAGCTGCAAAGGGGATCAACTGAAATGGTTTCCAATTCCCCTACCTCCTTGCACCATATCCTTATTCAGATACTGGTAGGTTGTAAAAGCAAATCCTGTTATTCTTAGGCTTCTTGTAATGTGAATGTGTCAATGTAACAGTTTTTAGTAATCTTCCACTTCACAGACACTCTCCTTCCCTGTGCTGAAGGATGAGATGTATTTTCAGTAACTTGCGGGTCAGGCAAAGGAAGCCCTGTATTTGATTTTCAAGAGTAAAACAGCACAGTTCATGATCATTTACCCTTAATTAAAAGACTACATTCTGCTGTTTACACTTCTGAAGAAAATCTGCTGCCTCCTTATCTACCATACCCACGAGAGAATGGGATTAACATATTTGCTTTTATCTTCATGGCTTCAAAAGCCTTGATCACCTCAGCACTTCTACTGCCTCACCTGCAGCACAGCATCTCATTCCACCTGGCTTCAGAATAGCACCAACTCAGCTGAACATAGCAACAAGTGTTGTTTGGGACACTGAGGTTTCAAACAAACAGCCCATGGCCCACCCTGTAGACACTCCAGCAGCTTGTAAATCCAGCTAATTTTGTCAAGTCTTGTACCAAAATCTCTTAGCAAAAGAATATTCCTCACTTAACCTCTTTGGAAAGGGAAACAGATGGGCTCTGCTTTTCAGGAACAACTGCTTTAGTCACTTACAGAGACCACAGTTTTACAGTGACTCCAACAATCTGAGGCTAATGGAGTGACCCTGCATGGTCTCTCCCTACTCATTCTCATTTCACCACCTCTTCCCCTGTGCTGTCTCACAGTTGTGCTGCTCCAGGGTGTGTCGGTCTAGTTTGCTGCCAAATCAGCCAGCTGGTTCTCTTCCAGCTGGATTCAACCCTGGCCAGTGTCTTTAACTACATCATTGTGTGGACACATGATCACTAAACCTGCCAAAAAGGGAGATTAAACAACACACTGATATCTGCATTATCCAGGGATTGACCATACCAAGAAATGATGGATCTAGCATTCTCCTGGTAGTTTGTTCTAGCAATTAATAACTTCCCTGACAGAAACATTTATATGTTAAAATGAGTGCAAATAGCAATTTGATTTACCTCAAGTTTTAGGCAGGCTTATTCTACTTAATCTTGTATTTACTGGTTTATGATAGTGCTAAATAAGCCAAACTCCATAAAAGCATTTAAGTGATGGGAATATTGCAAGTCCAGCCCAACTGCAGAAAATCAGGATACAGAAGAACAGAAGCATATTTTTACACATTGTGCTCAGTCCTCTTCTCAAGACGTACACATTATTGAGAACCATAACCAACACCTACAGAAATACAAAAGGCATATCAGTAACAGGTTCTAGCTCTTTAGAAACTGTTTTCTCTTTAAAGGTATTATTAAATCAATTTAAAAATTGCAAATTACAAGTACAGTTTAAAAGGAACAATTGGCTGGCTTAAAATGGATTGGGAGGGATAAAAAAAACCCCTTTAAAGATACAGAAAAAGACAGCTGTGAAATAACCAGTTTGGTGGATCTTGAACACTTAAGGAGAGCAATTAATATAGATACTCAGAAGAAATGTATGAAATTTTAGTGTGGATATACTGCAAAGTAACTGCAGGTTAAAATAGAAAAGGAGAAACACTCTACATTCCCTGACTCCTGAAATTCAGTCCCATCCACTCTCTTACCCAGGAGGTAAGGACTGCAGCCAGAGTGAGGCCATCCAGCTTGCTGCCATGAGTGCAAAGCTGGCATGGGAGTTTCTCCCCACCAGACAGCTCACCAGCTCCCAGCAGGGTTGACAGCCACTGGAGCCAGGGCAAGCCAGACACAGGCACTGCACAGCTCAGGCCCCTTCCAGCTGCGTTCTGGAGTTATCTCTGAAGCACAGCCTGGAACTGCACCCACAGCATGACTTCGGGACAAGGGAGATTATATGCAAAGCAGCCTTAAAACAAATCTGTTCATAGCTCAAGGTACAAGTTCAGACTTAAGTGATGAGATTCTCCTTCACTTTATGAAACTAGTGGGTTTGTACCCTCAAGCAGCACAGACGGAAACTCTTCTCCCTGAGTGCCAAAGATGCATTGAAAAGAAACAACTTGAAACATTCTGACAAGTTTACTTTTGTATTTTTCCTGAAAAATGAAGAAACTGTGCAACTTGGGGAAATAAAAACACACTAAGAGGAATGAAGGTTTTCCGGTATGTTACCAATAAAGCCACAATTGAACTGAAGAGCCAAAACTGGAAGATAAAATGTTTCTATCAGGGCCAAGCTGACAACTGGTGAAAGTGTGCTGCAGCTGATATCAGTGCCAGTAGCACCCTCCTCCTCTGCAGCCGTGAGCTCAGTCTCAGTTTTCGGACAGCCAGCCTGGCTGAAAGCTGACTCAGGAAGATGGGGAAGTTTCAGACTGTTTGGTTCATACAAGCAAGAGAAGAGGACAATGCTTATTAGTCAGAGGTAAGCAAAGGCTCAGACTTAACTTCAGTGCCAGCTTAAAAAGATCAAACTATATCCTCAGTCAAAAACATTTGACAAAGGCTGACCACTTAGTAATTTTATCAGAGGCAGAAACTGATGACTTAAAAGTCTTCCTTAAATAGAAAGTTAGGCAAGTTTCCAGGAACTCTAGCAAAACTGCGTTATTTAAAATTAAAGTAAAAATCATTAATAAATCCCATCCACAAATATCTATTCACAGCTGCTGCAGAAGCAAAAATAATGAGATTGCCTAGCAATGCTTAATTCCAAAACCATTTGCCTCTAATGACAAAAAGTATGTTTACAGTGATTTACTTACTGTTAAGAAACAGTGTAATCTTAAACCATTTAAATAATTTAAAGCAACACTTTATCTAGTTAAAACAATGAACACAATAATATTCATTTAGCGTTTCCTTAACAACAATGTCAAATTTAAATTCAATTTGCAGTCACAAAGCTCTTCAGCACTAAGTGGAGAGCAACTGCAGCCCTCACCTGTAACATCACAGGTCAGCACTGCACAAACTGGTGAAATTAAAGGAAAATGCTTCATTTTCTTAATTATTCAAAATATTATATTCTAATTTATTCTGCTGAAAGCAATACAGACCTAATACAGATTTCACAAAATGTTCTGAGTTGGAAGGGACCTACAAGGATCATTGAGTCCAACTCTTAAATAAATGGCCCATACAAGGACTAAACTCATACCCTTGGTGTTTTTAGCACCAGGCTCTGATGAGCTGAGCCAATCTCAGGGTCATGAGCATATTACAGGCAATAAATATTCCTTTAAGAAAAGTGAACTTAATATTCTAAATTACCTCATATTATACTCTCCACAGTGTACATCATCCCAAAAGTGGAAAGATTCAACTCATTTGGCAGAGAGACACATATTCTGATTTTTCCTTCAGTCTGATTTAGGACTCTGGCAACAGCAAGACTTAAATTTTTGTTCAAAAACACCTACAATGCATCGTTTTCTTTGTTCAAGATTTCTGAAAAAGTATTTCATACTGATTGTATATGAAGAAAGTCAATTCTGCACAGAAGTAGTGAAGTAAAACACAATCCCACCCAAAAACTCTTGTTGGCATTAGTCAGAGAAGGTAAATAGCAGTGCTGGTGAAATGAAGTTTATGCTGGGAAACAGGGAATAATTTAGGGTAAAAGGACACTTATTAACATAGCAAGAGTTCACACCAGAAAAGTGGCAACTGGAAAGGCAGTTTTAGTGCTTCAGTCCAGCTGCCACCAGTGCACCAGGACAGCCATGGGTGATGCTCAAGCAGGGTTGTGCTTCCACCACCACAGCACTGAGGAAATCTGTTTCTCACCACCCCACATCCAAAGTAAGGGACAGCAAAGGCTTAGGCGTCACCTCCACTGAACACTGGGCACATTTTAGATCATTAGCACCTTCACAAGTCAGAGTAGAAACAAAAAGCAATTATGGAAAAGTGTCAGGAAAGAAAAATCTGAATGCAATTTAGCTACCTTACAAAGCAGAGGATGCCACCTTAAAAAAAAAATACCCACTTTAAAAGGGGCAGAAGAAAAGGGTTAAATCCCTGCCAAGAACCAGAGACACATTTTAAGTGCCCAGGTAGCAATCACAGCTGATAGAAATCGCTACACCCCAGACCCACTAGCAACAAATTTCACCTGATTGACTCAACACTTCTGTCAAGACGAGTCACTTTGAGCATTTTCATTGCTGCACTTTCCTAACAAATCATTTTTATCAAGCCAGGTTAAGGAACTACCAGACCAGCAGTCATATGTGACAGCATCTCCAGAGAAGCACAATGAATGGGAAGAGCAGAGCTGTGGCAGCCAGAGCAAGACAGACCAGGCCACATAGCACAGTGCGCCCAACCACACATTTCCTGTGTTTATGCAACAAAAACCCACTAAGGGAAAGAAAAAAGGAAAAAACAAGCAGAAGCAGACAACTGAGAAAGCCGGTGAAGGTGAGGATAATTCAAGGGCAAGGTCCTGCCTAGCTGAAACTAAAGCCCTTCGAACTGTTAGAAAAAAGAAAATGCAAGAAGAAATCAAGACAGCAAATATAACTGCACACATACAGGAAGTTAACTCTTAAATAACATGAAAAACTCTTTTCAACAAGATGAAAACATAATCAGTACTACAATACATGATCAAAATAACTGTAAAGGTGATCAGCACGTGGAATGACTGGCACATGACAAAAGAAGATGTAAAGAGACTTCTCAGTATGAAGCCACCAAACACTCACCCACCATTTCTCAAAAATACAAAGGAGTCTGGCAGAACAAGGAGCAGTTTTAGGGCAAAAATACCTCACACTGAAAGGATGTATTTCTCCCACGCATTCCCATATATGTTAAACAGGGACTCCCACTGTCACAGATAGTGGTGGTTGGCAAAAACCACAAGGTTTTTTTGAGCCCTTAGGGATGGACAACCACGGACTTTAACTATCTATAAAAAATGATCTGGTGAAACCACAAACACCTCTGAGAAAGTTCATAAATCACTAACTGGCAGACTAGGGTTTTTTATTAAAAGAAAAAAAAAAACAAAAAAAGGAAAGGCAAAATAACTTTTCACTGCAAACCTGCTTTCCATATCCTTTTCCTCCCTACCTGCCTCCCCAGTCAGGACTCTCAGTACAGCAGTTCTTATATTCTTGAGGGGGAAAAAAAAAAAAAAAAACAAAAACAAAACACAAAAAAGGCAAGAGCTGAGCTGACAGAATCTCTAGCATCCTTTGATGAGATTTCTGCTCAGGATCAAAGTCAGTTTTCCCAGTTACTGTAATCTGGTTTCCCAGTAGCTTAGGCATGTAACTTCCAGAGTCAATTTTACATCACCCTCCTTTACGGTTTTGTCTACAATAAAGAAAATGGTACTAAGAAACCACTTTGCTGACTGCTATAAGTACAGTTGGTCAACATCAGGCTCATCAAGTACCTGAGTACAGAAGGGTTTAACAACTTGAACTTCTGATTGTCATTTTACTCTACAACGAAGTCTGACTGAAGCTCAACTGCACATCCCACCTTACACATTTCTTGGTAAAAATACCAATGGCAGGACTCCTCATCTATCCTATCCCATTTGCTTGGGGGTGTATGGAGTAGATTTTTGGTTTTTTGTGGGGGAGGTTATTCTGTGAGGGTTTTTTGTTTGTTTTTGAATTGAAGAACAAATCCTGAAGTAATGTTATGACAGGTTCTTGGAATACTAGTGGTAAATACTGAAACTGTCACTGTCTCCACGACAATATGTTAATCTCTCCAACTTAATATCAGTCTAAGACAGCAGAAGACAATTCGGTCAAAGACTTTTCCACCTAGAACATCTGAATACATTTTTTCCCTTTAATCTGTTTATCAAGCTGTTTCTAGAGTCATACACACAGGATTAACTTGGTGCAGAAGGCAGAGAATTATAATGACAGAACTCAAGGGTGTCACTGGACATTACCAATAACTTTATATGGTCTTGTGTGCATCAGCTCTGACCACATCTCCCTCCCCATCCTTCAGACACCTGAATGACACGTGCTCTTGAAACATTAATTTCCACCTACCAGAAGAACATGAAAGTACTTGTTTCCAAGGCATTCTGTACTCCTGTCCTTCTCCTTTTGGTTCCTCCACAGTCATACGGGCTGTTCTTACTTCTCCATAAATCTCAAAAATCCTTGAGTTTGTCCAAGATACCTCAACACACCTCTCTATGCCACTTCTTAGATGAAAAATCCCTTCTGCAAGCTGACATAAAAGACAATCTCTTATCAAGAGCAAGCTCTACCACAATGCCAGAAATAAAATAATCAACTAATGACTTCTCAAGGTAAACTGTGAGGCAACTGCTAATTACAGTGAGTGCAGAGCAAGCTACAGTTACTTCTTTTTCCAATCTCAGTTTTAGTGATGTTTTATTGTACATTCCTCACCCCTTTTGACCACAAGAAAGAAATTCTTGGAAATCTGAATAAAGGACAACACATCCAGAGAAAACCTGCTTAAAAGGCTCTGGGATTATTATACAATCCTTCCTAGAGCTTGGCCACCATCCTGGCAGGAACTGCTCTGTAACTGCACATACACAAATTGTTATGGTAATAAATAACCCACACAACAGCAATAGTCGACACACTGTGTGCATCCACTCAGTTCAGTCATATCTGGAACAGTAATAACATGGTCATTATGGTCATTAGAAGAGGATTTCCTTTAGAAAAGGAAATTTAAGGACAAAAATACATACAACCATGTCATAGAATAATCATATACAATCATGAATTGGACTCAGCCCTTCTACAGTATTCCTAACTATACTAATTGAGTATACTAAGAATTTTAATAACCCAAAACTACCATATGTCAATCCTGAGCTATTTGTCATTTCAGCATTACAGTCGGAGTTCAGTATGTTTAATTAGCACACTAAGCCTTTATGCTATAGGAACTACCATCACAGGCCCCCACAATGACCTGGGCAGACATTTTCACTTGCAAATAAAACAATGCAGCCCGAAAAGAAATGAAGAGCAAGTCTTAACTATTCTGAATAATCACAAAAAGCATCGAAAAGTGAGATGTTTGGTTTCTACCAGAATTTAAAACACTAATTTCATTTTATATTTTCAGATTCCATGTTAAGTGTGCTTTAACTCTGTAAGATAACTTCCACTGAGATGAACACACTGAAGGGCAGATCTTGATAATCAGCAGAACACCAGCCAGGAGGATCGCGTCTAGCTTCACTAACTGCACGTTTCATCTGCACACCGTGCACTTCTTCATTTTTATGCACAACGGGGAGGCAGAAAATCTATCCAAAACCCAGGTATCCTTTCACTTCAAAAGCTTTACTCCCGTTGTGACGGAGCATGTTTGCACACAGCAGCATAAGCACTCAGGGCACTGAAGCCACTGCCACCCGCGCCCCTGCACACAACCCCCACGAGTACACCGGTGTTACACAGCAGAGCAGAGCAGGGTCGAGGTATCAGAGACAGACAAAATGATCCGCACACCGTTTTAGACTCCAGTGAAGTCCAAAGTCTCTATAAAGAGGAAGCTGCTATAGGCAAAGAGGGCTCTCAAGAGTGATATCTAAGTCACTCGTTCATACTTCCCTATGCCGACGCTTACATTAAAAAGCAGACACATCACAACCGATTGCCTCCAGTGTGAACCTGAACTGGCATCTCCTGAACACAGGAACGCTCCAGTGGTTCTACATTCGCTCTCTTCAAAATACATAGTGCGTCTCGCCTTGGTGGGGAAATGGGCGAAGGCGCAGCTCAAATTGACGACGAGTAGAAAAAAAATAAAGGCGAAAGGGCTCGATTTAACTATAAAAACTTTTATGCTTCACCAAGTCACTCCCTCCAAGCAGCACCGGGCATTGCTGTATACCTCGCTCTCCCCACCGAAACCCACGGAACCCCACAGCGCCTCCTCCCAGCCCGGGGCCCTCCGCAGCCCCCGGGACCGGCCGGGCGGGACGGAGCGGCCCCGGCCTCTCCCAAGAGGGAGGGCTCACCGAGCACCTGCCGCACTCGCCGGCCCGGCAGCTCCTCCACTGGCCCCCGGGTATCGGCACCATTCCCGCCCCGGGCACCTCGGAGGTTGCCCAGGGCCCCGCGGGTCCGCGCCCTCCCCTCAGACAAAGGGCGGCGAAGGCGACCCCAGAGAAGCGGAAAGAGGGGGCCGGTCCCGCCGCCCTCCCCGCCGCGCTCACCCATGCTGCGCCCGCCCGCCCAGGCTCGGCGGAGCGGCTCCGGGTCCCGCCGACGCGCTCAAGCCGGGCACTGCGGCTCCATCCGTGGCACTACCGGCGTGGAAGGGGCGGCTCCGAGCCGCGGGCGGCTCGGGGCAGGGGCGGCTCGGGGCAGAGGGGCCGCTCGCCCGTCCCGTCCCGCCGCTCCCGCTGCCGCCTCAGCCGAGCTCGGGCACCGGCGGCTCCGCCCCGCCCACGGCGGGGGGCGCCAAGTCCCGCGAGAGCCGCGCGCCGCCGCCGCCCCCACGCCGTTGCCAGGCGGGGGTGACGTCACTGCCCCGCCCCGCGCGGGGAGCTCGCCCCTCCCCCGGGACCGCCCCTCAGAGCAGGGACCCTCCCCCCCCCCCCCCGACACTGCCCTCCTCGTCACACCCTCATCATCCCCCTTGTCAGACCCCGCGTTAGACTCGTCATCAGCCCCTCGGCTCTCCTCTCATCACCGTCCTCATCAAGCCCCTTCTCGTAACTCCCTCACAGCTCCCTCATCACTCCCCGGTAAGCCTACTCACAGCTCTCTCATAACTCACTCACAGCCCCTTCCTCAGCCTCCTCATCGCTCTCCTCGTCGCCCCCTTCACGCAATCACAGAATAGGTCAGGTCAGAAGGGACCACAGTGGGACCTCCCTGGTCAAGCAGAATTACCCAGAGCACATGGCATGGGATTGTGTCCAGCCAGTTCTGGAATACCTCCACTGAGGGAGACTCCACACTCGTTCTGGGCAATCTATTCAGTGCTTGGTCACTGCAGAGTAAAGAAATTCTTCCTCATGATCTGGTGGAACTTGCTGGGCATCAGTTCCTGCCTGTTCCTCTGCTGCCATTGCTGAGCCTATGGACCAGAGCCTGGGCCCTGCTCTGACCCTCCCTGCACGCAGGGATAGACCGGGATGAGGGCCCCTCTCAGTTTTCTCGACTCTGAACAGCTCCAGCTCCCTCAGCCTTTCCTCGTAAGAAAGATGTTCCACTTCCTTCATCATCTCCATAGTCTCCACTGGACTCACTTCAGGAGATCCATGTCTCTCACAGAGCCCAGGACAGGACACAGTACTCCAGATACCCGCTCAGCAGGGCTGAGCAGAGGTGCAGGATCACCTCTGTGACTTGCTGGCAATGCTCTTCCTAATGCACACAGGATTTCTTTCGCCTTTTTGGCCTTGAGGGCTCATAAACAACACCATCCCCCTCACCACTCCCTTCACTGCTGGGGCCACTCCACACCCTTGCCCTGCTTCAGGGCACAAAGTCCTCCTTTTCCTCTGGGTCTGGAGCACAACTCTTATGAGGAAAGGCTGAGGGAGCGAAGGGGGCTCAGGTTGGAGTCATTCACAGAAAGCATGATTACACACTGGAATGGGTAGCTCAGAGACAGTGGAGTCACCATCCCTGGAGGAATGTTCACAAAGACCGGACATGGCACTTGGTGCCTGGATCCAGCTGATATGGTGCTGTCTGGTCACAGGTTGGACTGGATGATTGAGAGGTCTTTTCCAACCTAACCATTCCCTTGGCCAATGTCATTAATATCATGCACATTTGTGGGCTTGTGCACTGCTTTTGAAGAGTTAATAGGGTAGGGGTCTTTTTTTGTTGGGTGAGGGGTTTTGTTTTTTTTTTTTTACTTCAGATGCATGTAGGAAAGTTCTCCAAGCTATATCAGGCTGCCACTGTTTAGGTTTTTGTGGGAAACTCAGGAATGAGTGAAACAACTACTTAGAACTGAAGCAATTTAAAGAAAAAACCCTGACCCTGAGGCCAAAAGGACAAGTAAACATGGTCTGGTTTTGATGAAAATCAGAGAATATAACACAGCAGGGCTCTCTGAAATGAAAATATTCCCTCTTCCTTGTTGCAGACATCCTTTTATGAGTGGTTCCAAATGAGCTGTTTCAGCCAAGCTCAGGACAAAATTAGCCTGAAAAGAATGTCAAGTATTTCCAGGAGTCAGCTTTTGCTTAGCATCTTTCTCATGGCACAGAAAGGGAAAATGAGTCAGATCATGAGCACTAAAGACAAAACATGAAGTCTGAGTGTATAAACAAGTATCTATCACATTTTATTATGGTATTTTACTAGCTTCACCATACTTCGAGGCAGGTGCTTCCATTTTTTTCAACTGCAGAACTGGGAATGTACAAGTCATAGTCAGAATTTCCTTGAAGCAGGTGCAGTGTTTTGCTGATAAATGGCCCCATGATGCTACCCCTAAAAGGAGAATTTATTTTTTATAAAACTACAACCTTCCTGCACCCCCAAATTTAAAGTACTTAACAAGAAGAGGAGGTTCGGGACAGAAAGGAAACATCAGCCTTAAAGTTTGAAGTTGCTCCCAATAAAGATTCAGAAAATAACTTCCATGAGAATGAATTATCCTCATCTGTCTAATGTATCGCTTTTTTCCACTTCCTTTGCAGAGCTACATGCTAAAAAAAGAAAGATGAAGGATAAGAGGAATTATACATTTTATCTGATGTAGCAGTTTTCACTTTTATAAACTCTGCCACAAAGCTAAGTGTGCATGAACAAGAGGTGAGAAATAAAATGTCCATAGTGTACATGTTTACAGAGCATTGAGGGAGCTCCATGTAGCCTTCTTTCTGGAAGCTTCTTTCTTGAAGCTGGCCAAATCTTATTCCAGTTCATATTCACTCATGCTGACATAAGCTGCCTATGCCCCTCCCTTGAGCCTAGAACAGGCTGGAGAGCAAAGCCCTGGCTCTTGGTTCTTACGCTGTGGACAGGTAAGATGCTGACTTTGTGAAATTCTGTTTTATTTCAGCATGTCTTAATAACTCTGTCCAGGGCTGGCTCAAAGCTTCTTAGAAGCCTGAGTACAAAACCTGAGATTTATTCCAAACCCATCTCCTCCAATGATAATGCACCAGCATCTGCTGATCTTGTTCTTCCGTCTCCATCCTCTTTCCAGTACCAGTGAGGCAGAAGTGGGATGGCTCCTGAGGGAGCCCCTGTGGCTACTGAGCCCAAGTCTCTTTATCTGTGGGAGACTGCCTGCAATGCTGCTGAATCCATCATCTGCAGCCTGAGCAGTTTGCTCTCTAAAGCCTGGGCTGTGGCCCGTGAGGTGTGTGGCACTGGCGGTTGTGTCTGCCTCACACTTTGTTCAGTTTGACAAGACTTCACAGCACTGAGGTTTTCAAAAGTGCAAGTCTGCTCATGTGTGACTCAGAGCAGCATGGGGACCCATATTTAGCATTCTCATATGCGTTGGCAATTGTAATACATGTAAAGAAAATACATCTGTGCCAGACTATTGACTATTTTCACTCAACTGTTAAATCACGTGACTACTTAATTTCTTTTCTCTATGCTCTATGTCTGGTGGCATGTACTAAATGCTTATTTACCAAAAATTGCCCTCTAAATTACCTACAATGAGTTCCTTCCTCATTTTCCACTTCAGTAAAAGCTGAAAAATTTAACGAGCCATTTTCCCTTGGATATTAGTCAATAATTGGTATTTATGCAGTCCTTTGAAAATAGTTTTACTTGTATTCAGTTATACAGGGAACACTGGCTCTTGCTTTTTATTCAGACCTTGCTTTCAGTTCAAGGTATAGAGAACTGATAGTCTGACTCTATGGAATTATAAAAGTGCATATTTGTTTCCGAGCACTTTCAAATCCAATTAGGTTCTCAAAAATAACACAATTGTCTCACAAATTCATTCAACAAAACCTTTTAAAATGAAAGATTAGCATTTTAAATGTTTTAGGATTGAGCTTAATGGAATATCTGAACTTCTACCTTGCTTTTAAGAGAGGAAGAGTTGTGACATACTTGCAGATCGAGATAATATCCACTGTTAACATCAGTAACTGCTATAATTTTATTTTACAAGAGAGATCATTGTATAGTTCCTGCTATGGAGGTTTAGAACACACAATAAGAATGATATAATTTGTCACCACTAGAGCTGATTTCCCTCACAAAAAAACTAGTAATAATGAGACTTTTCCCTAGTATTGCTACAGTGAACATTTCACTTGACCTTTTTTGCCACTGTGGTCATCTTAAAATTACTCCAGTATTTCCAAATAAAGAAACCTAAAACAGGAAGTTTCAAAGCTTCTCTCTAGAGTGCAAAAAATAAAGGAACTGACTTTTTTTTTATTAAAAAAAGTATGTTACCACACAGTGGTTTCATGCACATTTGTGTGGCACATGCATTGCAATAATTGTACATTCCCCTTTAACCAAATAATTTGCTCCCAAACATTCCAGCTGAGTTGATTTTTCATGCTTTTAATTCTCTAATACATTTTTCATTGCAGAAACTTCTTGCACAATGATAGCCGTAAAAATTGACTGGAAACAAGCAGCTTCTAGCACTAAGGAGTTAAACAGTCTGGATGGTAAAATTTCACCTTTTCAACAGCAGTTCCTGCCAGGTAACAACAGTACTGAAAAAATAGGATTGTGTTGAGAAGTTTAAAAATTATCTGGATGAGCAAACTCCCTCTGCTGGTTTGAAGCAGCAGCAGATATATTTCATGTAAAAACATACAAACTGAGAAAATATTCATTCAACGCACACAGTACTTTTCCCTTCACTGCATAATCAGTGAAGAGTGAATCTGTTTATTCCACAGAAGGAGGCAGGATTCTTATTAAAAAAAAAAATAAAGCAGAAAATATAAACCCACCGAGCAGTTCTTTTGTAAACAAAAATTTTATCAAAATGCAGATTTTCAAGCAAGGGGAAAAAGAAGCTTGCATATTAATATTGAATTTTTTTTTTTTTAACCTCTTGTGAAGGTGGTTGCATGGAGCATGTCCAGAGAAGGGAAGAGAGCTGGGGAAGGGTCTGGAGCACAAGTCTGAGGAGGAGCAGCTGAGGGAGCTGGGGGGGCTCAGCCTGGAGAAAAGGGGGTTCAGGGGGAACCTTCTGGCTCTGCACAATTCCCTGACAGGAGGGTGAAGCCAGATGGGTGGTGGACAGAACAAGAGGAAATGGCCTCAAGCTGAGCCAGGGATGTTCAGACTGACATCAGGAAGAATTTCATCAGTGAAAGGGTTGTCTGGCACTGGAATGGGCTGCCAGAGAGGTTGTGGAGTCATCATCCCTGGAACTCTTCAAAGAAAACTGGATGTGGCACTCTGTGCTTTGGTTTAATTGACATGGTGGTGTCCAGTCAAAGGTTGGACTCAATGATCTTGGGAGCCTTTACCAATTTTAATGATCCTCAGATTCTATTATTATTCAAAGAAGCAAAGCAAACTTTGTTTTTCCTGTTATTCCTACCCACTGCAGATGCTCCATAAGGGACATCTGAGCAGCTACACAGAGTCACAGGCTGGACCCTTTGGGTACAGCAAACTCCCTCCAGCCAGGCCAAGAGCAACTGGTCAGAGTCTGTCTTGCAGATGACTGCTGAAGGAGGAAGAAAAACTGTAAACAGCTAGACACAGCAAGGATCACCAGAATACAGGTGATCCTAAGGATCCTAAATACTAAGGAATTTGTGGGGCCGTTTTTCAGGCTGTTGAAAGAATCATGTCCTAGTGCCATATTTTTCAAACCATGGAATGTGTGTCAATGCTAATCTGTAAGAACTCTATAAGAACTGGTCTGCAAATAACTGCAAATGACTTCGTAAACCAACCATATTTTGCATTCTCACTCATTAAGCAAGCAACCAATTGAAATGACGGAAATTATATGGACACTGGAAGTTTATCCTGATTTGATTTGTCTTTAACTGAAAACTATTGTGGCAACACTACAAACATGGTTTGTTTTTTATTGGTTAAAATCTTAGTTGGAAAAGTGGAGGAACATCAACCAGCGGAAACAAATTCCTCTTCCTTTGTTTCAACCACTCTTGGTCTATTTCCTTCATTATTATCAACCTCCTCAGTCAATCACATTCTTTTTGCTATAATCAGTTCAGCCTTGACTACTGAGTACTGTTCCTTTTCCTCATGTTATTTCTTTGCCACATGCCAAAAGCTCCATTTTGCTGAGCTGAGAACAAGACAGGAAGCCAGGACAAGTTTCAATTCTGTGGCCTCATTGTGACATATAAAAATACATCCTTCAAAAAGCATCCCATGTTGATTTAAACATTGTTTAGATGACACTGACACTGTGTAGATGACAGCCTGTCCTGTACTAAATATTTTTAAAGTTCTGAATGAAGTATTAGAAATGTCACTCCAGCACAGGTATGAAATAAAGTACTTCTAACTGTTGAATCCTGAAAGAAAAGAGCTGGGGGAGAGGGAGATGTTTGTGAAATTCAGGCTAAGTACAGGCAATGATTAATCACATTTCTGCCATGAGGCCATTACAGCAGCAATCTGAAAGAGGAGTTGCCTATCCTGATGACAGCTATTATGTTTTTTCGTTGACCTCTCTTCTGAGGATGCAATTCATTTATACTGGGCTATTACAACTAATTAAAACAAAGCTGCAAACAGCAGGGAGTGTGTGGAGTAGCTCCATCCACATTATGCTGATAAAAACCAGTTCACATGGACATGCAGTCGTTAATGGTACAACCACATGTGTAGCTGTGTGTTTCAAAAATATTCTGTTTGATTTGAACGCAAGAGAGTTTTCATCTCACAGTTTGTACATCACACTGTACTTAAGAAGAAGGAGGAAAAAAGCAAACTGTGCTTTTCATTGGCTTTTTTTTTCCTCTTCTCTAATAAATAACCATCTACCTCCTTCCTTTCTAGGTACATTTGGCATTTTGCATTTGTATTATGTCCCTTTGGCAGCCTCTGTTTGGGATTTCCTTATATTAACATTTAGCACAAAGGAATCTCATCTTCAGGGTCCAATGGGCTAATGGTTTCCTTCGGCATCTGAATAAATCAACAGCTGTGGCCTTCAGCCATTTTGTCTTTCCAAAATAAAAGTAACGAGAAGCTGCTTGTTGTTGTTGTAACAGTTCTCACACATGCTCTGCAAGCAGGATACAAAGCCTTTTTTCTGCAGAGATGACCTCACACAAAACATACAGCATTAGCAATGTAATTTTCCCCTCACTCCATCAGTAACAGCAATGTAGCTCAAGTTGAAATGATCAGAAGATACAAAATTTGCTCAAAAGTCAGTGAGATTTATTAAAACATTTGATATGTAAATACTCATATCACAGTAAATGCACACACATTATATATGTGCCTGCATTTCTGTGTCACAGGCAGGATGATGGTATCAACTGAAAGTGCATTTTTATTCAAAGACAGTCACTGATACCTGTACAGGCCCTTTGTGCTGGAAGTGTGGCTGCCAACAGCAGCTGAAGCACTGACACAGCAACTTCAATGTGTCACTCTTTAACAATGAACTTCTCTTTCTGGCTCTGTCACTCCTGTGCTGGTTCTGGTGCTCATCTGATGGTTGTGTTCAGTAAGTTCAGTTTCAACACCCAGCTGGAAAATTTAAAGCAGGGAACTGTTAGTCTTTAGAGCGGTGTGGACTTGTAGTTGAATTATGTCTGACTGGAATTTTTAAAATTCCAAATAAAACCAATCTATCACCAAAAGACTGGATTAGGTGCAGAAACTCTGCACAAGCTACTTGCACTCAGGGAACTATATGGGGTGTGATCGTCTTGGGGGGTGTTTTGTGGTTTTGTTGTAGATTGTTTTTTAATGGAAGTACAGTAAAGACACACCCTGAAGGTTCCAGGACACAAAGACACAGTTTTCTCTTCAGAGAGTTTAGGAGAAAGGGATGTGAAGTTACCTGTAAGTTTACATTTTTCTGTACTGATTTTCCTAAGCTGACAATGCCATGAGCAGGGTGCTCCCATCAATACCCCAGGCCCCCACAGAGGGGCCAAAACAAAGCAGTGCAAACACACTTCATGCCTTAAGCTCAGCAACAAAGCCTCTTCTCTCTTCATCCTCCAACAATGTCAGATTGTCATTAATTTTCTTGAAACTGGCAGCCTTTTTGTGAGTGCTGTTCAGCCGCTTTTGAGTTTATAAATAGCATTCCCAAAGGGCAGTCATTCTGTTCGCCTGTGGAGTTGCCAGATTTGACCAAATATCCACTGTTAGAAAATTCTATAACGAAACACTATTTCACCTGACAATAACACACCCTCACCTTCAGTTATACCAGCTGAACTCTATGAGCTTCTAGAGTCAGTAGATGCTTCAGTGAGGTGTATAATTATTTCCAGCAAGCTACTAAATTTTACAAAATAATGTTTCCTGCATATTTAGTTCTCAAAGTTATTATGTAAATAACAACTGACAAAACGATTAGGCATTACTACAAGGAGAAAACATTGCCCAGTGCTAGAAGGGATACACATTTCTCCCTGCTTGGTCCCAGAAAAATAAAACCCTATGGATTAATTTTTTTTGTTGTCAAAAAAAAATCAGAATTATTATTGGATCTATTAAATATGAAATATTTAAAATTAGAAGTGTAAGCTCTCCTCTTAGTAAGGTACTTGTGAGTATGAGGAAGGGCCCCTTGGCAGCACTTTGAAGGCTTTCACTGATTATTTTTTGTTGTTGTTATGCAAAGTAAGAACTTAGATGTTTATCTACATTCCTGCAGGCTTGTATATCCTCTCCCTCGGGCCACTGATGCCTGCTGCCAGGAATACACATCAGGTTTTCTAGAGAGGCAGCAAACTGAGCCAAACAGACTGAGCACTTCAGAAGCACCTGATTGCCTTATGCTGTCTCTCCTAAGGAGTTAAAGTATTGGGGATTATTCTTTTTACCACAGTGTATTCCCACAAAAGCAGCAGAATATGAATTTTCTGTTTCACTCATTGGCTGCAAGTGTAAATTTTGACTCTGTATTCCCACTTTAACAGTTACCAAAATTTGAGCCTGAAGGAGGAAAAGCAGCTCCTGTTCTGCTTTCAGAGCCAATGAAGTCAGAGACACAAACAGAAGATTGGATTTACGACCTGACAAGTAAAATGATTCTGAATTCTCATTCTAAGTGGGATGGTGAACTCTTCTCCTGATAAATGTGCAAAGAACTGCAAGTTTTTTGTGTGTAGAGGAAAACACCACAAAGAAATTAATATGGAATGTTTGGTTGCATTTCTGGACTTGCATTTGCCCATGGGAAAGTGCAGAGGGGGATATGTGACAGAGAAGGGAAACGTGCTCCAGCATGTCCCTGAGTTGCCGAAAGTGTATCATCAAAGGTATTTACAAACCTGAGTGTTTTTTCTAGGGAAGCAACATTTAACTAACCCATCAGCTGATTTGTGAGTTTATTACCCACAAATTTGGGCATGGGTAACACATACTTATCCTACCAAAAGTTAAATCCTTTAGCTGGCACTCTCCCAAAAACACCCACTCAGAGAACAGTTTACAGACACAATGTTTACTATTCTTTTTCACTTCTCCATCTGTGTTATTTCCAGTCCAGACTGGAAATCAGCATCTCTTCTTCTGTCTAATTTGTCGTTATGCCTTGGCCCTTCACATCAAATTCTTTCTTTTTCAGAAATTCATATTAATAGTTATTCCAGAGCTTCTGCTGTACTCAGGAACTCTGAGTCTCCATTCATTATCTTTTGTCACAAACAAGAGGGAGAACAATAGTTTTGTTTAAACATATTGGTCTGCTAAAAAATCATATTTTTCCAGAGTGATCTCCTAGAAGATATTGGTCTAATACAAGGTCAGAGCGCAACACAGGATCGAAGGGAGGAAATTTCCTGGTTCAGCCAGTTTTTCCACCAAAGAATCAGACCTCTGTCATGTGAAATCAGAATGCCAAAACCTATTCTTGTTCCAATTTATAATTAGAGCAATTTGTGCAATGAATATTCTAAAAGCCACTTGCTTCTGGGGAAAGAAAAATGGCTTAAACATCCCATGTTTTTAGTCTCATGACACGTTGATAAAGACCAGATTTAGGGAGTTTAGTTCTTTTAAAACAGTTCTCTGACATCCCAGGTGACTTCTCTTTGATCCTTTTTCTTCACAATGAGCAAAAATCCAAGTATCATTGACTAGAACATTCTTTTGAATTTTAAGATAAACAGTGAGGAGAGGCTCATTTCATCTGCTTTTAGGTGCGTGTTTCAGCTGCTCTGCTGATGCAGATTCACTTGACAATCTGTGGAAAGGAAGAAGCAGGCACTGATGGGAAACAGTTCATCAGATCATGAAATAAGTGCCTGAGTGATAAAAGCCCTGGAGAGGTGCCAGCGTCATTCTGGTGGTTGTGGAGACACACAACCACCTTAGACTTTGATGACTTAAGTTTGATAAAGCAAATGCCATCATACGAATTCCTTTTGCAGCATCTCTGTGTTAGTTTTGCCTTTAGGTTCTGCTAAACCTCTATTTTCTGTGCAAATAAAATCAACAGTGCAGTTTGGACAATCCAGAATTAGATTTAGTTCATAACTAAAGCTTACAAGCAGCACTGCTCAGAATCAATAGACACAAAATGGTGGTAGATGTGCTTAGACTGAAAATTGGAAAAGAGATATTATGGCAGAGCACTGCCATGATATTCTGGAACAACATTCATACAGGAATTTGGAGAGAAATGACATTAATGGTTCTCAGGATGAAGCTTGTTCCTTTTATGTAATGGATTATTATTCAGTGATTTGCTTTAGTAGCAAGAAAAATTACTTGGTTACATTATTCTCAATGTTCATTATTAACATACACACGTACAGAATGTATGTTTGTATGTGTGCGTGTGCTGTATGTATACAGCTATTTATTCATCTTTTAGAAGTCCTGGGAACAGGGGTCAAGTTTTTACCAGTCCATGGAAAACAAAGGGCATCTGTGTACCTTTATAGGCTGATACAATGTACAGCATAGTTTTCACTATTCCCGGCTTGCCTTTGACATCCAAACATCCAGCAGTAACTCCAACACAGCCCACAGGTGCCAGAGCAAGCTTAGAAGTGCCAAATCTGAGTCCTGGTGACAGCAGTCATGGTAAAGATCCCAATGAGCTGGGCTGTCTGTGCTCTGAGGTCATAGCATGGAAGGATGGAATTGTTTAGGTTGGAAAAGACCTCTGAGATCATCGAGTCCAACCCTTCACCCAGCACTGCCAAGTTCACACAACCACTAAACCATGTCCGCAAGGGCCACACTCACTCATCATCCCCAGGGATGGTGACACAACCCCTCCGCTGGGCAGCCTGTTCCAATGCTTGACAACCTTTCTGGGAAGAATTCTTTTCATAATATCCAATCTAAACCTCCCCAGTGCAGCATGAGGCTATTTGCTTTTGTCCTGTCACTTTTTACTTGAGAGGACAAAGCATCCCCCACCTGGCTACAGCCTCCTGTCAGGGAGATGTAGAGAGTGAGAATGTCCTCCCTGAGCCTTCCTCTTTCCAGGCTGAATACCTCAAGCTCCCTCAGCTTCTCCTCATCAGACTGGGTTTATTAATGGGTTATCACAGTCCCACTTTCCCTCTGTTTCTTTTTCCCAGGAAGGACAGTCTTCAGACTGCCAAAAGGGCATCTGTAAAGGGGCAGGTAGAGGCACAGAACTGCAGCAATGACTACAACTCTCCCCTGCTCTAAAAGGGGAAAAAAAAAAAAAAAAAAAAAAAGACTGAAATCAAGAACTGAAATCTTCTCTCAGCTTTGGCTGTCACCCCACAACATTGAGTTACCACCCCAGCCCAGGAGTGCTGGAACAGTGCTGTTTGACAGCTGCTGATTAACCCCTGTGCTCGAGCAGCAGTGATAGGTGCCATACACAAGCCAGATGCTTAAATTGTCTCCACTTGTGCAAGCTGTGGCCTAGAGTATCTGTTTCTGAGAGACTGCCAGTCCAGCACCTGACACAAGTGTCTAGTTCAGAGCAAGGGAACAAAGGGAAGTCCCAGTGACACATCTTCCAGCTGCAATCCCAAGGAAGTGTCACAGGAGGAAAATAGAATGCCTCTTCCGCAATGAATGAGTGGGTGTTATTACAAGACACATAAAATATGCACAGGGTTGAATTTCACCCCTACCAAAGACAGGAAAGAGACACAAAATATGTCTAATTTTACTACACTTCGGAGTTTTGCTCTACAAGGTCCTTGAAGAAAGTTGCAGTGGGATGAGTGTCATGGCAGTATCTGGTAACAGCATTGTAACTTCCATTAGAAAATGAGATGCATGTGATGTAGTAATCACATTCTCCTAGGCTGCATTTGCAGGGAGGGAGGGAGAAAAAAATAAGAGCCATTATGCCATTTTTACATGGTGACTTCTTCTCTTAGAAAATGAGAAGATCTTTATTCCTTCTACTTACTTATTTTTGTCAGTACAACAGCACTGCCCTATACAATCCTCAGTCTCCTATCCATCTGCTGTGTCACCTTTCATGTGTATTTAGGGTTTTTTCAACAGCTTAATCTCCCTTTGCCCATACCATTTTTCTCCTTGTCCTCCTCACCTCCACATACACTATTCATTTTTGTTTAAATTCTGTATCCTTTTTATTGCTTTCTGTAAAACCGTATACAGAAGAGTTAGTATCTATTCCAGAGATCTGTTCTGTGTATGTTGCCATATGTAGGAAATGCTAATCATTTTTGTAATAAGCTTCAGGATTATACTTGTCTTTGAAGCACCAGCTATTCACCTGCTGCCTTAAAAACCCTCTCAAGTCATTCCCCAAAGAGGTTATAACAATATATAGTAATATAACAGAGTCACAAATGTGTTATAACTGCCTGCATTTTTGACTGTCTAATTTTAAAAGTCACCTGGTTTTCATAAAGTAACCTCTACCCCCAATTTCAGTCTGCACATGGGAGCACAGCTTCATCCGAGCAGCAGTGGGGCAATGCCAGAGCAGGAGAATAGAAAGTCCGTGCTCTGGGAAGGCAAAGGAGCTCCAGGCACAGATGCAAACCAGAGAAGCTGAAAAGACAGCAGGTCAGAGGGAGGAAAAGGCTGATAAGGAGTTGTAGCCCACACAGCAAACGCAGACCAGGGAAACAAAGGCCTTCTCCAGGAAATGAGCACAAATGTTGGAGAGGAAACTTACCTCACACAAAGGCTTTGTATCAGATAGATCTGAGCTGAGCCTTGGAGACAAAAGCCTGAGGTCTAAAGAAGGGAACTCCACTCAGAAAACTCTAAAAGGATGGTAGCCTGGAAAGAGGGAGCAAATAGCTGGAGTCTGGAAGCAGGGAAGGCACCTAGGGAAATGGATTAATTTTTGTGTTTGAGGAAGCCATCTGGAAGATGTTGGATTTTCATTTGTGTTCTTCATATTTGTGGAATTTCTGTTAAAAAAAAATAAAGAAAGTAAAAAGACATGAGAAAGGGGAGGAAATTGCACAATTAGTATAACACAAGAGAAAACCTGAGCCAATTCACCAAGCCAAAACAGGCCTGGAGTGACTGGTCTGATCTTTCACAGCTTGTAGCTTTAGGGCATGAAAGTACATATTAAACAAGAGAGAGAAGGAATCATAGTAAGGAGGATCTGAGGGGGAAATTGGGTCTTGGGTAAAAATTATTGGAGAAGAGGAATAATGGTCAAAAAGGGACTACTTACTAGAGGAGCCAGAAGAGAGAAGGAGCTCGGGTTGGCTGAAGGGTTGTTCAGAATTGACTCATCAGCTTTTTTTATCCTGGGAGGAGAGACAGGGCTCAGAGTCTGCCTAGTGGGGTGTTAGTACTGGAGACACAAACCCTGAAATTACAGAAGGAGCTTTCAAATCATTTTACTTTGTTTATTGCTTAACTTTGTGAGAAGTACTCCTGGTCATTACATACTATTTTTTTAATCTTCTCCACCTTTAACAAGTTCCTGTCATTTTAAACACAGTGATTCATTAGTGTGATGGGAAAGGAAATATTCTCAGGTGTCTGGGTTGGGGCTCAAACCAATCTTCACAACAGTCCTTCACAGAAAATCAAAGCCAGCCCTTATGGCTGCCATCCAGGGCCCTCAAGAAATATTACAGAAAAGCTGAGAGCACTCTTATGGTTTACTTGGCTGTTGGAGAAAGGCTGCAGCTGCATTAAGCACTGTGAAACACCTGTCCCCAAAAAACCTGTTCCCAAAAGTCCAAGATGTGGGAAATTACATGAGCCACAATTCTGCCCAGGATCAAATTTTATTCCAAGAAGTACAAGAAAACAGTGCTAGTCCAGCCCGGGTAGAGAATCAGAAGGACTTCATGGAAGAAGAGGAATCCATCAACAGGCAGATTTTAGAAGAACAGAGTTTAGCCCAGTAGGATCTGAAGGCTGCAGGTTACTTCTTCAAAATATAAACCAAAGCTTCTGAGTATAGCTTTTGCAAAGCATAGTCAGCCTATGATAGTTTATTGTTTTTCTGAGAAAGCTTCTTGCATCCTTGTGTTTTTTCTGCAACAGATATTTATAGAGATTGTAGTCATAAAGTTACTAAAAGCACTTCCTGTAAATTACATAAAAGTCTGTCTCACTTCCAGTATCACAAGGACCTGTTCACAAGCTTCCCAATACTTTTGAGACCTTTTTTTTTTTACAGAAGAGCTCTCTGACTGTTACTGTACACTATCCATGTGCTCAAGGAAAACACTTGCCCGTAGGAGACAGTCACTGGCAGAGAGTGGCTGGAGTGGTAACTGTGAATGATTCACATTGTCAGTGGTGGTTTTGTTGTTGGGATTTTCAGATCTTTAAAATGTTTTCTTGAGCTGCTTTTTCTTCTCAAGTTATTTATTCAGATTCACCAGCATACTCTATGTTGTTCATTTTCCCTGGACAAAAGTGCCTGTGATTGTGGCCTCTTTAATATCCATGAAATTGTGTGGTTCCATCTCACCCAGTATTTTCGCAGCAAAGTAGCTGTGCACCTTCTGTTTAGATCTGGGTTATGTTCACTTTTATGGATGAGAAGACCCTGGCATATTCCCAGCAAAATTAGACAGTTTGGAATAAAGAACATTCTGATAAAGCTAAAATGTCTGGGTTAATTTTATATCCAACCAAGCATAAATTGGTTGATTGCAGAGTTCAAGAGGAAAGCACGAGATTAAAGAATTGATCTAATCTGCATTGTAGTTTGTTAGAAAACATCATGTATTTTAGTGGGCCTAAACATGCACATTGCCTGGAGTTCAAAGGAAAATGAGATCCAAGCAAAAGTTTTAAAAATGTGGAGAGCACAGTTGCATAGCAAACAATCCCATGAGCTCATGCTGTGCCCTTTCTTTGCCTGCCTTTGATGTTGGAGCTCCCATTTTAATTGTATAGACTTGGTCCTGCTGCTTGTGAATTTGGTGGGAAGACCTCTTATCAACTTTGTGCAAAAAATGACTTCCGATTCTTAGACTTTTTGGGACAATGAGGCAGTTTTGTACTTTTACTGGGTGATGGAATCCTAAACTCCTCCATTTAGGAAGGAAACAGAACCAGGGCTGTGTTGCACTGGCTTTCTGCTCCCAGGGACAGGAGGAGCTGCATCCCTATTTTCCATCTGTTGTCCTTTTTCCTCTCTTCACCAATATGCCAAAAGGAGACGAGAAATGAAGCAAAAAGGATCAGTGGGGGTACAAAGGGGAGGAGCAAAGGAAGGCTTGGGGTAGAGGGCAGTACTGAGTTGAAATAGCACCATAAAATCTTAGAGAAGTTTAGGTTGTAAAGGAGCTTTGAAGTCCATGGACCCTGCAATGACCAGGGACATCCTGAACTTCAGGTTGCTGAAAGCCCCATTCAACCTGACCTTGAATGTGTCATGGTGGTGGCAGAGAGGAAGTGGCTCTAATGCCTCCCACACTCTGCTGGTGGTGTAGCTCAGTATTTTTGAGAGGAAATGGGATACCAATTCCCAAAATTCAGTGTCACCCATCGTGGATATAATGCTGCCTCCTTCTTCTCAAAGGTGTGTTAATAGCTCTTTTGCAGAGAGCCATGAACACAAGATGTGTGATACACTGCCTACATTTACTGATTGCTAGAGAAGGATTTTCACACCAAGCTTCCCCCCAGGAAAGAAAAAATAACCCAGAAAAAATTGGAAATAACTTCATTTGTCCACCTTGCATCTTCCTCAGCTCCCTCATATTTAGAAAAGAACAACTTCCCTTGAATTTGACTCTGTGACCCAGACTCCTGTCAATGGTCACTTCCAAAGGTAGTGTCCACTAAATGAGTAATCCCTGACACAGCAATTATTAAGTGAGGAGAAAAAATGTCTGAGGCTACTCCCAAGAGCAGACTAACGGAGATTGGCCCTCATCTGTACAAATCGTTTTAGATTAAAGTTTACAGTGCTATAGAAAGGATTTAGAAAGTTCCAGTGGAGGCCAACATGTCCCAGACCTGCCCCTGGCTGCTGCCATCGTTTTCTCACAGGAAACAGAAAGCAAATGACCCAAGCAAGGAGCCCAGGGAAGTGTAAAATGTCATGAGCGGGAGCTGCAGGCACCAGGGAATGGAGAGGGAGGGGAGCAGAGGGGCTGTGAGCATTACACAGCTCATTATGGCTTCCACAACGTCTGGCAGTATCACACACTTCTAATTGAAATTGGGATTGAGGTGATTTCCCAACACATTGTTTTGCTCTTTAAACCTCTTCCTCAATTCCCCTTTTGCTAATTTATTAACAAATTAGGGTGTTTGCTATAGCAGATGAAGCAACTTGCATTCACAACTGCACAACACTGGTTTAAAAATAGTAACAAGAAATGTAATAGCTCAAATACAGGGTGTCTACTTGGAGAGTAAACATGTCTTCAGTGTTAGCTCAGCTTTTAAAACAAACTCAGTAATTGCTTCCAGAGGTAAAATATTTGCAAGCTGTTACTACAGCACATATTCATTAAAGAGCAGGAAACACAGTTGTCTCTTTGGAGCAGGCAGACAGGAACAGAGAAAACTGTGCTTCGTAATTAATCTTCAAGAGCTGTCAGGTACCTGTACCTCTGAAAACTCAGCATTAAAACCTTATCAGTGGAGCATTCATCCATGCTGCTGTTTCCCAAGCCAGCAAAAGAGGCTGTGAATTAATTTCTGGGAAACACCATGGGTCTGTCTTCGAAAGCAAATAGCCCAGGGAGATGTAAAATGTCTTGAGCAAAGGATATAAAGCTGCAAGTGATGTCAGGGTTTGAATATTGAGTATTCTTCAAAAGCAGTGGAAGGGGAGGAACTGTGTCAGCTAGCTCATGTCCTTACACAGCGATGTTTTTTCTTGAAAGTGGCTGCTTCATATCAGAACCTCTGATCCTGCAGCTGCTAAAATTGACAGCCAGCTTCTTTACACCAGAATGGGTTGGACTGGGGACTGTCAGGAGATAACAGAGGCAGCACTGTGCTTTCTAGTGATTTCTTTAGGGTTATGCAATAGAACATATTGCTGGCCTTTGTTGTTCACAGAAACATCCCTCAGACAGCAGCGCTTCCAATCATGGTTTTAGTTCAACTTCTCCTGTCCTTGACATAATTTGGAACAATTCTGCACTAAAAATAACCAGGCAGGAAAAAATAACCAAAATAAAGAACTCAAGCAAAACATGAATCTACATTGTTTCCCTCTCAAGAGATAATAATATGGTGATATGGCAGCAGGCCACTGCAATAATTGCCCTGTATCTACACTGCACACATGCTGCATCAGAATGACACATTTCTGTTCACAGGAGCACAACCTAAAATTAACTGTCAGGGGCTCCATACCACAGCAAGCTCAATTAAAATTCTGGTGCTTAAAAAATGAAGAGCCTCACTAGCACTGAGGACATTGAAGTACACAGCCTGCTTTGGAACTTCAGCATTTTCAGTGGGAACATGGTACATGTGAATCCCAGGGTTACTCACATTTTACAGTAAACACTGGTCTGGATTAAACCTCTCTGGATTTAATTTTTGGCCAAGAGCTATTTAGAATTTAGAAACTGGGCAACCCTCGGCAGTCCTGATTCACTCCAGGTGTGTAACATACATGGCAATGTTGTGATCCCACATACACAGCCAGGGGCAATGTCTACCTTTTGTAGGAACCCTGCTGCCCAGATCTCTTGCCCAGGAGGAGGACTTCATATTACAGCTGCAGGTTTTCCTGAAATGCTTTGAATCCCCCCTGTACTATACTCTAATTAACAAGATTGTCTCAGCAAAGACTCCACCTCCCCCTCTGTTAAGGGAAGGCCCCTAGGGGTCCATAAATATCCATGGCATGCAGTCCTTTTTCTGACTGAGAGGGTGTTTATTTGGGGCTGGTGCCCCTTAGGGAATTACCTGTTGGATTTTTTTTATGTGAATCTGCAAAGCCAAAATTTGGCAAAAAGCAAAGAGGGACCCTCAGGAAGCTCCTACCTTTGCGAGCATCCTGCTGGTGGTCACCATCCCAACATTGGTCTGGAAACTTCCCCATTCAGCCCACAGAGAATTTGGGCTTAGTGAATTCTGCTCCTGAACAGAATCTGCTACCATCTGCCTTGCAGATGTGTCTTAGGAACCTGCTCTGGAAAGGAAGTAAAGATCTTCAGATTTCCAGACTACTGCCCGTTTCTGCCATCTTCTACCCTCTTGTGCATAGGTTCAAAGAAAAAAGATTGTAGGAAGATATTCTTTGACCAAGAGCAGCACCATATGGTTACCCTGGTTCTCTTGCACTCTTTATTATTCAGAAGGAGCCTCTGTACAGAGGAAGGAAATTTGATAATGATTGTCTGCAAGGATTTCCAACAATCAGAACTCATGATCCACAGGGATTATTTGGTTGATTGTGAAAGGTGTTTCATTTGTCCTGCTACAGAGGAAGCTCAGTGACTCACTGTTTGAGGTATAACAATGATTTTTGCCAGATCAACTTCCCACAAAGGAGAGCATTTAGTGTAAACAAATCACTAACTGTGGAGCAGGACTGGTTTGTAATGCAAGAGAGGATGGAATTTACTGCAACAAATGCAAGCTGGAACATTTCAGTCACTTGAGACTTCAAAACATCAGTGCAAGTGTAATTTCTGTAATTTGATTATTCTATCTCCCTTCACAGTGTACAAGAAGAACAATTCTTTTCCTCTTTTCAAGAGTCTTTTTGTGTTTGTGTTGTTAAAATCTTTTCCAGCTGCACTCTTTTCTAGAAATGTCTAGAAGTTTCTAGAAACAGATTAGTTTGCTATATCTTTTCTGAAGTGTTTTTCCCAAACCAAAGATAGGTATTCCATCTGCAGCCTTGTCAATGATATCTAGACTGGCAAGGATATTTCAGCATCTTACTGGTGGAACCAACTGTCTACAAACCTGCCCTGACTTTTCTTAATTAGATGTTTCCTGCATCTTATAAACACTATTCTGTTATTTTTTCAGAAAATGCAATCAGGTTGATTAATGACAATTTCGATGCACCTCCCTTCCTTCTTTTCTGAAAGCAGTCACACTGATTGTTCTTCTCCAGTGCCCTGGAACCTCATCTGTCCTCACTGCCTTCTCGGGGAGGATCACTAACATCTCAACCTGCTTACAACAGCTACTTAACCATTTTAAACAAACTTCCTTTTTCTAAGTGACTACTGAAGGAAAAAAGGCCTTAAATCTGTCACTCATTATTATTTTTTCTTTCTCATCACATGTTGGACTAACTTATCTTTCATATATTTGGAGAATGTCTTCATGTTATTTTTCATTCCATTTCCTGGTTGTATCTTATTCTGCTCTTCATTTTTGTCCCTATGGTTATAGAAGTCATAGGAATTCATCACACCTAAACCCATTTGATTCAAGACTTCTGTTGCACAGGGCAGTAGCTTAGCTTTTCTCTGACAGATAACAGTAAGCAAATACATTTTAACTAAAATACCAGAGACTTTTTTGCAATGATATCTCTTCATTTTTATAAATAGACATGCAAGAGAAGAACCATTTGACCACTGAAAGCACATTTTATTCTGTTTGAATACCTGAATTCTAACTGTATGAATAAACAGCTGCTCTTGCAAAGGTTGGATAAACCCAAACTCAAATATTTTCTGAGTATTTTCCGAATGTTTCCCACACTAGCCAGGAAACAGTATTTTGACAGTTCTGAAGCATTTCCACAATACTGTTTTTCTCTGATATTTCTTATTTCTACTGTTTAATATGTTTTGTTTAAACAGAATTGAGAGTTTTGACAGTAGTTTTTTTGCAACATTTCTCTAAGCATGATTCAAAGCACAAACTGAGCCTGTTCCAAATGGAATGAAAATGTAAAAGTCCATGCAGATGCATGTAAAAGTCAAGCAGATGCTTGACTGCCTTTGTGAGCTGAGGGCAAACCTTGAGCACCTGGTATTTACCAGTTTTATTGCTGCACACTTCCCATTTTTAAAATCCTCTTCAATCATTAACTGATCTCTCACAGCTCAGCAATGCAGGTAAAGTTCTTTCTTCCCCCCTGGCAAACAGAGACAAAATGTTACAGTGAGTTGAAAAGGCACAGAGGGAGTCCCCTTCAGTGCCCCCATTCAGAACATGATTTAATTAATCTTTACATGATGGTAAAAATGTCTGCATCTTCCCTTTTAGTCAATAAGTCATCCATCTCTTTCACATCTATATTGCACATTTTTGTCCTCTTGCCTTTTACAAAGAAATTCTACTTCTTTTTATTTTTCCATCTGCTTGGTCTTTACTTTCCCTATGAAAGCTTTCCTGCAGGGAAAAGGTTCCTGTGTCTTGCTCTGGGATAATCTGTGCATTGTTGGCAGACAATCAGGTAAAAAGCAAAGCAGAGAGGTTTGGCACAAGACAAAGTCTGAGTGTTTGGTTGTTTGGAAAATTTTCCAGGGGATTTTTTTCCACATCTCTTCTTGGGAATGTTTCGCTTAGGCTGCCCTTCAGTCCACAGAGAGGATAAGAACCCATTATATAAAAGCCTGAGGTTTGATGTTACAGCTATTCACAGGAAAGTGGGACTTTCCTTTTATTGTTCACAACAAACATTTTCCTTCATGAGAAGCATAATAGAAGGGCAGGTCTGAAGCTAGAGGGAAAAAGTGTTTTGCCCAGCTTTAATCAGATATGAATTGCTTGTGAAGTTTTACAAGAAATATATTGTTTGAGCTAAAGGACACCAGCTGATACTTCCTTTCTTTTTTGGATGCATCATTACTAAATAAATATGGGAAAAGATAAAGTGTAAGTATTCTAATGTTTCACCAGCCCAACCAAACAAAAAACCCTAAAACCAACAAAATAAAAAATCCTGTTAAAAATAAGTAATAACTTGTGGTGTTGGGTCTCTGAATGTGGTCTGTCTCTTCTTGGGGTTGAACTGCTTTGTTCTTGGGTCTGTAGCACCTCTGCATGGGCTGAGCCAAGTGATTCCTCATCTCTGCTTGCAGGATTCACTGGGATAATTTCCCACCTGCTTGGCAGCTCTGTCATGAAACATTTTAGAGGTGTCCATACTAACCCTTTAACTGCCAGTTTTTCATCACCTGGCAGAAATTAATCCCTGTGCTTTACAGAATCAAACATGACCCAGAACATAAAAATTTTAGCATTTTCCAAGCCTGAAGTTCTGTTAATCACAGGCAAAGCCTGATCCATTCCCACCATGCAACCCCTCCTCGAATTCACCTCAGAGAAGGAGTGTTTCCTCATGCTGGCTGAGAACCTCCTGAGCCAGTGAAATTATGTAGAAGGAGCAGGAGAACTTTGGGCTCCCCATGCCCAAACTCCATTCCCCAGCTTCTCCTCCACTCATGCTCCGAGGTGTCTGATGAGAGGAGCTGAGCTGTGTTTTCCAGCTGCTGACCCTCAATGTGTGTCAGGGTGACAAAGCTGTGTCTCTGGGACTGTCCCTCCTTCCTGGCAGAAGCTGTACCCCTACATGATGCAACACTCAGAGTTTACAGGATTGCTGAGCTTCAGCTTTAGCAAGAGCTCTGATCTGAGCAGTCTTTGAATTCTGAACTATATAATCACCACTTCTGTAAAGCAGGTGTTTTCTATTTTATACAAGGTGTCTGTGCTCTCTTTCTCTGTGTGCCCCATGTCTGCATAAGATGTTCATGAAGCACAGAGCAGACTTTTCAGCAGATCTTGGGCTTTGTCTTCATACCAGCTGGCTGTGAAATACACTGAAGTTTTATATGCTCTGTATTAATTCAGGGAGGGGCCATGCATGGACATGTCTCTTTCAGAATAAACTGAGTTGTCAGCAAAGGAAATAGCCTGTATGGGAAAATTGCTAGAGGGGAAGAATAAAGGAATAAAGCTGATCTAATTTAGGCAGATACAGAGAGGTGAAGTTTGGAGGTGTGAAGAGCCATGAGCCAAGAGCCACTCTCTGTACTGGAGAAAAGATTATGGGGAATTATACAACTAATGTATGACATGCTGAAGAAAGCAGAACTAATAAAAGATGAATTGACTCTGTGTGACCATAGGAAAAAAAATAGTCAGTGTTCATATTAAAGCAGCACTTCAGACCCCTGTGTTCCAGCAAGAGCTGTTGGCAGGTGTGTATTTGTGTTCATTTCAGCAGCACAGAAATCATGAGTTTATTGCATAATGTCAAAGGGGAGACAATTACCTCAAGAAAATATTTTTTTTAAAAATTATAAAACCTTGTCCTAGTTTTTCCTCAGTGATCAGAGTGACATTTCACAAGACTCATTCTTCATATGAATTTTTTTTATCAAGTATCTGTTTTATCAATTATCTCTCATATTTTGCAAAAAGTCTGCATAGGTTGTTCTTCTGCCATTTATTGGATAGTCCTGTCATGTAGAATAACACACTGGTAAAATTCTTGGTTTAGTGATTAGATGATATTTTTAAAAAGCAGTTATTATTCATACCATCTATAAATGCCAGTGGTGCAGAAGGACTTGAGCTACATCGACAGCTGGTGGTAAAGTTTGCGTCATACATAGAAATTCACTTTTACAAGTCTATGGAATTTTGAAATCTTCTTTCTAACATATAAATTCTGTTGTAACAGAGTCAAGTAAAACTGGAAGCCAATGAACCTCAAAAGAGCAGTAAAAATATTATTATTTTTTAATTTTAAATACTTTTCCTATTCACAATGATTTAATAAAGTCATGCCAAAGATTAAATTGCACTAATTACATAATTTTTAAAATTAAACTTTTTTAAGCTATAATCTAACAAAGTATAATTAATGCTGGCATGCACAACCCTTAATTAACGACAGAGTTTTTACAGAACCTGATGTTTTTAATGAGAAATTTCTTGTAGGAATATTAAAGTTACTCTAATGTAGGAAAGATTCTGTGTTAAGTAAATACATGAATAATTAGCCTTCCAGCATTGCTCTCTAGGGGGCTGTGTTTCTCTCTGTGCATCCTTTCCTACGTGTAAATACTGGGAAAGCTCTCCAAGCAAAACTAGAGACATAGTTAGCCTTATGCCAAAAATTCTTTCCATGTGATCACAACCCCATTTAAGAGGGCACTTGGCCATTTTTGCAGCAGGAGGGTTGGTAAGTCTACTCATTGTCTAAGACGATGTCACATTACTTCAAAAACACATCCAAAACCAGGTCAAACTTAAGACTTCACAAGAAGTCCTCCAAGGAAAGGAGCACTTGGCAAAAAACCTCCATATTTTTCCTTGGTGTCTTGGTCATGCCACTCATTCAAAAAGGATTTTAGATGGAGAAGCTGCCTGAAAAAAATTATTTGAAAGATCAAAGAAGTTGTATTTATTAACTAAGGTTCACTGTAGCTCCTGAGCATGGAGGAGAAGTAGTCACAAGAAGCCTTCACCTTTTTCATACTCCCTTAGCCTGTCAGTGCCATGAACCAAGCAGGAGAGCATCTCCACAGCTGATTTCTGCTTGAGCTCTGCACACTGCTGGTCCCACAGCCAAGTCCTTTTGGTTGGGTGAACGTTGTGGCCTGCCCAAAAACACTCTGGCCATGTGAGATGCCCTCAAAGAGAAGGAGAGACCATCTTTACCACCCCATGGTGCTCCTGCTGAATCCCCAGGCAGCACATTCATCCCTCAACCCCTGGATTAAAGGTTGGGCTTTTCCAACCTACCTGGTCTGATGATTTTACACATATGATGTACCTGTGTTATCAAAATCCACCTGCCTCACACTGGCACTGCAAACCTGAGTTATCCCACCATGCAGAGCTGTCCAGTTTGGTTAAGGCCCACATGCACAGCTCTGTGTAGGCTATTGCCAGTTGATTTGTGTGGGGCAGTGGGTCAGGCCAAAAGGAATCTGATCTTGTTGATTGTTGTCTTGAAGTGCTGAGGCGTAATCAAGGCAAACTGAGTGAAAATCACCAGGAAAACTGAGAGCTTCCTGTCCAGATGGATCTAAGATCAAAGCTGAGCAGGGCTGGCTGTAAACAAACATGTAGGAGGTTATTTGAAGAAATGTCCTGTACTTTCCCCACTGACCAATGCTACCTTCATGTGATCTTGGTGCTCTCCACTTCATTCCGTCAGGGACAAAGGAGGAACAGGAGGCTGCAAATGTCACAGCAGCCTGTGGTGACCCAGCCTCCAATGCTCTCTGGAAATTTTTCAGAGATGTTTTCCTGAGATGTTTTCCTGGGAGTTCAGGGAGGTCTCAGCAGGACTGGAGGGAAGCAGGTGGCTCTGCCAAGTGTTTGTCACCTGATGTCTTTGACATGCAGCAGTTCTGGGAAAGATGTCAAGTGAAAACAGAAAACAAGTCTGTATTCACAATTCAGACCAAGCTGGTGCAAAGTAGATGAAGATGACTGGCCCAGCTCAGAGAGGGAGGTGGTGGAGCCACCATTCCTGGAGGTATTTACAGGATATGTAGAACATAGCACTCAGGGACAGGATTCAGTAGTGGGCTTGGTGTGTTGGTCAATGGTTGGGATTAAATCTCAAGGGTCCTTTCCAACCTAAATGATTCTATGATCTGCAGTCTGATTTGCTCCAATACTTTTCTGATCCTAATTTGTTACAGGCTCCATTTTCTCCTAAGCCATACAGACCTTCCCAGAAGGAAATGAAGGACTGTTCTCATCATCCAGCAAGGAAGCACACCTGTTCACCTGCATGTCCCTTGGATGTCTCTCACTGGCAGCAGGCTAAGAACAGCACTGTCACACTGTTGATAGATGGCACTGAAGAATGTCTCTGACTTGCAAACGTTCTTTAATGTAACATCAAGTAAGACAATAAAACCTTACAGGGAATGTGGTGCAAAAGACAGGTGTGTCACATCAGTCAGGCGAATAAAGCACTCCAGCAACAGCTGCCTTTAATGACAGTACTCCAGAAATACCATGTTTCAGCCCAGGGTTGCTATGGGGTCATAAAAAAAATCCTTAAAATCAAACAAATAAACTGTTATAAGTAAGTAACAAATACATAAAGGGCATTTTTCACACTTTGGTCTTGGAATACACTGATAACACACAATGAAGGTGCATTTCAATATAATGGGCAAAATTAAGGCTTTTTTTGGAGTATGTAACATGCTATTTCACACATGGTTGGTTTTTTGGGAGAGAATGAACATGTTTATTATTTATGCAACACATAGCACCTGCCCATTCCTATCAGTATTCTCTGCAGACACAGAACTGAAATATTTGTTCAGTGCATATCAGCCCCTGACCACAGAAGTGTAGATATGCCAGCATGAAAGCCAGGCTCAGGGAAAAGAGGCCAGACATGTGCCATGGGGAGAGTCTTTGTGTATCATGATCCAGTTTCACCTTTTCTGCATATTCTAATAAGCCAGCAGCAGTCTTTCACCCTGTACCGCCCTGAGCAAGCCAAAAATAGCACAAAGACTCAGCTCTCTCACCTTCCTTTTAAAAGCTTTCTTCTTCTCCCCCCTGCTTTTCCTAGGAGAATGGCTACCATGACTTTCTGAGTCTGGTTACTATTTTTTTTCATTTTTATTTCTGATTTCATTTCACCTCTGCCAAAATACCAGAAACTGAATCGCCAGGGGTCCTCCAAACTGCAAAAGCAAGCCCAGCTCTTGCTGGGAAAGAGGCTCTTAGATGGAGGTAGATGCAGTAGATTGGTATTCAGACAGCTGAAACCAACAGTGTGAGCCAGGGTGGGAGCAGAGAGGAGATGAGCCACCCATAGGTGCTCACCTGGGACCAGATAAGCAGCAACTACAGCAGTCATGAGAGCGACAGTCACCCTAAGGCCAGCTTGGATGGGACTTCAAGCCAACCTGATCTAGTGAAAAATTTCATGGCAGGGAGGTTGGAATAAAGTGATTTTTAAAGATTCCTTCCAACACAAACCATTCTATGATCCTCTCAAACTCCATCCTAATGTCCACATTTTGCTACAAAAGCAGCCCTTTCTAGCCTGCTGTAAGCTCTGCTTTCTGGGAAGCATCCACCCTGCAAACCCAAGAATCACAACATCCATTTATAGCTTTAAAGGAAAGGTGCATTTCTACCCCAAAGGCACAGAGCACTTTGCAAAGGAGAATCATGCTCCTTCTGAAGCCTGCTGTTTGCACACAAATAAAGAAGTGGGTATTGTCATGGAATAAACACACAATCTGTTTGGCAGACCCAGGTCAGGCAGAAGAGGTTTGTTTCTGCTGCTATCAGAGAGAAGGCAGCGATCCGTATGATCTGATGCAAAATAAAAGTGCTGGGGCCTGTGTACATTTACAGCAGATAAAAACTGCCCCGAGAAAAGGCATGGAAAGAAACTTTGTTAGAGCAGATGTGCCCCTGCCTCATTGGTAACTCAGGGACTGCAGCCGTGTGGCCTCAGCACAGCTCTGTTCAGCCTGTCCCTCTTGCTCCAGATGCTGCTGTGGCCTCGAGCAACTTCCAGGCCTGTGTCCACATTATGTATTATTTCACAGTGCTGTGATTCCAAGCAGAGTTCCTGTTTGAGGAGAGAAGGATCTGTCTCCCAGCTTCCAAGGATACTTCAAAACATGTTTCATTTCTTCCTTCTTGCACGACAGATCCGTAGCTAAAGAGGGAGCAATGTTGGAACATTTCTTATAGAGAAGAGCGGTATCAGGCTGGCAGAGTAAAACAATTCCTGTGCTGTGTTGTGTGCAGGAGCCAGACCACACCGTCGGTACTGCCGAGGGGCTGTATTGCAAAAAAACCCTCAACAGCATGGACAAAGTTGAAAAAAACCTACAGGAGAGAAACCAAAAATAAAATCCCTCCTTGCGCTGCATCCCTCTGTCAGTAGATGGCTCTGCAAGCCCTGGTGCTGCCGGGTTAACCACTGAGCTGTAGTTAGCTGGGGCTCACCATGGCCGGGAAGCTGTGGGCGCTGCTGCAGTTCCTGCTTTCTTTCTGCCTGGGGAAATTTTGAGGTGCCCCAAACCTGCAAAAACCCACGGGTTTTGTCTAACCACTGTTCTCCCTGGCATCTTTCCCAACTTGACCCTATTCTTTTTTAACTGATGCCCATCCCGTCCTGCTGGCTGGGGAGGTCCAGCCCAGGATGAGCGGAGTCATTCCATCACTGCCCATCTCACGCCCTTAGCCGAGCGCTGATGGCACTCGCTGGGTGGGTACAGCAGCACAGCAGCTCCGGCAGCCCTGCCCTCCTGCCTGCAGCATCCCAGGCACCTCAGCTGCATTTCCACACGCGGCATCGCATCCCCGAGAGCGCTGGAGACACCGCAGCTGGCCACGGTGCACTCAGGCACCGAGCGGGTTAAGCCAGCAGCTGCCACCCGCCACACCGCAGAAAATGCAGCTCCGAACAGAGGCTTGTATCATCTCTTCCCATGCCTAATGCTGGAAGCCTTTAGAGGTCCAATCTGCTTGACTTTTTTCCTATCTGGCAACGACATTTACTGCCGTTTGTCTCCTGTGACCGTGCAGAGTCAAAAATTGCATTTCATAGAGAACACATTTAGGTTGGGGATGCCAGCCAAAAGCACTCTTATGGAACAGCACAGGCTCGGAACAGTCACGGAAAAGGGCATCCTTTCCAGCTAGAGCAGATTGCTATGGAGATATCAGGGAGATTTGTCAAGGCTGGCAAACGCCTGAGTAGTTTAAATCATGTAAACAGATTTTTACCTACACAGTAGCATCCAGGCTGGCAAAAGGGACTGCAGCTTTACCTGTTATCTAAAAAGCCAGGTTTGTTCTTGACCTTGTTCTCTAAAATTTGAATCACAGAATCATTTAGGTTGGAAAAAACCCTTAAGGTCATCAAGTCTAGCCTTTAACCCAGCATTGCAAAGCTCAGCATTAAACAATGTCTCCAAGTGCCACACCTACACATCTTTTAAGTACCTCCAGGGCTAATGATCCCGTCCAGCCCTATAGACTCTTGTTTGTCTAAGTGGTGTAGCAGGTCACTGACCATTTCCCCTTGGATTTGGGGAGCTTCATTCTGATCCTCATCTTTGTTTTCCAGCTCAGGGGCCTGGCTGTCTGGAGAACAATTGGTCTTTAAAGACTTCAAGATTAAGGTAAAGAAGGCATTAAGTACCTCAGCCTTTGTCACTACACGTCCCCTGAATGTCCTGGCTAAGGACAGAGATTCTCCTCAGCCCTCTTTTTATTTTGAATATATTTATAGAAACATTTTGTTTTGCCTATTACAGCAGTAGCCAGATTAATTTCTAATTGGGTTTTGGCCCTTGTAATTTTCTCCCTGCATAACCTCACAACATCCCTGTAGTCCTCCTGAGTTGCCTGCCCCTTCTTCCAATGCTGGTAAACTCTTTTTTTCCCCCTGAGTTCCAGCCAAAGCTATCTTTTCAGCCAGGCCATTCTTCTCCACCAGCTCATCTTCCATCACATGGGGACAGCATGCTCCTGCTCTATTAGGATTTCCTACCTGAAAGATGACCGGCCTTCCTGGACCCCTTTGCCCTTCAGAAATCTGCTACTACACTGTAACAGTGTTCTTTGTTCTCTCCCCACCACACAGGGTATGATTAAAAAAGGTCTCTAAAGTTGCTTAGGCAGGGGATGGCACCATTTCTACACTGAAGAAGCACAGAAAAAATTTCCTCAGGGGATTGAAGCTGACTTGAAGGAGGTTGCCTGTGAATGGAGGTTTGGTCATGTCATTAGATCTGGGCTGAAAAGATCCCCCTTTATCCATGCTGAGCTGCTTCAAAGCCCTTCCATCCCTAGGGGGACACACATTGCTCTGCCTGTGCAGAGCATTTCTCAGCTGGAACCTCACTTTAAACTGGTACTACAACCCTGTTATCAATATTTTGTTGTTTCTTTTTAAACCCTGCTGCCTTTCCTCCTACTACCTCCACTTTTCTATTTATTTCCTCTATGTCTGCGTGTTTTCATTTATGAAGATAAAAGCCATGGAGAAGTGAAAGTGAGAAACTTTCCCACTTGAATTTCCACAAAGGCAAATCCTTGACCCTGAGCTGCCAGAGAAGATCCTTGCATGGTGGCAGCGTGCCTGGTCCCAAAGAGGGACACAAAGGCCCCATCTGTGTGAATGCAATGTACAGGCACTGGTGCCCAGTTGTCTGCACGCTCATCTTGGTGGGACAGCCCTAGACACAAATTTGGCCACAGCTCTGCCCAAGCAATTTCTGGGGTAGATTCAGGACTTAATCCAACACAGGAGCCATCTCCAGCACCAAACTGGATGCACGCATTCCTTTAAAAGGTAAAAGTGTAACAGTATGGATGCAGCCTTATCATACCATGCAACCTCAAGGTCAGGGAAAAGGCAAAGAAGAGTTTTATCAGACAAAATTGAAAGCGATGATGTTTCAAAATGGAAATAAAAATGTTCTCTCTCAGCAATGCTGAGCTTTGGCTCCCTTGACAAATTCCAGACAAATCAAGGCAAGAGCATGCTCATTTGGATGGACAGTGGCTGAAAGCCATTCCTTCAGGGAAGCTGGCACAGCCTGCCCAGCACACAGAACAAACCATGCTGTGCCTATTCCCACCTGCCCACCAGAGCTCTGCATTCAGCAGGGTCAGCTTCTCCGGGGGGTGTCCCCTGGGCACTGCAGGGCACCATTTGGAAGGGAAATGTAAAGAGCTCCAGCTCACATGCACTATAAAAATAGCTACATCCATCTAGAGAGTCACTACCCTGCTTTTCAACTCAGTCCCACACCCTCCCTGGAGCTACAGCTCCCCAGCAGATCTGACTGTGCAGAAGCTGTGTCCACACCATGGCTGGGCAGGACTGTGGTTCAGGCATCTTAGTGCAGACCACTTCATGGACCAGTTTGGGGGAAATGTGGAGCTGTGAACTACAGCAAAAAAAGCACCAGGGAGGTGTCTTCCCTCCTGTCCCACCTGCTGTGCTTTGGTCACAACAGGGTGGCACAGGAACAGTGCCAGGCACCAGGGCTGGATTGGGCAGCTGGTGTGTCACAAGAGCCCAGACTCCAGGGTGCATCCCAGGAATTCCACCCCGTGAATGCAGTTGTCATTTGGGTAAGCCACCCACGGCAGCCATCTCCAGGGGACTTCAGTGACTGCTCACATTTCTGCTCTTGCCATGAAGTTTGCAAAAGGCCCCAAGATCTCTGGAGCAGCCCTGTATTTCCAAAAGGGCTGCCCAAGCCATGAGCAATCTGCGCTGCTGGGGTTGCCTGGGCTGTTGCTCCCTGAGATCCTCAGCCTTTCCATGCCTCACTTCTTCACCACTGAGCACAGGGAAAGAGACCTCCTCCTGCCACTGGATCAGGCTGTGTAGGAGGAATAAGGGCTCAGCAACCCCCTAACCCAAACCAGGACAGCCCTGCACGGTGTGAGGGCAGTGCTTCAGTGGCCAGTAGCCTTAGGAATGAACAGCAGTGCCTCTCTCCCCTTCCATCTCCATGTGCCCTCCAGCCACTTTTTTCCCCTTTTTCTGGTGCCCATCTCCTTCCCACTGAGCTGAGCTGCAAATCACTGCTCTGCCTTTGCCTTGGCAGGCCCCAGATTGAGACCGTGGTTAGAACCTGTGCTGGGGCCCTTCTCCCCAGGCTCAGTCTTGTTGAAAATCCAAGCTAACAGGGGCTGGCCTCCTGCTGGGTTTTATCATTACTCATTCAGCTTGGGCAGGATAGGACAGGGTAAAGATTGCACAAAGAAGATGCTTGATACCTTGTAAAGGGCCAGCCTGAAGAGCACTAAAATCTTTGAAGGATCTATTGCCCAAGGATGCTTTCATGACTCACAGCAATGAAAAGGAGCCTTGCTCTCTGGAGTGGCCCCGGGCTGGCGTACAAAGGCATCTCAAAAGCATCCTGGGCTGGGGCGACTGGTAAATGGTGAAGTTCTCAGGTGTTTATGAGTGAAAGGTGTGTTTGATGACTAGGCTTTAACGTGTTAATGCCTGCTGTGCCCTGATGTGAAATGTGTTCACTATTTTATAATTAGCCCCCAAGATTTGTTTCAAATCAGCCCTGAAGGATAATAGCCTGTGTCTAAAAACCTCCACGTGTCAATTTCTCTCAGGACCCTCACTGTGTTATCACTCAAGGACTGAAATCTGTAATCAAAAGCTCTGCTGAGCCTCCACTTTCCTTAAAACATTTCCCTCCTTGAGTATAATCTTCACATCCGCAGTGGGGAATGCATCAGCTCCTTCACTGCTGAGCAGCACTGGCACAGCTGTGCATGGCTGTGATTTTAAGTTCTGATACAGAGAAGCTGATACGGAGCTGCTTTCTCAGCAGTAGAACTCCTGTCCCTGCTTAACCAGTCACATTTAGTCCTGGCAGTAGCCCTCAGCCTCAAATTAGCATTGGGATACCCTGGGTTGTGCACAAGGAGGGCCCACGGGGTGGAGGAGCAGAAGGAGGGGTAGCAGATTTTGGGGTGCGCTCACAGCAGCTCCTGATGTGTTGGATGATTGGAACCTGACATGTCCCAGAGACCCTTAGCATCAAGGGGAGAGAAGTGGGAGTATTTCTGTGGTGCAGGAACAAAAGGGAAAAAAACCACATTTATATGAAATGTTTGTTCATCCATATCAGTCTCATTCCCAGCCTTGTCTGCACCTGTGTGCTCTGCTGGCACCAAGAAAACTTCAGGAGGGCCTGGCTAAAAGCACTGAAGGGTATGAAGTTAGTTATTCCCTTTCCTACTAGTCCTCCTTCCCCTCCCAAAATCTCCACTACTGGCCTTCAAAATCTCATGTCAGATTTTGAGGATCTCTATAATAAAACAACAAACCCAGCAATCAATAAAAAGTCTCCATGTACCTGTTGTACTAACAGAGGCACCTGCCATGGTCTCTCCTGGCAGCTGCCCATCCCCTGAGCAACCCTGAGACCCCTGGAAATTCTCTTATTTTGATCCAAAAGCTGCCAGGTATCTTGGAAGCCAGATTTGCTTTCAAAAAAATTCTGTGTTTCCAAAATAGAACTGCAGAATTTTGGTTTCTTTAATGTTGTTTGAGGCTCTCTTCTAATCCCACATGAAAATAACTCTGCAAATCCCAGCATAATTTCAAGGAAATGGGGCTTCCCAGTCAGCTCTGGCATTGTCAGCCCTCTCTTACCTCCTCTCTGTTGTGCCTCCACTAGCTGAGACCTGGAGGCACCACTGTGCTGGTTTTAGGGAACACTGTGCCAGTTTTCCAGAAAAGCAAGAAACAAGAGGACAAAGTCTTAAACTAAGTCAAAGTCCAGGACTTTCCATATCCTTCTATGTCATTGCTTCCAGCAGCTTCCTCCCCTTCTTCTCTTAAATATGGGCTCTTCTTGAGGTCTTCCCATGGAGGAGCTGCTGTAGGGCAGTAGCCCTTGTGTCAGAGCCTTACAGGGTGTAGTATGATCCAGATCTACTGGAAGGAATAACCAGTGCAACTCCCAGTTAGCCTGAAATGGTGCAGATGGCTCCAGGCAAAATAAAATCCTCTGTTTCCTTAACTGGAAACTGGAGGGAGCTGCTAATTCCAGTTCTGATAAACTCTGTCAGTCTAAGGGAAAAAAATTAATACATTTGCTGTTAAGAGCTGGGGATTGCAGAAACACTGGTGGGATAATCAGTAATCAGTGACAGAGTTGTACCATGGCCTGTCTCTCTTCAGCAACGTAGGATGAATATTGCTCCATGTAGTGGGGTGTACAGGACAATAAGAAACACAGGCAGTGCCTACAGAATGGGCTCTCACTGTGTCTAGAAGAGGATTTGAAGGATTTAGGGGGATCATCTGTACCAGCTCTCAGTTTGATGTTGCAGCAAAAAGGACTAAGACTGAAGAACAGATGGGAAATCTGTGCCTTAGTCAAACACAAGCTGTTGGACTCAACAGGAGGAGCTGGTTACATCTTATAATTCTATGTCAAACAAGAAAGCAAATGAGATGATCCAATGAAGTGTAAGTTTTTGATTTGCCAAGGGTCACACGTGTATTTGTCATAAAAAAGAAATTTGAAGACATCTGTGAAGCCCTGTGGCCAACATCCATCTTCAGAATCTTTCTTTCTCTTGAATGAGAAATATCAAACAGTTTTCATCGCTTTTACTTTCTTTCCCTCTTTAGATTGGAGTGGGCTGGCTGGGAAAGCTGGCTGGTTGTGAAAGGCTGCACCCAGCATTAGTATTGGGAAAGCTGCTTTTGAGCAGAAATTCTAATTACAGCACAACCTTGTCCTGCTGCACTTTGTACTCAGTCCTGCCTGGATCCCATAGCATGAACCTTCTGCAGATCCCACTGCTGTGGGCACCTACTGCAATGTGAAACATTAGTCTCACTCCAAAGGTTCTCCTGGTCCCTGCTATAATTGTCCTGGTTCTCATAAAATTTGCTCTGCCTCACTGCCCTGCAGGAACAGTGGGTCACCAGTGAAATGGGCTCAGAGCTAGGATCTGCTTTGGAAAAACATCCAGAAGGGGGAATGCTCCTGGCGTGCTGGCAGCACTTGTTAACTCAATGTCAGAGCTGCTACGCCAGGGACGTGGGAAGTGACATGTGGTTCATCTGGGAAGCTTGGCAGCACTTTCCCTGCAAGCAGCTCAGCTGTGCTCCTCAGGGAGGGAGGAGGAAGTGTCCTCATTTCCCCGCAAGCACGAGGCACAGTGTACTTCCAGCGTGTGTGCATGAGAGCTGTACCTTCACCTGGGGATGGGACCAAGGGACATTTCCTTCCCTCTTACAGAACCACATCACAAGGGAGATATTACAGTAATACACAAGAGATCAAAGATGTTTTTCTGCTAGAGGGCTGGGAAGAGAAGGGTTATAAGGTCCTTTCCCATCAAAGCCTTTGGGAACTCCTCTGGAGTTGCGGAGAGCCTCTGTTCCTGCTGGCCAAGAACTGAGCTGCCTGGGAGGGACAGGAGCTGCTCCATGGAGCAAAGCCATGGACAGGGATGCTTGCAGGTTCCTTGTAGTGTGAGATGGACCCTGGAGAGCAGCAGGGAAACCACATGAGTCAGCAAATTCACCTTCTCAGTCATTGCTGCGTTCATGCTCTTGGCTCCTCCTTTCCATGCCTTCTCACCTCCAGCTCTTCAGCACAAAGCCTGAGCCAATGTCACCACAAAAGCAAGGAAAGCCCAGAGGCCTGGAAAGCTCATCTCCCTTTGCTGAGGTCTCCATGCTGACCTGGTCCTGTAATCAAGGAAATTGCAGCCTCCTGATTTGGACCAAGGATGACATTCAGTCCTAGGAGAAGAGGGAGGAGGAGTGAGTCTGGTTTCCCAGGGTTGCTCCATGTAAGAGACCTGCTGAATGCTTGGTGGTTTTGTTACAGACCCTGTATAAGCAGATATGCTCAAAGGACAGGATAGGCAGAGGCTTGTATTCCCATTTCAAGGTGTCCAGTGCTGTTGTGTGACTGTCATTCCTCAGTGTGGCCTTGGAGATGTAAAACTGGGCAGTGATGAGGAGGGAAGCATGAGATGTTTGTTGGACCACCTCCACTCAGAGGAAAGGGAGATGTCTTCAGCCCAACAAGTCTGAGGATTGGGAGGAGGGAATGATGGAAGGACAATCTCCTGTTTGCTACTCCCCAGGAGAGCACTGAGTATTCCATTGCTCCATGTGCCAGGACAAAGTGGGGCAAACCACTTGGGCCACTGGTCCCTGAAGGACACTGCAATAGCCAGGGCTGCAGCCATGCCCTCTGCCTGAGCACTAGGAATTCTGTGGCTCTGTCTGGGCCAGTTCCCAGCTCCCTGAGCATTCTGTCCTCTGATATTGTCTTTCTCTCCCTCTATCAGACACATTTTTGTCATTACTGATGCTCATTCATTTTTAATGCTGAATACACTTTTCCTGCCCAAAGCCTTCCCTAAACATCAGCTAATGAAGCCTCTCTGCTCCCCTCGGGGATTGGCATTGGGCATGCTGATCCAGGGAAATACCAGGGGTTTTCACAAGAGCATGAAACAGGTCAGCTCCAGAGCTAGTCTTGAGCCTGGAACTGGAGAGCCCCAGGGCTGTGCTCAGGCCAGACAGGTACGTGTGGAGCATCCCACCCCTTCCCCTGGGAAGGACACACACAGGTGGTGGGAAAGGTCTTCACCCAGGGTTAGGGGACAAAGGACTGATGGTCTGTATGGGCTAAGCTGCACACCCAAACTGCCACAGCAGGTGTAAAACCATACTGGGTTACAAACTGAAAGAGGGGAAACTTAGGTTAGATATAAGAAAGAAATTTTTTACTGTCAGGGTGGTGAGACACTGGAACAGGTTCCCCAGGGGGGTTGCAGATGGCCCAACTCTGGAAGTGCTTAGCCGGGAGGTTGGATGGGACTTGGAGCAACCTGGTCTAGTGGGAGGTCTCCCTGCCCGTGGCAGGGGTTTGGAATTAGATGATCTGTAAGGTCCGTTCCAATCCAAAACACTCTGTGGTTCTGTGATACACAATATAGAGGATAAGAAGTGTGGTCCTGCCTGTCTGTACCAAACTCATCAGCTACAACTGCAGAGGTGTTTTGTTCCTGGCAGAGACCATCCATCACCCAAATTAAGGCTCTCAGCAGCAGTTTCTTGGTAAAGGATGGGTGTTATTAGCTCCAAAGCTCTTGTGTCTGAAAGGCAAAATAATTCACCAGCCTGTTCCTGTTGCCTTGGTGTGCCTGGCCCAGGGAGCATCCCGGAACCAGGACCTATCTGCATTCCAGCACTAACTGCCTTCATCATTATCATTATTATTACTAATATTATTATTATTGTGACCATCTCCTCTGTGCCTGCCTGCAGTTTCCTAGAAAGGGCAGGTCATTAAAGCATTGGAGGAACAGCACACAGTGCAAGCACAGCTGGAGGAGTTGGGAGAGCACTTCTGTACAAAAATGATTCCTATTTTCCAGACAGAAACGTTGCTTCCAAGTGGCAGCTGGATCACATAAGACAAAACCAAGGAGCAGGAGCTGCTTTGATCTGCTGCATGAAGCTGGAACATCTCACCACTGCAACCCAGAGGTTCCAAGGATGGCTGAGCACAGCCTGCAGGCTGCTCTGCACATTTCCAGCCAAGCCCATTGAAGGATATCTCACTCTTTATGTCAGCTTGTTCTTAACGTGTTTTCTTTCCTAGGTGGCATTTCAGGAAATACATAAATGTCACTGGTGTGTTAAATGAAAGATGAAATACAGTGAAAGGCCCATAAAAATGAAATGCGTGTACGCCTCAGCCTCCCTCTTTCCCACTCACATTTTTCTTTGTTTTCATCTAGAGTGGAGCAGCTACAGTAGAAGCAAAACCAGCAGGAAGGAACTGGGCAAACAGCCGGTGAGGAACGGGGCATGTCAAGTAATTTCCCTGAGCCCAGAAAGTCCATGGGGTAAATTGTGTCGGTGCCAGCATGACCCTGGTTCAAGGTGTTTTTAATCAGACCAGCAGACTCAAGCTGTCCTCTCCCCTCCAGGGCAGGGTGTGCAGGGGATGGCCATTCCTGCAGCTCCTCATCCTACACACCTCCTGCTCTCCTGGTATCCCAAGGGACTGCATCCCCCAGCTCCATGTGTAACAAGGGGTAGCAGGGAAGCTGGATGTGTTTGTCATGGTTATCCAGGAGCAGGAATGTTGTAGCCATCACTCCCAGTGCTGTCCCACTGCTTTCCAGGTTAGTAGGAGCAAACCCACAAAGGATTGTGTGCCAGGGCTTGGGCTGCTTAAAATCCTTCTGAATGGGATGCTGTAGAGCAATATCAGCTCTAATACTGGTGCTTTTAATTATCCCACAAGCCCTTCCAGTGCCTTGAGTCACACCACTTCTTTGGAGTGTCAATGAGGGGAAATGTTCACAGGCACAGGTTGCCCAGAGACACTGGCACAGATTGCCCAAAGAAGTTGTGGATGTCCCACCCCTGGAAGTGTTCAAGGCCAGGCTGGATGGGGCTGGGAGCAACCTGGGCTAGTGGGAGGTGTCCCTGCCCATGGCGGGGGGTTGAAATTGGATGTTTTTTAAGGTCCCTTGCAACCCAAACCATTCCATGATTATATAAATAACACACACCGGGCTTTCCTGGGTGAGGCATATATAGGCACTGCAGTACCAGGAGATGCTGTAGTGGGGTCATGCAGATCCATGTATTGGGTTGGCATGGCCAGGTTTTGGTCATGGGAGAGCTACAGGAAGCTGCCAGAAGCTTCCCCCATGTCCAGCAGAGCAAATCCCTGGCAGCTCCAGGACAGAACTGCTGCAGGCCAAGGCCAGGCCAATTAGAAATAGTGGTAATGCCTCTGTGATAACATATTTAAGAAGAAAAAAAGTTATTGGGCAGGTGTAATTGCAGCCAGAGAAGAGCACAGTGAGAATATGTGAGAGGAATGGCTCTGAAGACACCAAGGGCAGTGGAGAAGGAGGAGCAGGAGCTGCTCCAGGCACCAGAGCTGGGATTCCCTTGCAGCCACAAGGGAGGACCGTGGTGAGGCAGCTGTTCTCCTGCAGCCCATGGAGATCCATGAGGGAGCAGAGATCTACCTGCAGCCCATGGAGGAGCTCCCACTGAAGCAGGTGGATGCCTGGGAAGAGGCTGTGACCCTGTGGGAAGCCTGTGCTGGAGCAGGGTCCAGGCAGTGACCTGTGGAGAGAGAAGATGATCCTGGAGCAGGTTTCCTGGTAGGATTTGTGACCCTGTGGGGTCCCACACTGGAGCAGCCTGTTCCTGAAGGACTGCACCCCATGGAAGAGTGACTCACAGTGCAGCAGTTTGTGGAGAACTCTTGCCCATGGGATGCAGACATGCTGGAGAAGTTTCTGGAGAACTGTCTCCCATGGGAGGAACCCCAGGGTGCAGCAGGGGAGAGACTCCTGTCCCTGAGCAGTGGGAAAAGCCACGGGTGATGAACTGACTATAACCCCCATTCCCTATCTCCCTGAGATGCTGGGGGAGGAGGCAGAGCTGGGAGAGTAGGAGAGGTGGGGGGAAGGTATTTTTAAGGTCTGATTTTACTTCTCATTATCCTGCTCTGATTTTGTTATTAATAAATTCAATTAATATCTCTAATTCAAGTCTGTTTTGCCCGTGATGGTGTGTGGTGAGTGATCTCTCTCTGTCCTTATCTCCACCCATGAACCCTTTGTTACATTTTCTCTCCACTGTCCAGCTGCAGAGGGGAATGATAGAGAGGCTTTGATGTGTGCCTGGCATCCAGCCAGCATCAACCAAAGACACCCACAACCTTAGCTGGCTGTTATTTGAAAATTAAACCCCCCCAAAAAAGGTGCCGCTGATATTTAGTGTTTAGGTGACGCATAATGGTGCAGAGCTGTGTGTGTGCCTGGGGAAGTTAGAGGGGGGTCTGTAGCTTTGATTTCCTGGGCCATATGTTACCTCAGATTTGCCAGGGAGGAGCAGCAGCGTGCAGAGATGGACACACTAAGAGGACAATGTTTATTCCCTGAGACCTCATCTCACCCTGCAGGATTATGTCTGATAATCCTACAGTGATAATGGGAGTGATTTTTGCTTTATCACCTTCTTTGCTTCAGCCTTGCTGACAGGGGAGTGGTTATGTCACATCCTGACCTCAGCAAAGCAGGAACACTTCTGTTCCCACTCACAGCCATGGAAACAGTTTTCTAGGGGGGTTTTATTTATTTTATTTTTGTCTCTTCAGCCTGAGGTTGCTCTTACTGCAACGACTCACTGGGTGCATATATAAGAGACAATACTTGGCTAAATGCACAGAGGAGCACAAAGAAACACTAAAATGTACCAGAAATCAACGTATTTACACTAGATTTCACTTCTGGTGATTTCAAGCTGTTCATCAAGCCAAAGCTGTTTTTTCCACTTTGTGCCTGAGCATTTATAAAATCAACATGTACAGCCTAGCAAAGCAAATGTATGTGAGCATATTCTTGTGTCCCCACAATTTACTGCCTTCCTGGAATTACCCCTCCATGAGTCCAGAACAGATGTCAACTTCATACTGCTAATAAATCCACCAACCGTCCAGCCTTGCATGCAGACATGGTGCAATTTCTTTTTGTTGTTGAAATTGGACAGAATACAAACAGAGGAAAGAATTTGTTATCAACAACCAAAAATGAGAGTGCTTTTTTTCACACACGAGCGTGTGAAAAGCCAGAAGGCAAAGCAAGAGATGGGAATCTGGTGCCTTGGAAAGTCTGCAAAAGCAGTTTTATGTGTCAGTCATATTTTACTGTCTTGTCCACTGTGTCATGAATCTCTGCCTGTATCTGCATGTAAAAATGCCACAGCCTAATTATTAGCTATTAATTATATGCTGGATTCAAGCGAGAATTACCATAATGTGCCACAGCATCCATAAATACGAGATCCAAGAGGGGCAGAATGGCCTTTTGTTTCCCTCTGCAGAATTATATGCATGACCCAGTTTTTTTCTAATACTGCAGTGGCAGGAGAGACATAGCATTGTTTGTTCCACACAAAATGGGCAGGGGGGAAGGGCTCTATTTTGAAATGTACAGTAAATAAACTCTGGCATTGCAGAACAAGACCAGAGAAAGGATGCTCAAGTCTCTTGCTCCAGCCAGCAATGTTTGCAGAGACATCCCAGTGTTAATTATAATACTTCCCTGAACAGTCTGAGGCCAATCTCAGAATCCAATTTTCATTTTAAATACCCCTCTACTACACGCTGGGTCTCCTGTTTGTGATGCAGGTTGGCTTAACCTATTGGTTTGGGTGGAGACCTGTGAGCCCCAGCCCCGGGTGCCTGCGGGGTTTGGAGGGGCTCGGGGCTCCCTGGGTGGCAGTGGAAAAGAAGACGGCTCAGTGCTCAGGCTTGGATGCCTGTGGGACACCAAAGCTGGGAGGTGCATGATCCTTATCCCCAAACACCTTATTCTTCAAATTGTGTGGTCGCTGGGATGAGCAATGAGAGAAAAGGCAGCCAATTCTGGCTGGGAATGAAGATTTTGGTGGCTGAATTTTCACAGCTGGGAACCCCCCACCTGGGCAGAGGTCCATATTTACAGGAGATGGGAAAGGATCCAGTTTTCTTGAAGAAATTACAGTGCTGGTCTAAGGGTGACCCAACAAAGGGAAAAGGGCAATGCTTTATCAACCTCCCCCAAGAGTCTAGGAGATAAATAAATACACCATGAATTCTTAAGACACAGTCACAATGATGACATAATGCACAGAGAATGCACGGCACAGAAACCTATTTCTGTCCACAAGGAGAAAATCTGGGAAGAGCAGAGGAAAGGAAGGCAGTCCCAGAAGGGCACGCAGCAGGGCCTGGGATGTGGCCATGGCAGGAGAGCTGAGTAGGAGGAGGTGGGAGAGGTTTCTCCAGATATCAACAACATTGGAAGTGAGGGATGTTATTTTAATTACCAACAACTGGAAATGAGAAAGAATCACAGTCCAGTGAATGCCTAGGATGCTGGGGACAACATTTCAGCTCAGATGAACAAACAGTACTTTCATCAGGCTCTGACCATGAGGAGCCAGCTGGGAACTGAAAGGACAGTGATTCTGGGGACAGCAATCACAGAGGGGCAGAATTAATCTTTCTCACACACAGGGAGATGCAAGAGCAGCGGCAGAGGGATGCTGGACCCAAACCAGGTGATTTTGGCACACATGGATAATGAAATAAACAAAAAGGGCAGGAGATTGGTATTAACTCCTTTTGTGCCTTTATTGAGCTCTTTTAGATGGGTATGGTTGGCGTCCGGTTTTGCCACCGCCGCCGCTCCCTCGAGCACCGCTGTCACCGCTGAGGAGGAGGCGTAATTCGATTGGCTCATTGCGCTGCAGGGTCGGGATTCCTACCTCGCGAGGGTTCCTCAGAACTCAAATCTGCTTGACTCAGTCCAGGGATGTCTCTCCCTTCAGTCACCCTTTAGGTCAGCGAGAACACTTCAACAACTTGGAGTCTATCCCCAGGTAGCTGGATGTCTTCTTCCCACAGCAGTGTCTTTTATAGATCTCAGTTTTGTGTGAGCTCGTTGTTCTAGGGACCACTTGTAGCTAAATAGGCTTCTGATGGTTAAGGGGACCCACTCGATTTCCATATTGGGCGGGGTCTCGTGGCCCGACGAGCAGGCGGGGAGCGGCGAAGGCTTCACCCGATGGAAAGGGGAAAGGGGAAACCCGGGATTTGGGAAAAGGGGAACATACTTGGAATACAGGGTACAGTGCTGGCACAGACAACTTGAAATAAGAGGTATGTGACATTATAACTTCAAATATAACAGCAAACAGCATAACAATGCAACATACAGCATATATAATGCATAACAGTGATTAATTTGGAGTCTCTTCAGTTCTATTCATTTCAGGTAAGCTGTGGATACCTCCTGAGGGAGAAGGAGAGCCAGCCCAGCAGGCAAAAGCCCTAAAGACACTGGGTGGTTTATCCTGCCAGGGGGAAGGCAGAAAACATGAACACTGAGCCCAACACCACTGGCGCTGCTGAACACCCAGGGCAGAGGGAGGTGGGAACTGTGGGAGCTCATTAAGTATTTACATCAAAAACTCCCCCATTGTGAAATCACACAGGAAGGCCTGAATGAGTCTCAGGGAACATGGGTGGGACGGCAACAGGAGGATCTGTAAACACATCAGGAGATGATGTGAGAAGGAGAGAAGAAAGAGGAAGGAGAAGAACCAAGGGATGATTGGGAAAGGCCAATGCTGCACACAAAAGGTTCCTAGTCATCAGCTGACTGACTGTAATTACCAGTTAATCAAACCAAGGGATGGAACAGAAAGAAACCATCCAGAGATGATTTAGGTGGGACAGAGGGATGGAGTCAGCACAAGCAGAGAATGATTCCGTGGGAGGTGAGCAGAGGAAGGAGTTGGGGTATTCTTCCCAGACACCCTGGGCTAGGAAATACACTATAGAGCAAAAACCAGCAGGCACAATATCTCCCTTTAAAAAGCAGAATTTGTACACCAGGAGCCTAACTCTGCGTCTTGGAAAAGTCCCAGAACAAATTGTTAAACAAACAGTTGATACAAAGCCAGAGGAGAACATAGGAATAAAAAGAGAAGATGAATTTGTCAAAAATAAATTGCCCTAACCGGAGTAATGTTCAACTCAGGTTCCCTCTTGGGCAGCTGAAATGTGCCATGATTTAGGCTAAACATTTGAAATAGTCCCATCTGACATTTTACTGATTCTCTTAAATTAAGGAAATATGAGAAAGTGAATTTAGGAACAATTTAATAAAATACAACTGGAGTCACGGCAGATAGTTTTCAATCACATAAGGAGATTTTGAGCAGGGTCTTCCCGGATCAGGCATAAAGGTGATCCTATTCAGCATTTTCATTTACTGACTCAAGCAATGGCCCAGGGAATGTTTTTCTAAAATATGCTGGTTGTGCTGGATGTCAAGCACCTGGGAGAACTGGATGAGAATTCAAACCTAGCTGGAAAAATTGGAGAAAAAGCATGACTTGAGTAAGTTGAAATCCAGTAAATAACAACCCAAACTGTGGCTCTGGCAGGAGCACATCAAACACACAGTACCCACCCACCAGGGAGCTCTTACCCAGTAAGAGTACAGCAGAAATTGAAGGGGAATGGCAATCCAAAAAGGATGGGGATGAAAAATCTGCAGTTGGGAAAATACCAGCAGAAGCAAATCTCCTTCCTGGATGCAATACTGGACTGTTGTGTGTAAGCCAGAGGAGGTAATTGCTCAGCTTGCCTCCATGCTGATAAGGTCTCGGCTGGACCAAGTCTCCTATTTTGGGCACACTTGGGCAAAGATGTTAATTAATTTAAAAAGATTAAGATACAAAAAAGTAGAAAGGTTGGAGGATTTAACTTTGTTTTGCCAGGAAGGGGAAGCTGTGATAAAAAGCTCTTGGATACTGCCAATTCTTACAAAGAACAGATATGCAAGTGTTGCAAGAGGAGATCACATTAAATTGCATCAGGGCAGGAGCTCCATCCCTGTTAACCTTTTATCTGCCTTTTTCTGTCCCTCGTCCCCCTTTTTCTGTCCTCTTTGTGTGCAGGGACCTGAGCTCGGGGCTCACTGGCTGCACCGAGGCTGAACACAGCAGCAGGAGGAACCTGGTGCCCCATTCTCCATCTCCCTCCCCTGTGTCCCCTCCTGCCCACCGTTCCTGGGCTCTGGCAGGGACATCTTGGCTGGACTGCCTCACTCAGCCACACAGATTTGAGCACTGCTGAGCACAGAAGCAGGGAAAAAGCAGCCATGGCTCTGCAGCAAATGCAGCAGGACAGGAGTCTGGAGCTGGAATGTCCAGTTCAGGCACCAGATAATGTGTGTGTGGCTATCCTTAGAGTGGGTCTTCCAGCCCCTGCCTCAGTCCTTTGGGCTCTAATCTGGGCTCAAGCTGTTGGATACGCATCAGTTGAAAAAAAACCCAGCAATAATTAAAACACTGTGCAACGCTTTTCCCTTTGAGGACGGGGTGGGGAGGGAAATCTGTTTGTATTTTTGGCCTGGTTTTCCTCATTTTCTGCCACAGAAAACAATTCTTCTTAATGATGACTGTTCCACATTCCCGCTCGTGTTCCTCGCTTTTGTTAATGTGAAGATTTAAATGCACCATTTAATACCAACATGGGCCAATGAACTCGTGGCTACACTCGCACTCCCAGGCTGCCAGGAGGATGCACGATTCTATGACAGGCAATTAAAAATCCCATTATGGGACTACAGAATGAGAAGTAGATGATGTATTAAAACAAGGAACATGTTTAATTTATAAATCCAAGTTGTTGCATGCTGTGAAGTGCTAGGGAGAGAAATGAATAAAGAAAGGACTTTGTAGAGCTGCTTGCTATTAAGTATTATAAACAGCAATATATGTCTGGCTGTCAGAGCCTCCTGGCAGCTCTGCATGCCAGGCAGCCCTCTGTCTCCCCTTCCCCCCGGGCAACTAATTTCTTGTATTTCCAAATCCAATAAGAATTTTTGCTGCATTAGCCAAAAGAACTCATAGCTGCAACATCAGGGAGTGTGACTCAAGCAACCTGGCCTGGGGGATAGGATGTAAAGTGGAATTGCACAGTTTCTCTATTAAAATTCAGCCACAGTAATTAAAATTTGATAATAAAGACCTGCTCAGCACCTCAAAGCTGTAGGGATGAATTTTTCTGGCATGTATCTGTCCCTCCTGTGCCCAGTGTGGTGGTCCCAGCATTGCTCTCCTGGTAGCTGATGCCTGGCTGGGAGAGTGTGCTGCCAGGGGCTCCCACATTTAATTTTTGGAGGGAAAGGGAGTGGTATATCGCATTGATTATACAAATAATTGCATGGATGGCCCCATCCTTCCAAGAAGGATTGATGCAGCAGGGTGCAGTCCTGGTGTAAACCCCCTGCCAAGGATGGCTGTTGGGTCAGATTGAGGTCCTGAAGTACCTGAGCACAATTCTCCCTCCAGATGGGAAGGCTGAGGCTTCTCCATGCTCCCTACACATATGCTGCAGCAATCCTCTGAAGAGAAAGGCTTCAGGCCACAGCAGCTCTGGGGATAGAGGAATCCTACGAGGGACACTAGCCTGGGATGACCCAGCAGCCTGATCAGAGGAAATCCCAGAGAGAAGTCAGGGAGACAGATAGCAGGAGAGCAAGACATCCAGCAAGACATCTCGGATCCACAGGGAGGGCTGGGAGAGGAAACGGCCCATTAGCAGCGTCTGGGGGAATCAAAGAGCCATTGTGCACCGGGCTCTGCATCCAGCTTTCTCAGCCTGTTTCCACCTCCTTGGGGACACGGCTCCAGCCTCTCACCTCCTTACGTCAATGCATTTCCCAGCAGATTTCCCCATCTGTTTATCATCTCTGGTGGTGAAGGGTCTCATGGGGAGCTCTGCCTGCTCTGCATCTGCTCTTTTGACAGGCTCCATTCTGTCTGTGAGAGATGAATGAGCAGCCCTGGGGCGGGGAAGTCCTGGGAATAAATACTCTGGTCTGGGGAAGGAACCTTTCTGTGGTGAGGGTGAGACCCTGCACTGCTGCTGTGGTAAGCTGGAGAAGAATGGGAGCCAAGGGGGTCTTTGTCTTCTCCAGAAAAGCAATGACATGTTCCTACACGTCTCACTTCACATGAATCATGGGATGGTTTGGGTTGGAAGAAACTCTAAAGATCCCCTCGTTCCAACCCCTCTGCCATGGGCAGGGATGCCACCCACTGGACCAGGTTGCTCCAAGCCCTATCCAACCTGGCCTCCAGCACTTCCTGGGATCCATAACTTCTCTGGACAATCTGTGCCAGTACCTCACCACCCTCTGAGTAAGTTATTTCTTCCTAACATCTAGACTAAAACCCTTGTCTCTTAGTTTAAAAACATTCCCCCTTGTCCTATCAGTATCTCCTTGTGTGAAAAGTTGCTCTCCCTCTTTTTCTAAGTTCTCTTCAATTACTGGGAGGCTCTCTAAGGTCTTCCCAGAGCTTCTCTTCCCAGAGTCTTCTCTTCTCCAGGCTGATCCACTCCAACACTCCCAGTCTGTCTGCAAAGGAGAGGGGCTCCAGGCCTTTGAGCTTCTTTGTGGTCTCCCCTGGACCTACTCCAACAAGTCCATGTCTTCCTTGTTTTGAGGATCCCAGATCTGGACACAGCATTCTAGATGGGGTCTCACGAGCGTCTGTAAGGATCCTGTTCTTCCTGGGTATTCACCAGGGAAGAACATTATTCTGCCTTGTCTCCACCAAAGAAAGGCAAGGCCCATCTCCTGACACACTTGTTGGCCAAAGGACACACATGGCAAAGGAAGGTGATTAACAGATCCCAGACCAAACATGCCCCACACCAAACTGTCTCTGAGAGTTGGCTCCAGGGGGATCTGGGCACAAGGGGAAACAACCAGCAAGAAGAAGGTTAAATGATGCAAAGCTCAGCTGCCTGCGATGCACAAATGCCCCGACTCAAAACAGCTGTGTATATGGAATGTGTATTGAGGGACATCTCACCCAGGCAGCCAAAGGGACTCCCAAAGCCAGAAATGACACATTCCCCTTCCCTCCTGTCAGTACCATGGCCACTGGAGGACACAGAAGTCCCCAGATCCTGAGGGTTTTGCAATTACATTCTGGTGTGAAAAGCCCTATGTCCCCCAGCATTCCCCAAGTCCCTGCCTCAGCACTGGGTGGTGCAGAAGGTTTTCTTGTTCTGCTGTTCCTGGTTATATCACTGATCCATATTCCTGCCTGAGCTTCCAGCCATCACAGCATCCCAAATAAGCAGATTCTCCCCACTAAGGTGTGGGTATGGTCCCCTAGAAGGGACTTCCCAAACCATTACCAAATGAAAGTCCCTGTGACTCAGGCAAGTCCACGAGACACTTGCTGACTCCTCACTCTCTAATTTGATACTGCAAGGATATTTATGGACTTCATCCAGGGCAAATGCCAAGTCCAGTGTCTGGGAAGGAATAACCCCGAGGCCACAACGCAGGCTGGGGGTGACTGGTGGAGGAGCAGCTGTGCAGAAAGAGCATTGAGTCAGCAATGCATCATCACAGCAAAGATGGCAAACAGGCCCTTGGGCTTCATTAGGCAGAGCATTGCCAGCAGGTTGAGGAAGATAATTCCTCCCCTCTGCTCAGCCCTGCTGACACCATGACTGGATATTGCAACAGCTTCCAGTACAAGAGAGATGAAGATACACGGGAAAGAGTCCAGAAAAAGGCCATCAAGACAGTCGGAGCTCACACAGGCCTGTGGGCTCACACAGCCTGGGCTGGGAGGCTGACTGTGCAGGACTGGAGAAGAGAAGCTCTGGTGTACCTGCAAGGAGGACATGGAGATGATGAAGTCAAGCTGTACACAGAGCTGCACAAGGGGAACACAACAGACACTGGACATAAGTTGAAGCCAGGGAGGTTCAGAATGGATATGAGAAAAAATGTTCCCACTATGAGGAGGGCAGTTCACCACTGGTACAGGATGCCCAGAAAAGCTGTGCTGCCTCCAGCCTTGGAGGTTTCCAAGACCCAACTCACTAAAGCTCTGAGCAACCTGGTCTGACCCCAGAACTGGCAGGATGAAAAGGCTGGGTTGGAGACCTCCTGCAGTCCCTTCCCACATGAGCTATCCTGTCATCCTACCGTGCCCATGGCCATCCCATGCCCAAGACACACAGTGCATCTGTGGCTCAGCAGTACCAAGCACTGGCTTTCCTCTCTAGGAACAGCACTGGTGACTGCATCTCCTCCCCTGTGGGGGACCTCCACCAAACCCACAGCTACCAGATGGCCAAAAGCTGCCTCCCGCAGCACTAGCAGGGAGAGGGGGAGCAGGGAGCCTCCCAGCACTCTCCCAGGCATCCCTAACCACAGCACATTGTTCTGGGCATCACACAATAACCCCAGACAGAGCAGGACGTCGTGGGGGTGTGAGATCCACAGTCACGTCCGGGCTGCTGCGCGTCACCCCCAGGAACAAAGCCTTGCGGGAGGGCAGGGGGCTGAGTGCCTGCCGTGGGGTGCAGGAGGGAAGAGGAGGGCAGCTCTCCTTCCTCTGTCCCAATCAGAATTTGATTATCCAAACCCAGCAATCGTAAAAGTCCCCCACTCATCTGGTAACAATAACGAGCCAGGGAACAGCTTGTCCTTGCTTGGCACCACATCACTCATGAGGCCATGCAGCCAGAGCGCACGTCCCCATGCTCCTGATCCTTGTCCCTGCTCTCTGCAGATATCTGCAAAGGTGGCTGCAAGGTGGGGTCAGCCTCTTCTCCCAGGTAACTAACAAAAGGATTAGCCTCAAGCTGCACCAGGGGAGGTTCAGGTTGGACATCAGGAGGAAATTCCTCATGGAAAGGGTTGTTCAACATTGGAATGGATTGCCCAGGGAGGTGGTGGAGTCGCTGTCCCTGGAGGTGTTTAAGGAAAGATGGGACATGGCACTGAGTGCCATGGTCTGGTTGACAAGGTGGTGATTGGTCATGGGTTGGACTTGATGGTATCAGAGGTCATTTCAGACCCAACTGATTCTGTGAGTCTGAGTCACTCCTCTTCCACTCCTGCTTGAGCACAAGGTGAGCCTGGTGATGGAAACCAAAGGTCTATATGTTCCTGGGTCAAACTCTTCTCATTCTGTGACCCTGAGACCTGGGCTCAGCACAAACAGTATCAGAAATTATGCATGAAAAATGGCTGCTCTTGGGTTTTGACTCTATTTAGTGAGTCTTATTCTGAGAGAGAACAATATGGGATTCCTGCTAAGGGCATCACTGATGGGTAGCGGCTAGTGGGGATGGATGGATGGATGGATGGATGGATGGATGGATGGATGGATGGATGGATGGATGGAAGAATAGCTGATGCCTGGGAGAAATGCATAGTCTGCAGCTTGGGACCAGTGAGCTGGCACAGTGGGAGGCTGCAGGATGGAGGCAGTAGCCAGTTTTCCTAGGGGCCATGGAAAAGCAAAGAGAAAGGGAAAGATGAACACGCCTCTGTGTACTTTGGATGGGGTTGTTGTTTGTTGTTATATTATCTGCTTTCCTGTTTCCCTTGCCTCCCTTCCCTCCAATGGAGCACTGTTTTGTTAAGTTTCTTTGTTCACAAGTGGGGAAGGATAACTGGGGAGGGAAGCAGGGGAAGGATGGCTGAGGCATGGTGTGAGAAAAGGAGGCCAGAGGCAGATGTTGAAGGCTTGTAGGGCAGGGGAGTCTCTTGATTATCCAGGCTGGTTTGACTAAATTTTCCCATGTTTCTGGCTAGAAATTAGCAATGTGTTTTTGAGGACCCTTAAAAATTAAGGGTTCCTTAATTGCTCTCTTGTGCTGCCAGAAAGGTTACATTTATTGCAGAATTACCTCGGTTGCAGCATCCAGAATATTTAAGGCTGTGTCCTGGCTCATAATCAAGGACAATTTGCTCCATAGACACTTCAGGACTTGAAGAGAAGGTTTCCAAAGGTGAAGTGGAAAAAACTGTGCTAAGAGCAGGAATGTGGCAGCCACGTGCCCAGGCCTCTGCTACCTCTGACCAGGCTTATCCCATAGCCATGGCACTGGGACCCCACCATCCCACTGCCACTCAGCCAGCAAGGGCCCTGCAGTGATGGGGCAGGGCTCAGGGTGAAGTGAGTTGCAAGCAAGGTCTAGTGCAACCACGGTGCTCCCAAGGCACTTCCCAGCCATCACCACGTCACAGTAGTTTTTCCCAAACTGCCATTGGGGTTGGTTGTCCCAGGAACCTCTCAGCAGCCTTGCCCAGTTCCCTCAGTCTCAGTTCCCTTTAACCGAGTTGTTATTGTAACCCCAAATGACATCTCTGCTTCTCCTCTGACCCCATGTGACCCTGTAATCAGCTCTGCTGCAGCTTTTGTATCCATATTGAGTATCTTTCACCCACAGGCTGCCTGGAACCATCCCTCACCCCCACCCTATCGCTCTCCCTTGCATCAGCTTTGGTGTTGCGCAGCCTCCACACACCCAAACTACTAATCTGGCACAAAAATAACTGAGTGAAAAAAAGGGAACAAGTTTCTGCTAAGTCAGGGCCGAGTTACCCAGCACAAGAGCTAAGATAAAGGGTAGGATGGGCTGGCAGCCTGGAGCTGCAGGAGACAGGACAGGAATGAGACTTCTGTGTTGGCAAGCTCTTAGGCTGCTTCAAGCTGATGTGTTTAAATCGTGGCTGAAAGAGATTTGAGCTCAGGGTGTGGAACTTACCCTTCCTTCTCCCTCACATCCAGCTGGAGTATAACTGGTGGCAACCAGAGCAGAAACAACCACAGAGAGGGTCTGAAACGCTGCCAAGGGAACTGAAAAACTGCCCAGCTTATAGGAAAGACCTGGAGGCTGGTGAGATGGGAGGGATGTGTCCTTCCCAAGAGCTGGCCTGTGACCTCTTCACTCTTTCCAGCAAGAGTCCCCACTAAGGATCCTCTCTTCCAAAGTCATTTAGCACCGGGGCTAATTCTCAGTTTCCTGGTGGAAGATTTGCAGGCAGTTAAAATGTGTGAAGGCAGGAGAGTGCTAGACTGCAGGGAGCTTCCTACAGACTCCTCTTGCCTCCTAAACTGGTGTGTAATACAAGGCTGGAGCTCTCCTGATGGAAGTCTTGCTCCCTGGGTCTTCATCTCCACTGAAAGTTTATTATGGCATAACCATATATAGCATATATAGCTCCTTATATAACCCACTGGGTTACTCTAACCAGTGTAAAGTCTATAAAATAGTCCTCAAGCTCGGTCTGCTCATGTGATGATTAAATAGCCTGAAGTGAATTAAATCAGCCAAGCTTGGGCGAGGCTTTTAAAGAGTTGTGCTGGAGCGCAGGAGCCCAGGGCAGATGAGAACACCTCGCTACCTCCAAGTCACTTTGCCCTGCTCCCCGGGAGCTAAGGACACCCAGGCACTCCCTGGACCCCCGGCAGCCGCCTGCAGTCACACCAGGCTGCTCCATGCACATTTTCCACCGCTGACTGCCCCGCAGAAATGGCTGCCTGGACACACTCAGCCGACGTGGCGGGGAACACCCAGCGCTGCCAGGACTGAGGCTGCACAAATGCCGGTGATTCAGAAAGCCGGCATGTTCCCAGGCTCCGTCACCTACCTACGCTGAGGCTGATACGTTACTAATTTCCCCGATGGTTTTCTCTGTGCCATCTGGGACTTCAGCCTCATATTTCTCCCTGCTACTTGCCTCCTGAGCTATCCTCATCCAGGGTCTCCTCCACCCCTCTCATCATCCTCACGGATGCAAGGGAGGCTTTGCCTTCCTCGACCGCCGCTGTGCTGTCACTTGATACCCGTGGGAGGCTCTGAAAGGCTCAGGGTCTCTGGGAGGCATTAACCCACACGGAGGCAACCCTTGCCCCTTTTCGAGGACACTTGAGTTTTACGTGTGCTTTTATCGCCTGGTCAGGCACTATTTTAAGCTCTTTGAATCTCTTTGCTGTCACCCTTAACTGCCTTGAATAACTCTATCCAATATACATCAAATATGATGTGCAGGGACAGTAGAGCCCCATGTGAGCTACTTCTCACCCTTGCCTCCTAAGCTGATGTGTAATACAAGGCTGGAGCTCTCCTGATGGAAATCTTGCTCCCTGGGTCTCACCCTGACCCTGACCCCATGAACACCACTACCTGATGGCTGTGACCCCTTTGACACAGCCCTGTGCACAGCCCCCTCCCCAAGGCAACGGAGCTGTGGGGTCTCCCTTACATCAGGGAAGTAGGAAAAGACCTTAAACTGTGACTAAGATTATCACTCTGCAGCTGAGCCAAAGGACCTCCTGCAAAACAAGACTCCAGAGGGATAAAACCCCAAAACAAGAAGCTTTAAATGCATCCATTATTTCAACTTGAAGAGGTGCAGATGTGACTGCTGGGTTTGTTCCATATGTACCAAACCAGGCATGCAGGCAGCTGTGGCTTTCAGTCAGATTGAAGTTGTCCTGCCTGACAGCACTTGCATGACCCGGGGGACAGGAAGGAAACTTCTTCACAGCAAGTCACTGGCCTGGGAAGGATGTGAGATGCCAGCCTCATCAGCTTCACTCCCTGATCTCACCAGGGGAGAAGATGAAGGGCAACCTATGCTTCACCTGCAGCCTCACCTCCCCATCCCACCTGCTGTTTATCTCACAGCCCCAGGCACAGGACTAAGGTGGTGTTCATGCACTTAGCCTGGCTATCAGATGCTCCTTCTCCTTTCTGAAAGTCCTCTGGGAAAATAGGCTCTCCAGCTGTGCATCCACCATTTCCAGAAGAGAGATCAGCTCAGGTGTGATGGCAACCAAACCTCCATCCAACAGTGCCACACTTCACTTCCCATCTGCCACCCCTGCCTCCCGGCTCCTGGCCCTGAAATCCCATGGGGTTCTTGAGGCGGGAAATCCATCAGTGCTAACACACCTGGCTTGAAATGACTGTGTTTATGTGTATGTGTGTGTGTGTGTATATATCTATATATTCCTGCTGGGAACATCTGCTCTTGGTAGACACTTCCCTTCACAGTTTCCTGGAGATCATAGGGAGGGTCAGAAGGGTGAGAACGCCCACCCAAACTCTCCTTTCCCTCACCCAGGGAAGTCTATGGTCTTTGTTGATTTAACTTCCCAATTCATGTTAATGCAAGTTATAATTGCTGTTTCTATATGAACTGGAGTCACAATTTTCCCCATGCAGCAGCTACTTTCCCATAACAACAACACCAACACAGAAATGTTCTGTTTCTATGGGAGATGCGGAAGCAATGGTCCATGTACAGAGAATGAGAGTGTCTGAAAGGAAATGATGTCTGCCCCATTAGCCTAGCATCTTTTAGTGCAAGTTAGGGATGAGAAATCAATTCCTGGAATGTTTCTGGTTTCTACAGGGTGAAACAAGTGATGGTGCCCCATCCCTGGAAGTGTTCCAGGCCTGGCTGGATAGGGTCCTGAGCAATCTGGTCTAGTGGAAGCTGTTCCTGCCCATGGCAGGGAGTTGGAACGAGATTATTTTTGAGGTCCTTTCCAACCCAAACCATTCTGTGATTCCATGGTTCTGTGGTGTATTCTTCAAAATTTCCCAAATAGCTTCTTTTGGTGAAACAGTTCCTCCCATTTCATGAACAGGCTTAAATAAGCCTCAGGTGACTAAGCAGGAGCACTGGCTTTCCTCACAAGACAAGAGATCTCACCATTGGACAGATGATAATTTCTGGTGGCAAATGGGGTCAGTGGATGCCTGCTTGGACTCCTACCATGAGCCTAGCAAAGACCCAACAGTCTTTAGTCAATATGAGCAGTGAGTTTCACCTACTCTGATTAAAAAAACCCTCCTTGTTTTTCAAAGTTACCAGTTCACTGACCTGGGTGTATTTGCATGACTCACGGAGTGGCACAGGGGGAAAAAGGAACCGAATGCAGGGAGGCGAGAAGGAACTTCTTGAGCTGCTGCTGCTTCCAACAAAAACACTTAACACGAAACTCCGACCTCAGTCACCCATTCCCTATTTTCCTTTCGAAGAGTGACAAATGTGGAGAAGCAGCAAGTTGGTCACTAATAAGCAATTTATGTCTCAGCCAGTATGAAGCAGTCCAGGCAGTGTGACTGGGGTTTGTCATTGCAAGGGCTGTAGGGGGGGAGGGGTGAGGGATTTACAGATCAGCCCGTGCATTTTTGGATAATCTGTGGACTGCCTTTAGGTTCTGTATAAATAATAATTAAAAGCGGATGTAACTAATTGGAATCCATTGCAAAGCAGTAACATGATCCATCTTATTGCCAATCCCCTGAGTCACTTCGTCCTCCAGATGATTATTTTTCTGCTTTTCCCTAATACAGTGTGAACACTGCCCTTCACATGCTGATGTACCCAGCATGGGTTGGTGCTGTTGGGGCATTTCAAATTCTCTTCTAGCCCAGACACAACCAGGCCACTTAGTTTTGCACCAAGAAGATCTGCCCTGTATTTCATCAGAGAGCTACACATTTTTAAACTTAAAATTCACTCCACCATCCATGAGCCTGGTGTTAACCCAGTTGTGTTATTGCCTATTATTTGCCCAATTTATTTTGAATTAAAAGCAGTAATGGGCATCTCTTTCTTTTGAACAACCTTCCTGTGTCTTGGTTTGCATTTTGATCTCTCTTTGGGATGAGGCTCCCCTTCGTTGACCTGCTGGGAAGAGCATTTTGTTCTTGGATTTGGGGGTCCCAAGGGAAGGCAAAGCCCAAAGCAGGGCTCTGCAGCACTGGCACAGGAGCACAGCCAGCTGTGGAGGAACATCTTCTCCCTGCATATGTGACACACTTGCCCTTATTCCCCCCTGGGAACAGCAGTCCTGCCTCTGCCATCCCAGCTCTGGGAAGGAAACTCTCCAGACTCATTCCCAGGCTCCCAAGGGTCATTACTCCTCTCCAGATCCCTTCTAGCATTAGAGAAAGAGAAAGTGTGGGGAGAAAAACTCCACTCTCTCTGGAAGAGGAGCCTTCTAGCCAGACTCAAAACTCCCTGGAATCAGGATGAGGCTTCTTGTGAGCTTCAGAAGGGCTTGGATGAAATCCACACTTCTTTAGAGCAAGGGCACCACATTTGCCCCACCTCTCCTCTTTTTTAGATGGGATTTTATAAGTTCTGGTCTGTTTCCTTTTGGTGTGGCACTGAAACTCTCTTTTCATCTGATTCATCTGTCTGCAGGGCATCTCCAGAAGGTGACTGCTGGTCACTAGGATTCCTGCAGGCTCTGGAAATCAGGTGTTTTAGTGTTTTTCTCAATAGACAACCAGCAATGATAAATTTTGTCAATAGACAACCAGCCTTGATATGCTGCATTCATAAACCTTGAAGGCTCTGATTAGCCATACCTGGGGTGCCCTGGTCTCCTGGTCAGACTTTGGAACAATGCTGAAGTCCCACCTCAGTTCCCATTTCCTGTAAGGACTTGGACACATGTTGCATGCTTTCCAGCCCTGACTCTGGCCCCATCTCCTGTCTCCCCTGACTCCTTGGACAAACCTGGACCTGTTTCCATCGCTTGCCACAGCTATGGATGGACACTGGGATCACCACCCTGCACTGCCCACCCTGCTCAGATGCTGCAACATGGGCAGTGAGGGCACTGTCTATGCTGTGGGATGTGTCTGCTCCCTGATGAATTCCTCCACCACAGGGAGCGTGCTACATGTTCATAGCATCATAGAATGGTTTGGGATGGAATGGACACTTAAAGGCTGTCTAGTTCCAATCCCCCATGCCAAGGGCAGAGATGCCACCCACTAGGCCAAGCTGCTCAGAGACCTGTCCAAGCCAGCCTTGGGATGAGGGATGAGGCAGGGATGGGGCTGCCACAGCTTCTCTGGACAACCTGTGCCAGTGCCTCACCACCCCTTTCGTGAAAAAATCCTTCCCTGTATGTCTGACTTTGGAGAACACGAAAAGCAAACGAAAATCTCCCCGCCCGAAGATTTCACAGTGCCGGACACCCACCCCGCTGCGATTTCCCCGCGAACCTGAACTACGCCTGAGCCCCACCCAACCCACACCACGAGGGGAACCTGCGCGACCGCTGCCCCAGGGGCGGGGCGGGCGCTGTGGGACACGCGTCCCTTGCGTCCCTTGCGTCCCTCGCGTCCCTCGCGCTGTCCCCGCGCGGGTCCCGCGCCGCGGGGGGGCGCCCTGGCGCGCGGGCGGGTGACGCCACGGCCGGGCCCCGCCCCGGCCCCGCGCGCCACCCCCACGTGCGCTCCGCCCCCGCGGCAGAGCGCGCGCGGCCCCGCAGCAGGGCAGGGCAGGGCAGGTGGGAGCGCGGCAGGGCCCCCGCCCCGCCCGGCCCGGCCCCGGCCCCGGCTCGGCCCGGCCCGGCCCCCGCCATGGGCGCCCGGCCGCCGCCGGCCCCGCGCCCCGCCGCCTGAGGCAGCGCGGCCCCACGGGCAGCGCCTCGCCTGCAGCCCCGGCCCCGCCACCATGGGGGCCGCCGCAGCGAGCCGGAGCTCCGCCGGGTTCGCCGGCATCCTCGCGGTGAGTGCGCGTGTGCGGAGCGCGGGGATCGGTCCGTGCCTGCGCCGCCCGCGCGGCATCCGCGTGTCCGCGGCGTGGGTGGGGATGTGCTGCAGTGCGGGGCTGCTCCTGCCCCACCTGGGGCAGCTCGGCGGGGACGGAGGGTGTTTGGGTGTCCTGCGGACCCCGCTCCGCGTGTCGGGGGCTGTGCGGGGCTCCGCTGCGCCTTCCCGAGGGGTGCTGCCCGTCCCGGGTCCCGGCAGGGGAAGCCGACTGGTGCGATATTCCTTGCGATATCCATCCTCCCCATCCCTATGTTAGCGCAGGCGGCGGCATCCTCCAGCCAGGGCTGTGCCGCACAGCCAGAGCTGAGCGGATCCTTGCTCTGCTCTCTGCGCTGCTCCGAGAGCTCGGCACTGGACAGTGATCCATCCATCCATCCATCCATCCATCCATCCATCCATCCATCCATCCATCGCCCCTGCAGCTGCTTTTCTTGCCACCCTTTGGACAGGCAGTAAAACTCCCCGCTGCGAATGGCAGGCGGCTGCCCTGACTTATCGCGGAAATGTTTTCCGGCAGCTTTATCTCCCCATTTACCTTCCCAGGTAGGGCACTTCCCAATCAGCGCTTTAGGGCTACATCATCCCGTCTGTTTGGGGAGAGACAGTAATTCGGTGTGTCAGGCAGACGCCGCAGCTGCTGCGGCTGGGTTGTGTAACCGAGGAGAGCACTTGCTCTTGAACTCAAGGTGGATCTGAGCAAGCTGGCGCTGGCTCGACAGGAATCAGAGTAAACAACAAATAATCTAAAGCTGGAAGAGCTTTAGCCGGGAAACAGCCTCATTGCGCTGGAGGCGAAGGGGAACTCGGCGCAGTGGCGGAGCAGACGGGGTCCGTGCTCGGTGCTGGCTGGGCGCTCCCCAGTGCTGGATTCCCGCTGGGAGAAGCGAGCCGGGAGAAGCCAGTGCTGCCGCACGTCTGGAAGATGAGATGCTGATGGGGAGTTTGAGATATGCAGCTCCAGCTGGGATCCTGGCGGTCAGTTGGGAATGGTAGGTATAGAGGGAAGAGGTGGGAAAAAAGTGATACAGAGGTGTGGGGAAATACAACAGTAATTGTGGGGCATGAAGCAGGACTGAGCAAATACACATGTATGGTACTTGTGCATATGTGTTCTCATACCTCTGTGTGTGATCATACAAGCAAGCAAGGCAAAATTTCCATTTGCTTGTGAGCTGGCAGGATCTTCCCTGAGTTTTCATCCGATACCTTCAACATTTTGGGCATCTCCTTTTGGTCACACAAGGAGTTCATGCTTTCCAGCCCGAGGGAAGTATATTCAAGGGAAGTATGTTCAAATCGATAGCTGGTGGGTCTTTTACTGGTACAGCAAACCCAAATTTGCCTGGCTGCTGTGTTGTGGAGCAGTAGCAGTTAGGCAGCAGTTCTGTGGGGCTGATGTTGTCTGTGATTTCGTTTGCTTGGTGAATTTTTTGGGACCCCACTGACTGCTGCAAAGTAGTTTCCCCCATCTCTCCCACTGCCCTTGCTTGTAACCAGCACGACATCACTTCAGCCTCGGGCTTTTTGAAAGCTAGGGGATTTCGTCTGTTTGGAGCAAAACCGTGGCTGGCGGGGGATGCTTCCGAGCTCTGGTCTGTGCTGGCTGCAGGGTTGGCTGCTGGGTCTTCCTTCATGGGGACCAGATGTTGTGGTGCTGCTGTTCTGGCTCGCTCCACTCACTGTGTTTCACTACTGAGATGGAGTAAAGGAACTGCTGAGCACTGAGTCCCGGACTCTCATTTCACAAACCCCAAACCAGCTGAAATAGTTGGTCATGTTGCAAGAAGCAGAAACTTGCCTTGCTCTTCAGTACTCTCCTCACAAGGAACTTTTTCCGGACTGAGTAATTTGATCCTTTTTACAGTGATCGGGGCAGGACGTTTGCTCCTCCTGTCTGCCAAGTTACCGTAAAACTTCCAGACCAGTTTATTTGTCTTTCTGGTGTTTTTATGTGTTTATTTATTTTACTTTAATGTTGCAAGCACTTTCCCAGTAGTGTCGGCGAAGGGTGCTGCTTACTTCGGGAAGGCGGCAGGCAGTGCAGCTCATCCCCAGCCTGTGCCAAGGCATTGCCACAGAACCAGCTGCCATTTCTACCAAAATCCGCTGGTTTTGCTTGGAAGCCGTTCCCAGAGTATCAGTTTAGCGCTGTTGGTCCCTTCTCACTTGCAGGTCTCTGCTCCTGCTCTTCTCTACCAGGATCAAGTGCCCTGTGTTTAGCTGCTGTTCTTGTTTGTGAGTTTTTTATTTTAATTTTGAAAAGTTTTTACTTTAGTTTTAGGTTTATTTCTGTGTCCCCACAAGTTTGGCAGCAGGGCAGCACTGTACACAACCTGAGATTATGACAGTCTCGGTGTTGCAGCAGTTTAGGACACAAATTTCAGGACAGAAAATTGATTCACCAACTTTCTGCTGGTGTTTTGATTCACTGTGCAGGTCCCTTAATGAGACGCTGTATTCATGGAATCATAGAATGGCTTTGGGTTGGAAGGGACCTTAAAGATCGTCTAGTTCCAACACCCCTGCCTTGAGCAGGTGTGCCAACCACTGGACCAAGTTTCTCAGGTATTTGCAGCTGCATTTCTGTGCACATGCCAAGACAGCTTGTGGCCTCCTAAGAGCTGTTTCCTGTGCAGATTGCCCGTTGGGTCTCCCTGCAGCACAGTTATTGAAAAAGGGTGATGGGAGCACAGCACAGAGGCACCCTCTGAGATGGAGTCCTCTGGCTGGGTGGTGCTGAGATGGGTTGTGCCCACACCAGCTGTGGAGTGCTGCTGCCTTGAGGGTTTGTTTGCAGCTGAATGTGGTCCCCTTGTCTGAGTGTTTCCTGCTGTGGGAGGGTTAGAATGGTGATGTCCCCCAGCCTGGTCTGATTTCCTTACACCATGAAGCCTTCATGTGCTGAAAGAGGTGAAGGTGGCTGGGAGGTGCCTTTGCCTGTGTGGTGCAGGGTGTTGGTGCTGAGTAGGGGATGCTCTTTGGGCTTGTGTCCACCCTGTCCTGCTTGACCCTTTTGGAAAGGGACTCGTCCCATTAAAAACCCTTCTTTGTTCCTGCATTGGGCACGGAGAGCATTGCTGAAACTGCTGAAATGAAGTTTGCTCTTTAGTGTTGTCTTGCACCCATTCTGGTTTTTTCTGTGGTTTTTTGTTACTCTCTACACTTCCTTTGGTACCAAAGTAATGAAATGAAGTACAGTGGCTCAGCAGAGCTTGCTGCATTACTTGGCTGCTTTTTCCACTGGAACTGGGAGTGTCAGCCGGAAAAGTCCAGGTTTGTGTGCTGCTGGGCAGCCCAGAGGGTGAGACCAAACCAGCAGACACTCCTTTTTGCTGAAGATGTCCTCCTGCTCCTTCACTTTCAGAGATCTGAGTGCTGTAAAACCTGAGCAGTTGGATTATTTTAGGGAGCAGAAATGCCAGTCTGAATAAATAGCAGATGCTCAATGCTACTTAGCCATCCCCCACTGGAACTTGCTGTTCTCCCGTGGAAGTGCATGTGCAGCTGAAGATCTTGAGATGTTCAAAAATACCAGCACCACTTTTCTTGAGATAGAGTTTAAAAAAAAACCTTGAAAAAGCCAACTCAAACCTAGTGCTATTACACGCTTTGGTTACCCGGGTGAGAGATGGGAAGATGCTGGAATGGGAAGAACAGGGAGAGCAGGAGGGAACCCATGGCACATGCTTGTAGCAGGGCTGTCCCTGGGTTTCCCAAGGTCTAGCTTGATGGAGAGTGAGAAACCAGGATCTGAGACAGCAGCACACAGCTCACTGCTGGTGAGGTAGGAGAGCCACTGCCTGTCCTGCCTCTTCCGTCACCCTGTCCTGCTCGGCACTGGCACGGGAGCAGGGTGAGTAACACCGGTGACCCCTCCTGCCACCTTAAGAGGCCAGTTTGCTAATTCAGGGATGCATCATGGAGATTACAGGGGAGGGTGGCAGGTTTCCTTAGAGCCAGCTAAGTGCTTTGTTAAATCATGTCTTAGGGGAGGGAAAAAGTAAAATGCATCCTGTAAGCCTTTGCTGCCTGCCAGGGCAGCCCCGCTTTTTAATTTGACGTGCTGTAATTAGTCTAGCCGCTGCAGGATCCTCGTCAGCTCCTGCGGGCTTGCCTGCTTCTGCCTGCTCTGTAATTGCTGCTTCAGGGGGAGAAAACTAACTAAATAATAAAAAAAAAATAAATAAAAATGTGAAGTGTTTTGTACAAATCCCAAGCTGTAAATTATTTAACAGGTGAAACAGAAATGTGCTGTGTGTTTCCAGGAAGTGAGAGACTGCACCAAAAATGATGCGGCGCAGCTTGCGGCTCTGCTGCGATGTGCCTTCTGCAGAGTCATGCTGTTGGGCACCTTTTTTTTTTTTTTTCTTTCCTTCTGAATATATTCTTGTTGGCTGGTAGCCCAGAATAGGTAGCAGAGCAAGAGGCGAGGGATTGTATAACACAGCCAAGTGATTTATGTGCTTGGCTCTGCAGCTGAGCAGCATTAGGGTCTCTGGTCTTTTTACCTTCAGTGTAGAAAATGTTTGAAAAGTCAAGGTAACACTGGCTTGTTCCCTCTCTCCCTCCAAACTTAGCCTGTGGAAACGTGGAAACGTGTTTCCTATTGCTTTGCATGCTGTGTGAGGTTGTGTCCACCTTTCTTCTGATATGCCTTTTGTTCTTGGTGGCTTATCTGTTGCCATAACTGACATTAAATCCATGGACCAGAGGTCTTCTGGAGGAAGCAGAGATACTTCTTGGTGGATGGAGAAGCATCATTGCAAAGGAATTAAGGGAGTAAAGCTTTGGGATTAGAAGTCAATAGAAATAGACGGATTTATAGCAAGGCTCAGTTGTTTCCAGTTCAGGATCTAAAAACGGGTGTGCTTTTACCTGTGTCTGATGCAATGAGAAGCTGAGTTACAGCAGAGTTCCTTGAAGAGTGTAAAAATAGCACCAGGTTTTTTCTCCTGTTGCTAGTGCAGCTGGTTTAGAGTGGGTTCAGATGTGGTTGGAGGCTCAAAGCAGAACATCCCTTGCAGTCTCACCAAACCCAACACTTGCACCGGGTCATAAAAAATCGTGGAAAGGCAGAGGAGCTGAGAAATAGCCCAGAAACAGCTGCTAGCCTGGATTTCATCCTGGTTTGTGTTACTCAGAAAGGTAACTATTTGAACAAGTGCAGATTAACAAATAGAGAAGGAGAGTTTTACAGGTCAGAGCTGCCATCTGCATGTGTTTTTTGTCTTGTCAGTGAGTGCCTGCTTCGTGCTGGAGCCTCTCAGCCTTGAAATGCAAAGCTGGTCTGAATTCTCCTGGGGTGGCCAGGTAGCACATACTGCTGAAACACAATTAGCAGTATTTACCACCCTGGCAGGGTTGCAGTGTAAATGATGCTTAGTTTCACCGAGAAGTGTGGTGTCAAATTTAAGCAATTATAATCGTAGCTGGGGATGTGTCTGGAGAACATGCTGCCACCTGCACCAGTTCCATTCCATTCCATTCCTCCCTCCCATGGGCATAGTAACATGTCCATGGTCCCACAGCTCTGGGACATCCCCTGTGACCCTACAGGGGGTCGTTGACTTAGAGGGCTCCATTTGCACGCTGTTGTTGGCTGATACCTCTTGTTTGTTTTCCAGCTGCTCATGCTCCTTGGCACCGCTGATGGTCAGTCAAAGCTGACCTCTGAGCAGAATGCCATCAGCCTCTCCCCTGGCAAGTACCGCCACCTCGACCGTGCCACCAACGAAGAGCTGACCTGTGACAAATGTCCTGCAGGAACCTACGTGTCTAAGCACTGTACGAAGAGTACCTTAAGAGAGTGCAGCCCTTGCCCAGACGGGACCTTTACCAAGCATGAGAACGGCATAGAGCGGTGCCACCCTTGTAGGAAACCCTGTGAACTGCCAATGATTGAGAAAACTCATTGTACTGCCTTGACTGACCGCGAGTGCACTTGCCTGTCTGGTACGTTTCAGACAAACGATACCTGCGTCCCTTACACGGTGTGCCCGGTTGGCTGGGGCGTCCGCAAGAAAGGAACCGAGACCGAAGACGTCAGGTGCAAGCCGTGCCCTCGTGGTACCTTTTCTGATGTGCCTTCTAGTGTGATGAAGTGCAAACCCTACACTGACTGCTTTGGGAAAAACATGGTAGTCATCAAGCCGGGGACGAAGGAGAGTGACAACATCTGTGGTTCTCCGGCGTCCCTTCCAAACACAGCTTTGATTTCATCAAGCACCGAAGTGGGTGAGCAGCCCTATGAGGTTCCACCAACCACTGATCTTCCCAAAGGTAATGTCCACCCCTGAAACAGAGATGTGGTTTTGACTGAGGGATTGTGTTCCTGCCTTGGTCAGGGTTGGTGTTAGGCTGTTAAAAAAGCAACCTGGTCTAAAGCCTGGGTGGTGCTTCTGCTTCATGGCATCCGGTTGCCCTCACTTGTATTAAACCACATTTAATAACATTTTCACTGAGACTGCAGTCCTGATGGGACTTCTGGCTGTCCTGCTCTTTGGGCTGAAAGGACATGACTTTCTCCAGCCTCTTTTCCTGTCTCTGTGATGTGCTGGCACAAGTCTTTGTGCAGTCGTCATGAACCTGGGTTGGGATGCAGCAGGAAAACCCCTGCAGTCTCCCTGCAGCAGAGAGATTCCTCCTCTGATGGATTCACTGCTTTTGTGCCTTTGCTTTCCTTGCTGCATTTCACTCTCTACTGTGTCACAGTATTGGTTGAATGGGAACCATTGTGAAACAGCCCTCTAGGAGCCTGGGCTGTCCTGTAACTTTTTTTTCCTACAATCTCTTAAGACTGCTACGTAGAATTCCTCTTTCTCTAGTTTAATTGGAAGTGGCTCATCTTCACAGCCTTTATGGTGATGCCTTAGCTGTGGCTGGTTTCAGGGGTGCTATAGGACTCCACTTAAGGTGGTATTCTGCACTCCCTGGAAAGGACTCCCTGCATCCCTACAATGTCTCAGATGAGGCATTTTAATTAAAAAATGCAACTTTTGGTGACCTCAACAGCTGAGTTAGTAAATATAATAGCAGGGAAGTGTTGACAGTGGTAGGCTTCCAGTGCTTCACCTTTGTTAGATCTTAAAGCATGTCCTGACGTTGGAGTATCATTGGGAGTGTACAGGAGGGTGTTTCCTGAACTTTGAAATCAACCGTTGACAATTACGTAAAAGTTGAAGCATTTTCGCTGTTTCAGTGTCCTGATTAGGATGTTTTGGGTAACCAAGCTGAGGGCAAAACCAGGTACAGATGAATACACCCACTCTCTGTCTCAGCTGCAAAAGATGACTTTCCAAAATAATCTGTAAACAGCCCTCTTCCTCTTCTTGCCAGGCTTTGGCTCACATTTCATATCTGGCTGGGACCTGAGAGGTGCTGGTTGATAAGGAGGCTCAATAAAGATGGAAGGTAGCTCTTAGGGGGAAGTTTGGTTGCTTCAGAGACCTATTTTGTGGTTGATTATCTGCAGCTGCTTGCAGGGCTGATAAAATAAAGATTTTGCTTCCTTAACAAACCCAGTGGAGAGACACTAAGCCTACAAATTGCCATATATTTTTGCACTTTTAGTCCAGATACGAAATTCCATAAATGACCTAAAATTAATGTTCATAAACGTAAAAAGAAAAACCAACTCACTCAAAGTTGTTGATTTTCTGAGAAATGCTGAATGTGGGACAAACACAGACTGACAACATGCCTTTAGTAACTCATTTTTTGTAATAAGCTGCCTCTAGCCTTAACCAGCTAGGGTCAGTTTTACCTTGAAGCTCCCTCTGTAACCGTACCCATCTGTTCCCAGAGGCAAACCTCAACTTCACCTCTACTCTTTCTCGCTGCCTGGCGTTGGGTTTCTGTCTGCTGGCCAAGCCAATGCTCAGGCAGGTCTTAGCCCGTGATGTGATGCCATATCGCATCTCCGGGGCCGTGACACTCAACTCTCCTCTCCTCCCGCAGGTCTGAACTCTTCAGTTCCCGATTTTGTCCCCTCTCCAGCGCCGCACGCGTCCAGCAGCATGGTGGAGCGGGCACGGTACTACAACGAAACCTCAGCCAACGAGACGGGCGGCATTGGCAGGACCCTCGTGGGCTCGGGCACCACCAGCCAGGCCCAGAGCTACCGGCACAAGCAGACCAGCCAAGCGCTGGAGAAGCAGCCATCCCTGGAGATGATGGGGGGCGAGAAGCCCAGTGTCCCGTACAGGCCCCCGCGGCGAGGCTCGCAGAATGTCCACCAGCACTTTGACATCAACGAGCACTTGCCGTGGATGATCGTCCTGTTCCTGCTGCTGGTCCTGGTGGTGATCGTGGTCTGCAGCGTCAGAAAGAGCTCACGGACTCTGAAGAAGGGACCCCGGCAAGATCCCAGTGCCATTGTGGAAAAAGCTATTATGAAAAAGTCCACCACCCCCACACAGAACAGGGAGAAGTGGATCTATTACTGCAATGGGCACGGTGAGCAGTAGTGACCATGTGGTGTCCTCCCCTCTCCAACCCAGGGCTGTGGAGGGGCCACCCCCACAGTCAGTGACCTGTGGCTTTCCTCATTTGGTGGGTCTTGTAGTGAGAACAAAGCCCGTCGTGGTTCCTCAGATGTTTCTTCATCCTTGGCTTCTCCTCCTTCCAGTTCCCATGGTGTGTCCCTGCTCCTAAAGCAAGGGTTAATAGAGGGAGTGTCACCTGCTCGCTCCAACTTCTCTTCTTCTTCTTCTCACCCAGCTTCTCCAGCTTCTACCCTTCTTCCATTGGTAGAATGATTTTGAATGAAGGCACTTTTTTCTTTTCTCCCATTTCATTCCCTTCCTGCTTTTCTTCTGTTTCACATGGTCCTTATTTTCTCGGTGACTCAGGCATGGATCTGGCTGTCTTTCATGTCGTCCTTTATCCCCTCATCCCCATCTGTTTCTGGAAGGCTGAGTCATCCCCCACCTCTTGGCACTGCCTCAATTTTAGTTCTTAGCCCTAAATCCCAAGTGCTGGCTTGTGTCCCAAGCCCTTTGCCCACACTGCAGCCAGAAAGGTTATCCTTGAAGACTGAGTTGTGGATGTGTACAGCTCCACAAGTGTCATGAAGTCTGCCTGAACTCTCTTTTTATAGTGCTTTCTGTTCATTTAGTGGATGATTTGCTGTCAGCTTTCTGATTAGGCTTTAGAGATGACGTGTTGTGATCTTCAAGTTGAAAATTGTAAAAATCAGTGATAAACTAGTGATGGCATGACTGTGACCACCAAGCAGCTATGATCTCCCTAGTAGGATGCACAGTTCTTCCTCTGCAAAGCTCCCATGGCAATTTTGACTTTCCCTTATCCTGTGCAGACTGAGTGAGTCCTTACAGTCCTTACTTACTTTAGGTTGACCTTGCTCAACCTTAAACATCCGTTTACAGTTAACCTTTAGAAAAGCACATTTAACAAGGTGGGGGGCGGGCAGCAAACAAAGAATGGATTGAACAAAGATTGGAAGGTTTAAGAGAGATCAGTCCTTGATGAAAGTCATCCTTGAGTGCTCAAGTACAAAGCAAAGAGGGTTTTGAATAGGGCGTCTTCTGTAGTGTACTCTCTTCACCTTCCTGCTGATTAATAGACCTACACTTTGTTTGCCTTCATTAATTCATTTATACAACCAGTAAGATCTTGTTGGAATTGTTTTTTTGCCTTCTCTTGTGTTTGTCTTCCTTATCAGTTTCCTTTTAATTCTTTTGTGTTCTTGGGCTGCAGTTTCTTAAACTTTTTTCTATTTTTGATAACTTTTTCCCATAACCCCTGCACTCCATTGTCCCTAAAATCTGTGGCACCCAAAGCATGGTCCGTGAGACTGTTATGAGTGATCTGCAATGGAGTAGCAGAACCTTATTAGACATCCTTGTTTGTGGGCACTACCAGGAATACAAAGGTTTGGCCATGATTCATAGGTCAAAAACGAGTGGTTGTTCCTAACTTGCAGTAACCCTTTTCCTCAAGACTTTAATTACCAGTTGGTTGAATTTCTGATGCTTTCCTGTTTCTTGAAGCACCTCAGAGTAGGGCAGTTTGTACTGGACAGGGAATGCTCAAGTGCGGGGACCAGAGCATGCTGCTTTGAGTGGGTGCAGCTCTGGATTCTATCCTGGTGTTTCAGACCATGCTGAAGTGCCTGTGCTGCAACTGATCCTTCTGGAAGCCACCTTAGAGCTGCCTTTGTGGGCACTGCTGTGTGTTGGGTCACTGATCACGATTCAGGTTAAAGAAACCGTGCAGGTAAGAGAAGGTTCACTGGAGAGCTATGACCTGTTTTAACCCATTTAGATAAAATCTCTCCTCCCAGATCTTGTCATCCTTTGGGGGATGGCATCATTCACGGGTCATCCTGTGCTTCCCAGGGTGAGTTGTTCCAGCCTTCTCTGTCACATTAACAGCTGCATAAATTTCGCAAGATCCTTGCTAAGTTTTCCCTTTGTCTTGGGAAATAAGCTGGGTGTAACAGCAAAACCACACTTAGGTGATATAAACCAGCTTGGTGTGACTGAACCTCTCCAATCTGGAGGTGAATGGCTCTGTTACTCCCAGTCATTCCTGCAACAGTCACGCTTGTTCTCTCTTGGCATGGGTGGCTTTGTGACTTCATCCTGCCACCAAATGTCCTCCGATGAACTTTGTGCAATCAAGGCAGGCAAATGGGCACAAACCAATTAATGCTTTGTCTTGCTTTTAGTGCAAACCAAATCGTGTTGCCTTAGCTGGAGGGGCCTTGCTCATTAGCTCTTACTTGGTGGTGTTTCTATGTCGTGTCAGATAGGGAAATTATTCTCCTCTGCGGTGATGCATAAATCCCTCTGCCTTTCCTGCTGAAATGTCTGGCTCTTAAGACTGTTTACTTGAAAGAAAAGGTGTAGTGCCATAAAGGAATTGACCTTTTATTTAATAACTGGCTGTACAGCTCAGATGTTCTGCAGAGCTGCTGCGTCATGGCTTAGCTTTCTGCTGCTCGAGCAGTGTTTGTTCCCAAATCATGCTTCATCCTGAAGCAGCATTTCAGACAGGGTTGAGTTTAGCCAGGAACAAACTTCAGGCTGTTGCAGAGGGGAAATCTTTCCCCTCTTGTGCTGCTGTGTGGACCCCTCCATGGTAGGCAACCAGAGCAAAGCTTCCTGAGATATGAGGACCACAGCTGCTCCCCAGGTATAGGTGCCAGCCTGGTTTGCGGTTGCACAAGGTGTGTAGAGAGCAGTCAGTCAGAATGTAAACTATCTTTGTGGCTGGGGGTGAAGTCCCTGGGCTGGGTGCTGCCAGTGCACCCACGTCTATATGACCTCTGTCCAGAAGTTGGCTGGCACACCAGCGAGGGGTTGGGGTGTGTTTATTGCCTGTTTATGTAGCTCTTGCAAACAGTATGCCCCCATTTGTTCCTAGTTTACCATCTCCTCCCTCCTAATCCTTTCAGTAAACAGCTTTAACCTTTGAAAGGAAAGTCCAGGTCTGACGTAGGCACTGGAGTCTCTCCTCAGAGGAGCTGTCCTTGGGCTCCTGCCCCTCACACTGGCAACCCCCTGAGCCTCCCGTGGCACCAGGTAGGCATCCAAGGCTTTGCCTGTTTGGGCGGTTGTATTACTGATTTCTCCAAGGCCATGGGTGCTGGGTGAAGTATGGTCAGAGCAGCACTAGCACTGCTCAGTGCTGGAGCAAAGGCATGGCACTGTGCTTGGGCTCCTTACCAATAGAGGAGGGGTTTAGGGTGGAAGCAAGGGCTGAAACTCTTACCAGTTCCTGAAGGGACTGAATTCCTGAATTGTTTAAATAGTTGACATAGGTGTGTGATCCTGATCAGCAGTTGTTGTCAGGAGGAGGTTCACTTGTTCTCATCTCCCCATGAGCTGGCATCTCTGCCCTATCCTCTCTCTGGTCATAATACATGCCTTAAATAACAGCCTGAACATAAAAATAGAAGTAGCTTGGGAGGCTGGTGTTAGAACTAGACCCGTGTCCTCAGCATGGATATGTTCCAGCCAAGGCAGCAAATGGATAAAATGGTTCAGAGGTCTGGGAAGAGCTTGCAATGATTAATGGTCTGAGTTAGCAGCCAGCCTACCTTCACATCTGTCCTCATGTCTGTCCTCACAACAGGGGCTATCCAGAGAGAGATTGAGAAGGTAGAACAGTGTAGCTGTGGCTGGGGAAGCTGGACTTCTTGCTGCCTCAGCTGGCTCTTACTTTGCAGCCCTGCAGATAGGAATCCAACAGTTGACAGTTTGTCAAAGTTTTCTTGAGAAATTATCCACGTGGTGCCTGAGTGACGTGGGTACAGGGCTGATAGAGCTCTGTGGTTTAACCTTGTATGATTTCTTTATTTTAGAAGATCAAGAACAGCCTAAACACTGCGCTCATGCCTTTATTTTAGCAAATACCCATTTCCTTTCTTCAGACGTTTCCAGAGGTGAGAAAATGGGCTTGCAGAAACCTTCCAGTAAAAACTGAGAATTGGAGCTTGTCTCTCAAATGCCTTGGAATTGCCAGATTTCTCATCATGCCAAACATGAAGATGGGCTTGAATTCTTTTCACAGAAATTGCTGATACTGTTGCCTTTGGTTTTCATCCATTTAGTAGCAGAGGATGAAAGACAAAGCCTGCAAAATGTTAGGGTAAAACCTGTGTGTAGAAGCAGCTGTCTGAAATGATATGCCAGGAGGCAAGAAAAGAGTTTGGTGATTTTTGTTTTTTGGAGTTGAAAGACTGAAGAACAGATCTTGGCAGTGCTGGCCTGGCATGAGATGCCACTTCCCTTTTATTTTTCTTCAAGTCTTGTAATTGCACATTATTGCAGTGGGTGGTGAGAGCAAAGCCAGGAAGCCTCTGGTTAAATAATCAGTGAAATTAACTGTTCTGCAAAGCTGTTTGCAGCTGGGGTGGAGCTAAGGCTTGACTGCATGTAGAAGAGCATGTGCTTAAAATGGCTCAAAATCAAAGTGGGGAGTTGAGATGTGATGCTGGAGAGATGGGGAGTGTTGGGATTTGGGGGTCTTGGTTGATCAGTTGTCAGCACAGTGGGGGCCAGGATCTTGGTTGGTGATATGTAGGGAGTTGTCCTTGGCTTGCATGATGGTTGCTGAGGGAGTAGGGCTAGGCTTGAACTTGCTCTGCTCCCAAGGAAGTCACTGAGGGTGTGGAAGGGGGACCACATCTTGTACCTTGGAGGGCCTGATGCTGCAGTTCCAAAGCATTCCCACATGATTATAATCAGTGGGGGTGTGGGGAAGGCAGGGTCATTGCAGGCTGGTTCTCAAATGGAATCAGGTACTCATTTATGGTTAGTTGGAAGATGCTTATTGAAGTAAAATTATGTGATTCTTTGCAAGAGACAGCACATTAAGGTTATGTGTGGGCTTTTTAAGTCAGTCTTTTCTAGAAGTCCATCACCTAATGAAGGGAAGCAAGTGCATGGAAACAGTCCAGCTGAGGATGTTATTCCTCAGGCCTATTTAACTGCTACTCTGAGTAAGGAAACTGCTGCAGACTTGACACTCTCAGGTCTAGGGGGTGATGCTGAATGCTACTGTAGGACCCCTCCCTCCTTAGTGCTTGTGTGAGTAAATGACATGAAAGCCACTTAGTGTAGTGGTTTTGTTTGGTAGAGGTAGTTTTCCCTGTGATCAGCTCCTGAAGAGGTCCCAGCTGGTGGCAAAGAGGATCACTCTGGGGGGCAGGGTAAGGATGGAGGAGCTGCTGTGGAAATAGCTGGGCAAACAAACAATCCTTTCAGGCACTAAAGCTTCACCAGCCTCAAACTGTGGTGGCCTCCAGGTTTTGTGCCCAGGCCACAGGTGGGGCAGAGATAACCCAGAGCATCTCAGGAGGGCAGGTGTGCCCATTACTGCTGACATAATTTGGTAATTGCAGCTACGCCTGGAGAGGAGCAGCCCGGGGCTTGTGTGCAAAGCCTAATATGGCTCTGGCAGGCAGAGCATGAGATGAGGGATTGATGTCTGTCCACCTGCCAAAACAGAGAGGCAGAAGGTGTTGTGTTTGTTTTTGTTTTCCAAAGCAGTCTCTCCTCTGGCATCTGCAGCTTGATGATGAGCAGATGACTGCTAGTCCTCTGATGACAGCTTATCCACCTCTGCAGAGTGAGACCCAGGCAGGAGGGGAGCTGGTTAAATTGGAAGAGGCAGGAACGTGCTGGGCACCACAAGGGGTATGGATGCTTCCTCACTGGAGCTTGTTCTGCTGCATTTCGTGCTGTGTTTGCCCTTACACAGGCACAGTGCTCTGCTCTGGGTGGGATGGAGCAACTCTTCATCTGCATCACAAACCTCTGCCATGGAAGTGTTGGGCTGGCATCTGACAAGTTCACAACACCATCTTCCTCAAACCACCCAATATAAAACATTGCTCAGGTTTGCCCAAAATTATTTTGTCCTTTTGGGAAGCAATGTGATTTCCAAAGGGCATGTGCAAGAGTTGACCAGGGCTTCAGGATGAAAGGGAGCCTTGGAAAGTGCAAACGTAGGAGACTGCTATTCTGCTTAGAGAGGAAGAAATCTAATCATGTGCAGGTTTTATCATCTCCTGTTCCTCAGTCTTATTGCATTAGCACCAAAGACTGGTGCTTGATCACTTTTAATGTGTGTTGCTACATGAGCCATCTATCTGCACCTTATACTAGGCTCTGGGGAGCTCTCCTTTAAATCTGGAACTTTTGCTCCCAAATCTGCTTCAGAAAAAAAACCCCAAATTATTCCATGGTCAAAATTCCTGGGTGGCCCCTTTATTAATTTAATGAGGGATTGGGGTTTGTGCCTGCCCATTAAGCTGTAGGGCCAAGTGTGGGAGGCAGGGCATCTCTGCAGGAGAGGGGGATTGTCCTTGTAGAAAACTGCTCCGAGCCCAGGGTGTTTCTGCTAAAAACACAACACCAGTTTCAGCGCCGGGAGGGCTGTGATTTCTCACTTCAGTGAGGTTCTCACACATCACTCCTCGAATAACAAGGTTGGGTTTTTTTTGTTCCTTGCTCTCCAAGACTGGGAGAAAAAAAAGTGCAGGAGGTGAATTTAATCCTTGAGCTGGCATCTGTGGGTGTCTGGATATTTATATGGCTCTGGCTGTGGCAGTGTGTGTGCTCAGGGTTACCAGCTGTCCCAGAGAGTTATAATGAAGATTAACTCAGCAAAAGCCGTTTAAAATTTAATAATTACATAAAATACTTATGCTGGCCATTCTCATGCAAAATAAAGCAAGAGCAAGTCCACTCTGTGGGTCTCTGATGTAGCGTCCTGTGGTGGCAGGCAGGAGTTCAGATGGGTCCCAGGAGGGTTCAACCAAGGGGCTGTTTACAGAGGTGACTTCCACATAATGTATTGGGAAAAGAGGTCTTGTCTCATGATGATTCTCAAGTTCCTGGGTTGGAAACATGTTCCTTACTGCATGTGGCTGATCACAGACCTCTCTCCACTGTCTGGTTTGGTTATTTTCCAGAAAACTTGTGGGAAGTGATTGTTAGAAGTCCCTTTCTGCCTTGCAAGATTTTCAGTTTTGTCTTTAAAAAAAACCCAACTAACTCCAAACATACCATTTTGTGGTTTGTTGTCCAAACAGCACTTGCTGAGGATATGAATCACTGGGTCCTGGGAGGGTCTGATAGCAACACTGTTGTCCATGGTTGGGAAAACTGTTCTGTCACTAACAAATCGTCGTGAGTGTGTCCTTTCCAACTGCCTGACAAAGAAACTAGAAATCATCTAGTTTTAGATGATCTAGATCACCCCTTTACTGTGGGCAGGAATGCCACCACTAGACCAGATTGCTCAGACCTGTCCAGCCTGGCCTTGAACACTTCCAGGGACTGGGGCAGCCACAGTTTCCCTGAGCTGCCTGTTCCAGGGCTTCACCACCCTCACAGGGAAGAATTTCTTCTTTATGTCCAATCTAACCCTCCTCTCTTTCAGTTTTAGGCCATTCCTTCTTTCCCCCTTGTCCTGTCACCACACACCCATATTCAAGATCTTTCTCCAGATCTCTTGTAGCTCCTTTAGGTATTGGCAGGCTGCAGTAAGGTCACCCTGGAGCCTTTTCTTCTCTAGACTGAACAAACTGTGCTTTAACTCCCTGACCATTTTTGTGGCCTTCTCTGGACCTGATTTAACAAGTCCACATCCTTTTTATGCTGGGGACCCTAGAGCTGGACACAGCATACCAGCACCTCCAAGTCCTTAGCAGAGCTGCTCTCAGCCCCTTCATCCTCCAGCTTGTGCCAATACTGGTGATTGTCCTGGCCCAGGTGGAGGACCTGGTGCATTTTCAAACTTCCTCATTTAGGACCTGAAATATATTTTGAGTGGCAGGGGAAGGAATTGAGTTTCCAATAACTTCCTCTTTTTGGCAGCGTTTGGTGGAATTTTTGCATTTTGGAAAGGTATTTCTGCTGTGCACTTGGGATTTCTAAGTCCTGGTCTGGCTGAGCTGTAGTATCTCTTCAGCTGGTGTGTGGATGTGCTGCATCCTGGCTCTCTTGTACATGCTCTCAGTGTGTGCTCAGACATAAAAATAGGCTGCTGTCGCTCTGTTTTGCATGAGTCAGGAGGATATTTGGAGGAGGGAGGTGGGCTGAGCTCAGGAGTAGAGCTGGCTTTGCAGTGATTTGGAGCTTTTATCTGGTTGTAGGGGAGGGTTGGGCTGCATCGGTGTGGTTTTTCTGTCTGACTTGTGTGTGCCCTTGGGCTGTGTTCTCTGTCTGTGATGCTTCATCCAGCCTGCCTGTCACAGTCAGGATTTGTCACAGCATGTTGTGCACAGATTAATATTGCCCATCTCTGGAATACCTCTGTATGTAGGTGATAGAAGTTCCAGGTGCTCCAGCTCAGATTGGTAATGGGTTGGTGGAGGTCACTTCCCCCAAGTGTCATGGGTGAACTGGTGGGACCTCATCCCTGGTGATGGAGGGCTGGAGCATGGAGTTTCCTGAAATCCAGCCTTTTATAAAGCTGTCTCTGGAATCCTGGGCTGCTGAGCTGCTCACTCCACGGGACTGTGTATGCCATAGGTCCTGGAAGATCTCCTAAGCTCTCCTTCCCAGCTGTATAAGGTACCTATAAAACTTGAACTGATGTTGTGTTAATCCTTTCCTATGTACTGTGTCCCTTCATTGCTAGTGAGGTGAAAGGACACATGGCTTGGAGGGGCTCTGAGCATGAGGTTTCTCCTTAACGGTGGCATTTTCTTGAGGAGCACTCTTGTGAAAAATGTCGTTTGGCTTGAGCTCTGAGAATGAAAACAATAACATTGTGAGAGAGTGGGGAGAGGAAGGAGCCTCAGCACCTCTGTGGCTGTGGTTTGACTTCCCTGCATCTGCTGCTGGGTGCTGGGCTGTCACCTTGGCAGGGCAGCTCTTCGTCTGGTCTCAAGTTTGCTTGAAGCTGTGAAAAAATAATGTCAGAGAAGAGAAATGGTGCCTTGCAGGTGCTGTAGGTGAGCGTGCCAGCACTGCTGGTCACGGCCCTGCACCACACTGGCTCCTCGCCCTGCTTGAGGCCAAATGGTGCTGAAGAACTGGGTCCGTGTCCAACCTGCAAATAGCACGGCTTGGGAGACCAGTGAGGCTTGTCCAGAACACGCCATTAAAGCTCAGCCAAGTCCCAAGTGTGTGTTTGATGACCACGTTGGTGACGTGGAAGGACTGATGGCTCTGTCTACATCAAACTGTAACGCAGTGAGGCGGGGCGCGTCTGAAGGAGCAGGAAGTGGATGGGAAAAATCTTGAACCTGATTCAAAACAAGCAAGTGGAAGTTGCTGAATAAATGGAAAACATATTTATGGGGAATATGAGACAGAGGTGAGCAGTGTCCAGAGAAGGGCAGTGGAGCAGGTGTGAAGGGTCTGGAGCACAGGTCTGAAGATGAGCAGCTGAAGGGGGTGTTTAGCCTGGAGAAAAGAAGGCTCAGGGGAGACCTTATCACTCTCTACTTGACAGGAGGCTACAGAGAAGTGGGGGCCCTGCTTCTCCATGAAGGTCCTCCCTTCAGCTCATCTACAAACATGCTGAGCTGAAGGGAGGATCTTTCTGGAGGGGTAGGACTTGTGTTTGCTTGTGCCACGCTGGAGGCATTTGTCCATTTCCAGATTTGTCTCCATTTGTCCCAGTTTGCCCTGGCTGTAAGTGTGCCTGGTTGTGCCTGCATTCCCATGTGTGTATATGCTCCCTTGGGCTTCTCACTGGCCTGTGCACGATATCTTGGTCGTGTCCCGGCTTGAAGGTGTGGTTATCACCACCTTAAAATATTAGGGGGATACATGCTCTAGCCCAGCACAGCATTTAGAGACTTGCAGTGTTAAGGTAACAGCAATTGAAATGCCACCTTCTCAGGTACCTAAGACATATGGATGTCCTGAATACTTCAGATCTATCCTTGCCTGTTCTGGGCTGACCATGGAAAACACAACTCAGCCGGATGCAGCCATGGGGGTTCCTTTTCATGCCATTGTCTGAGGCATGAGCAAAGCTGGGTGGTCAGTGGTGATGGTTCCTGATGGAGAAGGGTGGAGCCGTCTCCCACTTTAGCTGCAGGATGATGACAGCTCTCCCAGGCTGTTCCTGTGGCCTTTGGTAAAAAAGGAGGACAACTCAGGCAAGCTTGGAGCAGCTTTAGTATAGCACCAAAGTGGCTGTGACCAGCTTCACATGGGAAGCATGAAATGTGTGGGTTAAAGCACCATCTCTGCTGAGCTTGGCCGTTTTACTTGGGATTGCTGGAGGTCTGGAGGTCTTTGAGCACCATCTCCAGCCCTGGTGTGTAGATGGGCGTGATGCAAGAAGGTCCACATGGTTCAGGGAGAAGGAGAAAATCCAGGACCTGTGGTGGAGCTGGGATTTTTGCTGCATGCACTGTGGTATGTACCTCCCCATCCCAACAGGATGTTCCAGCACTCTTAGTGCTCTGCAGAATACCTCGTAGGACTTCTGGAAATATGGAAGTAGTAGGATGATAAGCTTGTTATAAGCATTACCATTTTATTTTAGTGTGAGCAGTAATACTTGGCGGCGTTCAGCCGCAGCTTGTCATGTAATGGTTTTAATCTTATTTTTTAAGAAGAGAGGGAGCAGTGTTTTTCTTACTGACTGGAGCCAAATCTGCACTCTTGTCTGCGTCTCTTTATATCTCTCTCTGGGTTTTGTTTGCACAATATTGTAGTGGATGTAGCGAACATATGGGCCTTAAATTCATTTAATAGTTGCAAGAAAATGAGTTTAAGGTTCTTACAGTATTAAGGTAGACATTTCCAAATTCATTTTTAATGGAACATTTGTTCTCCAAAGATTATTACGCGCCATTAAGTCCTCTGCTGCCTGGTGTGTTCTCGTGCCCAGGGATGTTATTGCCAAGGGATATAAACATGTTTATGGGCCCAATTTATTGAACGGTGAGATTAAATATACTAAACTTGAAAATGTCAGTAGAAGCATGAGCGCTTTTGTCATAAATCCTGAGCGAGAACATTTGGACATAAATGTCGTGCTGCTGCATAAAACCGGTGCAAATCAAGTTGGGAGCAGCTGAAAACTTCTCTCACCAGTACAGCAGTTGTAAACATTGGGATTTGTCAGCATTAAATACGTACATGGGAGCAGGTAGTATATGGGTTTTTCCTTTTCTGGGCTGACTAGATGTGCCACATGGGGGTCATAAACTGGCAAATTACGTTTTAATGCTTCTGTGTGTGTGATGTACATGAGAGTGGGTGTGGGCAAAGCTCCCACCCAGCCATAACTCACTGTCTCACTGCAGGGCAGCACTGGCAGGGAGACCCGATGCTGCTCACTTGATGTGTGTGTGTACATTAAAAATGAGCAGCATTATCTCTCTCTCTCTCTGTGTATATATATATATGTATATATCAACCTATCAAAAAATAATTGCTGAATATGAGAGTAAAGAAGTTAGCAAGATTTATACAGTGAGATAACGACTTAAATAGTCTCTTAATATATACTATATCTCAGTGCATAAGTTGTTATCTATATATATCTATATATGGATATATAATAGGCAGTACCACACATGCTCATCCCTCTTTACATTGCTGTCATTACCTTGGTGCACAAGCCTTCCAGAGCTTTTTCTATCCTTGTATTCACAGATTTTTACTTTTTTTATGCCTTGGATTGAGTGATAAAATCAAGCAGTGCTGCATAAATCAGGCATTTTGCTGTTTTTATGCAAAAAGCAGTTGGGTTTACTGCTTCAAAGGACCTGACTCCAAACCTGGGTTGTCTTTTGGACTTCTTACCAGCCCAGGTATGTGATATCAGAAGGCACAAGGGCTTGGCTGCAAGTGTAGTCTGGGCTGCCTGTGCTTCTGCACAGCCAGCCTGGATGCAAAGTCATAAAGGGAGAGGAATTTGGGATTTGTCTGGAAGCACACAGCTCAGTCCCATGAACTGAGGGCCACTGGGTTTTCCTCTGAGTAATGGGAAACATTAATGAAACCAGGTTTAATTCCTGCTGCTCTGTTGTGATGTGATGTGCATCAGTATCTAATGAACTGAGTCACATCAGTAACCCCAGAATAAATCCCAATAGCAGGTTCACAGCCTTTTCTCCCTAGTTAGAACCAAGCCCTGTGGTTGGCTTGGTTTTTTTGGGTGGGCTGTATCCCCCATGCTGGGCTGGGTGCGCCAAGCTTTTCTGGTAGGAGAAGCCCCAGCTCTGACAACTCCATGTGAGATGGTACAAGCATGTGTCTGTAAACAGCTGGGGAGGGAGGTGTGGTGGTTCTAGTGGGAGGAGGGCAAGGAAGTACCAAATGTGGTTTGCACTTTGGTGTTCCTGATTTAGAGCAGGTTTAGCACTATCTGTGGATGCTCCAAGAACTGCGGGCTCATGGCTGTGTTATCTAGTTTGCAAGTGAAAACTAAAGTCTATATATAGCAGGTTTGATACGCTTTCCTTAAGTGAGAAGAGATTTGGTCAAAAATATCTTTGTGAAGCTTTATAGTTTTTAATATACTTCTTTTTATATAAGCATATGTACATGTATATGTAAAAATACATGTTATATATAGAGATATACAGAAATATGTATAATATATACACAGATATACACAAATACATATAAAAATGTATCAGGCTGAATATAGAGATATGTGCGTATATTGTATTGGGTTTGGATGGTCAGGTTTTGGTAGCAGAGGGCTACAGGGGTGGGTCCTGCAAGAAGCTGCTGGAAGTTTCACCCATGTCCAAGGGAGCCAATGCCAGCCAGCTCTAGGATGGACCCACCACTGTCCAAGGCTGAGCCCATCAGGGATGGTGGGACTGCCTCTGGGACAACAGATTTAAAAGAGGGGAAAAAAAAAAAAGCTGGTAACTTCAGCCAGTAGAGAGAGGAGTGAGAATATGTGAGACCAATAGCTCTGCAGACACCAGGGTCAGTGAAAAAGGAGGGGAGAGAGGACGCCATGCTGGAGCAGGTTTGCTGGCAGGACCTGTGGAAGGGACCCGTGCTGGAGCAAGGGAGGAGTGTGAGGATTCGTCCCCCTGAGAAGCAAGGAGCAGCAGAGACAACATGTGATAGACTGATCCATCCATCCATCCATCCACAGACCTCATTCTCTGGCCCCCTGCACTGCTGAGGGGAGGAGGAAGAGAATTCAGGAGTGAAGTTATACCTGGGAAAAAGGGAGAGGTGGATGAGAAGTGATTTAGTTTTGATTTCCCATTACCCTATTCTGCTTTGATTAGCAAAAAGTCAAACTAATTTCCCCAAGCTGAGCCTGGTTTGCCAGTAACAGTCATTGATGAAGGATCTCTCCCTGCCTGTGTCTCAACCCACGAGGCTTTTGTTATATTTCATTATATTTTCTGTCCTCTGCCCAGCTGAGGAGGGCAGGTGTAGAACAGCTTTGGTGGGCACCTGGTGTCCAGGTCATATACATATATATACACACATCTTTATAAAACATGTATGTAATACATACAGAGATACAAAAATGTGTACCATATATCCATGTGTGTATATACACATACACATGTATAAAAAAGGATACCTATATTAGTCTGTATATTTTCTATAGATTATTTTTGTATGTATGTATGTATATATTTGGCTATATCAGAGCTGTGAACTGAAGATGCAGTTGGGAGGTTTGATCTAAACTGCTTTAGAAAGTGTTAAATTTCAGGCCAGCTGGAAAAACCCCAGCTATAATACTCTTCTGTAAGCAGCTATTTTTGCTGTTGTGCCTGCAGAGGGAAAGAAAAGTGCTCCCTGGAGCCATGGGAGCACACTGGCTCGGGAGGAAACCCGAGTTGTGGTTAATTCTCTGGAAAAAGTGAGTTTCTCTTTGCAGCTCACAGATGCTGACCCTTCATGTTGCTGTTTGAAACAAGGTGTTGCTCAGCTTGATAAAACAGGGTTAATTAGTTATTTTGGAGGAGATAGGGCTTTATTTGAATCTTTGACTCCTGACCTGTAGTAGACTCAAGGATAAGTGTGCTGTTTGCACTGCTCCCTGACTTACATGGAGAAAACCCTCACAGTCTTGAGCCAGGATGTCTCAAGTGCTTTTCTGGGGGAAACTGTCTTTTTCCTCTCTAGCTTCCTATCAGATCTTCCATTCACCTAATGCTCACCTGGCACAGCATCTCCCACCCCATGATTGAGTCATCCCACCTGTCTGCACTGGAAATGGCTCTGAATGCAATCCTAGCTGCTGGATGTGCTTGTTATGGAAATACTTATCTTTATAGAGGTGCTTTGGTGACTCACCTCTTAATCCAGCTCTCTCAAGGCAGTGGCTGAAGTGCAGGTGTGTGGGTGAGCACGTGCTCTTCTGCCCTGTTCCTGCAGCCGTGTGGTGGCTGAGTACCCAGGGTACTGTGCTGAAGAGTGCAGATTTTAAAGTTAAATTATTGATTTTAGAGTGTGTTGGATTAACTGACAGGTCTGTCACCCTTTACATGCATGGCAGCTGTTGAGCATGTTACGGGTGCTGCTTTTCTGCAGCCTGAACTCATAAAAGGTGTTAAAACAGTAATAATAATAATTACAAACAAAATCTCAAAGACCTACCCAAGAAAAGCAAAGCGTGGCCATTTGGGGATGAGAGAAGCTTTGCTAGACCTGATGTCTGCAGACCCCCCTGCCTCACCTGTGGCTTCTCTGCCCTGCAGGCATCGACATCCTCAAGCTGGTGGCGGCCCAGGTGGGGAGCCAGTGGAAGGACATCTACCAGTTCCTGTGCAACGCCAGCGAGCGAGAGGTGGCGGCCTTCTCCAACGGCTACGCGGCCGACCACGAGCGCGCCTACGCCGCGCTGCAGCACTGGACCATCCGCGGGCCCGAGGCCAGCCTGGCCCAGCTCATCAGCGCGCTCCGCCAGCACCGCCGCAACGACGTGGTGGAGAAGATCCGCGGCCTCATGGAGGACACCACGCCGGTAACGCCGGGCTGGGCTTTGGTGCGGGTCACACCTCGTGGGATGTGGTGGCGTGGGACACGGCTGTGGCCTTGAGCTTGGCTTGTGGCCAAGTAGCTCCTTCTCTTGACAGAGCTCCTTGGGGGCTTGCATTAGGTGTGCATTGCTTCTGAGCGAGGCTTTGCCAATGTCTGCTCAAATCCCAGTCAAAGTTTTGATGGGCTCTAGAGTCCTGTGTGCTTTGCATATATCTTTGAAGATCACCAGGAGGATCTGGTACCTGAGCCCTCATGCTGGGGACATGGAGGAAAAAGCATCCTCCTTTAAACTTGCTCTCAAATGCCATGTATTTGTGAGAAGGGCCAAGTATCCTGGAGAACCAAGCATTGCTTCCTCCAAGACGATGACTGGTTGCATAGGGGAGGCCATGCATGCAATCCTCCAGAGTTGTTGCTCTTCTTTGGCAGTGCTGGCCTTAAACTGTCCCATATTTTGGGAGAATAAATAAATTGCTGCAGAAAATTCTGCAGTAGATTCTCAGCTGGATGCAAGTTATCAGGAGGTGTTTCAGTGACCTTTGCATATTTGTTTTGGTCACTGCTGCCTTACTTGTTTCAGTTTTTAGGCTCTGATAGCTCGGTGTTCTGCCAGAAGTGTTTGTAAAGGTGATGAGTGGGGCTTTTTCTGAACATAGAAGCCAATGGGACAACATGTAGTTGGAGATGGGGGTGGTTGAGGCACGGCTCTTCCGCCTAAACTGGTTGGTGAAACAATTCCCATTAGCTTAGCAGTGGCCCAGACCCAACGGGGAGCAGATGGGTGCTTGCAGACCTATCTGGGCTCTTGGTGAGGACTTGGCAAGGTGGACCTTCACTTACAACAGGGCTTCTGAAGCAGAGCATTTGTCAGGGCAGGGGATTCCCAAATTCTGCTTTGATCATCACAAGCTTCTCCTTATATGAGGGACTGTGATCCCTTCACTGTGTTGCATATCTTAAATTATTTCGTTTGATCCCTTCACTGTGTCACATAAATTATTTTGTTTAGTGTATGAAACACCTTGTTCCCTTGACCATTGTATGAAATCAGAAGTTGAGATGTGTTGGCTGGAGCCCTGGACTTGTGCTTTGGAGAGATCCTGAGTCAGGTGTGTGCTGAACATCCTGCCCAGATCTTGGATAGGTTGGCTTTGCCAGCTGCCTGATCTCTCCTGCTCCTGCTCGGTTGCTTTTTTTTTTCCTTTCAGCTCCTGGTAACTAAGCAGCATGTGGCCTTCTCATTGGTGGAAAAAATAAAATTAAAAAACTCAAGACAAAGCTATGTTTAGGAAGAGAAGAGAGGCAGAGAAAATTGCCATTTTGCATTATGAATTAAAGTTTCCAGCAGATGCAGTGTCGCAGAAGGACATGTTGTCCTCTTGCTCTCCTGGAGCAGGTAGTAATGTGTGTCCTTGTAGTTACTGCTTTGACTTTGAATACTGTGACAAAGCTCTGGGCAAGGACATTGGATAAAACACAGAGCTTGTTCCTCAGCACGACATGTAATTAACAGACTTGGGCTGTGCAGTGCTGAATGCCCCTGGCTCTTTTGGCCAAGGCCATCAGGTTGTGTGCTTATCAAACAGTTACAGAATGCAGGTGATGGCTCCAGGAGCAGGGTTTATGGGGTCACCTGTCAGGGTGAAGGACTCCCAATGATGGAGTAACCACCAGGTGTGCCCATAACTCTGAAAATACAGCAAGCAGATGTTCCAGAGAATGAGCAAACCCAAATCTCAAGGATAACTGGATGCAAGTCTCCTGGACTTTACAAACAGCTCTCCTGTGTCTCTTTGTTTTTTAACAGTGTGTTGTCTTTTCTAGTCCAGCACACCTGGACCTTGGGGTGGTTCCCCATTAGTTTCACTTGTTTTTCTAGAAATGAGTAGAATTGGGTTGCTGATCTTTTGAGCAGGTGGTTAGAGTCCCCATGAGAAATTTGGCATATATCAGCAAAGGAGTTGTTTTTTAACAAATTCACCCAAGCCGTCACATCCTCTTTCCCTATTCATCTGATTGGGCTTTTTCAGATGGGCATCCCGCATGATCAACCTTAAGGGTTGGCCACTGCCCTGTCCCGGAGATCCTGGAGCTGTGTGTGGGATGTCACAGCCTGGCAGCACCCCAGGGTACAGATCCAGCACAGCAGCACATTGTGTTTCAGTGAGCTGCTACCTGCTGGAACCTGCCTGCCTCCTCTCCCTGAGCTGGCTCCTGTGCTGTCGATGTGGGTGGTGATACAATGGCCCTGCAGGGAATGTGGGCAGCAGTTTTTGCATAGGAGACCAAATCCCTGGAGAATTGTGCTGGTGGCTCATCATCATCACAGCAGTCCAGGAAGCCAAGAGCTCAGTGCCAGGAGCAGGCATGGAGGTGGATCTTCGGGTTTTTTTTTTTAATCTGCTGGTTGGAAAGCCTTTAATTAGAGCTAATTGAGGTTTGACTCTGGGTGATTGGTCTATCCAAACACAGATAAATCAGGCAGTTTTTCTCTTCACCAAAGTGGTTTGATCCAGAGAAACATGTCACCCTGTTGGTGACAAGAGTGGGTCCTGTGCTCTCCAGCTCTGCAGAAGAAATCTTGGGAAAAAAAAACCCAAGACAGCAAAAAAGAACAAAAAGAGTTTTTGGTGCTGTGGGGGGAGTGAGGACTCTCATAAGCAATGCAAATGCATGCATCCTCCCTGTAGCTAAGTTGCCTAGAGAGGTTGGAGATGTCCCATCCCTGTAAGTGTTCAAGGCCAGGTTGGGCAGGGCTTGGAGCAACCTGGTCTTGAGGAATGTGTCCCTGCCCCTGGCAGGGTGTTGGAACAAGGTGAGCTTTAAGATCCCTTCCAACCCAGACCATTTTGTGAGTCCAAGTAACAGCACGATGCCCTTAGGGTGACCTGAGCCAGCAGCGAGTCTCCAGCTGTGCTGGTGTGTCCTACATGAGCCCAGGAGGGATGGATGCATGCATGGCTGTGCTGCCTGGGATACCTTTGGCTCTGCCCAGCATCCCTGGGTGCAAAACAGAGTGTCCCCATCTCTCTGCATGATCCCTGTGTCATAGCACTGACACCCCCAAGTCATGGGTAAAAATTGTTATTGAACGCTGTAGTTCTCAGATGGCAAAACAGTACCCTAAACACATTTCATCCCACCCAATATTGCATCCTTCTCTTAAATCCTTTATCTGGTGTCTGCCTTTAACTTGTAAAACCTCTAGAGGCAAAGCTGCTCTCTCCTGTAGCACCCTGTTCCCTTGGAAGCCCTTTGTGCTCCGAAATACAAATATTTACAACTCCTGATAGGAATAGGGGGATTAATTGGAGTCTCTGGACTGTTACAGCATGAAGCAGGAACATTTTCCTTCAGGTGCTCCGCTGCAGACTTGCCTGCTGTTTTAGCTGTGGGGGATTATGCTGGTTTTGCATGGCGCTGGATGAATTTAGGTTAAACCGAGATTAGCCCTCTGAATCATTTTGCTCAGGGTTTTTTGCAGCTGAGCCAGAAAATACAGCGAGTGCAGAAGCTGTGGGAAGGTTTTTAGGGGTGCATTTAACTCACAGGGCTCCTATTAAAGCCTGGCCCTGGCCATGAATGTTTGTTGGACTCAAGATTTGCAAAATCTGTCCCCTCGCAGGCAGGTTTGCCAAGACAGTGGCAAGCCTGGGCACAGCTTAGCAAGTATAGGCACATCCCAAATTAGTGGTGCTGACAACAAAAATAGGGGAAGGAGTGGGGAAGAAGGGAGGGGTTTCTCCCTGCCATCCCAGCAAACTGCAATTCTCCATTTTTGGGGTTAAAATCAGAAAAACTGGTTTTTACCAGTATCCACTGGGTAATGAGATTTTTTTTATTGTGGTGCATAACAGCATTTTGCAGCTATCAAGGGGCTCTGCACTCACCTGGGCTGGCCTGGGGTGGAGCTGGCACGGCCGGGCTGTATTGGCTCCCCTGAGTGCCCTGCTGTGAGCAGTGCTTTAAGCTCTTATCGTTTTATTTATGGCTCTGCTGGCCTTGACTGAAATATCTCAGGAGCTGGATGGAAGGGAAGCAAAGAGCCTCACTCAGGGCGTTCAGCAGCACAGCCTCAGCAAAGCTGAAAAACAAACCCACAGCATGAATAAGGGAGATGTTGAAAGTGGAGAGGGGAAGGCTACAGCCCCAAACCCAGCAAGGTCTAGTTTTGTGGCTAATTTCATGCTGCTTATAATCCCATGAGTCAGCAGATGTGTCAAGGCTGGGGCTGGTGCAAGGTTAAATGTGGGGTTTTGGGGTATTTCAGAGGAGAAGAGGATGTGAAAACAACCTCATGTCCAGGCACGTGCCTGTGGCAGTACCTTGGGGCTCCGTTTCTTTCCCTTTCATGGGTCAGAACCCTGAAGGGGGGAAGTCAAGAGCCTGGAGCAGCGTTCCTCAAATTCAGTCCCTTTCAGCTTCCACCCACCCCTTCACTTCCTCTTCTGGCAATGCAGGACCGGGCAGGGCCCAGTAATTAGGAATTAAGTTTGTGCTGCGTTCACGTGCCAGCAGTGCAGTGAGGGTAAAGCTGTTGGATGGATTTCCCAGCCAGAGGGGCCTCTGGTCTGAGGGCTGGGAAGTGCCCAAGCAGCCAGGAAAAGAACAAAATTGCTTTCTGGACTTGCATCAGGTTTTATTTGAGGCACAAAGCTGTAAGGTGAAGTGGCCAGAGCCCTGGGGAAGGCGTGGGGCTGGCTGGGTTTTGCTGGAGTGGGCATTGCTCCAGGTTTGCTCTAAGCCATGACTTGATTTTCAGCAAACTGAGGTTGGGTTTGAACTATGCTGGAGAATGTGCAATAAACAAAACATAATAATTCATAAAGTAATGCAAAGAGAAACAGCATAAACACAAAAATATAAACTTTATATATGCAGTGATATTGAGGTTTCCCTGCTGTGGTGGCCACATCTCCTGAGGCTTCTGTGTTTGCAGTGTAATGGGTTTGGGAGCATAAGAGGAAACTAGAAGATGGTTTCTTCTACTAGCCAAACTCAGTATCGACTAACTCAGCCTGTAATTGGGTTGGGAACCTCTTCATCAGGGCTTCATCACCTCTTCATTATGGTCTGAGTTGAAAAAGTTAGTGGGCAAATCCATAGAAAGGAGAAGGCACCAGAAGCTCTCGTGGAGACATCATCTGCTTGAGTAGCCCTTGGCCCACAGACAGCCAGGGCAAGGCTGATGGGGAAGAGCTGTTTCCTCCATGGGTGGCTGCAGTTTTGGTTGTGGCATTTAAACCCTCCCAGACCCAGCATTGCCCATCCCGAGTCATGTGAGGTTTGACTTGAGCAGCTCTTCCCCAGGGCTGCCTTGTGTTGAGGGAAGATGCTCCACCAGAGATGGGTTGAGCATTCTGCTGAAACCACATGGGTGAGGTGAAAAGCACAGAGAGGAAATTTGGGCTTTCCCACACCAGCACCCTCATGGTCTTCCCATCCTGGCAGAGGACATGGCTCCTGCTCTGCAGCACCACACACCATCACTGCCCTTCTCTGACACCTCGGTGAGACCTCATAGCCCTGCCAGTGGTGTTTAACCTGCCAGGGTATGTCTGCCCCCAAGGTGGATCTCCAAACACCCTGTGCACCGTGAAGCTGCTGATCCAGAAGGATCCTCCCTGTCCCTGTGGGGTCCACAGCAAGAGCATTCCCCACCAGCACCACTGTGTGCCTGCAGCATCACTTGTGCCGGGCTGTTGCCCAGCCCACCCTGCTCCACGTGCCGGGGTTTTTCCTGCCGCATTCCCTACGGAGGCATAACAGACCTGGGAGTAAGGGCTGGTGTCAGTCGGGTGTCATCTTCTGGCAGGAAATCTGGGAAACGGCTGCCTCGGTGCTAAATTTATTCCCCCCACATCCTGGAGGGTGCACAGCCACCCTCAGCAGCAGCCAGCCTGCCACCTGCTTTTGTTCCCGCCTGCTTGCAGCAGGAGGAATTGCTGGGAAGCATCGCCTGAGGGAAGGCTGTTTTTTAGTGCCTGCTGCTGCTCACTCCTAATATTAGCACAGCAGCTGCAGTTTCTGTTTGTCTGAGCTAAGCTTTTATTGCAGTACTGTAAAACGGAGGCAGCAAATGGGACCAACCCATTCAAACAGAGCTGGTGAGAGCAGCTGTGAAAGAAAACAAAGCCAAGCCTATGTCTTCTCCTGCCCCTATCCCCTTCTGTCCCCTTTTCTTCCTTTTAGGAAGGGCCTTCAGACACCCTGGGCTGCTTAGAGCACCCTCCCAGCTGCACTGAGATCCAAGAGGATGCTGGTGCTTTTGAACTGCAGTCTAAAGGGCTGCAAGTACACAGGAGCTTTTAGGATTTTGTTTATTAATATTTTTTGGCATTGAAAATTCCTTTGTGCTGTGCTCAACAAAGAAAAAACCTTAAAAACATACCTGGCAGAGCACCTCTGATGGGTTGTAGGAGGCTGCTGATGTGACAAAGCCACTGCAGTACCTTTGGTTTCTGTGTTGGACTGTGCATCTAACAGTGTCCCACGTATCTCTTTTGCAGGTGCAGATGCAGCCCCAGTGGCAAGCGCAGGAACCCAGCAGCGAGGATGTAAAGGTGAGAAATCCCATGGCTCTGGAAAGGCAAAAGGGTTGAAAGAGGGTTTTTTTGTGGGTTTTTTTTCCCAGCCAGAGCTTGATTTTACTCAATCACCGCTGTTCATAAAAATAGGAATGGCCAGGATGGTTTCAATGCAGTGAGTCACAGGCTATGAATAGTGTGTTTTTACACCTATTCCACAGGCTTCACCTCGCAGCAGCCTTTTGCATTCCCTGGTCTTTCAAAGCCCTCATTCCCAGTTGATTTCTTCCCGTGGTTTAAACATTAACACACATCCAAGCATCCTGTTTGCTTTGCCTCAAGCTTGCAACCTTCAGCTATTTGGAAAGCTTGATGGCTGAAGTCAAATAACCGCGGGTGATTTTATCTTTCCTAGCATGTTTTAGCAGCTGTTTAATTAAATTCCAATGAGTTTGTTCTGGGAAGACAGAGCTGGGGCAGCTGTCTGCTCCCTGCCCTCCCTTGGCCAATTGTTGCTCGGTCATCAGGCTCCTTTTTGGGAATTGGTAGGTGGGTTTGTGGTTGGATATTAGGTAGATGAGCCGCACAAGGCAAAACTAACCCCTAAAGCCTGTGTTATTTTTAAAGGGGATATCAGAGCATGTTACAGTTTGGGAAGTGGCCAGCTGCTGTCCTGGTCCTTCCCCTGATATTCCCCCTTAATGGCCATAGCTGATTCTCCATGATGAGCTGTACTGGAATGGGAGTTTCAGAGGAGAAGGCAGATTCTTTTAATTAAAAATTAAAGCTGACTTTTATTTTTAACATGCCTATTGCGTAATGAGCTGAGCTAGAACAAATCCTCCCCTGTTTATTTTCAATGAGGGGAGAAAAAAACCCCTTTTATTCTACCAGGAACAGGCTTCAATGTTAATTTAATGTGAACTAATGGGCGTCCCAGCAGACATGTGATTTGTGGGTGGCGAATTCCTCGACACGGATGAGGAATGTTCAGGCACATCCATGCCGGTGCGGAGGTGGCTCAGCAGCGCCCTTTCCCACAGCCTTTAATCCCAATTTTGCATTTTATCCCTGGGTTGTAGGCAAAAGCCTGTTAGCTGGAATAGCCTAATCTTCCCTCTGTAGGAGAAAACAGAGTTGTGAAATGCTGTTGGGAAAGGGAATTGCATGGGGACAGGACTTGCAATTCTTTTCCCTGGCAGGTCAAGCAGGGACACAAGGTTGGGGAAAAAGGTTAAATATTGGATGGCCCTTAAAATAACCTGTTTAGAGGGACCTGGTGACCTGCAGAAGTGCCCTAGCTGCCAGCCAGGGATATGAGGATGCTGGCCCAGGCATCTCATCCCTGCAGGGAGTGGGAACTAGAAACACTCTGCTTGAGATTTGCACCCTGAGGGGATGTTGAGAGGCAGAGGAGAGTAGATAGTGTTGGCTGCTATCTTGGAGGTAGGAAGGAGTTTCAAAGAAACATGCAGAGTACAGTCAAATTAGGAAGCAGGTTCACACTAGCACCCAAATTCATGGAATCATAGAATTGATAAGGTTGGAAATAACATTTGAGATCATCCAGTCCAATCCTTAACCCAACATTGCCAAGTCCACTGCTAAACTATATCTCCAGCTGCCACATCCACGTTTTTTTAATGCCTCCAGGGATGGTGATTTCACCACTTCCCTGGGCAGCCTATTACAATTCCTGACAACTCTTTTGGTGAATAATTTTTTTCTAATACTCAATCTAAACCTCCCCTGGCACAACTTGAGGCCATTTCATCTTGTCCGGTCACTTGTCACCTGTCACTTGTCAAATGGTGCTGCTTTCCAGTGCAGTGCTTCCCAGCAGTGCTTGCTGCCTCCTGATGTCTTCCTAACTGTGGAGCTGAACATTTGCCCTTGGCTCACATCAGGACAGGAAAAAGCAAAGGCACTTGGGTGACATTGTGGTCAGTACCAGCCTGTCCTTCCTTGCTCTGAACTTGGAGTCTGATAGGATGGACTTTTCCATCAGACTTTAATGGGATGCCCATGGGAGCAATGGTGAGATGGGACAAACAGATCATTAATTTGATGTGGAGCTGATCAGGGGTATGTGCTGCACTGGAGATCCCTGAAGGGTCTCACAGCTCTCTCCCTGCTGCCTTGGCACTGGTTGGAGCTGTGGAGCCAGGCTGTGCTTTGCTTTTAGCAAACAACAGGTGTGGAGCAGGTTTTGGTCATCATCACCTCTTGCCTCCAAGAACTGTGCTTGAGGCTTTAATAAACTGAGTCTGAGAAGGAAAACCCAGCTAAAATGCACTGCTGAGGTTGCACATGCCATCATGGTGCAGTGGTTGCTCCTACCAGGTGTCCCAAGGGTGTGAGTTGTGTTACCTCTCCTGCTTGATGTGCCAAATGCCAGTGCTGATGTCCACCCAGGGTCATCTCCTGTGCCTGTTGTGGGCCAGCAGAACAGGTCACCCCTTGCTGAGGGTGGGCTGGAATGTTCTGAAAGCCAGGGTGCACTTGGGTTTGGGTGTTACTCGTTGTGTACCCCCTCCAGTTAACTTACCCTCTCTTTCGTCCCCCCACAGCTGGAAGGTGACAAGCTGGCACTGCCAGTGAGCCCCAGCCCAGTGAGCCCTGCACCCACGCCCAGCCCCAAGCCCCCTGAGGCAGCCGTGCTCACCGTGGAGCCCTCTCCTTCAGAGAAGAAATGCTTCTTTGTCGACGAAGCCGAGCCTCTCCTGCGCTGCGACTCCACCTCCAGCGGCTCCTCCGCGCTCAGCCGGACAGGCTCTTTTATTACCAAAGGTACCAAAAGCAACCCAGGGCAGAGTGGGAGGACAAAAGGGACACCATGGCATGTCCCATGTGGTCAGCACACATGGCAGAGCTGCCCAACACACGATATCATTAAAGTAAATAACTGGGAAAACTGGCTTTCCAGGATACGCTTATCACATCCTCATTCCTGACCAGAATATCCTGCTAGCAAAGATGATACAGATTTCAGACAGAAAAACGTCTTTAAAGGCTTTTAACTCTTTGAAGTTAAAGAAGTTAAAGCTCCCTGTCAGGGAAGCTGTAGCATCCCTGGGTGTTTGGGGGTTTCTCCTGACTTTTGGCTCTTGTACTGGCCTGTGCATTTCTGCACAGAGAATGTAATTTCCAGATTGATTAAATTTTTGTTTCAGGTTTTTATAATTTTTTTCCACTCTTGGTCCTCTTTGCTGCAGACATAAAGTACCATTAGTCACCTCCCTTTATTTTAGGGGTTTTAATTTCCTGTATTTAACTTGCTGCATTTAATAATCTTTTAACTTCTGATGAAGGTGAAACACTGAGCTCAGTCAATCTACCAAATTTATACTTGGGTGTGAAAATAAAGCTTACCCAATGAAAACAACTTGAAAGAGCAGAATTCAGCTTTTTTTGGCTCCTCTCCTGCCCTCACTTTTCTGAACTGGCCATTCAGCATTTACAGATGCTGTGTTTGCTCTTGCAGGATCCTGGCTGAGATGCCTCAGCAGCATTGCCTTCTCCATCTTCTCTCCTCCCCATCACTTGTCACCCTCAACCTTTTCCCACAGTTCTCCGTGTGGTGTGCCCCTCTCCAGAGGTGGTACCAGGGGATGGACTGAGGAGAACAAGCCCTGGTTAGCAGAGGTTTCTTGAGGAGTTTCTTGACCAATCCCCTTTCCTCCTACAGAAAAGAAGGACACCGTCCTGCGCCAGGTGCGCTTGGACCCGTGCGACCTGCAGCCCATCTTTGACGACATGCTGCACATCCTCAACCCCGAGGAGCTCCACGTCATCGAGGAGATCCCGCAGGCCGAAGACAAGCTGGACAGGCTATTTGAGATCGCTGGAGTCAAGAGCCAGGAAGCCAGCCAGACCCTCCTGGACTCTGTCTATAGCCACCTTCCCGATTTACTGTAGGCACTGGGTCACCGCACGCTCTCCGAATATCTGCTAGAGCTAGCTTGGCACTCGTTAAGATGACCAACAATACGCAGGCGGGATTTGTTGTAGAATACACGGCCAGTATTTTCATTGAGGTGTCCTTGATTTTTGGAGGGGGTGCAGTTTGCCAGCATTGCACTCCTCCACAGTAACTCTATTGCTCAGTCCAAGTCTTTGCACCCCCTGCCCCCTCCCCAAGCCTCTCTTCTCCTTGTTCTCATTCCAATCAGATCAGCCGATGCACTTTAAAAAAAGCAAACAAATCCAAAACCACAGTTAATGAACTAAAAGACCATGAATCTGGTGTAATTAACACATCAAACTGGGGATTGCTCTGTAACCCCCTTCTGCTGTCAAAGCTGTCGCTCGGAGTGACTGTCTCCCACCACTTTCCTTTGCCTCGGGGCAGTAAATGGCAAAAACACGCAAAAATCCCACCCCAATTGTTGCTGGTTACTGTCTCTTAACGCAGCTAAGCTTCCCACCCGAGCTGACTTTTTTTTTTATGTACTCTTGTTTGGCTCATATCCATTGCTGAGATTTTACTAGCACGGTTATTTATTGTATGGTTTTCACCTGGACAACGCATCGCGCTCCTAATACGCTACAGCACAAGCGCTTAAACCACAAGGAGAAGGGTCAAGCCCCACCAATCTTCAAGGCAGTGGAAAGGTCCTTTGCCTCCAGTCGAATGTAAGGAGTTATCCTGCCTTGCCACGTGTGGGAATGGTGGGGCCCCGAAGGGAGCCGGTGCTGGACGTGGGAGGCGAAGGCTGCCGGTGGTCCTGCTCTCCTCGTGCTGTAAGACTTAAACCAAGCTATGCTTTTACACTCGTGTCTCTTGTTTTTTATACAGACGTGGCCGATAAGTTCTCCAAAGACCTTATGTGGTCTCAATAGTCTCTTCAAATCACACTTCACTTTTTATTAAACAAGGTCGGGGGTGGGGGGTGTGGGGGACAAAAAGCTGCATCGTAAGAAGTCTGTCTGATTATATTTGCAATTATTATGCTCCCGTAACGAACAGTCTGTACTACGCTCAATTTGAAGAAATAATGGCATGAGGGTGGCATGAGCTGCCCCGTGGGAAGGGGTGGGAGTGGGGGAAGAGGGGAATGAATTGAAAAATGCCTTCCGGTGTACTAATTTATTAATAAATACTAGGTGTTTGTTACTTGACATGATTCTGTGTTAACCTCCTTAACAGCTGCCTCTGCTCAGGGACATCTGGGTTGGGGCAGGGGCTTGCTTGGGGTGCTCATGGTGATGAGGGGGCTTTTGGAGTTTTGGGGTTGTGAGGAGGTAGCTTTGAGGCCAAAACGTAATTTCTTTCTGTTGGCAGCACTGCCTTGAGTCCCTGAGGTCACTTCTAGAGCTCTCTGCAGGTCCCTGCCCTGTGCTGGGGTGGGGGACCTGTGCTAACCCCCATAGCAGTGACAGATCAGATGGCTGATGGGGCTTCCAGGGTTGGGTTTTGCAAGCTCTCAAAGGCTTTGCGGGCATTTTGGGGAGGCTGAAGTATTAATTTTCCAGGAAGCAGCTGCTGTGCTGAGTCACTCCTGAGTGAAGGTCTTGCAGTCACAGCGTTTCTGTCGCAGTTACATTTCCCATGTCCTTAAAGTCTGCACTTCCAAATAACTCGTCCCTTGTTATTCTATCTACAAATTGAATCCTTAATGGGACAAATGCTTCTGGTTTATAAGACTGTCATTTTGTTTACTTGGCTCCAGATTGATTTCTGTTACCAAGGGTGCTGTTTTCCTTCTGGCTGGCACTGGAAATTGCTGGTGCAGGACTATACAGAAGTACATGATTAAAACTTTTCAACAATGCACAGATGAAACAGAGTGTCGAATAGCAAGAGCCTTTATTGGGAGCTCTGGGGTGGAGTTTTTCCCTTGGTGCCAATAAAACATTTAGCTCTTGGTGCCTGCAGTTCTGAGGTAGAACCCAGTATCAGCCTATTGGCAAGAGGTGTTGGGACCAGTGGTGGCTGTTCCACCTGGGCAAGAATTGGTAAGGGGAGGGAAGGCATGCAATTCTGGGCCCAATCAATAGTTGGCTTTAAATTATCCTTAGCAGGTTCTTGGAGCAAGTCCAGCTAGGAAGTTAAAAATTGTCCTTTTCTGATGGTCCATGTTCTCCCAGGGAAAGGTGTGGGTTGTAAGCACTAGAGCCATCACGCCACCCTCCCAGGGAACCACCAACCCCACCCTGCAGCTGCACTTCCTGTCCTGGCAGCCACTCACATTTTCTGATGGGCTTTGAAGATAAAGCAAGAAGAAAAACAGTCCTGGGAAGAGGATTTAGCCAGCTGAAGAGACACCACAAAGCAGGCATGTTGTGGAGGTGCCTTGGCCTGGAGCTTCTGAGGAGGCACAAAGAAGCTGTTTGGTGCCTGGGTTGTTGGGATGCATTTAATTCATCTTGATGGTAGGTCGTGGAACAGTCAAGACTTGGGCAATCCTTGGCTCTGTCTGTGCTGTGCACACTTCCAGCATGGTTCCTTTCTTTGATTGCACCTGGACATGGCACCTTTTCCCTGGCTCTGTCGTTTCACATTTCCAACTTTTTGTTGTATGCAGACGTATACATGTATACAATATATTTATTTATTATATATTTATCTATACATTATATATTTAGATATACTACATAAATATTTTAATATATTGTGCTATTTCTATATTTATGTCTTTTCCTATATTATAACTATGTATTTTTATAGGTGTATAGTATATAAATATTTTCTGTCTCCGGGGGTGTATAGGAAAAAAATATCTGAGAGCAGCTGAGCCCCATGTACAGACAGGGTATTTCCTGGCAGCGTGGGTGGTGTGAGGAGCCACAAGCCCCGTCCCCCCACCCTTCCTCTGAGCCAGCTCTCTTAAGCCTTAAGAAAATAAATCAGGCAGGTGGGATCAATGGGTTCATGACCAGGAGGCATAACTCCATGGGAGCAGAGACTGTCCTTGTTCTCATCTTTGTCTTATTCGAGGCATCATGGGCAATGCACAAACGGTGATTTGGAGCTCAAATGGGTGAAGTCTTTGGCTAAAAAGGTAAATGTGTGAATATAAAGATCTTTATGCATATATGTAATATGCATTAAAGTGCATTTTATACAAAATCTGCATTGAAAGTGTACTTGAGAGTGCATTGTAGGTGAGAGGTCGGGTTTGCCCCTTGCCTGGCCTTGCTCAATCATGGTGTTTAAAGGGTGGGATTTGGGTACTGGGGTGGCAGTCCTGGGTGGCAGAGCCTGTGAAATCAGAGGACACAAGGAAGCATAATGAGGGCACAGCCTCCTCTGCCTGCTGTGGGCATCTTGCTTCAGAGCAGAGACGGAAATTTCTGGTGTGGGTTGCACAAAACATTTGCTGCCCCAGCCCTGCTTGCTGGGGCTGGGATATGAGGTGTGGACATCACATTTACCCTTAGGATGACAGTGTTTGCTGGGACAAAGCCCTCCAGAGATGCCTCCAGCATGGCCTGGCATCCTCAGGATGGGCTGGCTCTGCTGATCCAGGGTCTTCCAATTCCTCCAGTGCAAATGAGCATTGGGATTGTATTTTTTGATTCTCCTTTCTTATTTTTCCCCCCATGAATTGCAGGTGCTCTCTGCAGAAGAACAAGACATCTTGTGCACTTTCCTCCTACCTTAGCCAGATTGGAATTTATCCTAATGGGGAATTAATTGCAACCCTCTGGGTGTGGCTGCTTATGTCCTGGTTGGAAAAGCACCCCGGGGTTCTCTGGGAGGTCATTCACCCCTCTGACTCCTTGTATATCAGCCAGTTCTCTGTGGATTGCAGCAGTGTCTGTGTAGGAGGGATGGTCTGTGCAGACTTTGTGTGAACAACTTGTGGGGTGATGGGAGGAGATGCTGAGGGTGTCCTGCAGGCTCAGTGTGGGATGCTGGGGTGTTGTGGGATGTGAGGCATATTTGGGGTTCTGTGCCCATCACTGGGGCCACAGGGCCAAGCTGTGCAGTGTGTGGGAGGGAGGGCAGGTTGGTACAGGCACAGCTTATCCCAAAATCTTCCCCTGGCATTGCTTGGCTACGAGCTTTACACCATGAAGGGTTTGCAGCTGGTTTTTTCTCCTCTTGGACTTTGCCCCTGTGAGTGCCTTGAGAGGGAAGTTTCCAGGGCAACTGTTAGGAAATGGGAAGATGGAGGAGAAATAAGAAGAACTATAATTTGTGTACTCATTAAGTACCTGCCTGATGGCAACCCCTGAGGTGTTTATCACACCATTTAGGATGCGGCTGCTGCTTCTCTGTGTGAGCATCCATGAGATTTATAGTTTCTTTTGGGATAATCTAATTTAATTTTCCTTACTTTCTGGGGTGGAGGGAGCTGGGTGGATAATGGAGGACCTGCCTGTTGTGGAAGCTGTGGGTGTTTCTGGCAGCTCACAGTTGTTGCACTGTGCCCCAAGCCCTTGTAGCCAATGCACACTTGAGTCTCTGCTCCTGCTCCCCAATTTCTGCTCCAATCCCCTCAGGGGAACCCCTGGGCTGCTGCACCAGCTTCACCTGTCTGCTCTCTGCCCTTTAGGGATGAGATGAACTTCATCTGGATTTAATTTGAAGGGAATAATCTATAAGCATGCTGGTCTCAAAATACATTTCTGGGCACAGGAGCTTTTGCCAGGACCTGTCAGGCTCACCAGGAGACTGGGACTGGGGCAGGACATTAATCTGCCTGACTTTGTTTCTGGCAGCTCTGATCTTTCCAGGCTAATACTTGGCAAGAATGATATCAACTAAACCATTGATCTTCCAGGGTCCTTCAATAGCTGATGAATGCTTTTTGTGGCTTCTTCTCTTACTGTCTTGTTATTTTAAGAATAACAAGCTGTCTTACCACTCTCTGGTGAGCAGAGCTCCAGGTGCCTTTCTACTGAGGCTTGCAGTGTTACTGTCATTTTGCAAGTGGGGAAACTTGAAGGACAGAGATCAAACTCCCCATAAGCAAACTAATCAGAAAAATATTCAGGGTGAAATTCAGAGTAAAGTCTTGCCCCAACAGCTCCCGTACCAGCCTGACTCGAGGAATGTATGGGTGAGATTTGGGGTGTAATGAACCCCCCAGCAAGAGGGGAAGGATGGAGGCAGTGTTCCCAAACCATGCTTTCCATTAATTTATTTGTCCTTTAAATGAGATTTTTGAGCTGGGAATAAATCTCTGGTCATGCTGGCTCCCTGGTTAGATCTTCTGCCTTCCTCTTGCCCCATCTCAGCAAGTGCAGCTGGGAGGAAGGTCCAGCTGCAGAGCTGAGACAACAGGCCTGTCCTCTATCTTAGTCCCTGTCCCTGCCAGAGAACACCACTCACTCCTGCCTTTTCCCCCAGCCTGTCCTGTCTCCCCAGAGCAGGAATGCTCCTTCTCTCTGCCCTGTGCAAGGGACATGGCAGTGCTGCCTGTAACAGTGATGGAAGAAACACAAAATTGGGGCATGGAGCAATTTGGCTTTGTAAAGCAAAACAACTCCATGGGGCCAGGCAACTCACCTGAAAATCACAGCTGTCCACAAGTGGTGAAAAAACAATTTTTTCCTCCTTTTGTGTTTTTTCTCCTTTTCTTTCTTTTCCAAGGGCCTTCCCCTGCACTTGGCCAACATTTCTGTGGCAGGAGGACGGTGGAACAGGGGTTGGCACTGATGGGAAGAGGATGCACTGATGATCTACCAACTTCCAGAACAGGTGGCACCTCCAAATTGCTCTGTGGGCAGGGAGCACCCACCTGCCCTCTGCTCTCTGGATGGGCCCTGCAAGCAGGCTGGCAGCCTGTGACTTGTCCTGAGCTGAAATCAGGCTTGGAAACTACCCAAAAGTTCAACAGTCTGGACAGTAAAGATGAATTAACCCATCCACATTAGTCACACCCCCTAAGGAGGTGCAAGAATGGGACATCAGCCCTTTCCCCTAGCTCTGCTCTTGCCATCTTATAAAATTTCCTTTTACAAAATGCCATTTAAATTTGAAAATGGCTTTCTTCTTTTTTTTTTTTTTTCTTTTTTTTCCCTCTCATCTCTGCTTTCTTCTGCTTGAATACATGGGGAATTTCTTCTAATTAAATGTATCTGTGGACAGATAATCCTGTTTTGCTCAAGTGTCAATATGGTCCTTTAGCTAAACTAAATATTTTCACTGCCTGATATTTATCCTCCCCTGGCTGCCCCTGGGCTCCTTCCTGGAGGTATTTGAAGACTGTAATCCTATTCCCTAGCTTTTGTTTTTAAATTTTCTGGGCTCAGGTCAAGTTTTCTCAGGGTTTTGTGTCATACCTGGGCATTTAAGTGGTTCCCATTTTGCTGCTGCTGCTGTGAACCTCGGTCCCTCTTGCTACATCCAATGCATGGAGAGGGCCTCATGCCATCAGCACATGTCACTGATAAAAGCTGAAATAACATCCACCTCTGCACTAACCTTGGATCTTGCAGAATCACAGGAGGGACATTAAAGCTCGTCTTGTTCCCAACCCCCCTGCCATGGGCAGGGACACCTTCCCCTATCCCAGATTGCTCCAAGCCCCATCCAGCCTGGCCTTGGACAATTCCAGGGATGGAGCAGCCACAGCTTCTCTGGACAACCTATGCTAGGGCCCCACCACCCTCACAGTGAAGAACTTCTTCTTAATAACTAATCTAAATTTCTCCTCTTTTAGTTTAAAACCATCCCCCTTTGTCCGATCGTTATCTGCCCCTGTAAAAAGTCACTCTCCCTCTCCATTATAAACCTTCTTTAAACACAAAAGGTCACAGTGAGGTTTCCCTGGAGTCTTCTGTTCTCCAGGCTGAGAAGGCTCTGATTGTCCTCACACTGGTGGCATTTGCAGCCAGGCTCTGGTGATGCTGAGTTTGTGAGCTTTGCCCTTTTGAAATCAGGAGCCTTCCTCACTGTGGGTTTGTTTTCACTGCGCCTCCATCCACTGCCTTGTCTGGACTAATGCAGCCTTCCCCTCCTCTAACTTTCTGTGATTGTGATAAATAATTTATGTAACAGGCTGAATCAGGATTTGTTGTCTGGTATAAAGTGCATAGGCTTCTGCAAAATACCCTTGGTCTTGCTGTTAGCCTAGAAATAGGGACATTAATATAATAAACACATAATAGCCCTGGCTCTTCTCCCTCCTGTGGTGACACAAATTGGGGGTGACATTTGCTCGGCAAATGCAGCTACTTGGTCATGCCATGAGTGTGAGGGATGAGGAGCCAAAGAGTTGAATCAGTGAGATTTTCTGGATCTGGCAGGGAAATAAAAGCTGGTCTGGCAAGAACCAAATTCTGCAGGTCCCTGGCAGACGCAACCTTTGAAGTCATGAGCGTGGGCACGTGCTGTGTCCCTAGGACACCTGAGCAATTCCATGCTGGGGTTAAAAAAAGCTGTTTTGATGGCAAAATTAAAAGTAACCTGGGTTTTGTGCACCTCGTACTGAAAGACCCTCAAGTCACTATTTTTGTTTCCCACTCCCTTTGTCTTGCTCTGCTTTCCCCTGCTCTGTGTCCTGCATCCCTGAGGACCTCAGAGTGGAAGGATGAGGGATGGGAAGGGCTGGAGGGGGCTGTTTTCCTGCATCCACCCCCAAGGTGATGCACTCCTGTACATGATCCCAATGGGTGAATGATGCCAGCAGTGCTTTGCTCTCATGGATGGCCATGTGGGTCTTGGACTGAGCCTGACACCCCAACTCATGGGTATTCTGTCCCATTCCTTCTGAAGGAACCAAACTAGGATGGCATGCCAGATTTTAAATTATTAGATGTGTATCAGTGGAAGAGGCAGTGATACAGCACCTGGTGTGCATCCTAAAAGAGCTCTCCACTTCTGGCACACTTGCCCCACCTTACAAAACCATGGGTTGGGGGCTTGACCCACCAGTTTGGGGGTTTGAAGATTTAAAAACCTCTTTCCTGGCAGAAAACCCTTCCTTTGGGGTTAGCAGCTCTAACACTGCCCTGCAGCTGCCCAGGGAAGTTGTGTCATCTCCCTCTCTGGAGACATTCCAAACCCACCTCGACACATTCCTGTGTCACCTGCTCCAGGTGACCCTGCCTTGGCAGGGGGGTTGGACTGGGTGATCCCCAGAGGTCCCTCCCAGCCCTGACAATTCTGTGATTCTGTACTCAGTGCTGCCCTGGGGTTGTGCCCAGGCCAGGTCCCATCTCCCTTCTCAATTGTCACCCACTGGGGTCTCCATACAGAACTCACAGGACCGTGTTTCAAACCCTAGGAGCATTTCCCAATCAGACTAATTGGTTAGTTGCCTTAAAAAATCCACCACTGCTGCTACATGGCAAACCTGCACTCAGAGGGGATGGACAGAGCCAGGGACACTCCATGACGGGCAAGTCACCTGAAATAACCTCTCATTTGTCTGGAGTCCCAGCAGCTCCTGGAAAATGAGCTGCATGATCATCACTGCGGCGTCAGCACCTGCTGATACAGCACTGTTAATTATAGAGCTGGGGCTCAAGCAAGCACAGCACAATTAACATCTCTTGGGTGAGGCATGAGAGCTGCTGGGTTCTCCCAGACCTCCTCCAGGCTGGAGGTGACAGCAGGATGCCATCAAGAGCTGCCCACCATGATGGTGGTCCTGTGGTCAGTGCATGGATTTACACCCTGCTGCTCCAAGGGTGATGTTTGGGCTCACAGTCCAGCCTCTAATGCTGGAGCAATAAATTGCAGGTGGTTTTCACAGGAAGGCCAGATGCTCCCCACTAGCAGCTCCAGCAGGAGGGAGGGAAAGGGTGATAGTGTGACATCAAGGTTTGCAGCACCCATCCTCTGCGTCATTAAGTCACTTTTTTTCCTGAGGCCCAGATAAACAGTAGAAGGTGTTATTTTCAGCACTGAAATGCTGGTATCTTACACCTCCCATCCCTAAATGTGCAGCCATTTCCTTCCAGAGGAGACCTTTTTTTTGAAAATAGAGAGAAATGTGTATTTTGACCAGAGTAAGCAGATATTTTCCTGTACTTCTTGGTTTTTAAAGCATCTGGCAAACTGATGTTACCATATTAAAGTTTCTCTACAGACTCCCCATCCTCAGGCTCTAGAAAACCTGTATGGTCAGGAACACTAAAGCACCTGAAATTCCTCATTCAAGGCCAGGGACTGTCCCTGTGTCCCAACACATGCCCAACACTGTCATGTGCCCAACTCACTCCAGCTTGGGCATCAGTTCCCAGCTGGAGCCTGTAAGGGTTAAGTGGTTCTTTTTAGAAGGTGTTGTCATGGAACAAAGGGTAATGTTTTAAAACTAAAAGAGGCCAGATTTAGACACCCTCTTTTTATGATGAGTGTGGTTAAAAACTGGAATAGGTTGACCAGAGAGGTGGTGGATGCCCCATCCCTAGAAAATGTTCAAGGCTGTATTGGGTGGGACTTCGAGCAACCTGGTCTTGTTGAAGATCCTGCTCAGGGGGTTGGACTAGATGTCCTTTAAAGGCCCCTTCCAATCCAAACCATTCTATGATTTTGTGATCTCTGAAAGGGCTGAGTGAGGCTTGCAGGATCTCCTTGTGGGATTTAGGTACTCAAGTTCCATGCCAAGGACCTGCATCTGCTGTCATCTGGGGGGATGGTGCAGGAGGAGTCCCATCAAGCCCCATGTGGGACATGTGGTGTTTGGAGGACATCCATCCCCATTGCTGCAGTGAGCAGGCTCCCCAGCATCCTCCAGCTTGGGACCTGGGTCCCCAGATGGTTTTGCTGAGCATTTCAAAGGAACTCAATGCCCAGCCCATCACCACATCACTGCATCCCTTCCCACTGCTTCCCAGTGGCTCTTGGCAGTGATGGAGCTGGTTAATGGGTTCTACTGGAGGGTTTGATATTTAACTCACTTCTGCAGTCAGGCGGAAGCTGGAGAGGTGACTCAACAAGGTCTCACCCCGGTTCAGCCAGGAAAATCACATCCTGTTCTTTTAGCTGGAAAAACACTTGGCCACAAATACATGGCATCATGTAGTACATGGAGGCATCTGCTCCTCACCCAGGCTGGTGTCACCTCCCCTGACCCCTACAAGAAGGGCCAAAACCCCTCACCCACCCATGGGCTCTGTTACTGATGCACACAACTGCCCGGGCTGCTGCAGTTTCTAAGGGTGTCCCTCATGGTGCTCAGAACTTCAAAACAACTCACCCTGTGCCTGGGATTGGGCTCAGTCCATCTCACCCCAGTGGCAGTTTTGGGTTTGTGCCTGTCCACGTGTGCAATTGCACATCCCCACCACAGCTGGTTTAATGAATCTGAGGAAACAAGCACAAAACCATTGAGCTGTACTGATTTTATGTCACAGCCAGGTTTTGCACTCAGCTTGGGAGCCAGGGAGATAAAATACAGCTCATTTTATTGATGCCAATGAGGTTTAAAGCTCAAGACAAATTAATTGCATCTGTATTTTTTGATCGTTGAAGGCAATTTCATGAAGCATTTGTTAAAGATGCCACTTAAGGAGGGAATTTCCTAACTGCACAAGTTAATAACTTTAAAACTGCTACTCAGGCTCTCTGCAAATGGGGCTTTGTGCTGCAAATCTCTTTGAGGCTCATAATTCAATCCTGTTTAAAAACAAATTTTCTTAGATTTAGAGCAATGAATATTTAAATACTACCAGTTGAACAATTTTCAATTTTGAGATCATTTCAAAGCCAGGAGAGTTTATAGCATTTGGCTACTCCACCACACTGCAGCATCTGAATTGATCCAAAGGTAACTGACTCTTAAGCAGCTTAAACAACTATAAGGGGTTAGAGTAGTTTAAAGGGTTAGGGTAGTTTAAGCAGAATATCGTGTTTTCAGGGCTTTAGTTAACAAAATGAGAGTTCACAGGCTGTCAAGCCGAGCAGCTCCAGAAGAAGGACATGACAAGCTTTGCTAGAAAAGCTCTCTGAAGCACTTGGCATGTTCTCTGCCTTCAAACCTCGTCTGGTTTATTTTTTTCTGAGAGAAAATAAAGAAGAAATAGGAAACGAAAGGAGTATGTTGAACACTGACACAAAATGCAGAACACAGGCAAAACATTTGGGAAATGTTGTGAAGGTGGGTTTGCACTGACAACAGCCTTGTTTCGCTCCCTGTATTTGACATTTCTTCAGTACAAACCACTTCAAAACACAGTAATGCTCTGAAAAGTGGCAATGAAAAGAAACACTTGAGGTTTCCTGTGCTCATGTTTAGCCCCTCCGATGTCAGATAAATGCAAATTTAAAGCTGCAAGATGAAGCTTTTAAAAACTCTGTTGTGAGCCTAAGCCAGATCTGCACAAGCTTTTGGCCAGGGTGATTAATTTCACATGGGAAAGCAGACAAGGGGGGAAGGAGGGGGTTTTGGGTTTTTTGGGTTTTTGTAAGAGATATTTATGCCACTCCTAGCCATAGAAATGGCCTCTGTGTCCATTATAATTTATTCCTTTTGACTAAAAGCCATGCATATGTCAGTATAGTTGCTCCATCTGTGCTGTTAATGCTGGACTGTGCAAAAAATGGTTCAAGTTTTGTTGGATAAAAGAGACAGCTGAGACAGAGGGATGATGCCTTAGCTTGTCATATCACAGATGGATGAACATGGGGAATCTGTTTCCAGGTGTTTCTCTAACTGCACTGGCATCAGGACAGCATCTGTGCTGGCACAAGCCTCCCACACCTGTGCCACAAAAGCAAGGTGAGAAGCAGTGCAGCTGAGGTGAGCTGCAAAGGTTCTGCCAGGGCTGTCTCTGCTGCCATTGCTTTACATCAGCCTGGGGGTTATAGGAATGGGACAGGGCTGATGTACCAGGCTGCACCATGTCCCAGGCCCCCATGGTCCTGTCCCTGGCTCCAGAAGCAGATTTCTGGGAAATGCATAATCACAGGTGATGTCATTTCCTCTGCAAACCCTTCTGTCTCAGACTGTTTGCGACCTGGGGAGAGCCTGCAGCTCCTGGGCTCTCTGGGTGCTGGGTGACCCTCTGTGGGTTTCTCTCCTGTGACTACCCAGGGTTCTCTGGAGAAAGCAGGACAAGCCTTTGCCATCCAAAGCTTCTGTGTCAGACCTTGTACCAAACACTGGCTGATTTGTCTGTTTTGAGCCTGGCAACCCCAGGCTGATACCCTTATCCATCTATTTATTTATTTTAATTTGTCATTGGCTGAAGCACTGAACAGCCTGTCCTCTCCCAGTTCCATAAGCCTCACCATGTTTCCACCCACCTCTTTTTGAGGACAAGATGTCCTGACCTACTCATGTTTGATCTTCCCTGCATCCCTTCTTTGAACTTCTCCCCTTCAGCCCAGGGTGAGCTGTGATGATGGATGAGGCAGGGCCACTTCCATGTCAGGATTATATCCTGACAGCATTACTGCTGCAGAAGAAAATGCCAGCCCTGACCAAGTATCCCCTTTGAGGGTATTGCTAGGGTTTTCATCAGGGATGGGATATTTAGCATCACCGCTGCAGAAGAAAATGCCAGCCCTGACCAAGTATCCCCTTTGAGGGTATTGCTAGGGTTTTCATCAGGGATGGGATATTTAGCATCACCACAGTAGGACCCAGGCAATCAATCAACTGGAAAAATAACTCAGGTGCTGTGTAATGAGATCTGACAGAAATGTAGCAGTACATGATTTAATTACTCTGCCTGTTTCAGTGATGGTGCCAGGATGGATGCAGTGGTGCTGGGTCCCTGCTGCTGACAGCAACATCCTCCCATAGCCCAGCAGCATGCCTGGGGCAAGCCTGTGGCTTGTGACCTCCCATCTCACCAGAAATATACTCCAGAATTGAATTATACTATTTAGAGCGGGTTTATTAGTGGTATAGCTGATGTGTGTGTATATATACACTGAATTATTCCTTACACTTGAGGGCCCCAGCAATCCCATTTCTTTAGTCTTCTTCCTCAGCACCATTTCTCTTCTCACTCCCAAACTGCTCCTGTCTTGTTCCAGTTTATCTCCAGACTCTCCTAGAACACTTTTTTTCAACAATAACATCACTGTCCAAACTATGATATTCCCACCAGTTCTTAATTTTTCCACTTTCTCTGTAGACAACCCAGACAAAAGATTTGGGTTGTTTTTGGGTTTTTTTCAGAGCAAGTACTCAGCACTTCCAGGAACTGGGAGTCTTCAACAAGCAGCAATGTGTGTTTTAAAAGCATCCCGCCCTTGCTTTAATGAACCTTTAATACGTCCTAGAATTTGGTGTTCTGGGACATATTTCGCCATGGCTTTGGGCTCTAAGTTAGGGTCAGAGCACCAGGATGTGCTGATCTGGCAGGATTTTGTATTCCCTCCGAAGCTGGCAAGTGGCAGATGCCCTTTACCCCCACAGGACTTTGCAAGGATATTTGGAAGTAAATAACTTCTGCATCACCAGCATTAGGACTTTTCCTGCTTCGCCCGGGGTTTCTGGCTTGTGAAGCACCTTTTGGGACAAGCCACCTAAAAACTTCCCACATGACGGAAGGCACCAGCTGGTTTCATCATCCCTAAAGCTTTCCAGGAAACTCCGACCCAGAAATTCATGTTCCCCTTCCCTCCCCCGTCCACCGCCCTGGCTCAGCTGTGGTCAGGCTTGGGAGCCGGAGACGTCGTCACAGAAATGAGCTGGAAAATGCACGATTTTGGGGGGATGGAAATTCTTTATGACGGGTCTTTCTGCTGCGATTTTGCAAGCAGATCACCTCCCCCTTGGCTGGAGCGATTCCCAGCGTCTCTCGGCAGGGTTTTCGCCCTCTGGAGGCTGACATTAGCAAATCAAATGCAAAATTTAAAGAGAAAAAAGGTTCAAACCTTACATTTGCAGAAATGCAGCCCCCATGAGAATAAATATGCAAAGAGCTGGTGAGCTCCAAAGTGCTTGTACTGAAAAGCTGGGCACAGACTCATGGCAATAACAGAATCACAGAATGGTTTGGTTGGAAGGGACATTAAAGGTCAGCTCGTTCCAGCCTCCCTTCCATGGGCAGAGACACCTCCCACTATTCCAGGTTGCTCCAAGCCCCATCCAACCTGGCCTTGGACACTTCCAGGGATGGGGCAGCCACAGCTTCTCTGGCCAGCCTGTGCCAGGGCCTCACCAGGAAGAATTTCTTTCTAATAATCAATCTCAATTTCTCCTCTTCTAGTTTAAAACCATCTCTCCTTGCCCTATCACTATCTGCCTCTGTAAAAAGTCACTCACCCTTTTTTCCATAAGCCCTCTTGAGGCACTGGAAAGGCCAAAAAGGTGACACTGAAACCATAAGCTCAGGCTTGTTTTGTACTAGGCTTGGTTTAGCTGTATTTACTTATCTGCCTTTCCCTATGTATTTCTGCCATGAGTTCATCCCAGTTCCCTGAAAACCGTGATGGCCTCCTGTGTTCCTATGGAGTTTTCTTGTCAGCCTCTTTATATCCTCTGTCAAGCTGCACACAGCTCAGCCCCAGAAAACAGAGAGAGGGCTGTGTATGGAGGCACAATGCTGGGAACACGCCCAATGGAGGCTGCTCTCCAGGCATGGGTAATGTGATTCAGTGAGCTGGAGGCAGAGACACAGAACATCCCCTCCCAACCCTGTTCCCATGCAGGACACCCTGTATTTTGGGTTTGCTCTCTTCCAGCCAGCCCAGGTCTCTGCACATCTGCCAAAAACCAGCTGGAAGCCAGATGTGTGAACAATAGCTAGCACCTAGGTCCTGCCAGAGACAGGAATTTCCATGGGTGCTGGCACTTGTTAGGAGCCTATATAGGAATGATGCTGCTAAACATGTTTTTGGACAGGATCTTTTTTGTCTAGAGGACAAACTTTTTAGCTGTGTGTGTTGGAATAATACACAGGGTGATGGTATTAAACTGAAGGAGGATTGATTTAAATTAGATAGAAGTGCTTTACAAAGATTATGGCGGAACACTGGCACAGATTGCCCAAAGAAGTTGTGGATGCCCCATCCCTGGAGGTGCTCAAGACCAGGTTAGACAGGGCTCTGGGAAAACTGATTTAGTTAAAGATGTCCCTGCTCATTGTGGGGACCTTGGACAAAATTACCTTTAAATGTCCCTTCCAACCTTCCAACCTAAACCATTCTATAATTCTATAACACAAAGCATATAACAGATGCGAGGGGTACCAAGGATTATCAGATTTCCAAAGCCTTTGCCCTTTGTTCCTGACACCTTCTGTCCATTCACCTGTAAGATGGAAATGCCCACCCATGATCTGTACACATCAAGAGCTCAGAAAGTTCCCATAATCCACCGATATGTCACAGTTCCACACCACCACCCATGTCTGGGAGAGAAGGTCTGCAACACCATGGAGCAGGACCCTCTTACCCTGCTCATCTTAATTCCCAGTCTCAACAAGGTGCCCACCTCCACCTCAGCAACATTCAACACTTCTGCATGGGGTCAGCTCCATCCCACAAGGCTGCTGAAGGAAAAGGCACATGCCTTTTCCAAAGGGAAAACCAAAGACTGCGGGAAAACAAGGTCCAGATGGGAGTGGGATCATAAGGAAAACCAAGATGGGATTTTCCACATTCTTGGTCCTTGATCCAGAGAAGTCACAAAGGTTTATCCAGTGCCAACTTTCCAGTCCTACAGACCAGGCTTGGGTTGGCAATTAACTTCTTCATGGGACTAATTAGACTTCCCATTTCTGAGCTGGTTGAGGTTCTGCACTGCTGCCAGTACAAGGTCCACAGGTCACTCAGTCACCCACAGAGCACACTGGGCCAAGAGCTCATCATTGTCCAGGGCCACACCAGCCACCATGGCTCCCTGGGGGCAACACCAGCAAGACTGTGCAAGGCTTGGCTCAACAGGCTCTGATTTTCTTGGTCCTTCAACACCTGAACCCACACAGCCAAAAGTTCAGCACTCTTCCTACAGGTCTTCCTACAGGACTTGAGGAGATGTCCAAGAGAGTCTTCCCATGCTTTGATAGGTCTGAACTTGGGATAAAGCATTCTACAAGGCTAACCAAAAGAAAAAAAAAATCACTTGCAGCTCCCTCTGTCTCAATAGAAAAGCAAGACCATATCCTACTGTGCATTATTGGAGTTGTTCTGTCCTGGTTCCCATCTTAGGGGATTTGAGGGCAATTTTGGCAGGTTGGCCCTCTGGGTGTGGCACTGATTGTTGGAGCGAACTGAGAGAAGATTTTCCCCTATTTTCAAGGCTGTTATATTGCGTCTATGAACCAAGTTGGATTTTAGCAAAAGAGAAGGACATGTCACCCCACAGCAGTGGGACAAAGCTGGGACAGGAGACACTTGTCACAAAACCCGCAGCAGTTCTGGGTACCAGGCAGCAACATCAGGACAACATCAGTTTGTTGCACTACCTGTGCAGCCCAGCACCTCCTCATGCCAGAAACACCATGCCCAGCTCCTGGAGGCAGGAAATTGCTTAATAATTTAAAACTGTACTCTAGAACAGAGGTAAACACACTTTAGGGGAGGAGTGGAGGTGCATTCCAGTGCTTGGGTACATCTGGTGTGTGCTGAGGTTGCCACATGGAAGCAGAAGCCAGCAGGGTACTGTCACAGCATGTGGTGAGAGGGGACAGTCACAGGGGTGTGATCACTGCTGCAGATTTGGGGTCAGCTTTGCCAGTGCTTTGCAGGGAGCCCAGGAAGGCGCCAGCGATGTTTTGTATTCTGTCTGCAGGGCTGGGATTTGTACAGCTGAGCAAGTTTTAATGTGATGTTTTCTGAGGCAAGAGACGTGGAAGCCTAAACTGCTGCTATTACAAAACTCCAGTCCAAGCAGTGGCGCATTTTAAATAAGCAATAAAGATGCAAGAGCAAGTCAGTACCAAATAGCAATTCCACTGTAAGATCACAGAGCCATGACCAGGCACAACCTGATTTTTTATGCATGTAAAAGTAATTGGAAATTTGCCTTGTGCTTGTTCTTCATCTTATTAAAGGACTTGCTGCTATAAGGACATATGGGGTCATTTCCAATGTTTTTAGTGCTCTGCACAATTTCTTGGCCGGGGTTCACATTGTTCCAGTAAACAGTTACCTGGTTGTTTACTGGAAAAGCTGGGATTCCAGGCCTTCTTTGGAAGATGATTTAATCATCTTACACACCATTTTGCACTTGGATAAGTAGGTCAGCAGCCAAGGCTCGAGCCAACAACAGGGTCTGCTGTGGCCTTACCTCCTGCCTCGAGCAGCACTGGTATGCAGGAGCAAGGCACCTAAGGAGTGCACACACATGGCTGGGTCTCTGCAGCTCTAGCATGTTTCCTCATGCCTGATGTGCACATGCCATATTAGCAAAATGTGAACATTTGACTCGGCCTGGCCTGCACTGAACATGAGTTGGAGACCCAGCAAGTAAACAAACCCATAAGTCATCCTCCAGCCAGGCTGCCAAGAGGCTCTTCAATACCCAGGCAGAATTCAATGGGTGCCACTCTGCCAGACACTGCAACCCGCCGCTAATGGGGAAAAATCATCACCGTCAAGCTCTCCTTTGGTTCATCTCAGCACACACAGACAGCTGATCCTGCAGGCTAATTCCCAGCTGGCCCAGTCACAGGAGAAGGAAAGGGAAGCTCACTTCAGACACAGCAGCACAACCCTGCCTTGCTCAGCCCTTGGTGACTCACGAGGCAGAATTGCACCATCTCAGCGTGACATCTCCGGGTTATACCAGACACAGACATGCCACGTGATGTCCAGCACATTTCAGGAAGCAGCTGGTGCCTCCACTTAGCCCCAGAAACTGACTTTTGGCACGGTCATGCTGAGCACTGTGTAGTGCCTGGTCGAGTCATCACCCACTGGGTAGTCATGTGTGTATTTGTGAATGATAACTGTAATCAAACAGGTGGAAAGTTCTCAGCTGTAAAATTCTTTTCCTGTGGAGAAAGAAGAGGAATCAGGCCTATGTGAGAAATTAAATACAAAACCAGGAGGACAAAAAAAATTTTCTCCATTTCTAAGCTGTCTTTGACCTATCACCATTTTACAGCTGTCCCTACATGTCCACTGTGAAAGTTGAGTGAAGACTGCTGCCTTCCTGGAATCATGGAATTATAGAATGGTGTGAGTTAGAAGGGACCTTAAAGATAATCTAGTTCCACCCCCCCTGCCAAGGGCAGGAAAAGCTACCCCAGCTGCCATCATCCCTTGGCTGGGAGCTGCAAAAGTCAATACAATTGTGTAAATGTGATTTTTTGTGAGTATTTTACCCATACTTGCCATCCTGCAGAGTCTCTGTACACCACACATGTGCTGTTTGCCTGTCCTATGAGTGGGGCACGTATGGCACATCCTACTACTTGAGAAAGAACAGGGACAGGAGGAAAATGGCATACCAAGGGTAGAAAGGGTGATGGTGAAGGAAAGAGAAATAAGAAAGAAGCTATAAAAGACAGGAGCAATAAAAGAGAATCTCTGTAGAAAGCTACAGCAGAGCTCAACAAGATGATGGCACATGTCCCTCTGGGTTCATTAACCACTAACAGGATTTATGAGAAGGATTTGTCACACTCTCAGAAGTATTTAGAAAAATAAAAAAAAAATCTGGAAAAAATCTTACACCGTACAAACATCTATCCTTTCTAATGAACACTTAATGCTTATTAAGTGTGATGGAAATAAAAGGAGCCAAGTGGGAGGAGTGCAGGCTCCAGTTTGACATGAAGCCCTTGTGGTGTGTGAAGACCTGGAGTCCTTGGCTCACGCAGGTATTTAGGGCTGTGCAAGATACCCTGAGCATCTGTCCTGGGCCCCAGCCACCACTTGGTGGCTACTGATGCCCCACAAGTGGAACCTGGAGCTCACATCTCTGACTCCGATGCCCATGAGCACTTCAATAATCCTTGAGAGCTTCAGTAAAACAAAGCAACAGAGCTTCCATGAGCTCTTTTGTATGGGTGCCACAAATCATGGGCCAGGCTCAAGGCAAGAAAGATCACATCCAGTTGCAGGGAATGCCACAACAAGAATGGACCAAATCCTGTGCTGTAGCAGGGGCAGTCTAAAACAGCTGCTGGGGATCCAGGAGTGCTCAGACTTGCTAGGGTAGTGGAACACCAGGCAAGAATGTGCCACCAAAGCCAACACTGGAGACACTGGGGTGGTTGCTGTTGCACCCTGGCTCCTCCACAGAACGAAGCTCCTCAAGGTTTTCTTCATCTCTTCCAAGCTTTAGGAGCCCTAAATCCAAATCAATTAAGTAATACCTGAGGCATTTTCAATTCCCTGTGCGAAACTGTTCTGAAAATCCCCCCTTTGAACACGAGGTGGCAGGCTGGCCCCAAGATGGGGAGCAGCCAAGGCTGCTGAAATGGACAGAAAAGGTCCTTTGTCACCACAGAAAGGTGGTGACACGGAAGCTCAGCTCCTTCTTGTCACCTCTCAGAGAAGAGACAAAGGGCACAAGGTTCCTGTGGGTCTGGGAGTCACTTAGGGGGAGGAGTATGACGTGAATGACCACATACTGTGAAAAGATCCTGCCCAAAACCACCTTCAGCTTGGGAGGAGGATGACTGAGGGAGGGATGCCCACCATCTGGTTGTGGGGATGGTGAGATGCTGCCTGGAAATTAGGTACTGGCAGCACCCTCAGCTTGCCCACTTTAGTGGTTTGTCTCCCATGGCTTGGGGTCAGACTGGACATGGCACAGCCAAGAGCTGATCCCATTATTTGGACCTGCTTCACACATAGGGGTGTCCATTAGCACAAGAGGAAAAGCCTCAAATTATGCCAAGGGAAACCTAGATTGGATATCAGGAAAAAAGTTCTACAGGGAAAGGGTGGTCAAGCATTGGAACAGGCTGCAGAGGGAAGTGATGGAATCAGCATCCCTGGAGATGTTCAAAAGGCGGGAGGAGGTGGTGCTTAGGGACATGGTTTAGTGGTGGTCTTGGCAGTGCTGCATTAATGGTGGGACTTAGTGACCTTAGTGGTCTTTTTCAACCTTAATGATTCCATGGATTTGTCTAGTGACAACTGGGCTGTTTCTAAATCTGATTACCTTGACCCTGATCCTGACCCTGACTCTGCCCCGCCCTGCAAACTGACTTCACACCTTAACCTTGGACTTGCCTCATCTCTTCAACCTGCCTGAGGACTTGGACTCTTAACTGAACCTGGCCACTCTCTTCAAAGCTGCACCAAGCCTGCACCAGACATTTCAGCAGGGGAGAAATGAGGGCCAGGGCACTCCCCACCAGGCACTGGTGCAGGAGTGCAACACCCACATGGAACACAGAGCTCCCAGAGGAGCAGAAGCTTCCCATGGCTTGTGGGGCTCCTTGTCCTGCAGTTTATTACCAGGGCAATTTAGATTGTATTGCAAGGAATGCAAGCACGGTGGGACTGTGGAAAGAGCAGTCTAATCCACCAAGTCTCACATCCACCGTAGCTGCTGGCAGTAGGAGACCAGAGTGCTGCCTTTGTCACTGGTGTTGGCACCTGCACACACTGCACTAATGGCCTGCTGCTCCTCCTCCCTCTTGCCAGCTGAGAGCATCCCCAGTTCATTAAGCCGATTTGCAGACAGCTCTGTGTGAAGTCGCTAGGAGATGCCAGGCACATGAGTGAAACATCATGAAAGCTTCACCAGAGGGAACAATCCAAGGAAATCCCAGTGCTTGAGCTCCAGTTTGCCTCAACAGAGGGGAATTCAATTAAGGGCTGATTTGATTTGTGTAGCTCAGAGTAAAGCCAGCTGACTGGGTGTTGGATATATTTTTGGCTCTGCATCAGCCATAAATACCGAGAATTGCTTTAAGCAGGCTGGAACAAACATACTGGACCAAGCCCATCCCTGGCTGCCAGCTGCAAAGTCAGGATGGGCAGCGGAGGCAGAACTGCCCCTCACTGATGGAGGACTGATGTGTGACTGCTTGCAGGGGTTGCCTTCCCCACACAGCCCTCTGTGGGAGGAGACTCTGGAGAATTTTGGCTGTGCTGGGTCTGACCTTCCCTCCACTGCAGCTTGTGCCTTCCAGGCCCTGCACATCGTGTGAGGCCTCAGAGACCTGTGCAGCTCATCACACTAGAAACCCACCTTCCCACTTCCAGAGCTTTTGATCTCACACTTGCCTCCCTGGGGACACTGAGATAAGGACAGTCACCAGTTAAGATCAAGCTTTGCAGAAGTGATTAGGTATCCTGTGTAACTCATTATCTTCCTGTTAACATTTTCCTTTTCTTCCTTTGAAAACCCACTGTTTGTTAAATCAACTGATTCATCCTTTGCCAGCGCACCAGTGCCCAGCTTGGTTTCTTTCTTCCAGGTTTCTGGCTGGGATGACTCAAGATGGGTGGTTTCCTAGTGATCCAGCCCGTCTGAGCCCACCTCTGGTGGGTGCCTATTAAATCCTATTAACCACTGGCTGCCCTAAAGCCTGGGCAACTCGCCCTCCCTGTGAATGCATTAGGAATTTTAGGTCTTGTGTGCCAAGAGCTGCTGTGCTCATAAAATTAATGAGAACTTTGCTCCCTGAGAACAGGAGCCCCTGCACAGCTGTGCTGCTGCATAAACACAAATCAGCTCACGCGACTCCCACGGGCACCTTGTCTGTCCCCAGGGTCTCTCTGTGCCCAAAGGTGCTCGTGGACTTGCAGCACCAGGAAAACTCCAGTTCCTGCTCACATTGGGAATAGAAGAGCTGCATGCAGCTTCCAAGGGGCAGGATGAGACCTGAAGGCACATCCAGAGCTGCTGCTTGCTCGCTGCAGATAGCACAGGGCACATGGAGCAGCCCTGGGAAGCAGGGAGAAGCATCGCTCAGGGACTGGCACAAATGAGATGTTCATTAATTCCCTCAAAACTTCCCATATGCACAGGGAGTTAGAGGGTCCTTCTTGAAGGAAAACTCATTTGCAGCACAAAGCTGTCCCCTGGGTTGACAGCACGGAGTGCTTTCTCATTTGCTCAGGGAGCAAAATGGAATTGCAGAGCTCCCAAAGGGAGGAATGAACTGATTTTAAAGGATTTGCCCTTCACGTCTAAAGAAAGTCATTGGAGCTGTGCCTGAGGTCCCATGAGAAGTATCTACGCAAACATCTTTCTTGTCTGGAGAAAACAAGGACTTCTTGGTAGCACTAGGTAAAATTCCTCTCTAAATATAATATTTAAATGGGAGGATACAAATTTTCTGCTGAAAGCACTCAAACAGGAAAATTTACATGGGCGAGTTCACTATACTTTATTTCCTTTCCTCTGTGTGACACATGGGGGTTGAATGGAGCTGATCATCTCCTCACACTCTAAACCATGTCTCTTTCTTGTCCCTGACCAGGACATCTCGACCAGCTCCTCCATCTGCCACTTTGCTTCATCCTGCCACAGAGGCTACAAAAACCAGCTCAGAAAACATCCACAAGGTTGCCTGCCAGCTCCATGGGCTGAATCCACTGCTTCAGCAGGACATCCTCTGGATGCCAGGGAAGGGGAGGCCAAAGGGAGCAAGAGCAGCCAGACTCACAGCAGTGATGGGCTGCTAGGGCAGCTTGACTGGAGCATGCCATGCACTCCTGATGGGGCCTATGCCAGCTAAAAGCTCAGCTTAAACCTGGGACAGAGATCCAGGGATCCAGGAAGGACTGAACAATGATTGTGCTGTTTAGAAGAGCTGTGTCTCCCAAGGACTCTGAATATTGTTGGTATCTTACTGTTCCCAATGTCTTAGTTCTCCCAGTCAGAAAGGATGGCTGGAGTTGTCTGGCAAATTTTGAGCCTGGTACAAAAGTCTCAGGATTTCTGCAGCATTTCTAACATAAAAGTAGTCAGACAGGCTCTTGCTAGACAACTACAGCTAAACCTATCATTTTCAATTGGCAGAGTCTGCATTTTAGTATTAAGTAAATATTCCATTCTTGGAAACATTTCCCTTTAAAACAAGCAGGCTGGATGAAAGGCTTCCCTGACTCTCCCTACCACAAAAAAAAAAAAAAAAAAAAAAAGGGCAAGATTTATTTTCTTGCTCAGCCAGCAATGCTGCTGGACACCCATACCTCAGGTTTTCCTTCCTGCTGCTATCCTGTCTGCTTATCAGAGAGTGTCACCTGTTTAGACAAGACAAACAGACTTTGCTCATCTGAAACCTCACAGAGACATCCTACAAGCATCCTTTGTAGCTGAAACTGGACAACCTGCAACCAGCAGGAGCATGCAGCTTAGGCTGGTCAGATTTGCCATGTTTCAAGCTGCACTGATGTGGATTTCTAAGGAGAATTGAAGTGAAAGCTGGGCTGCGCTCCACCTGGAGCAGCTGGACCAACTGTAAAGCTTCAGAGCAGAAGGAGGAAGCAAAAGCTGCTCTTCCCATCAAGGTCAGGGGGGACTGGTGTCTGTCCCACCTGACCTTGATTTCTGGCCATGGGAGTTGACATTGTGGCCGGGTGTGCACAGATTACGGCTGCCCAGATGAATAATCATTGGCTGGTAGTGCTGTGTGGTCCTTGGCAGGACTAAAGCCCAGCAGCAGCGAGGGGCTCTGCTCTGAGCCTGGGTGTGCTGAGCTAGATGATATCAAAAGGATCTGGGGAGAGAGAGCAAGGAATGTGCCACATCCACCCAACCATGTCCCCCTAATCCACATCCCCTTCACCTGCTGCCACCGGCACAGCCTCAGCCCCACGAGACCCTTCTGAGGGGTGTCAGGGGACAGAACGTATCCTCTGCATTCCTCTCTGGGGTTAGGACAGGGACAGTGCTTTCAAGTGCAGACCAGTCCCAATAAATTTATCTTGCCAGCTTCCCTTTCGTAACAGGAAGGATAGCGGGCAAACAATAAATGCAGGAAATGTGCAACTGACCCAGACAAAGGTAGAAGGTTTGCTCTGGATCAGTCTTGTTTTCGGATGGGAACAAGGAGAAAAGCCAGTGCTGGGAGCTTGTGAGTCTTCTTCATGGATGTTTTTTAGCTGAGAAATGTTAGTTTGTCACAAATGAAGTGTTGTGGAAATGTAGCTGACTCCACAAATCTATGGATGGAACACTGACAGCATTACACGTGCTAGAAACCAGCTGGAAAAGATGAGATAAATCATCCACACCCCTAGATAAGGCTCTGTTTTAATCTCAGTTTCATTTATCAGATAATTAAAGGTGGTTTTTATTTCAAAATATTTTCCTTATATTTCCTTCTCTTAGAGACCCTATTAGAGATTCTCATTTAAGGTCCCAGAGCAGGATATATGTCTTACAGTATGTGATGAATTTCAGCTGGAGGCAAAATCCAGCTTTCAGCCACCTCTAATCTCAACCATCTTCAGTCTCTATTCCCCAGAGATTTGGGGAATTTGGACAGATTGGGCACTCAAAAAATTGAGGTGAGAGAGAGCCCGTGAAGTATCAGCCCTTCTGTAAGGATCAGCATGTTCAGGGATGTGGGATTGAGGAGGACGTGTTCCAGAGGAGGAGCTCCACCTGCCAGTCCACAGGTGTAATAGTCCTCACCATCCACCCTTGTCAATGAAGGATTTCTTCTCGTGCCATTGAAATTATGTTGGCGCAGAAGTGGAATGAGAGAAAATTCAAGCTAAATATTTCTGTCCTTTCTGTTCAACAGGGACCAGTAAGAAGGTCAAACCCATGCCCAGGTGAGTTTGCTGAATGCCCTCTGTAAGCTAAGATTGGGGTTTATTTTCATATACACAGTCCACTGTTGATATTTTTAATCCATTTGTGTGCTAACCATTCAGAAAGAACCACCTTTGTGTTGCACTAAGAAAAGGGCCAGTTATGTTGTTTAATAAACACAGAGACATTTTAAATCCATAAATGTCATTTTTGAGATGCATTAACCAGATTATTCGGTATTGTCCTGTCCTGTGTTCCTCTTTCTCTCTTGGAGGGGTTTTTGGGATGTGCAGTGAGAGTTTTCTGTCCAGATCTGTTCTGTACTGAGCCACAATCCCACAGGCTTTCCAGTCATTTCTAGAAGTGAATTCTGAAAGGCTGTTGAGGGAAAACAAGACTGGAAGATGCACCCAAGATATTTGGCTTGGCCAGGATCAGTCTGTAATCCACATAAATGCCTCCCTGCATGGATGACATCTGGATCTGGTGGAGCTCCTCAGGAAGGGACTCTCAAAAACCTGTAAAGCTGAACATGGATTTATCCAAATAAATACTGAACAGGCGGCGATGTCTATAGGCTTGGACAATGGCTTATAAGGACTTTCAGAGTAATCAAGAGGGTATCATTGATAAGGGACACAAAACTTGGCACCTGAAGTGAGAATTAAGTACTGACATCCCTACAGGCACTTAGGCTTGGCCAGGGAATTGTTTCCTTTGAAAAGCACAGGCACATTCCAGCCAAAGCTGTTGTTGGACATAGCACCTCACCCCCATACCTGTTTTACCTCAGAAACACCAACACAGTGCAGTCCCAGCAGATCCAAGAGACATGAATGAGTCTGTACCACCATCCTTATCTGGCCCAAACCCTTTAAGGTTCTGTTTCAGTGACCCCTACATCAGCTCTGCATGGGTGGCACAGATGCCAAATTTAGCCTAAGGGATCAGACTGGTGTGGCTCCACACCACAGAGGTGGTTTTGGTGCTGACAAATGAGGGAAGGGCCAAACAGAGCCAAACTTTGGTCTCAGATCTAGGGAACTGAGCTGCGAATCAAGGTTGTGCGTGGCATTTGACCCCTTTGGCGTTTACTCCTTTGTTCTCTCACACCGAGATGGATATTTTCCTTGCTAATAAACTAATTTTTTTTGCTGTTCTGATCTGTGTTTCCCTTTTGGTCACTTTCCTTTTGTTCTCTTTTTCATCACAGAAAACACAGCAAACTAAAGCCATTAGTGCAATTAAGGCTCCCACAGGGGAAAAGCCTCTAAGTGGTGCTGCTGAGAGAAGGATCCTGTATCTAGCAAGGTATAGGTGATTTGGTACTCAGACACCAGGTCTACAGCACTTTGCTCTTCCTTCAGCTGGATCTGAGCCCCAAGGCAACCAGTTCCTCTCGTGTGTAATGGCAAGACAAGACACAGAACTGAGGGCAAAGGTTTATGGTAGGAGCAGATGCTCAGAAATGAGCTGCTGCCTCTTGAGATGTTTGGTTTAGGTAACTGAGTTTTGCCATGTAACTGCATCTCTATGCACTGAAATACCCCCAGTAGTCAGTTCCTATAGATTCGGATGTCTAAGGCAACTGTCATGGCTCTGGGAACACTAGTTTTGGAAGCTCTTTGTTCCTCTAATTGTCCTCCTCAATCCCACATCCCTGAACATGCTGATCCTTACAGAAGGGCTGATACTTCACGGGCTCTCTCTCACCTCAATTTTTTTGAGTGCCCAATCTGTCCAAATTCCCCAAATCTCTGGGGAATAGAGACTGAAGATGGTTGAGATTAGAGGTGGCTGAAAGCTGGATTTTGCCTCCAGCTGAAATTCATCACATACTGTAAGACATATATCCTGCTCTGGGACCTTAAATGAGAATCTCTAATAGGGTCTCTAAGAGAAGGAAATATAAGGAAAATATTTTGAAATAAAAACCACCTTTAATTATCTGATAAATGAAACTGAGATTAAAACAGAGCCTTATCTAGGGGTGTGGATGATTTATCTCATCTTTTCCAGCTGGTTTCTAGCACGTGTAATGCTGTCAGTGTTCCATCCATAGATTTGTGGAGTCAGCTACATTTCCACAACACTCCTCTAAGGCTTTCCTCTGCCCAAGGTCAGCTCTGCAAAGGTACAGCTGTGTAACCAGGGATCACACTGCTGGGAAGACAGCCAAGGTGTGAGGAGGAGCTGGGAGACACCTCACTGGGAGCCCTGCCTTGGGTTGGAGCCACATTTATATTTTCCCTTGGTCCTTGGCCAAGCCACATTGTATGTCTGCTTCTGCCCAGCCTTACACCCTGCTAATCCCAGCAGGGACTTGCTGAAGTGAGCTCCCAGTTTCACCTTGGATCTGCAGCTTTGCTATGGGCTCATTTGGTGGGACTGAGGCCTAACCTGGTCAGCAGAGCTGCTCTGCTTTCCTTGTCTGGGTGCCACAGGTGTGTCAGTGAGGGTGCTGCTCCTGCCGTGCAGAGCAGCTGGCTTCTTCTGCTCCCTGGCACTGGGTCTCCTCCTGTGGTTAAGCATCCACACAGGCTGCTGTGACCCAAGTTCTAGGTCTCTCAGAAGATGCCTTTTCAGTGGTTTGTCTGGGAATTTGTCAGTTGAAACTTCCTCGGGAACATGTTGTTGCAAGTCAACGAGGAGATGTGCTGGAGATTCCATGCCAATGGAAAGCAATTGAAGGTCCAGGGTAACATGTTGTCTATCATTTGAGATATCTCTTGGTGGTTCAGATCCGCAGTAGAATTCAATTTCTTATGGCTCATCTATCTTGAGTAAAAATCAGCTAATGGACTCATGAACATCACAGATCAGGTATAAAGCAAAGCCTCTTGGTGGAAGTTTATGCAACACAAATATACCAGTGCAAAAAATTCTACCAGGTGGTCCCCTCTTGGGAGGAGTGGGAGTGGCTTTTGTCAGCATTCTCTTGATAAGCAGCTAAACTGTACCAGATTCCTTTCTCTCTATGAAGAAAATAAACTTTACCCTTCCTTATTGCTCTTACAGGGCAGAGTTTCCTCATTTCATAGAGCTATAAGCAAACAAGGAAATCTGTTAGAAGAGGGGAATTCGGGTGAAGTGCCTCTTCACCTCCAGTATGCAGATAAAAACCCGCTTAAATGCTCCTCCAGTGGAGCCAGGGTGCCTTTATCTGCTGCTCTGGCTCCAGGCTCATCACTGTGTCCCATATTCTGGTTACCGGCCTGGGTGTTTCTCCCCAGAGTCCTTAGGGTACAGGAGTATTTGTGACTCTTCAGCAATATCTCACCTGTAAAAAGAAAAAGTTGTTTTATGAACCATAGAAGTAAGGAATTACTCCCTAGCTTTCTATCTAACACCACCTACTGCAAGATCTTGGAGTCCCAGCAAATTACCTATAATACTCACTGTAGCAACAGTCAAGCCCCCTCACCTCCCTAGACTCAGCTCTAGTCCTTCTGTGTCCTCCCTAAGGCTCAGTTCCCAATTGTCTCCGCATATCCAACAGACCTACCCCTTACCTCCCAGTGGTGCCTCCAATTCATTTCTGTACTTTCCATCTCTTCCTAGCACCATCACTCAGCTCCCAGGACTCCTGCCTGGCTCTGTCTGGCTGCTGGCCCAACAACTGTCTTCAGCATGTATCTGGCAACCACTTCACTGTGTTTGACTATGTGGACAGCTTTTCCAGCTGCTAAGCAGCTAAATGAAACATATTTGCCCTTTAGGTGTTCTTTAGCCCCACTCTGAGAAGAAACTGTAGGTATTTACTAATTTTGAGATTACAAGAAATGGCAAAATGTCTGTGTGGTGGTGTGCATCCCCCACTTCTCCTTGGGGTCACCATGGTCTCAGAAATGCTCATTAAAACTTGGCCTTGACGAACAACCCCTGGGCTGAGCTCCTCTGAGCTTATCCAAAGCACTGTCTGCTCCCAGGAACTTGCACTGGCTAAGGAGCCCCTGGGTTTTAACAGCCTTGGGAACTTATTTTTCTTTCCTGAATAACCACCCAGATGGAACATTTTCGGTTTTGAACTTTCAAAGAAAGTTACGGACCTGAATTGTGGCTAAGATGGAAAACTACTGTGACCAAAACCAGCTCTGTTGTGACTCTCTAAACAGTGGTCCAAAGTGAGACTCTCTTGGCTCTCCAGGACTGCAACAGGCTGATACCAGCACTTCCCTCTGAGTGGGGCCTCTCTAAGCCACACAACTCCCAGGGTGGAGATACCTGGTGGCCACAGCTGAATGACAGTGACAGATCCTGAGCTGAGATCCCCACTTCTTGAGACTTAACCCTTCACCTGTTGAGAAGGTGCAAAGGCATCCAGCATCAGTACTTCCCTGAATTAATGAAATTTTCACAGGTATGTATGTTGTACAGCCTCCTTTAGGTCTGTGTGTTTGTGAGTGTGAATATGCAAACACACAATGAATGTTGCTCTCTTAGATGTTCAAGCACTTCAGATTTGTAATTATGTTAGGCCTATAAGTGAGTTACTGTTGTGTTTGTAGGAAATTCTGTATGAATGTTTTGATAAATTGTTTGAATTAAGCTATAGACTAGGTGATATTAAATTTCAGTACTGTTACACCTTTTAGGCCTAAACTGTTGGTCAAGTTCAGAACTTAGTTTAAAAAGGGAATCTATTCTGAACCTTGTGACTCAATTGGAAGGTCTTCCTTAGCCCTTTCTATCCTTACCCTTTTCCCCCACATAGACTCCCCATCAGACTCCATGTAGATAAGTTTTGGATTAATTTTAGGTTTAGATTGACTGGTTTTCTTCTCCCAATATACATGGGGTTTTCTCTTACAAGTGCCAAGGATGTGTGGCCAAAGAATCTTTGTTGTCTTCTTTTGACAAGAAAGCATACAACTTGTCCCAGATCAAGGAAAGACAGCAAAGAAGAATTTGATTTAATAAAAAAATAGGTCTGGGTGCTGAACCTACGGGGCAGAAGGAACACGTGATGGTCTCATTAATGTCTGCAAAGGAGAAAAAAGATCAGATTCACACAAAAGAAGTGCCTTTCATTTGGAGCTGTACCAAATATAAAGGTTTCTGTATAGGCAGAATTTTGTGCTTTGCCTAGACATTTTCTATGCAAAAGAGTAATTGCCTTGATGAATCAATGGACTCTACATATATGTGTGTGTGTGTATTTACTTATGGATAAATTAATACATATAAATACAAACATGTGTGTGTATATATATATGTGTGTGTGTGTGTGTATTTATTTATTTATACATACAGACTGTCTGCAAGCTGGAATTCAAAAATCTTTTCTGAATTTGCCTTTCTTTGCTCTCGATTACCTCTAGTCATCTGTGTGACTCTAAAGCTCCCATGGAGGGATCTGACCTCCAAGGAATTTGGTGTGGTGGACATTTGGGGCAGAGGGATGACTGAAAAGCAGCTGTATGACCAGAATGCTCTTTACCAGTGTGATCCACAAAGGTGTTCTGACTGGGTCAAAAGGTCTCTTTTCACTGGAAAGGATATGCAAATCTAAATATATACACAATACCCTGATGTGTACTTCAGTTAACGTGATGGGAATCAAATGTGGTTGCACAGCCCAAGTTCCTTCACCTTGGAGTCTCTCACATACAGCCAATCCCTTCTTCTTCACCTTCTAAGCTTGGGAAACACTTTGGGATCTGCCCAAGGTATTGTACCCTAATCTCATAGATGACGTTTACTGTCAGAACAAGGATTTTTAAAGGCACATCTTCCTAGACAAGTTTATTTTCCCAACACTTACCTATGCAAGGCTTCCTCTCTCCTATAAATAAATCAGTACTGGGTAAATTGAGTACTGAGTGAAAGAACATGAGAACATAAGGAAAGACAGTATACACATAATCTATCTCCATAATCACTCATTAATCAAAGTGACAGGGACACTTTTGTCTCTGTCATAGGGACAAGATGAGGAGTTCCTGAAACTCTCTCCCTACACCCTCCCACCCTTTGCTCCAGGAGAGGAACACCATTCTTTTGAACCACAGGCAAACACGTGAACTTCCCCACCATCTGAACTATGTGCCACATTGATCGAACTTCAAAAGAAAGGTCTTGGCCCTGAAAGCAATCCCAGCTGAGTTCTTCATGTGTGTGAGGTACTCCCATGCCAAAGTCTGTGCACTACTGGAGCTTAACACTTCAAGAGATTCCCTGCCTGTCCTGCCTAAGTCCTGCAGGTTTTGCTTGACTCCAGCACCAGGAGGTATCCTCTTCCCTCCATCTCCATGGGTTCTGCCCATCTCACTGGTGGAACCTCCTGGATGATGACAACATTCCTCCATCTCTTTCTGCTGGTGTCTGCTCTTGCACACATCATGTTTAGCCTGAGCATTGTCCCTTTGACATGTTGGGACCAGGACCATTCCTTGTGAACACATCCTGCCCCATCTGTGTATCTTCAGCTTCTACTTGTCCAGCTGTCTTGGAGCTCTGGGTCTGTACACCTTCAACACAAAGGTACCCTCCTGACAGCTGGGTTTCTCTGTGTTGTTGCTATTAATTCCGTTAATTACTTTTATGAGCAGATAGTTATAATAATAAGTGGGAATTCCACAGCACATTGGATTGTATGGAGTATTGAAGCCCCGTGTTATGTCGGATACAGCTTTGCAGAGCTTTCCACACCCAAGCCTTTAGGGTGATCACGTCTGCTTGGTAGTGCACCATTAAAAAAGCATTTCCTTCATTGTCCATTGTCAGATGAAACGATGGGAAAATAGGCCATTGCCTGCACCCATCCATTTTCAACAGGGCCCAGCTAACCCAGAGGAAGCTGCCTGAAGTTTCAGAAAGGGATGGGTGGGTTGTGCTTTGTGGGAAGGGACTCAGAAATCCCTGGAGGAATTACCGCATGCATTCTGTTAGGGAAATCCAACAATTGCATGAGCACAAAGGCTACCAGCAACAGGCGTTTTCCACTTCCTTGATTGGCTTTCACAGAAGCTCAACAAGTTCTCCATCATCCTCCAGAAGTCTCTGCTTTGGCCTGGGCCTCTGCACTGGGATTTCCTATCAGCTACGAAGGCCCTTGGTTGCCTATTGTCAATAACTGCTTTGAGCAGATGAAGCTTTACACAACCTCAAACAAAACATGTTGCTAAAACCACAGTCCACTGAGACAGCCAGAGCCCTAATTTAATAATAAAAGATCTCAGTAAGTCTAAAGGCTGAGAGAGTAGGTCCTTTATTAAGGATGTCAGGTACCTGTATCTCTATCTAAGCCAAATAATGAAGAAAAATGAAGGAAAGCAGCCCGCTGTTATAGAAATACGTCAGGTATTAGTGAATCACACAGAGGTTTACATGTATGATTGGATGCAATCCAATGCTCGGATTATGAAAAATATAGACTTTCACTTTTAAATTAAATTTCTCAGCTTCAGTTTCCCACATTTTCTTTGTCTGTGCTTTTTTTTCCCTCTAGAAGATTAAATATCCATTTATCTTTTTGGCCATTCACAAGTAGATGGTTATATTACACATTATTGTAGTGATCATCCTGCTATGATGAAATTCATACAGCTGTGGTAACTAGTCAAAAAAAATCCTTACAATAAACTCAAATTACTTCAAGCTAAAAGAAACCCATAAAGCTGAGTGATGTCAGTATACAACTGAAGTACTCTGAATACCCAAATTGGTTGTTCTGTCACTGCAATGAACTCCTGGTACTTCAGGAAAAAAAGTCATCTTCAGAGACCTTGTTCATGAACATAAATAGTTTCAGTTGACCAGTGGCTGCAGGGAGACAGTGCAGGGCATGTTGCTCCTTTTGGTGTGAGACCATGCAGCCTTCAGCACGAGAGTCAGTTCTAAATATATTCCTCTAGTCAGATGTATAATGAGACATTTCATTACTTCCTTCCTTCTCGGCACCTTACAGCAAAATGAATCAGGATTTGCTCTCCCCAGTATGAGCAAAGGTTAATTCTTTGCCATCTGCCAGGATCACAAAGACAATTGAAATATCCCTTTATTGTCCACGTGCACATTAGAACGTTGCTAGCCATTACATTCCTTGATGACAGGACAAGCTTGTGATAAAGCAAAATACCTGCTATATCTTCTTTCTAATGATCCATGACATTAATGATTTATATTGGATATAGGTAGTGACATGCCTGAGATACAGAGGTTGCTGTCAAATAGAAGGAAATATGGGTCACAATTATTAATCAAAGGCACATAAAGATGGCATGTGTTGCCCAGGCTCCCTCTCTGCCTCTTTCTCTCCTTCTCTGTTGCTAGAAAAAGCATATGTCAGTGAGCAAGGGTGAGGTGTATGCAGCAGTGAAATGTCCAAATGTCCATTCTTGCTTTTGCTGTATGACTTGGATCAGGTAGAGTAACTTAAAAGTGGTCCAGAGTGGAGATATCAGGTTGCTAAAATAAATTCTTGCTGTGTGCAGAAAGAAGGGTGCTATTATATGTAGAATCTGGAGTTCCAGATGCAATTTTCTTTCTTAAGACATCCTCAGAAATACAGTCCAGACACACCCCAGTCAGACTCCAAAACACAGAAGGACAAGCTCTTCTCAGCTACTTGTACAGTCAAGAGGCAGGAGCTGATACCTCTCATCAGAGATGAGAAATGCCATGGGCCATCTGATGGGTTGTTGTTGGGCCATGGGACTGCAGTTACCTTGCAAGAACATCAGAGATGGTGCAAAGCCAGGAGAGACAACAGCAAGGAACATCTTATCCGAGGAAGTGGTGGAGGGACTTAAAAGACATGGATGTGCTGCTTATGGACATGGTTTAGCACTGGGCTTGGCAATGGAGCATTCATGGTTGGACTCCATGATCTTAGAGGTCTTGTCCAACCAAAACCCTTTTATGATTCTGTGATTCTAAGGAAGCCATTACAGTGTCCTTCATTTGTCAGCATAACCAGAACTGAGCTGTGGGGCACCTTCCCTACCTTTCAGGGGTGCAGTCATTTGGCTAATGCTTGAAAATCCCACTCTGAGAGCCCCAGCTGGAGGCAAAAGGACCTGCACAGCACAGTTTATGGGCTATTTCAGGAAAAGTTGTTCTTCTTGATGCATGAGCTTGCCCAGATTTCTTCTGCACCTTGACAAGGAGTCCTTGTGGCACAGCTGCATTGCTGGGGTGTTGCTGAACAGAAGCTCCGAGTGGAATGGCTCTCCATTATTACTTTGCAGAGTATCTCAGCACCACTTGGAATGAAAGGCACCATAGCTGTAAGTCTGAGGAGCACCTGTAGGCTCCAGATTATTCAGTATAGTGAAAACTGAGACTCCCAGAACAGTTTGCACCAGGTTAAAAAAAAAAAAAAAGAAAAAAAAAAAAAAAGTAATTTATTTTACTTCCACACCCCTGATGACCAAAAAAGTGTTCTGCTCATCTTGAAATCACACTCCCCAGAAGCTCTGTTAGCACCCCCGCCCAAGTGTCCCTTACATCCACTTTCCCCCCAGCAACAGGAAATCGCTTAGAAAATATTTCCAGGTTCCTTCCTGGCCAGAGGTCACCTCCGTGTTTCGGAGCAGCAGGAATCACCATGTTCTCTGACACAACAAACGGAGGAGGAAGACCTGTCCTGCCCTTCCAGCTTTCAAGCTTGTGCTTTTTAGCTGCAACTCCACCCTGCTCTGGTGGAGAAGGGATCAGTTCCCACTGATCGCAGGAAAGGGAGGTCACGGGGTTTGCTTGATTAAATCACCACAAGCCAAAAGGTTCTTTCTCCCGCTCTCTGAGAATTGCTCACGGGCTGTTTAATTTGTTCCGAAAAGAAAAGCAAGACAAAAAAACAAACCCCAAGCCCAAGAAGCAACAGTACACAAGGAAAAGCAGGTGTGTCTCGAGATCCTGAGACAACAAAGGGCAGAGACTGAGGCAGGAGGTGACACTTGGATGGGAAGTTTCCATCCCAGCACAAGAGGACAAGTTTGGAAAAGACTCGGACAGGACCAGGACTTGTTGCCCTACAGGTATGGATGCTGTGTGTGACATGTTACGTTGCTTTAACGCTTTGGGGCAGGCAAGGGTGGCTTGAAGGAATTTTTGGGTCCGGATTCTGACAGTGTGGTGCAAGCTTTGCATCACCAGTAAACCTGCAGGTTTCTGCCAGGGGAACTGCAATTGGTACAGGTTTCATTTTGTGGTGATTAGTTGGCAGTTTTCTGTAGGATGGTTTTGGCTGTTCAGGGTATGAATTAAGTCATTCAAGCTCCTGACAAAGTGCTACTGCCTGTTCACTTGGCTGGTGAGTGCCAATAGAGGTTATGATTGCTTTAGTTTAAGCTTGGGGCTGTGAAGGTAAAAAGGGACATACACAGAAATGCTGTGCTAATCTGCATTGCATTTATTACCTCCTATGTTGTGCTGCAGAGTTTCAGAGGAAAAAAAAAGTCAACTGCAAGAGCATTTAGAATTTTTTTCCGTTTTGTTTTTACTTACAGTGACTGGAATTTGTAATGCAGATGCAGGCACTGTATTTTGTTAGCTGTATAGAATGGTGGGTTTGTTTCTTTTAAGATCAATCTCCTATCTGTTTCATATTAGGTGAAACTTTCTGACAGGGAAGAGGGACTTGGGGCACCCACGGCCACAGGCTGAGAAACTGCTGTATACTGTCTTTGAGCATCACATTTATCTTGTTTCCATTCTTTTCTATCTGTGTTTTCAGCTGCTTAAATGAAAGCAAGTTTTATGGTGTTTGTTGTGCTGGATTGCTGGAGTGCTGCTGCCCATGTTCATTGTCAGGGGGGATACAGGGAGGCTTTCACCTCTGTTGATGTCTATATGCCCAAAAGTTCTGCTCCATTTCCCAACATCTCTGGTGCAGCAGTATCCACTTTGCTTAAATGGTCATGATTCAGAAAAAAAGTAGCGCTGTGGTGTGACCCTGTACGTTTCTCTCTCCCCACCATGAGAAAGTGATGTTCACCTACGTGCACGAGGAGCTTTTGGATTTGAGGGAGCAATGTGTTATTGTTTGAGTGCTGTAATTCACATTTTCAATTACAGTTTTAGGAGGCAATGAGCTTGTGACACGCAAGGGAATAACAAGGCAGAGGATATTGTGAATTTGAAAGCCTGAGGCTCTGTTTCTCCTGCTTCCACCACTTGCTGTTGCATGATGAAAATGGTATTTCACAGCCCATAGATTTTCCTCTCACCCAGAAAATTCCTCATCTATTTCTGTCACTTAACCTGTCCAGTAATGTCTGGCAACACTACAGAATGAAGTGATATTTAAAGAAATTTAGGGGCAAATCTTTAGCACCTGGGTAGGAGTGACACTTGACTGAACTCAGTGATGGGTCAGCCAGCTCAGCAGGAACCTGCTGTGACTATTTGGCATCTGTCACTATTTAACTTCCCTAAATTCGTCTGAGTTTGCCTCCGGTGGTCCAGGTTTAAAAAACAAAGAGAACATGCGTAGGCACTGGGAAGATATCTCTGTCCTGATCTTCTTGGTTATTTTTATTTTTTTAACACCTCGTAGGCAGGCTTAATAAAGCAGTTCTCCAACATCTGAATTGGAGACGTGGGAAATTCCTCAAACTAGGCAGAGCTTCCTCTCATTGTTATAACACAAAAGACCAGTGAAGCCTTTACTAGAGTTCCTTTTTTTAACCCATTCATCTTGACCAAGAAACCTACCTGCTCAGCGCTGCAATTCACAGTTTGCCAGAAGATAGCAGTCAAGCATGGAAGTGAACTGCATCGTACACTAAGACGTCATTATTTTGGGATTGTATTGCTCTTGAAACTGAAATGGTTTGCTGTTGGAATTAATCTCAGCCTTGTGCAAGAATCGTGGCTTTTTAAAATCAAATGGGATGAATCTATAGTAAAACCAAACTCCTTGCAGAAAACTATTTCCAGTTTTCCATGAAACAGTTTCTTAGGACCGTGATGTTCAAAAGGGGTTCAATTGACATTCATGAGCAGACCCACCCCAAGTACATGTTTATACAGAGTTTATTTCTCAAATGATCCTGCATGTGGCTCTGCCTGCCTGGGGGCAGTTACCACCCATAGGTTAATCTGATCCAGCACCTGCCCTGCTGGTAACAGAGCAGCTGCTCGTCCCCTTTATCTGTGCTGGGCAGCATTCTGAGAGGACTGAGCCAGCACTGGGTGAGGGCAGGAACTGTGGGGCTGTGATAGTGGCCCTGAACTGGTTGTATTAAGAATGTGGATGAAATGGAATGCACAAGGTGGGTGTGCAGGAACAGGTAAAATGAGAAAGAGGCTTGGGAGATTTGTAAATGGCTTGTTTCTTTCTGATGGACAAATGATAGATTCCTCGTTTGTTCTGTTGAGGTTTTTTTAGAAAATATTAGCACCTGCAGAGCAGACAATTCACTGTAGCAGGTAATTGTCTAGTAATTATAATGCTATATTTGCATGTTATAATGCAGCACCAGTGGACTTTGTTAAAGAGTTTTTGACTACATTTGCAGCATATGCCAAGGGCTTATCTGTTGTTGGTGGCCTGGAAGAAGTTTCCCTCTCACAGCTATCCCACGACGTGACATGAATGTTGTAGCCTTAATCCACCATGTCTGCACACAGTTTATATCTTTTCTAATAAACTTCGGTTCATTCCTGTGGAAGCCTGCAATGAATTCTGGCCCAAAACCCTCCCCTCTCCATCATAATTCCCATCTGAGCAATCCAAACAAGATGGGTGTGCTGGGACTGAATTAACTTTCCTCATAAGGTGTTTTGTTTTGGATTTGTGACTGAAACTGTTGATACCATATCAATGTTTTGGCTATCGCTGAGCACTTCTTGCAGAGCATCAAGGCTTTCCCTTTCTTCCCACTGACTCTAGTAAGTGGGATGAGGGTTGGGAGGGATTACAGCAGGGAAAGCTAACTTGAATTTGCAAAAAGGATGTTTCAAACCTTATAACATCATGTTCAGCACCAAAAAATTAGTGATGGAAATGAGGGTTGTCTTTCAAACCTGCCATTGCTGGGACATTTTCTGGATATACATCTGATTGTGAGAGATAGTGAAGGATTGCCTTCTCATAATTTTTTTTTTAATTTCCTCTTTATTTCTCTATTAACCTTTATTTATCTCAATCTACTAGTTTTCAAACCTTTTCTCATCCTACTCTCTTTTCCATCCCTCTGACAGATGGGCAGTAAGTGAATGGCTCTGTGGGCGTTTAGCTTCAGGTTAGGGTCACCCCATGACAACATGATACCTAGCCCACCCTTCATATACCTTCCAATGCACCAATTTTGAATAAACAGAAGTTTTTCCTGGCCCAGGAAAAAACCTTTAAACTCCCTTGTGTCACCTCCATTGGCTGATTTACACAAAGTAATACTTGTTTCAGGAAGACCTCAAAGGTCACCTAATATTGACCATTCCTGGCACTGAATTCCTTCATTCTGGATGGAAAGGGAACCACATCTCATTTACCTTCTAGGTACTTCCAGAAGCCTTGCTTTATCAGATCATTAGTGCAATCACTGATGGGTTTTTCCCCAGGGTCTCTCTAAGCACCCTGTGAAGCAGAGACAGCAAATATCATCCTTGCTTGGCAGCAGAGAACTGAGGCACACAGATAGCCAGGATCTGCTTATGAGGTTGGCTGCTGCCAGCCCAGGGTCTGCTTAAACTCACCTCAACAGGATGGAGAATGCTGTGGCAACCAGGCTTGAGGGTGCTTGTGAGCAGCAGAGCTGTATGTGTTCCCTATTTAAATCTTAATATGAAATATTAATTTCTAAATGCCTTCCCTCAAAACATAATAGAGCTGTGATCAAGTATGTAATTTACTGTCCTCGGAAATTCCTCAAAATGACAGAGCTTCCCCCAATTGTTCATGCACAGAGGAAAAGCTCTACTAGAGTTCCTGCTTCGGCTCAATCCTGTGAGCACAGACTTGGCCCTCCATGACCATTAGGCTAAGTGTGTGAAAGCCATCTTCATTCCAAAGATGTCCCTACGTGCCTTATGACAGGCTATTCACAGAATGCCCCTTGCTCCTGAAATTGTTTTACTGTGCCTTCTTGAGAAAGAAATTCTTTAAACTCCTGAATATTGTCCCTAAAATTTGGGTTGGCCGATCCTAGGTCTGAGATCCCGGATGAGCCTGTGCATGCCTCAAGTGTCTCTGGCAATAAAACAGGACTGATGGTACTTCCTTCCTTCCTTCGTCTTGTTATCCATCCTGTTTCAAGTCTGTGGCTTAAAAGGTTCAACTGCTGTTCATAAACTGCTGTCCTTTATTTGCAGTTAGGACACACAGCATGTAAAATCATAGAATCACAGAATGCTTTGGGTTGGAAAGGATTTTAAAGCTCATCTCATTCCAACCCCCTTCCATGTGCAGGGATACCTTCCACTATCCCAGGTTGCTCCAAGCCCCATCCAGCCTGGCCTTGGAAACTTCCAGGGATTGGGCAGCCACAGCTTCTCTGGGCAACATGTGCCAGGGCCTCATCATCCTCACAGGGAAGAATGTCTTCCTAATAATTTATCTAAACCTGTCCTCTGTCAGTTTAAAGCCATCTCCCCCCTTGTCCTGTCACTCCAGCCCTTTTGTAGGTCCTTTAGGTACTGGAAGAGTCTCTAAGGCCTCTCTGGAACTTTCTCTTCTTGAGGCTGAACAGCCCCAGATCTCTCAGTCTGTCCTTATAGGGGAGATGTTCTGTGTTATTATAGAAAATCTGCTTTAAAAGCTGCCTGCTCTTTTCCTAAACACCTTGTTTGTGGACAGCCTTGCAATGATTCTTCCAGCACTGTTCCAGCATCATAGTACCAAACTTGGCAAATGCTTAATCCATCTGACAGCAGTTAATGGAAGCTTCCCTTGTTCCTAATGTAAGTACAGGTGCTTTTGAGGGTGTTGAAGCAGAGGAGATTCCTACTGAAGTAAGGCCAAGATTGCCTGTAGAGTCAGCAGAGAGAAACACAAAGGCCTCAGAAAACTTCTTGTGGGAGATACTACCAAAGTTCAGCTCCGACTTCATCCCATTGAGCTGAGGGATGGGGGAGCTGGAAGGGAGCAGAACTTTCTCATTCTTGAAATGTGCAGTTTTATTTTAGGCCATGATAGAATTAGGAGAAATGGTGTGACAGCAACAGGGTAGGGTGTGTTAACTCTGAGGCCATCAGTCAGGGCATGGCTCACCTCCATGGGCCTGAACTCTCCTTTTCTCCCTAAACAAGGAGCCCAGGCTCTGCCGCTGACTGGGAACAGCCCCTGGCCCACACTGTTCTTTGAAGGATTTATGTGAGTCTTGGCATTAGCATTGGCTGAGACAGGGAACATGTTTTAGGCCTCCTAAAACTGGGCAGAAAGAGACCTCAGCAGTTCATCTACTCAGGCCCTACATCTCATGGCAGGTGTTTGTTTAAGCTCTCCAAAGGCACCCTGTGGCTGGAGAAATGCCATTCCTAGGTGTTGTATCTCATGAGCAAACCTCCCATCAGGTGTAACTTGTCTTTGCATTGCTGTGCTTTTATGCCATGTGAACCCAACAAGCACCACAGGGGTTCACAAGTCTGGATCACCCCTGGTCTCAGTCTGAAGCATAATGTAATTTTGAATGAGGATAAAGTCTAAAGTCTTCTGAACACTAGTAAAACAAACTAGTCCCATCTGTGTTGATGACACTGTGGCTTGATCTCACACCTGATGCCAATGATGAAGGTATAAGAGTTCTGATAATTTGGAAAATATTATAGACAGGTGCAGCCTTCCAAGAAGTTAAATAGTAGCACTGTTTAGCCTTTCCGAGTTCTCCTGTGCTCTTGAAGACAGGTCAGTACAAAAATAGTAAGGCTGAAAGTGAAATCAGTGGAACAAAATAGAAACAATTATTTTTTTTCCTCAGGCTTTATCATTAGAGAAGGCAATTAAGAGATATGGACAACAGAGATCTGCCTTCACTGGTTTGAGGGATTTCCCTCTATTTATATGATTCTATGTGCAAAAGGTGGATGCTATTTTGTACTTCCATCTTTTTGTTGCTAGGTGTGACAAGCCAGGCCCTCAGACAGGAAACACCCTCTGTCCAGAGTAGGATTGTACAAACTCCAAAAGGCTGACACCTACACTACTTACAGGAGCTTCCTACACAGCCAGCTGCACTTGCAGTAATAACAGGAAAAAAATCAAGAGGTTAATAAAATAAAATGAGCAGGAAGCATGCAGTCATCAGACTTTCTAGTACTTTAGTCTATAGAAGTAACCCATGTCTGGCCTGACTCAGGGACCCAATCCAAAACTCATTGTAGCCCATGGAAATTCCACTGCAACGGATATTGTTAGACCTCACTCTTCACTACATGGATATGGGAGTACCTGGCAAGTTCCTCCTTCCCCAATATGCCCACAGTACTCAGCTTCAAATATCTGGTTGTGTTACTTATCACTGCAAAACTGCACCCCACTGCAGATGCTCCAAAAAGCACAAGGAGGAGAAGGTTCATGGGTACATCCCTTCTTCCATCCCAGTCATCAGAGGTGAGCTGGTGTGTGCTTTTGCAGTTTTTCCAAACATGGGATGCCCAGCTGCATACAGAGGGCTGAAACAGGAGGGTGGAATTAATTGACTAGCACCCTTTTTTTCTTTTTTTTTTGTTCCTCCTCTACAAAACTCCAGCATGAATGTCAAGGAGGAGGCCTTAGCTGAAGTATAGAAAAACCTGAGTGGAAGTCAGAAAGAATTACCAGGAAGAAGACAAGAATTGGGCAGGGCTTTCTTTTTCCAGTAAAGTGCTGATTTAAATGCCATTTCACTTTGGTTGCAGATTTCACTGTTTTCAGTCTGGCATATTAACGTACCATGTGGTATGGGGAACATTCATCCACTTACTTATGAGTGCCATGACATCTGTTTGCACAAAACCAACAAAAATGAGAATTACCCCTCTATTCCCCCAGAAAAAAAACTTCTGCTCATGTCTGAGAGACCCTTCTGAGCATCCCATCAAACTCAGCCCCTTGTCAGCACTGTGCTAGGCACAGGGCTGGAATAACAGTTCCACAAACATCACAGAGAAAGCATGCCATAGCTTGTTTATTGCCTGTTTGAATCCTTATCACCAAGCAGTTCAGTTTTGTGTCCTTGATTAATTTCTGTTTATTTTATTTTTGTTCGCATTCAGATGTGTTATCTAAGGTCAGTGCAACTTCCCCTGTCCCCCCTTTCCCTTTCAGCCAACTCTCCCATGAAATATTGTTGTGCTTGGGTGTGTGTTTCTTAAAGTCATTGTGTGTTTTCTGTCTGAAACAAACATTGTCTGATCATCCAACTTATTACGCACTACCCAAAGGTCATGCTTTATGTGGAGAAAGGAAAGCTCTTCTGTTGTGGCTGAGGAATAACAAACTGGACAGGCACTGAAAACAAGGCTTGAGCCCCAGAGTTCAAGACTCTGGGAAAATGTTCCATAGTTGTTTGCAAATGGTAACCAAGCTTCAGCTGCTACAAGCTATTGGGCAGCCATGGAGCCAAACTGTCCTGTGCCAGTCACAGATCTCTCCCTTCACACCTTCTAACCTGAGCAGTTCCTGGTTCCTCTTTCCAGGCATCCTTCACCTCCACAGATCTCACAGCACCATAGGCCTTTTATCCAAAATACCTAGAGGGAGGCAGAGCTGTTTAAGCCACAGGAAAATGATGGCATTGGGGTAACTGAGCTTAACTATGTTAAAAGAAAAATACAGCCAAAGTAGAAAGATGTAGAACAAGGACCAAAGAGGCAGGAGGACTGCTGTGCTAAAATGGCACAGGAGTCTTCATCTTCGAGAGCTGATGGGGAATGTGCAAGTGACATACAAAGTTCGAGGCCATGGAAAAATTTGTGCTATGTAGTTTGACAATTTAGATCAAACTTGACCCTAATGAGTGCTAGATTCAAAGCAAGCAAAAGAATTCAGACCTCTTTGCTCCTGCAAATTATGTATTCTGCACACTCTCATAAGTTTTCCTATAGTTTACTTTATTTGTGTCAGCTTAATAGGCCATTAGGGCTGTTAAACACCAATGACCTGCCTTTGCCTCCATATATCCCTCTAGTTCTGATAGGCAGAAGTGGAAAGAATATTCTAAAGATAAGCTGCTGCAAGCTTACTCCATTTTTGTAAAACTCTTCCCAAGGGCCTCTGCTATAGCCCTTGTTGGATAAGAACCAACTGGGCTAGAGAATCCTTGGATCCAACCAAGGGCAAATCTGTTCATGACATTAAGCAACCAGAGCCCATTAGAAAGAATGGAGAATGGTCTCTCAGTGTGAACAAAGAAGTAAAAAGTACAGAATTAGAGGCTTTTACAATAAGGCTTTAAAGCAGAATATGGCTGCCTGACCACACAGGGAGCTCTTGGCCTCAGTGACCCACGACATGTCTCACAGCCAGAGCAGAGGGCCAAGAACTGAGGCTGTGGACTAATACCCACCTCACAAAAAGCTGCTGGTTGAAGATGTCTTGCTCCTGCAAGGTTGTTTGTTTTCTTCTTCCTGCTGATGCCAAAGGTGTATTCATCTCCATTTCAGCACAAGAGGGGCCACTTTCCCAGACACAGCATGTAGAAAGGTTATAGCCAATTAACTACTTCTATGTGGGATGGCTGCGTGGGGAAGGATAACTCTGTGTCTTCTAAAACTGAGTCTTGTCTAAGAATTAAACTATAACTTGTCTAAGAACTGCTTGTTTCTACTTCTGCATTTATAACACCTTACCAAAGAAGCCACTCCAGGGTGGGTGTACCTTTAGGTCCCCTCAATCAGTTATTTTTAGACATTGACAAGATCCCCCTGTGCCTTTCCTTTTCCAGGCTGAGCAGCTCTCTCAGCCTCTCCTGGTATGACAGATGCTCCAACTCCTTAATCATCTTCATGGCCGTTTGCTGGGCTCACTCCACTGTATCTCTCTTGTACTGGGGAGCTTAGGAGCTGGACATTGTGCTTAAGATGCATCCAGAATAAGGAAATCTTTTTCTTAAGTCTTAACATCAAATGAGAAGTGTTGTCAGAAAGATTCTAGAAAGACATGACTGGCAGGATAAGAAAGGCTTACAAATGTGTCTGCCTGTAAGAGACAGAGTTGGTGAGTCAGACAGAAGGATAATGTGGAATAGGCCAGGCCCCTCTGGGTGAACAGAAGTTACTTGAGCTAAGGGACCCAAGTAAGGAGCCACAGGTCTGAGGGAATGTCTATAGAAGCAGCCCTGGCGCATGGGATTATACAGAATGCCAATAGCATTTGATTTCTGGCTCAGGTAGAACCCAGGTGTCTGTATCATGTTACACTGCCAAGGCCATAGAAGCCATGAGCTATCCCAGAATCATAGTATATGCTGAGTTGGAAAGGATCCACAAGGATCATTGAGTCCAGCTCCTGGCTGTGCACCCCCAAGAATCCTGTGGGCATCACCTCCCTGCCAAAGATGCCCTTCCTGTGCAAGCACAGTGATGTGGCTGTAAGTGCATGTGTATTTTCACCCAGCTCCATGGGAGAGGCTGGCCAGAGGTTCAGCCTTGGTGTGATCCCTTCCCAGAGGGGTTAGCTGTACTGCTGGTCAGCAACCAGGACGGTGTTCACGCCTCTGCAGATGTGCCAGACTCTTTCTCACCTCCCTCCTTCCCTGAGTTAATGCTTAGCCAGTGACTGTGGCAGTTGATGCTTATTGATGCAAGAATGCCCTCACTGATCTGCCAGATTGCTGTTCTCCAGTGACAAGCAGTAAGTCCAACTGTGAACTGAGCCGTGAGGGCTAGGAAAACATTGCAGGGCTAGCTGGCGCTGTCCAGAATGTGTTTAAAATGCTCACAGAAACTTCTTTTGGCTGCTCTCAGAGTATTAGGAATGCCTGGAGAATGTGATAATTCTGACATTCTGCTGGGCAGTGTTTTCTGTGCTCTCAGTCATGCAGCTAAATGGTTGCTATTTCAGCTACTGTGCCATGCAAATATGAGTCCTAGAGAGTTGTTCTCTCCTTGCAGGAAGTCCTGTGTGGTTGTGTATGATTTGAGGCTGATCTTCAGATAGCTGGGTCTGAATTATTTTCATTTTCCATGTAGATTATTTGGGTATGTATAAAGGTCATCAACAATTCACGGGAAGGCTGACGGAGGAATAGAGGAATCTAAAGTCATAATCATAGGTCAAAAGGAAAGATAAATAATGTATGAACAAGGATGGAAATTGTGAGTTGATGTAGAAAAAGGTGTGAACCATAGCCCTCCTCTGGAAATACTGTTTTGGGGAAACCCTTGATAAGGCTGTAGGTAGAGTTTACCTCCTCTGTGCTTAAACCAGTGAGAATATTGTGCTGCAAAGGTCTAGAAAAGAATTCCTAAACTTGTCTAAGATAGAATTACAGATTGGAAAAGTACTCTAAGATCATTGAGTCCAACCATTAACCCAACACTGCCAATCCACCACTAAACCATGTATCTCAAGTTCACATGTACACATCTTTTAAATAATTCCGGGGATGATGACTCCAACACTGCCCTGGGCAGCCTGTTCCAGTGCTTGACCATCCCTTCCTTGAAGATTTTTTTCTAAATGTCTGATCTAAACCTCCCCTGGAGCAATTTGAGGCCATTTCCTCTCATCCTGTTGTTTGTTACTTGGGAGCAGAGCCCAATCCTCAGCAGGCTCAATCCTCAATCCCAATCCTCAGGAGTTGTAGAGGGTGAGAAGATCCCCCCTGAGTCTCCTTTTCTCCAGGCTGAACCCCTCCAGCTCCATCAGCTGCTCCTCCTCAGACTTGTGCTCCAGACACTGCTCCATCTCTGTTGTCCTTCTCTGGACATGCTCCAGCACCTCAGTGGCCTTCCTGTCATGAGGGGTCCCAAACAGAACACAAGATTTCTGATGTCTCATCAGTGCCAAGCACAGGGGAACAATCATTGCCCTGGTCAGTTCAAACACATCTGTGAGAATACAGACCTGTGTCCTTGCACATCTCCTCCGAATCTCTTTGAATTCCTTCACTGCACAAATTGAAGAAGTGTAGAGATACACAGGTAATTGGAAGAGATCAGCAAACAATCTACCCATCACCCTACTGCCAAAGGCTTTCCTCCATGTCAGCAATTGTATAGCCTGTTCTTAAAAACCTCCACTGAGGGAAAATTTGCAGCCACCCTGGGCAGACTAATTTTTTTGCTTCTAAGTGGTAGAATTACATATTTTCCATAATCACCAACATATTTACTTTTGCTTCAGATTTTGTGATTTCACTATGTCCTTCAGCCAGCTGTCACTGTGAACATCCATGTCAGTCCTTTTTTAAGGGACAAACTGTTGTTGTGTCCATACCTGATTCTTGTCCTATCTAATCTGAACAACCTTCAGCCTGTTCACTAGATTATTGCTCTTGTCATTGAGGTTATACAATGCTCTTGTCTGAGCATTCCCATGGCTCTCCTTTGGATGCTCTCCAGTACAGCAATATCCGGACACAGGGCTCCAGCCAAAACATCAACAGCATCACACAGTGCACTTTTGTTACCTCCCAGGTCTTCAATTAAAAATATTTGCTAAAAAAATTAATAATGATATTTCAACGTCATTACAGTGAGTGAATTTAGGTAGCAATTTCTTAGGACTCCCTCCAGAATAATTTCTGCAGGACTGAGGTGGGCAAAAATATCTAAAGTCATGTGATAGACATAATAAATTAAGCCCCAGGCATTGTCAGATTCACCCCAAAAACTGTTATCTCAAAGTAATCTACCTATTAGCTCCAATATGCTTGGAATTCACTCTGTCCTCACATGTTAAAAGCACAGCTTTGGGCATCTGAACACACAAAATTCAGATGCAAGAATAGCAGATGGTGTAAGATGGTGTAAGAATCTGCAGTGTTGCATCCAGTTTCTGAGAGGTTCTGGCATCTTTTTCTGCATTTGGATACAACTGTGGGGGTTGATTAGGGTTTTCTGAGATAAAGTTCTAAAGATGAGACTGAAATGTGAATGCCCAAGAGTGGAATGAGGATGGGTGAGTCAAGAGAGCTGTAACAGCTTCATTTTTAAGTTGTTTCCACATTTGCTTTCTCTTTGAACCGTATCTCCCAGGGTGCAGCTATGTGGGAACTTCACCCTGGTCCTTCCTTCATGACAGATGAAATGTGTTCAAATGCTTTTGCAACAGCACATTTCCAGTGAATTACAGGATCCCTGTAGCTCTGCTTTGGTTTGGGTGAGCACTTCTGGTTCAGAGCAGGTGCTCTGACACACCTCTTGCCTGCTTTCCTTAGCCTGTGAAGGCTAATTTCACACTCAAATGTTTAAATAAAAAATGTTCTGGGGCTGAAACGTTAAATCTTTGGAATCCAGGAAGTTCACAGTTTCTGGTGACATGACAGTACATGATGAATGAGTACAGGAAAAAACATTAGGAGGATCAGGACATCTCCTGTACTCACATACCAAGTTGATTACATACCTAATGCTTTGACATTGTATAATTTTCACATTCTCCTGCAAAGTAAACCAGGATTTTTCATACCTTTAGGCTGCAGCTTGATGACAAGCCTTGAGAAGAACTCCTCGTTTAAGAAAACCTTGCTGACATTCTTTCCCATTCTCACACCCCAGGATGCTCTTTCTTAAATTTTCGAAGAACACAAAAAAAAAAACAAAAACAAAACAAAACAAAACAAAAAAAACCACCAAAAAAACCAAAACACAAACACCAAAAAAACCCCAAAACAAACAAACAAAAAAAAAACCAACCCACCAAAACAAACAAACAAAACCCCACCAAAAAAACAGGAAAAAAAAACCCAAAAAAAACCCCATAAAAAACCAAACCAAACCAAACAATCCAACAAAAACACAAAAGCAAAGGAAAAGAGAGGAGGTTTGGGGAAAGAAGGTTTAACACAGACCAGTTTTCCAGCCAAGGCCTGGCAATGTGGAAAGTGTGACTCCACCACAGGCACAGGTAACTCAGCCTAAGCCAATTCTGCCTCCTCTTCCTCTCAGCCTCTGCACTGGCACTGCTGCTCATTCAAACCTGCAAGCAGTCAGCCAAGGGAGCAACTTAGGGAGAAAATTCTCAGCTTTTTCTGTAGGGATAGACCATGAATTCATGTTGAACAGCTTGCCAGGGCAGAAAGGAAGAGATCCTCCTTGTCCTTACCCTCCTGCCCTGCCTGCCAACCCTTGTTCCATCTCCCTTCCCTTCTTGGGACCACTTAGCTGCTCCTCTCCTTGCTCTGGCCCTGGCAGTAACTGGGACCTTCAGCTGGTCAGACTCAGATGAAAGTGAGTTGGACACCTTATTGCTGCCTTAGTCTTCCGCAGGGACAGGGAGTTAAACTGAGTGAGAATCTGGAAGACACCAACACAAAGCCATCAATAAAACCAATCTGCAGAGAGAGAGGTGGTGGCATTATGTGGTGTAGATGTAGCCTCGGTCTTCTGCTTGTTCAGATTCCTGAACCAGCTTGGGTGGGCAATAAATCAGACCGATGCCACCACAACAATGAAGACAAAGATGTGCTGTAAGGGTTACACGGGCATCAGTCATGCCAATTTAATCACCTTGAAACTGCTGCAAATGGCTGAGGTCTGACTCACCACACTGCAGGGAGCAGCAGGTTTGCAGAAAAGGGAACAGACCTGTCTCCTGAATTTATCAGTGTTTAAAAAATAATTCCCCCACAACACGAGGGTAATCCCAGGGGTTTCCACAGAGCTCAGTCAGTCACTGCCTCACACACTGCTGTGGAAACAAATTCCATTGATAAATCAACTGTTATCAAACATTGTAGGGACAAGGGCTCCACTGTTGCTTGGACAGATGTCCTCTATTTGTCCAGTTGTGTTCTTGGCTCCAGATTTTGTTCATGGTAGAAACAAACATAACACATCAGAATTTCCCCTGATTTCTGGGAATTCCCATAGCCGTAAGAGCCACAGGTCTGCATCTCTGTGTAGCTTCTCCAAGTGCATAAATGCGTCTCCACCGAGCCTTCCAGGCCCACCCCACAGTGAGTGTGCTGCCAGCTCAGGTAGGAAAATTTTAGGGCTTTCCTCCTTTATAGTTTAAGTCAGACCCTGAAGACATTTTGCCATAGCTACAAAATATGATTGTGCTGCTGTCAGTCCTCAACACACTCTTTTGCTAGAACAAAGAAAGTGAGTAACAGCAGTGGAACAAGTTAGTCCACTAATCTGTAGATAAGACACTGAGGGACTCAGATCAGTGCAGGGGGAAATAATGAGTACAACCTGATGAATGGTATCAGGAAATATCTCTTCTTAAAATGCCTTGTGGGTTTTCTGCAGTGGCATATCTGCTCAGCCTCACACTTGAAATTTGAGTGCAGCCTCTAGAGACAACTTATTTTCTGGGCAGTAGTAACTTGTTCAACTAATTATAAAAGTTCCTGTGGTTTAATTTCTCTTTGTGAGAGCAGCCTGGGCTGTGGTAAAAAGCAGATGATTTTTAAGATGAATCTAATTAGAAGATCTTCTCTTTGAACCACCTGAGAAGGTAAATCATATTAAATCTCTGGGTGTCATCTTTATTTTCTAAAACACGTGTGATGGTAACTACTGTGCTGGGTGGATTTGCAAGAGAAGGTGTAATAATTTTACAACATTCATGAAGAAGAGAAGTTTAAAGAAAATTTAAAAAGAGGATCGTATAGTTCACCTATGTCCTGGGTTAAAATGAGACCTTGTTATTTACATCTAGGAATCATCTGCAATCATCTGCATTTTAGAATTAATTTTAGCAATATTTTCTAGCCTGAATGCTGTGTAGTCCAGCAAATCTGGACTTCTTTAGCTCTCTGAGTCTTTATAAGTTGAAGATACTTACTGCTTCCCAGGAGACAGTTTGTATAAGAAATGAGGAATGTGTCTGCACGTGTGCTTTGCTCACTGAAGGCAGACAAATACTTGAGAATTTGCTCACTAAAAAGTTTACAGCAATGTTTTATTCATTGAGAAATTAAATGAATGAGGGGAACAGTCACATTCCTTGAGAAGAACATTTAATACTTTTCCCCATTTGCAATTTGTTTGTCAGTTTTCTGGCTTAGTAGATACTGGCTTGGGATGTTTGGAGCTATAAGTAGCTACCAAAGCCTGAGTAGCAGCCCAGCTCTCATTTACATAGTTGTCCTCTACATGGTGTCTTACATGTACAGTTGACAGGGTGTTTGCTGTCAGCTACATAAAGTCACACAAAAGATGTGTTTGAAAATAGAGGTTGACCCACAACATTTGAATATGAAGGTAAGTTGGGGAGCAGGGCAAAAGATAAATGCAAAACTGTGCAAGATGTTGTTTACCCTCATCATAAATTTTGTTTAATGACCTTTTTGCCTTTCTATTTTCTGTTTCATCAACCTGTTACCAATGTAATACAAACTCTTTGTGCAGATTAAGATTTTTTTACCATATGTTGTGAGAATATGCTGAATATACAAAGCTACCAGAAACCTTTGTTTAGTTAATGCTTCAATTATTAAATTATGTCCTATCTCAGGAACTTTTGTAAAAGCTTATAATGTTTCCTTCTTGATCCACTTTAATCATTCATGATCTTGGGATCAGCCAGATCCATGGAAGTCTTGAGTTTTTTTCAAGTGGATGATGTCTTCAAAATAGGAAGATAGTCTCTTTTGTAGAATTCTGGATATAGTGACAGACATGCCCAGGAAACTGAAAAAAAATTCCCCACATTTTTTCCCCCAATTCTGTTAGCCATTCATTGATTGGATAAAAAGAGCCTGTAACACTCTTTTATTTTAATTGATTTTGGAGTAGAGTGGGAAGATACTCTGAATCATTGTAATGTCCTTCTTCCTGGTTATTCCTGCATAGGAGTATAAAAACAGCTATACTGTGTTAGGTCAGATGTCTAGATAAAAGAGGTGTTTTTTTTAAATTTTATTTATTTATTTATTTTGTTTTGACTTACTTTTGGTTCGGTTTTGTTTATGTTGGTTTGGAGGGTTTGGGGTTTTTTTGTTTTGGTTTTGTTTTTTTCCTCTGTTGCTGTCCTAAAATATCTTAAAATTAATTTTCCTTCTTTAATTACATCTCAGAATTCAGTTGATATTTTCTTCAGACCCTATTTCTGAGTGGTAATTGTCAGTTCAGAGTCCATCACAGCATACATAATGTCATGATCATTTCTTTCTACCTTACACTTACCAGTTCTGAATTTCACGATCAGGTCACTCAGTTTCTTGTGACTCCAATGCAGATCTTCACAAGTGGACTTTGCTTTTGTTAGTCTTAATCATTTTCCATGGTGTTGCACCACTGATCACTGATTTTTCCACATCACTTGAGAACAGAGAGTAATGTACAGGCTCACACCTCATTCCTGCAGAGCTCTGGTGATGACATCTCTGTATTGGAAAAGAAAATAATTTATTCCTACTTTTGTCTCCTGTCTTTTAACCAGGTCAGTATCCAGGTGAAGTCCCACTCCAGATGGATCTCTCTAAGAACCACATTTGGTGAGAAAAGTCACAAATCCCTGCTGGGCACCCACCTTGGTGATATCAAGCACATGCTTGGCTATAAACTCCTTGCCATCCTCTTCCAATTCACGAGGTGAGACCACAGATCATGTTCATATTGTTGCTTTCTGTCATGGACTCCTCTGAGCAGGAAAGTGCCAGCAAAGACCTAGCCTGCCTGGGAACACCAGCTCTGATAAATTATGGTTGCAATAGGCAACCTCTCAGGAGGTGCTGATTTTTCTGTTTTCCCCTAGGACTCACTGCCTTGCAAAATTTGAGTTTGGATGAACAGCCTTTTGAATGCAAAAAGATTATCATTTTACAAGAGTTCATGATTTTAATTAGGCTGATGTTATCCACTCAGGCACGGTTCAGTACTATGCTTAGAGTCTTTCTTCAGACCTTAAAATGAGTTGTTAATTCTGGAGCTAAGAAAGCATTTTGTTAAGAATAACCATAAAGTGCATATTCATAGCAAAATATCTATCTTTTATGTATTCTTCACCTCTCTTTCTCTATTCCCTTTGGTCACATAAATGTGTCAGCACTTGTTATAAGGATCCACGAATGTTTTACTTCTCTCTTTATGTTTCATCATCCAGTCTGCTGTCTGACCAAATTAGCTCAGGTATTAATGAGGTAGAAAACATTATTGGGGTGTGGGGGTGTGGGGATGTGTGTAATTTCAAGTACCACATGATACTCTTGTGTGTTATGGTCCTTAGATTCTAGTTTACATCAGTGCAATTAATGGAGAAGTGTGCTAAAACCTCAAGATAACACAGATTATTTCTAGGAGATGCCACTCCTCATTGTGTCCATTGCTAGCCAAGGTGTAACAAACACACAGACATCTGTAGCTGAGCCCAAGGTGATGCTACAACCCTCTCCAGTGTGGGATACAGCCGGTAGCAGAGTTCTCCCTGCTAAAACAGGACAGGCCCTCAATTGCAGCAGCATTCCTAACTGTTCCCTCATCTCCTGGCTCTGCATTTCCCAAGTATCACAAAGAAGGATATTTGAAGATCCAAAGTCAACTTTTCTCATGGCAGATTTTCAGCACCTCCTTTGTCCATGTTAGGAATCTGCTCAGGACTCTGCTTTCTCCAAGCAATTTCTTTTTCCTATTTTGAGTAGGTACAGCTGACATGAGAAAAAGGAAATATGGGGGAAACAGTCTGATGGCTGTGCACAGGAATAATGACAGGCCTCATCCTAAGGACAGTCTTTCATGGACTGAACAGGCAAAGTTGCTGAGGGAGGCAGAACACACTGTTTTTGTGGAGTGGGCTGGTATTTCCTACTGTGTGAGTCAGATGAAAATTCCCTGGTCCTTTTGCTTGATTGTCTTTTCAGGCTGGGCAGCAAAGTCACCAGGTAAAATGCCGTCCTCAACCACTACAAGTCTCCACTGCCTGTTCCTGCTGGCCTCAGCTTGCTGCCAGATATCACAGGGCTCAAACTTCTACCCATTCTCCTATGTAGTGAGTATCCTTCCCCAGCCCCACTGGTTTTCATTGGGTCACTGCTTATAACACCCTGATGTTTTCCTTTACACCCACAAAACCTTGGAAGAAGTCAGGAAAAGATCAGAGAGGAATCTGGACCCAGAGTGTGTAAAAGAGATGGAGAAATCCAGGAACTGGGCTCTTCATGTTTCCCAGTCTTAAAGCCTCTCCAGAAGGCACTGAACAAAATACATCTTGTTTCTCACTGTGTTGGTCTGCAAGGGATTTCAGTTGCTGTCCCTGGAAATAAGTCTAAATAACATTTATATGGGCATTGTTCGTGGATGGAATTCACCCCTCCTATGAGAGAAGCACCAAATGTATATAGAAGTGTTTGCAGTGTATATAGTCGTGTTTGCAGGACTGTCTCAACAGCAGGACAAGTGCACATGACCAAAACTCCACTTCTGAGTGATTTGTGTTTAGATGTTGCCCATGAGCTGAGATTTTACTTTCCCAATCTTTCAAAAATCCTCACAGATCCTTTCTGTTTCACCAACAGTGTGAATTAAGGAAAGCCATTTTGTGCTTCATCCTGTACATGTGTTTGCTAACTGTTTCTGCACAAATTTTCCCTAACAAAAAAAATACAAAAGAGGAACAGGGAAGCCAAGGGTCTAACCAAACAGAAGTAAATATAATCTGGTAAAGAAAACTAGTCTACAGCTCTACCAACTCTTGGTCATCACAATTATTATTAGACCAGAAAATACTTCTTTTATCTTCTCTGTTGTGAGCGAATGGAGAACCTCCTTCTTTGAGAAAGTTGGAAAAAAAGGAAAGGAAATGTGAAGAGGAAGGTGGGACTCCTTAAGTTCTTTCTACCACTTACCCCCTGCTTTGGCAAACCAAGATATGTCTGGTTGCAGCACCCTCTTCTGCACTTCAGCAGATGTATAACAGTGGCCAAATATCTCATTTGGTCTGTTTTTTCAAGCTGTCCTCATCTCTGCACTTAGGAGTTTTCATGAAAAAAGCAACACCTTTTTTTAGCACCACTGATCATGGGACAGCCTGCAGATGAGTCATTACTCAATGGTGTGAAATATGCGAAGCATTTAGCAACCTAGCAATACTCTGTGGTTGTTTGGGATAACAACTGAAAAAGGAAACCACTGTGTCCACACCTGGAGGAAGACATGGGTCACACTGCACTTTCGGTAACTCCTGCAGCCAACCTCTAATACAAAGGTTCCATCCCAGCAGTGCAAAAAGTGCCAGCATGCCTTGGGATCCACAGCACAGCTGTGGTACGAAACCCAGCTCTAATCACACACCAGATGGTTCCTTTATGTAAAGAGACGACTCAAGAGTTGCCAAGCTATTCACCCTTTCTGTAAATAAAGGTTTCAGTAGGAACCAAGAAACTGGCAAAGCTGCAAATTTCCTGCCTGCGTCTGTGCTTGCTCTTTAGGCTTTCTTGCTAATGGTGGTGCCAGTGTATTTTTAGGGCACAATTAAAAAAAGATAAGATGGTCTGAATCTCACTTGGCTGCAGCATGTGTAAACCCAGCCATAGTGAAATGGTGCTACCCCTGCCCTGGTCAGCTGTGTGTTATTGGTGGTCCCAAAATAGACCTGGCAACTGAGTGGGAGCCAAGGCTTTTCAAACCCCTTTCTTCTGCTCAGGCTGGCTCTGCTACTGCAGAGGTGGGAGCCAGGAGCAAAGAGGAAAGCAAAAGGTGATCAGAGTCCAGTTTCTGGATTCGAAGGCAAAGAGACCAGGTTTCCCAAGCAATTCACTAGGCTGGACCAGGACTAAGAGCACTGTGTCAGCCCTGTAGAAGTCTTGAGGCTCAGACACCAAAATCCTTCTAAGCTGAGACAGTTGGCTTGCAGAGATATGCAAAGAGGCATCTGCAAACATCCCTCAGCTGGTGCTTAACCCTTCCCTGCTTGGAAAACAGAAATTTTCTGTTTAAAGAGGAAGATGGGGTGGGAGGTTGGAGGTTTCCACACCTTTGGGTGAGGAAAATGGGAAAAAATTATCTGTGTCAGTATTTTCTTCACTAATTTCTTTTGCCAACAACAGCAGTTAAAGTTTCACTTTGTTATTCTCACAGATCTTCACCCTTTTCTTTTTTTTTCCCACAGATTGACAGCACGCTAGGGCAGGAAAGCTTCTACCCAGAGATGCAAAGGCAGAAGCGAAACAGTAAGTACACAAATGTATGGTAACAGAGGAGGTTTCTAGTAGGTCAAGGGTGAAATCACTGTTGGGGACAGCATCTCTTGATGTACTGAGCTGGGAACATCAAGGACGAGGTGTAGTTGTGGTTTAACCCCAGCCAAGCACCACAGTGCCATTTGCTCACTCTCCCTCAGTGTGATGAGGAACAGAATCAGAAGGATAAAGTGAGAAAACTCATGGGATGAGATAAAGCCAAGATAATCCTATAGGCTCAGTCTGTGGTTGGCAACCCATCAGCTTACTGATTCTAAGGAGAGATGGGATGAGACAGCTATTTTATGAATATATCATGTTATTTGTGTCAGCTGTCCTATGCTCTGACACCAAAGAAATCTGGGAACAGGAGCAGCATATCTGCTGAGTGGGAAGCAAGATTCCCTAAGCAGAATGCCAAACTAAGCTACCATTAAATAGCAACAAAGACCCCAAATGTTAAACTGGAGGCCATCAATTTGTGATTTACCCTCAAACACAGCTTTGCAGTCTCATTCTATTTCTCTTTCAGTGCTTATTCTCGACCTCCCCTTCCCGGAGTACACTGTTGACATTGAAGTAAGCCTGAAGGATTCATCTTATCTGGGGCAAATCAGAGACTATTTCAAAAACATCAGTCTTCCAATTAATATTTCAAATGTACAAGCAACAGTTTCAAACATCAGCATTACAACAGGTGAGTTGGTTATTGATTTGTTTATTCTGGATAATGTGGGGTTTTGTCAGCATTTGATGTCTCCCACTTTTACCACCCATCACGCTTTGGAATCAGCAAAATTTGAACCTTCTCTGCTCCTGCTGAAAGACCCAACAAGGCCGAAGCTGTAGCACACAACAACATATTTGTTATCTGTTTCTCACCACTCCTTTTTATATAATGTTGGCATTAGGAATAGCTCTGAATGCTTTTCTTTTCCTAAGGAAGGGACAAAGCCAGAGGAAGCCTGAGCCAAAGGATTTTGCTCCAGTTTGGCTAACAAGCAGTCTGAGTTACTTTCAAATTTCAGGAAGCTGTGACAGCAGTTATCAGACTGTTTACTTCCCTCCTCCTGTTTTTGGAACATAGATGGCTCTAAGAGGCTGTACTCTGACCCTGACAGAGACGGACTGCATGAGATAGAGCTCACTTAACCTATTCTTACAGGGCAAGATATGAGACAGGTTTTATTGCATGAGTTGTGGTTGTGCAACATCACATCTGAGTAATACAGCAAAGCATATACAAACACACCAAGCATTTACAGCAGAGGAGATTTGATACCTTCATATCACTGAGCCATAAAGCAGCAAAAGGAAGTGTTCAATAGTTCCCAAAACAACATGCAAATACATCTTACAAAGGCCTTCAGGCTCACGTGTAATGCGTGAAAATCACTTTGTTAATATCTTACTTTGCCACTGACACATTAAGAGCAGAAAAAGTTACAATGATGTGCTCTCTTTTTTTCTTTTTTTTGAAGGGGATTGGGGGGTGGGTTTTGGGGTTTGGTTTGTTTGTTTGTTCGGGGGCTTTGTTGTTGCTTTCATTTTGTTTTGGTGAGGTTGGTGTGTTGGTTTGTTTTGGCTGGTTTCTTTTTTTTAGTTCTTTAAAGCTCTTAGTGATAATGTTACCTTCCCTCGCACAGCATCTGCCAGGGGACAGAACAACACAACAACTCATTAGCTACCTGGACTCTGAATAATCTTGCTTTAAAATCTTTAAAAGCCTATACACTTGCTTTCAGCTCAGGTGACATAAAAATATCCAGTCAGAAAAGTATTATGGTACCCTGGCCAGTATGTCTGGTAAATTTTTAGAATCAGACTTCCCATCTCCATTCAGCTGTTTAAAAGTAAATGATCAGACTTTTCCAGTGGTTGTGCCAGTCTGGTTCCCATTTCTGGTTAGTCATTTACAATTAGTAAAATTTGCAAGGAGTCAGATCATCATTTTGGCATCATTCAAGTGAACTCAAAAGAAGGGCAACATTTTGAGATCCCTGTCATGAAGCCACAGAAAGGTAAGTATTTATCTTGCAATAGCTGTGCCCCATTTACCACTCTCATGGTATTTCTCTGTCTGTCTGACTCCAGTCTGCCTGCCCAGGGGTGAGAATAGCAGCTGCTGTTTCTGTGAAAATGGATATGCCTGGCCGAGCACAGTGTGCAGTGATGTGATGCCTTGCCCTTCTCTGAGCCTGGGACCAGCCCTGCCCTGTGGCTACATGCAGAAATTGCCTTTCTATGGACCCTACTGTGAGCCCCAGACTGAAGGTAAGGAGACACAGGGCAGAACTTCATCGCTGTACAGCTCACCTGCTGCATAGAGGTCAGAATAGTGATAAAAGGTGTGATAAAAAAACACATTGAGACTGAGCTGGCGACCACACAGCCTGTGAATGTGAAAAGTCTGCAGAGATGGTCTAAAGATCTTCTCCTTGTGATATGGGCCCACCTTGACCCAAACACTTGCAGATATTTAATTGCATTTGAAGCCCCAACTGCTGGAGTCACTCCCATTCCTCTTTGGGACTTTCAGCTTTTGCTGAGCAAAGGAAGTTCCATCTCATCAGATTTTCAACAGATCTTCACCTCATAAGCATTGTTTTTGATTATTTTGCATTTATTTTTATGTCTTTCCTTACAGAGTCATGTGGTATGGGACAGCGCATTGTAATTTATATGTCAGTCAAACTTGACTCAGACTTCCAGGACGATCTCAAGGATTCTTCCTCTGTGTTATACCAAAAATACAAAGCAGACCTTGAAGAAGCGGTAATGGCTTTAGTTTTTCATCTCTGAAGGTCAAGAGCCCCCTAAGAAATATGGTGTTTACCCCAAGTGCAAGGGTGGCCTGTCAGTGTCTCTGTGGGGAGCTGGGAAGTGTGCAGCAGTGGGAGCTGCAAAGTGGGCCAAAGCTGACTCCACTGATGGCAATGAAAATATTCCCATTCATTTTAATACACTGGGAAGTATTTAGGAATCTATTGTATATAAAGCATGAAAAAAAAATCATATTGATGGTCCTAGCTTAAATCCATGTGGATATGCATGGAATGAAACCACAAACAGAAATGTATTCCCATGACACCAGGAGAGCACCAGGCCTGTGGTATCAGATATGCTACATGTCCTTACTCACATCCAGAATGGAGAGTTTCCTATTTTAAGCACATTGCAGTAATACACAAAGGATTTACAACAAGTCACCTGTCTTTGTTTACAGTTTAATGCCAGCTACAGATGTTTACCAGGCTTTGTATCGGCAACAGTAACAGGTTTCAGGTAAGTAAATAATTTCATTCTTTCCTGGAAGACACAAATCTTTCTGTCCAGTCTCAAGGAGACACAAGTCAGCAAAGGTTGCATTCACTCTGCCTAGAATCCACTCCCAGCATGCACACACTGAATAACTGAATAATTGCTGCAAAGCAAAGCCCAACTATGAACATGGAAATGGGATTGTGAGTAGAATTCATCACTGTTCAAAAGTTCAAGAAATATAATCATTCTCCATCCAGATCAGAGCCTTTTATGGAAAAGACTGAGCTCCTCCCAAAGGGGAAAAGGATGCAAATAAACCTAGCACCCAGGCCATGAGGAAGATGAATAGTGCATTGACTCTGGATACAGAAAAAAAAGAGACATTGCTGCTGTCCACACATATTTAAATGCAGCTGCATTTTAGGTTTCTAAGGAAAGTTTACTAGAAATAAACATCAGACAAGGAAGGTGTCACATAAAGGTGTTCTTCTTAGGGAAGAGCTGTAGCACAACTTGTGTAACAGACCAAGTTTTGAGTTCCAAGAGGAGTCTCCACAGGGGAGTCCTGTGAGGTCTTCCCATCCATGCAAGATTGGTCACCACAACATAGAAAACCACTAATATACAAGGATATTTAATTCTGGTGCTCCTCTCATTCTTGTATCTGTTTAGCCCTGGAAGTGTTCATGTGAACTATGAAGTGAGAACAGGAGCAGCAAGCTTCACTCAGCTTGGAGATTCCAACAGAGCTGTACCACAGTTTCTGGATTCATCATACCAGCTAAACCCATTTACCTTTACAAGAGTAATCACTAGTAAGTTTAAAGCTCTCAATACTTTCCTTCAACCTTTACTTTAGTGCTTTTAGCCTGAATCATGTAGCTGCCCTATACTGATGATGATTTGGTACTGGATTTCAAGATATATTTATTTCTTAGCTGTTTCATTTCATCCTCTGTCACCAAAGCTTAGGACGTTCATGAGAGGACCATTAATGCAGTACCTCCCATGAAAAACCAAAGACCTCCAGCTACTCCACTGATCAATTATTGGTTGGACTTGATTATTTCAGGGGTCTTTTCCTGCCTAAATGATTCTAAATGATCTCTGATGTGGTCTGTCCAGGAGGGAGAGATTGAAGACCCTTAATTCACCTCCAGAACTGAGACAGCTCTAAGAATGTCAGGCTGCCAGCGCTTCCTACTCCTTAAAGCAAAACATAAAACTCTTGCAGTTGACATGACAACACATGACCCTTGGCTCCCCTGGTACATTTTCAACACTGCTGCTGGACAGTGTGTTACAATTCAGCTGGTGATCAAGTGCCCTGGAGGTGTTCTGCTCTCAGTGCACCAAGTGCTAGACTGTCTGTCTCAGAGGATTACTTCAACCTGGTTGCTTCTCCTCCCAGCTTATCTAATTAGAAAGTAGTGGTGGTGATAATAATATTTCTAATTCTTTTCATAAAACCTTCTGGAATTTTTAGCTGAGAAATACTAAAAGAATATATTGAGGGGAAAATCCCATGGCCTGTATCAGAGGTGGTGCCCTGAAACTGACATGAAACACCTGGGACCCTTATAAGATGAAAGACACGATAAAGATGTGAGCTGACAGTAATGCAGAATGTTGCTCTCTGTCTTCCAGATCAGACAAACTTCACCGTGAAACCCTCGAACATTTTTGAAGGGGACACAGTAAGACTGACCTGTGAGATAAATTCAACATTTGCCAATGCAACCTGGTATCACTTTGACCAGACCATCACAACCAGCTCGCGGTATTCAATAGAGACAGTTTTAGCGACCAGAAGATCAATTCTTAACATTACCAATGTTACGACGGAGGATTCTGGTACGATTTCCCATTGTTAGAACAGCAGATGTAAATCTTTACTGTGGCTAGTTCTATAAAAACCAAAGATGAATGCAGTGGCTGCATTTACTAGAGGAAATGTGAAAATTACACTGCTCCTCATAATTTTCCTGTTGTTTTCAGTAATGTTCTACATATTGACTGGCATTTACAGTAAGATGTGAAGTGACTGAAGTGATTGTGTATGACTGGGTGTTCAAAGTGACAGGCTTCACTATATCAGGGAAGATGGTAGTGACTGAATGGCTGTGAGGCCTTCCCATCCTTTTGGTGTGGTAACTGGAGGCTGTGGTTGAATTTGTCCTTAATGCCTTTTCTCCCTACACACATGTGACCTAACTAATCAGAGCTCAGAGTTACAGTTCTGCACAGTTAGGGATTTTTGAAAATCAGAAACAGGTAAACTGGCAGCATTTTTCTGGGAGGATCTATCAGGGGAATTATTATGTGTTATCAGAGCTTGGGCTGAAGGTCCCAGTTCTTGTCTTTAGACCATAGATTCTACATTCAACTTCAAAAAGGGTAGCCTGTGACCAAGTATTTGGGCACACATATGTGAGGTAGGAATAGTGGATCCAAAATTCTTCGGACTGGGGATGCCCTGAACCTTGGTGTCTCCACTCCTATGTAAGTGGTCTGGTCACTTGGCTATCCCAGTAGGGAAGGGAAACGCACATACTTAAAATATGTGGGAAATTTGGAGCTCCAATTGCCAATCTCAAAACCAAGCCTGGCTGCATCCAGGGGACTTGTGCCTGAGAGTGTGGCTGATAAAGAGAAAGGGACCTGTGGGTCCTGGTTGATGACAAGTTGAATGTGAGTCAGCAGTGCCCTGGCAGCCAGGAGGAACAGCCATGTCCTGAGGGGGCATCAGGCACAGCATCACCAACTGGACAAGGGAGGAGATTGCCCTGCTCTGCTCTGGGTTGGGGAGGCCTCACTTCAAGTCCTGGGGGAAGTTTTGGGCACCATAATACAAAAAAGGCATCAAGCTGTTGGAGAGAGTCCAAAGGAGGCCACAAGGATGGTGAAGGGCCTGAAGGGGAACCTGTATGAGAAGCAGCTGAGGTCACTTGGTCTGTTCAGCCTTGAGGAGACTGAGGGGAGGCCTTATTGTGGTCTTCAACTGCCTCATGAGGGGAAGCAGAGGGACATACAGATCTGTTCTCCCAGGTGACCAGGGACAGGACTCAATGAGGTGGCATGAAGCAGAGTCAGGGGATGTTTTGGATAAGTGGGAAAAGTTTTTTACCCAGGGGGTGGTTGAGCACTAGAACAGGCTTCCCAGGGAAGTGGTAACAGCACCAAGCCTGAGAGCTCAAGAAGTGTTTGAGTAATGCTCCCAGGCACATGGAGTGACTCTTGGAGTGCCCTGTGCAGGGCCAAGAATTAGGCTCAATGATCCTGATGGGCCTCTTCCAACTCAGCATATTTTGTGATTCTGTGAAAAATACTCTGCTCTGCTTGGTAATGCCTTCTGAGCAGCTTAAGAGCCTTCACTCCAGGGCCAGTTCTGGTGGAGTCCACCCTGGGCACCACTCCGTCACTCATTCTGCATAGGAACCTTTTTACCATGACATACTGCTGCCAGAAGGACTATGGGCGATGTACAGATCCCAAAAGCACCTACTCAGCCAGATTTGAAATATTTTGCTTTGAGAACACTGAATTTGAGTACCCATTAACAGTGAATCCTAATCTGGATACATTTGGCACCAGGTGACCTGAAGGTACATATTGATCAGCAAGTAGCAGAGCCACTGCAGAGTAGGGACATGTGAAAGTTAGATGTGGAAGTAGCTCCTAATTCCCAAATAGAGGTAAACTCAGCAAAAATTGTTGTTTATGCTTTACAGGTTCCTATAGTTGTGTGTTCATAATGAGCAGTCTGTATCACACAGAGATACACAATGCCACAGAAACAATATCCGTCTTTCTGCTACATGTCACTCCAAATTTTGAGGACGCCGATGTCACATGTAACAGTCCTGAAGTGCAAGCAAAGGGTTTTCTGCTGTCCTGTTGCATTGACAGACCCTTAATTTCACTTAAGGTTTCCTGGAAAGTAAATGGAACAATCAACATTACAGGTAAGCTTAACAAAAGGTTGTCTTTCACCTGCTAGGTTTGTTCATTGCTCAGAGGTCTCCTCCTAAGTGGCTGCCCCAAAGTCCTAGGATGAATACAGGCTATGCTCCAAAGGTGTGAGTGGCAGTGGGAGGGACAGACTCTGTATGTGTTGTGCAGGCGCCGGTGGGGTTTCAGATATCTCCATACACTGATGCCTTAAACTGTGCCATCCTGGTTGATAACAGCTGCCTGGACCAACAGCACACCAGTTTCATCCAAAAAGCTTATTTCTGCCTGGTCTAATTTTGAGAGCAAGGATGAGTGCATCAGTCTATACTGCTGTCTCTGGAGTCACCCTTGGGGTTCAAAGACCTTTCATGTACCACATATTGAGATTTGGCAGCCAGGAGGTACAGCTGAAACAGCTGTAGTACAGATAAATATGAGCACTGTTTGCCTCTTCACCTGTAGCCATGATACATCACATGCCAGTTGAATCAGAGGCATCCCGTAAGGCTTTCCAATATAAAGAGTTAATAAGGCACCAAGTAAATGTGCTACCAAGAGCTACAAAGTAACAAGAACAGAACTGCTCATAAATGTCTATGAACCATCACCCTAAATGGTCTATTGCCCTCTTAATATTTTATGAGTATGAAGTTACTGTTTATTTTTAACTATTGGCTGTAAATGAAACTTAACAGAAAGCAGGACAGCAACATGAGATAAAATCTTCAAAGCTCATGCACGCAATCACTTCCACAGAGGACAGTTACCAGAGTGCAGCAGTGCTTGAAGGAAGAGGGGATCCTGGCCTACTGCTATGGGCTGTTTTTCCCCTAATTCCCTGTGGTCAGGCTTTCCCCCAGAAACTCTGCTCTGCTCTCATATCAGCTGCACTGTCAGCTGCAGCCTGGGACAGCTTCAGTGCTCACAGCTAAACCAGCACTCTTACGATTTTAAGTTGAATGACTGTCAAGTACCTCCACATTTTTATTTCAAAATTGAACAACATTAAAATCTTCAGTGTTTACTCCTGTTTTACTTACTTTTACTCACCTTAAATATCACAGATAATGAGGTTAGGCTTAACAAGGATACTCTTCATTTTGGTTGACTCTGAGATTTCCAAGCAGTGTTGTTGCGTTCTGACTGGTTTTGGCAAGAAGAATCTCAGCACAGAGCTGGGTGCTGCCACTCTGTGAGTGTTGGCAGAGGAAAAGATGTGAATGAACTTCAACAATGATGAGTTAAAAGTACCATGATGTCAATTACATACAAATTCATGAGGGTTTCCATAGCTGGAGTAATTGCTTGTGCTTTCCAGAGGTATTTTTGGACATCCACAGCCCTTCAAACAATGCTTATTTCTCTCTAGGAACATCCATCTTGAATGGGAACTGCACTGAATACCTGCTCAACATCAGTGAGTCCCTGTGCCCACCTGAGAAGTCAGGTGCAGTGACCACATACACCTGTGAGCTGGAGACTGGACACGGAGCCAGGCACGCTCGAAGCATCCGAGTCACATACCTGCGGAAAGGTGAGGGGCAGGGACTTGTGACTGAACAACAGCTCCTTAATGCATAGATGGCCTCTGTGGCACACAGAATCTGCAGGAAAATGATTAAAAGTAACTCTCTCTAATGCAACTTCTGTCCTGTGTTGTCTCAGCCCACATAACAATATCTTCAACCACAAACTCAACAGTTTCCGAGGGATACGGGTTCAATGTAACATGTGAAAGTGATGTGAACAATTATGACAGCATCAGTTGGAAAATCCAGTCTGGAAATAGCACAAAAACAGTAAACTGTGATATGTGCATCAAAAACAGCAAATTCCCAGCCACGTCTGTGCTCACAGTGAAGTCTGCCTCGCAGGACTGGAGAGGTGAGTGAATATGGTCTTATTGGCTACAAAGGCAATGAAATCTCTGTACCAGATCATTTACAGCATCCCTAGCCCTGAAATTCACTGTGCAGCCTGGACACAGTAAATAAAAAGCCCCACAGTTAAAATTATAAGTGTCAGAGGAGAGCAAGGCTTGATGTTGCCAACAGCACTGTACCTGCTCAGTGTTCATGACTGTGCAAAGCTGAGGAGCACTTCTGTGGGCTGAGACATGGTTTTGTATCACTTTTTTTAGGCACCTACATCTGCACATTCTCCCAGAAAAATCTGGAGAGTTCTGCCAATATGACCATCGAAGTGATTTCCTTGCCCCTGAAGCAGAACATCCTGGTAGACCCCATTGCAACATCGATACAGTGCCAAGTGCCACATGCCCTCGAGTGCTGCATAAGTGCAAAGACCGTGAGAGACTACAGGGTTACATTTTGGGTTCAACAAAATGAATTTCAAGTTGGTAAGACACAATAAACTTCCAGAATCATTAGTTTCACTCTGTGTCATAACCCAGTCTCTGGGTTTTTTTGTTTTCAGTTAGGTCTGTGTAAACAAGTTATACTTATTGTTTTCATGAAAACCCAGGAGCATTTCTGAGGGTCCAGAAAAAGGAAATAGATTCTTTTAGGATGGTGAGCATGCCTGGGGAATATGGCTGGGATTAATACTGAACTGAAGTCACTGTTGTAGTGATAAATACATAATAGGTAAACTCAATTTGGTTTGACTTGCCAGGCAGGGAGAAGGGAGCATCCTGACCTTTCTTCAGATTGGAAATTGCTAAACTCCTTTTATTTGCTTTTCTCTTCCATTCTGCCACTTTTTAAAATGAGTGCAGAGAAAACATTACTTAAGAAAAACTACTAGTTCATGAAAAATGAGTAATCCATTAAGAATGCAATTCAAAAAATGACTCCATTTTCTTTGAGGATACAGGGGGCATGTCTTTAACAATACAAAAGCCTATGCTTCTATGTCTTCAAATTTAGGACAATTCTACAACTTCCCTGACATGTTTTTATATACTATAAGTTTTCAAGTGAGTTGTTTTTTATATACTAGAATTTTTTGAGTGAGTTACTAAACAGTTAACTTGGAAAAAAAACCCAAATACGATCTACCAAAAATAACTCAGGAAACATGCAGGAGTGCAACAACAACAGGCTGAGGAGTAAAGCAGGTGGAGACTGAGGAGGCCTTCAGTAGCTAAGAAAAAGGCAAGGATATTGTTGGAAAAGTCTGTAGCTGGAGACTCACCCTCAGGCACAGGCATTCTGAAAAACAGTGGGAGTGTGGCACAGATCCTGAGTTCAAAAGAACCGTATCAGAACAGCAAAACAGTATCCCAGCCTAAATAAAACACCCATGGTAAAGGCAGGACGAGTATTCTCAAAAACTATTTTCAAAACAAATTTCGGTAACTGCACAGTTAAGAGGGTTTGAGGAGGATTTGCTCATACACCAGTAAATGAAATGGTATTGATCATGCAGCAGCTGCCAGATTTATTACAGAGGGAGTAAGACACAGAGATCAGCACATAGAGAGGGAGCTTTTTCACAAAGGAAAGTTGTTTTTTTTTTCTAGTACACACAGAAAAGAAAGTTTTGCCAATGCTTTCTGCTGTTTATAATTGATTGACTCCAAATCTATGTTAACCTGTCTTCATCCATCCATACAGAGAAAAAGAAAAAAGAAAATTTGCTTTGCTACGTGTACAATCACACAGAAAAAGAATGTAAAGAAGATCCAGTGGACTTAGTGGCATATTGCAGGTTTGTCAACCGCATCGGACAGAGAGTGGACAGTGAACGTATAAGTCTGCACTTGCTACCTGGTAAGGAAAAAAAGTTACTGTTTATAGCTGTTATATAGGACATCTCAACATCTTAGTTAAATCAGGTGCCACAAATTCATCACCAGTGACATCTAACAGGAACGGCTTTTTGTTATCCAAGATGTTTTATCTCCTTTTCTTATTGGAAATTTTTACACACAGAGGAAAATATTGGTTTTGATGTAATTAAAAAAAATAAATAGACAAGATGTGTTGTCTTTGCTGTAGTTGAGAGTGGTCCCAGTATGTTCCAAAGCAGTGACAATTTAATCACTACTGCAAGCTGCACCACCAAGCTTCACCCCCTGTGTTAAATGTGGTCATGCTGCTCCCAGCTTGCACCAACAATTTAGCAAGGATCAAAGACTGTGGTGCCTCATCTGGCTCAGGAGGGCAGCCTGTGGGAGAGCATTTCCACTTTGAACACAAGAAGGGCAACCTCTGTGAGGTGCTGCAGAGACCAGGGCAGCTTCCAGTCAGCCCTGCAGGGAATGTTTGGTAATTAGAATTCAGCATTGCTAAATCCAGCTTTGATGTTCTGTTCTGACAAGAGTTTGGATATTTCAGCTCTTTTATTCTAAATTGGAAAGGAAGAAATATTGGACATCCCCCGATGCAGAAATTTTCTTTTTTCCACAGCTGTGGTACCTACAGTTGAATCACTGTATCTGCCAGATTTCACTCTCTTAGGCAATAAATATGCAGACCCTTTAATTATTTTAATCACTTTAATCAGCAGACACTTACTGATATGACTAAGCCAATCAAAGACAATTAGCAACACTCATTGCTCATCAAAAGGTGTTGAAGCCTCACTATCAAGATCTTAATGAATTTGCTGTTAGTCCTACAGCAGTATTGAGTACCTTAACAGAATAAACTTTGTATGAATTATTGTTCGTTTAATGGCCAATATAATCTCACTCCAGGTCTGTCTAACCTTGTAATCTAACAGATAAATCTAAGTCTTTGGATGTTGGTTTGTTGATTTGATTCAGTACTCAAGAATCAGAGCTTTATTAGATTTCCTTTTTAATTTCCTGATTCACAGAAATTGGGAATCTGAGACATATACATCCTGAAAGATCCTAATTAATGAAGACAGTAAACTGAAATCCTAATTTAAAGATCTTTGAAGAGATCACAAGTTTTGTGGGGGTAATTCATTCATCTCCCTGCTTCTTATTTTCTGTCTCTGTCTCCTCTCTGTACAGTTAAGAAAATTTCCTGCTCAGACAAATTGGGCATTGGAACAGAAGGGGCCATATTAATAAAGCCATGCTGTGATGTAAAAAATCCAGCAGGTTTTACTCGAGGCAATATAACTTACCAGTGCATCAACAGCGTATGGATTGTTTCAAGGAATGACTGCTTGTCTGGACCAATAAATGACCTGCTGAGTAATGCTGAGGTAAAACTCGTGGGTTTGTAGAGGTTGGGGTGGGGAGGTGGGTGCAAAGAAAAAGAGCAAAAGTGTTGGTCGCATGATTTTTGCTTATCAGAATCTAAAACATATGAAGCATTTAAATGATTCTTTTAAAAGATATGAAGAATGTTTGGCTCTATTTACACCAGGCAGCAAAAGAGCCGAGGCCCCTCCTGGGGCCTAGAGGGCCTAGAGGGCCTGAGGCACTGCATGGATAATGTCCATACACATGAATGCTCTGTCTCCCAGACAGGGTGACCTTGTCCATGGCATCCATAAGGAGCAGTTGCTGGCCTGGGGTGTTTCCTGAGCTGTGCTCAGGCACAAGCCCAGAGCATGTTACAGAGCACACCAACAGTAAGAACAACTCCAGGCCACTGCCCAGCCTCATCCCCAGGCCCTTCCTACAGTGCCCATGCCCTTGGCCACTGCACTGAGAGATGGTTGCCAGGCCTTGGTTTTCAGCCTTGGTATCATCCCACAGTGCTCTTCCTACCTACAAACCATCCAGAGTCACCTTTCTCTCAGTGAGGTCTGAGGATGTCACACAAGTGATGTGCTGTTATCTTCTGTTCCAGTCCTTGGTCAACAGCCCTGAGTCAAAAGTACAACTACCCTCCTACCTTGCAGAGCTTAAGGAACAGACAAAAAAGGAGCTAACCACAATAAACAATTCTTCAGCAAACCTAGGTGCAATTGTTACCATCCTGGATATGGTCTCCTCTATCCCAGTAGAGGCAGAGGAGGTCACTATGCAGGTAAGGTTTTATTTTAAGTCCTATCTATACCTACCAAGCCCTTTGGCCCCTTTTGTCACAGGGGATGATCTCTCTGAAGAAGTTTCATACTTGCTTAGGATCAAGATCAGGAAAGTGTTAAGTGAATGAGATGAAGTGACAAAGATTCAGAGGAGTTTATGAAAACTCAAGATGATGAGGACAAGGAGTCTATGCATGAAAGAGACATTGCTGTAAGCTTAGCAAGTAGAAACACATGGATATGTCCAGCATTTTAAGACAGGAAAGGACAAGGGGTGATGGATAAAAAATTAGACATGGGCCAGCACAGTGCCCTGGCAGCCCAGACACCCAAACATGTCCTGGGCTGCTTAACAAGGAGTGTGACAGGCAGGTCGAGGGAGATGATTCTGTCCCTCTACTCTGCTCTGGTGAGATCCCACCTGGAGCACTCCATACACCTCTGGGGTCCTCAGGGCAAGAAGGATGTGGACATGCTGGAGTGGGTCCAAAGGAGGGTCACAGAAATGGTCAGAGGACTGAAGCAGGTCTCCTATAAGGACAGCCTGAGACAGTTGGAGTTGTCCAGCCTTGAGAAGAGAAGGCTCAGGGAAGAACTTACTGCAGGTTTTCAATACTTAAAGGGGACGTATTAGAAGACTTTTTATCAGGGCCTGTAGTGACAGGACAAGGACCAATGGTTTAAACTGAAAGAGGGCAGATTTAGATTATGTATTAGGAATAAATTGTTTGCTGTGAGGACATTAAGGCACTGGAATAGATTTACTAGAGGAGTTGTGGATGCCCCAAACCCTGAAAGTGTCCAAGATCAAGCTGGATGTCCCTTCCTCCTGGAAGGGAGGTTGGACTGGATGACCTTCAAATGTCAAAACCATTCTATGATTCTATGAGTAGAAGTAGGAATAGAAAAAAAAAAGTGAAATAGGATTAGGGAGAGTAAACTCCAGGAACCATGATCAAGCGAGGAGAATAAGTTGGATGTAATAACAAATGAATAACAAAAGAAACCTTAGAAATAATTGAGACTTCACTTGATTGTGAAGTCCAGAGGAAAAACACTGCTCTTCTGAACAGAAAAGTGCAAAAAGGCTTGATGGTTTGTAGATAGAGAGCCCTCCATGAGATACCAAGAAATCCAGGACAGCACAAACACTGAGAAAGAAAGGAAAGAAAGCTGGAAATTTGGTAAAAATACCAAATAATATATATAAAAATAGTCACATAGCTCTGCTTTTGGAAACCTTAACTTGCAAACAGAGTATGCATAGGGTTAACAACTGAAGACTTCACAAGGACTGAGCAAAATAAGAAAATGCTGGGCTTTTTCAAAAGGCACTTCTAGGATCACATAAATTACCATCAGAAACAACAATTAATTGTGTGGGATTTCAGTAACTGCATTATTCTGTTGTCATTCCAGAATTTTCTATCCACAGTGGACTTAATTGTTAATGATTCCACAACTAAAGCTTGGGAAGACCTGAATAATGAGAAGACACAAAAAAGCTCTTCGTTACTTAAGTCAGTAGAAAATTTTTCCCTTGGCCTCCAACCAGTTAATAACACCATTCCTTCTGTCTCTGCAAACACCGTTCAGCTCCAAGGGATAGTTGTAAAGGAAAATAGCAACACAGACTATTACAAGGACTTCAATGATAACAGTACAGAAAACCTCACAGTCAGTGTGCTCATTAGTGAAACTGAAATCCAGACTCTGACCCAAAACTCAACCATTATCAGTGTGATGTACTCAAAACTTGGACATATTTTGCCCCAGAATACATCTGAATATGTGAACGGTTTATTGATAACAACAACTTTGAGCAGCAACAGGAGCCAGAAGTTTGATGTTAATATGACATTTGCCAAGAAAAACTTGTCTCTAAAGATGCCCAAGTGTGTCTTTTGGAACTTCACACTCAACAATGGCAGTGGGGACTGGGATACTCATGGCTGCACACCCACAGAGTTAGGGCATTATGTCACTTGCTCCTGCAATCACTTGACATCATTCTCCATCCTGATGTCACCTGATAGATCCTCTGAGCTAACCTTTGAAGATTATATTTCCTACATTGGCCTGGCCATTTCAATCGTGAGCTTGGTGGTCTGCATCATAATTGAATCCTTGGTCTGGAAGTACGTGACAAACAACACAACCTCCTATATGCGCCACATCTGTATTCTCAACATTGCTACATCCCTGCTGATTGCTGACATTGGGTTCATTGTCACTGTCTCCATCACTGATCAAAACCAGCAGATGAGCAGAGACGTCTGTATCATGGCCACCTTCTTCATCCATTTTTTCTACCTGTGTGTCTTTTTCTGGATGCTGAGCCTGGGCCTCATCCTTTTCTACAGACTGGTGTTCATCTTACACAACACGAGTAAGACTGCTCAGAAGGCGGTGGCATTCTTCCTGGGATATGTGTGCCCCTTTGTCATTGCAGTCACCACCATCGCTGTCACACTGCCAAAGAACAGTTACACGAGAGAGGATTTCTGCTGGCTCAATTGGACGGACAGCAAAGCTCTCCTGGCCTTCGTCATACCTGCTTTGATCATTGTGGCCATGAACTTGTTCATTGCTGCAGTTGTTATAATAAAAATACTGAGGCCAACTATTGGGGATAGGTCAAGCGGGCAGGAGAGGAAATCTCTGTTTCAGATTGGCAAAAGCGTGGCCATCCTGACACCACTGTTGGGCCTCACCTGGGGTTTCGGCCTTGCCACCATCATCAAACACAGTCATCGAGCTTTCCACATCCTCTTTAGTCTGCTCAATGCTTTGCAGGTGAGTTGCACACGTTTTTGTTTCCTCTATTGTGATTTAACATAGAGACATTATTGCAGTGCTGTGCTTGGCAGGGCGTAAGAACAGCAGGGAAAAGCTTAAATTTGCCTTACACATCCTTATTGCAAAAGGGGTCTTTGGGAAAGCCACTCCAGGAATTCAGCAGTATTTCATCTTCTCAGCTGCCTTAGCAGATGAGCCAAGTAGATAAAGCTGACCTAAAGATAACTCCCTACTTTGCCAGTAGTTTTGGGATCAACTGCACTGCTGAAGACCAAGAAAACCACCCTGTTATGTTCAAGTGGGCAAACTTAAGCATCCCTCTTCCCATTAATGGTCCAGCTGGAGGAATCATGTTATGCTTTTGTGGCTTCCAATGTAAACCACAAGGAAGTCACCAAGATCAGCTGAGAAGTACTATTGATAAAGAGAAGAACTGACAAAAATACACGATTGAGAGTTTTCAGTCACGATGACTTCTGCAACATATTTAGGTGGCCAGTAGGATCCCAATACAAGGAGATTTCTTAAGGACAAAATAGTTACGTGTACGCGCTCTATAAAGAGAATTTTTAAGATTTGCCATTGCTAAGAATGGCATCAAAACTGTGTTCTTCAAACCAAACTCACTGGCCTTTTTCTTGAAATCTACTAGTTTGCCTGGAGAGCATAGGTAGGACATGTCTTCCATACACAAACATTCCTTCTTCCACATACATTTAGTGCTACAAACTATCTGTCAGTTTGTAGACCAGATCAACACAGAATTTAAATAGACCAGGCCTGGGGAACTGCCAAAGTCATGAGCAGTCCACTATGTGATATGCAGTTAGAAAATAAATAGTTTATATAGCACTATGGACAATGTTGGGAGATACTTATAAAATATTGCAATTAAAGATTGGTGTCATCAAAAAGCATGTAATTATCTGTTTCCTAGGGATTATTCATTTTGGTGTTTGGGACTCTCTGGGATAAGAAGGTAAGGATTCCAACTATATCTTACATTATATCAAAATACTGTTGGAATTTGAACATAATTTTCTGTATTTACTGATTGACTAATGTTTTTAACAAATAGATACAAGAAGCCCTGTTGAAGAGGAATTCATCATCCAAATGGAGTTCACAGCAATCAAAGGTTAGAACCTTGACCTAAGAATATGTTTCAGTTACTGCTGCGTAGTATAACATTGTCCAGGGCACTTTAAATTCTGGATTATTGATTAGAGCAAGTCAGAGAGGACACTAACAACACAAACATGATTATATCCCCTTTTTCAAAGTTCATTATTTTCACTATAATTGGTAAAAAATGAGAAGGCAGTTAGTGGACATTTCCTTTAAAGTTCACAAGAAAGAAACTAGAACATGTAACTGAAACTTTTAGTTAGAAAACAGAAAAAATTTTTGGCACTATTATTTATTCACAACCTGAGAGAAAGGGGGAGTTCTTGGGCAATTACTGTTTCAACTTACACTTCTGCATTTATAACACCTTACCAAAAAATGCTAGGATGTATAAGAAACTCAGAATGGTTTGGGTTGAAAGAGACCTTCAAGATCGTCTAGTTCCAAGGCCCACCTCCCCCTTTTCCTGAGCTGCCAATGGTGCTGGCATCACCCTTATATGACAATAAAGCTTGATTTTATATTGGTATCTTAATGGGGTTTATTCAGAACAGCCTGTACAGTTATTGTTAAAAAACTAGGAAGTCAACTTAAAAGCAAGGATAACTAAGGAGATGAGAACATAGGCTCAAAGGAATTCAGGAGTCCATTAAGGTTGAACTGTCAGTTCAGAAGATCAGATTGGATCAAATCACTTCAGTTTCCACAGGAATTGCTGAAGTTGGAAAGTACCCTCAGAGATCATCTTGCACCACACTCCCATCAGAGCATGGTCAGCTAGAGTTCAGAGCTGTGTCCAGTTGGGTTTGAGTAGCTCCAAGGATGGAGACACCACAATCTACATGTGCAGCCTTTCCCTGTGTTTGACCACCCTCACTGTGAAAAAGTTTCATCTTAAATGGGATTTTCTGTATTTCTATTTGTTCTCAAAGCTTCTTGTCCTTCCACTGGGCACCAAGGAGAAAAGCCTGCCTGTGTCTTTACTCTGTCCCAGTCATACAGCCCCAAGTATGTCCTGGCATTTGGTTTGCTCCTCCCCAGGGACAGGAGGACTTGGAACTTCCCTTTGCTGAACTGCATAAGATTCCAGTCATTCCAATTCTCCAGCCTCTTGAGGTCTGAGAATGTGCAAATAAAGCAATATCAAAGTCTTTGATTAAGTTTTTTATATGTGATTCATTTACCTTCTTTCTCTACCACCTTATGATATAGGTGACAATACACAACACTGCCCAATTTCCCCCACTAAAGTACAACTAACTAATGAAGAAGGACTGAACAGAAAAAGATGTATTTTTCACACCTTTTAAAAACGACATCTTTGGAGGAATCCCGTTAAATTCTCAAAGCACTACAGAACCAAAAAAGAAACTTTAGCAGCAAGAGGTTCCTTCCTTCACATCTGGACTGCAGAGAGTTGTGTTCCAATGCCCTCTAGTGTGTCAAGTTAAATTTGCCTTGGATTATCTCAGGCTCTTGGCTATCAAGAACAATTCCTATTCACATAAATTTTAGCTTTTGTGGCTACCCTAATGGCCATACTGGCACAGATAAAAGAACAGGATCCCGTACTGCCTGTTAGGACAGGCTCTGGAGCCTAAGCCATCTCCCCGGCCAAGAGTTAGAGACAAGCAGTTTGTGCCCTGTAGTTTCTATTAAAGTTGATCTCCTGCATCACCACCATAAACATGCAAATATGTGAACTTGATAGCTCACAAACATCTAGCTTTGCCTTCTGTGGATTGTTTGCTCGTACTACTGAAACAAAGTTTATTGGAACCTTTTTTTTTTCCTCTTTAAAATGGGGCTAGAAAGCTCTTTGACAAAAAGCAATTTTCTCTCTTTCAGACATCCTCCCTGATCCTGGTGACACCAATGCTTGCTATGAGCTACCCATTTTCAAGAACCTTTAACAACTTATGTGGGAAAACAGGTATGTGACAAAATATCTCCCTTACTGAAGCACAAACAAGGTTTGGCCTTCATTCTTGCTCTCAGGGTCTGTCTACCCTGATATCCATCTATCTGTTTGTCTCTCCTGGCATCCATAGATGGTTTCTAGTCTTCTAATGCAAAGGAACTGCAACAAGTCAATGGTAGCATAATGCTAGCAGCAAAATTGTCTATCTCTAAAATAATTATTGGATGTTTCACCAATTCTATACCCCACTAAGTGAACTTTGTTTTGAGCTTGAGATCACAGCTCTGTTCATCCCTTATTCATGTGCTCTTCACCACCTTGGAACTGTATTTCTTCAAAGATTCTCTGGCTGTCATTTTGTGGACATTACCATTCCAGTTATGATTTTATCTTGCAAAAAGCATTCCTGGAAATAACATGTAATTTCTAAATGCCCAATCTTTGTATCCACACATTGTTCAGACAAGATAGTGACACTTGGGTCTTAGCTTAGAGCCTTGTGGCCATAAGAGGGAGGGAGCTGGGACTCATCTCAGGAGCCTGTGGATGTGTTGTGTTCTGGCTGTGTTCCCATGCTATAGGAGCAGTACTAAGTGCCTCCATTTGTGTGAGAAAACCATTGCTCTGTGGCACAGTTGGCAATTCAAGCTGAAACATCCTGGCTGTGTCACCAAACATGCTGAGTTCTGTGGTTCCTGGTTTTGCTGTAATCCAGGTAGTACCAGGGCTGCAGGGCAAGGCAGAGCCACCTTGGCCACCAGCACAGGTGTCACTGTCCTTACTTTGCAGTGACAACATCCCAGGCTCTCTGTCCTTGTCTAACATCTGTGCTTTGTTTTGCAGGCAAATACAGAGTATCTTCTTCAGAGCCATCCACCTCTTCCACTGAAAATACTTCCAAGGCATATTCCTTGCTTAACTGAAGCATTGTCAATGCTAAACCATGTCACTCTGAAAGGACCTCTTCCAAGACACACACAAAAAGTACCTGGGAGTTACCAGGAAATGGACTGCTTCATTTTGACTAAACTGTGCCTTGGTGAATTCTTCTGGAATAATCATTTCTGGTTAAAGTGTAAGGCAGGGAAGCTGAGAGAGGTGGAATTTTACAAGGTCTGCCAATCCCAGAAGAGATGACAAGGACTTGAAGGCCTTCATGTGCAAGAAAAGACATTGGGAGTGAAGAATTCTCAGCCCTCAAGTGGGTGCTTAGCACTGTGCAGTACTGAGACTGAATTGCTGTGCTTCACACAGTTGTTGTCCAGTGGATTTGGTATTTCCCCAATCAACTCTCTGAATGAATTTAAAGGCCTGTGTAGATACACAGGTACCTCACAGCTTCTCTCCTGCCCTAATATTAGAGTCTGGAAGGGCCATAGTGGTTTCCATTTCCTATTTAAGACTTTCTGGAACCATAAATACCCAACTGAGAAGGCCCATTTCAGATCTTCACTTTTGACTTACATTAAAGGAAGGCCATGATGATTCCTGTGTGGTCTTCTTTCAGATGGAAAGACTGAAAACTCCATGTGGCACTTTTTTGAAGAAAAGGAAGCTTTATGCCCCTAACAATATTTTTCTTTCCCTTGATATGTTATGTGGTAAGAGAGAGATGGTTGCTGCCCTCTGCCACAGAGGGGACTGCATTTATTTAATGCATAGTAGTGTTAAGAATGCAAGGAGTTCCTTGTGTAAAGTCTGTATGTTTGGGTCTTCTCTCAGAGGAGAAACACACTTGAAGGACTCAGAGAATAAGCTCTGTAGAGAATATAAATCACCATGTGCCAGGCAGGATGAATGGTTTTATATAAATTATTGCTCTAACACTACACTTGTGGAACCATTTATTTCAAGCTTGTACACCTTTAAAGGCAGGACTCCTGTCTTGAAAAGAACCTCAAAAGTATTTATAATGCACACAAATGTTACAAAATTTAATGTACAATGTGGTAGAATCATGAAGATTTAGATTTGAGGTCAATATCAAATGCTGCAGCCAGGCAGTACAGTTCCATTTGACAGTCAGAGAATCAGGCCTGTGTCTGCCAGCAGTGAACCTGTTCCTGGAACTTTGGGGTGAATCAGGATGGAAAACTGTTCTCTACAGTTAGAAGCACTTCTGATGGTTTGGTATGGGCAAGGTGGTGCGGACAAGAGTTTATGAATTCTGTGTAATAGCTAATTAGTATCAGTAAACCAGCACAGCCCCAGAGAAAGTGAGTGACCATGTACCGACTTACATTAGTATCTGTACCCTTTAGAATTCTTGAGCACTTTTTGTAGGAACATTTCCAGAATCTTAATACATGTGTTTTGGTGTGATTTTTAACAGTGTTTTGAGAGGTTCAACCAGTTATTTAATCTAAGTTTGAACCGTGGCTAAGAGTAAATGCATAGGCTTTCAGCACTGCTGCTTGCTATGGGATGAAGAAACAAAACTTTCAAAAAACACACAAGAAAGGCAGTGTACGAATTTACATCAGACAGCAGCTCTACATAACACACTTTAATTGCCATATTCCTCAGAAAAAAAAGCAGATTGCTGCCAAGCTGTTGGCAGAGCTTTTCATCCATATGATGACTGGTTTTCTCCAAGTTATATTCATCGTTTTGAACTGAAAATGGGTATCTTATGAACCAGGTTGAAATTTGTCCCCCCTGCATTTTTTTATCTTCTAGCCATCATGGAAATGAGAACAATAGTTAAGACAATGGTTCCAGCAATTCCACCAATCGACATTCCCAGGATGTTCCCATGGACCTGCCTTGACTGACACCTCTCACCAGTGAAGAAGAAGGCTTGTCCTGATGGGCACCTGGGAAAACAAAGCACAGATTCAATGGATCAGGAGCCTTGTCATGCCCTCATCCCGAGGTCCTCACATTCACTATCCCAGATGAGCAGTTACCATTGGAGGGGTTCATGTTACAACATTCCCACTTTGTCAGACTAATTACACACTCTGGAAGCACCACAGAATGGGGTTTCTTTGCTTTATGCAAAGAAACCTGCCCTCCTGGCTGCCTGTAGGAAGTAGTAACGGTGGTAAAGTATTTTGTTTCTACTATTCCTTGAAGACCTGGTGTCTTAGACCTCTGAGGTCTGTAGCTCTGAATACTTTTTAGCTGCATCACTTGAAGAAGAAAGTCAGGGCAAGGAGGGAGGAGGTCTGTGGTACCTGCAGCTTGCTTTTCCTCTCATATTCACACAGACTCCATCATTCTGACATGGGTTTGGGTCACATGGGTCTGGCAGATAAGGCAGCCGGTCTTGAACGGGCTCCATGTCCTGGGCTGCTCTCTTCTGCCTTTCAAGAACAAGACCTTCCGAGAGGGCAGATTGCACAGGTTCAACAGGAACTTCAGTGTTATTGAGGTGAATTATATCTTTAAAAAAAGGAAAAAGACATCAGAATCAGTGAATGATGCTATATGTAGCATGCCTCACATCAGGGGCTCACAGCATGCTTTCTGGACCAGAGGGTGTTATTTCTTCATTTTCCCTTTACAGAGCTCTTGCTGTACCACAAGTTCTGTGTATTTAAAGCACAAGATAGAAAATAATACTGAAATTACAGAAACCAGTTAGGTAAATCTGTGATGTTCTGTGAGACTGTTCTATTTGGATGCAAACACAGTGGGGATGGCCTTTAGTATGTTCCGTGCTTAGAAATGGGCATAGCTACTGGTCAGGGTGCTTAAAGGTGTCTAAGAGGTTCACATTTCAAAACTCAGTGCCATTTAGATACCTCTTACCTCACAATCACTTTAGTCAACCTCACCCACTTGACACTAGGACATAGAAATGCTTTTTAAAGTTGATCTCCATTAGAAGAGATCTTGGAGACAGGTGTCAAGATTTATTTGAATGTATGAAAATAGAAGAAATCACCTATATTGTAAGGAAAATCAGGATAGGGGTCCTTACCATTAAATTCTGCAAAAATAATCAGGTCATCATTTTTTAGGAAGCTTCTCCGTCTCATCTGGCTGTGGGATATGAAGTTACTCCAGCCCCAGGCTACACTTCTGTTGCAATTGCACGACTCATCAAATCTTCCAGCAATTGATGGTTTATCCCATATTATAGTTCCATTAGCTGCAAAGAGGAAATGAGAACCACAAAGTTGTGCAGCTCAAAGTATGACATGACTTTTTCCTGCATTGCTGTGTTAAAGGGGATTTATGCTGTAAAATCAAGTTCAGGCCTGAAATTTCCAAACAAATCCCAGGAGACTGACAAACTAGAGGTGCCAGGTGATCTTCAAGTTAGGTCTGCATGAGGATTCTTAGTCTCTGAATCTCTTTCAGTAAGGCCTCTGAAATTCCACAACTCCTCTTTCACTGAGAACTAAACAAACAAATTGCCTCTTCACTGTTACCAGCTAAGAGTTCCCTCCCGAGTAAGGACCTGTAAGACTCCACAACCTGTATGTAAGTACCTATGGTTTAGAATTTAGCTGATTTTGGTCATTACTACGATTTTGTTAAACATATTCATATTTGGGGTTTAAGAGCTCCTACTGAAAAAGTATGTTCTTAACTTCCACTAGAAAAAGTAGAAAGGGATGAAAATTCATGTGTAGTATTTTATTCTGTATCAAACTCAGTTTTGTCCTATTATTCTTATTTCTATCATAGAATCACAGAAAAGTTTGGATTGGAAGGGACCTAAAAGATCATCTCGTTCCAACCCCCTGCCATGGGCAGGGACACCTTCCTCTAGACCAGGTTGCTCCAAGTCCCATTCAGCCTGGCTTTGAACCCTTTCAGGGATGGGGCATCCACAGCTTTTCTGGGCAGTCTGTTCCAGTGCCTCACCATCCTCTCAGTAATGAATTTCTTCCTAATATCCAATCTAAACCTGCTCTCTTTCAGTTTGAAGACAATTCCCTTTTGTCCTGGTACTCAGTGCTTTTGTAAATAGTCTCTTTCCATTTTTCTTGCAGGCTCTCTCCAGGTACTGGAAGTCCACAGTTAGGTCACCCTGTTCAGCCTTTTCTTCTCCAGGTTGAGCAATTTTGAATTAACACATCCATGAAAAAGGGTGAATGTTGTGCATTCAGACCATGCAGGCTGAGGTTCACTGAGTATGTTGAAGTTGACTGAGCCTCCAAAACACAGTTTTAACTTAAATTATTGTTTAGTGACAGAATACTGCACCCTGCAGGCATTCCATCAACCTGTGGTGATATGTCACCTATCACAATGGACAGACCACAGGTAGAAGGGGAATTGCCAGCTCTTGGGAAAAATCAATATTTAAAGTCAGGCTCAGATTTCCCAGGGGTTGTTCATAATAACATCAACCTTATATGTGTCACTTTTGTGTTATACAATCTTCCACAGGCAGGAATTCTGAGTCACACACAGGAAATATGTACACGGGAAAGTGTCCCAAATTAAGAAATATGGACAAAGTTTCTCAGCTCTGAGTCCTACACTCAGTCCTCTTACTCAGATTCCTTGGCTGTCATTGTCAACGTTCCCTCAGGCAGACACCACTTACGTGAGTTAACATGGTCCTTGCTTGTGGTGAAGCTTTTGCTCGAGGACATCCTTTTCAGGACGTCGGGGTCCTGGTCCAGCACTGTCAGTGTGGCCTGGCGGTTCAGAGCTGGCCACTCCAGAACTGCATCGTTCTCTCCACTGCACAGGTGGAAGGCAACACGAGCATAGCTACTGTTTTGGTAGTTGGGAAACACGCTGATGCCAAACCCATAACCCTCAGGGCTGTAAAACCGGGGGCTTTCAATAACGCTGATGGATGAGTTCTCCAGGATTTTGCTGAAGTTGTGAATGACCCACACAGCTGTGGGACAGGGCGTCTCTGTCAGAGTCACATCATCAATAGCAATCCCGCCAGATGAAGAGCTGGGGTTGCCTTTCAGTCCTTGGAAGAGGTAACGGAACTTCTTCTGAGCATTGAGGGTTACATGGGCAATTTTCCAGTTGGAGTCACTGTCCGCTTTGGTAAAAGGAAAGAAAAACATTACCATCAGTGTGATTAGAGATATTATGTAGCAACTTGCCCCTAGCCATCCATCCCAGCTGCACTTTTAGACAACTGGACCTCTCACAGAATCCTGCGGGCCAGAGATCTTAAGTTGTTATTGTGAGTATAATATATCCACATTGTGTTGTCATCTAAATGCTTTGGACATTGAAATAATTCCCTGTGAAAGAACTCTTCACACGTTAGGGAATGATAGCCTAGTATAAAGGGCAACAGCCTAAGGACTAACCTTAAACAAGAGGATGGGAATCAATGACCCAATGTGTTCCTGATACTTTCTCATGGATTCATCTTTCACTGCAAACTGCTGCAGCCTGATGTAGGCAGGTTATGACCGGTCTTGTGTTTTGACAACATAAATCACATGCAATTGCAGTGGCTGAATTTGTCCTATTTAGCAAATCACCCAAAGTGGGAATCCAGCTCACATTTACAAAACTGCATATACTTTTATATTTCTAATTTTCTAAAAATCAGTCTGAGGTTCTTATTGATTGCAGAGGAGCACAGGTGTTTTACACCTGAACAGCCTACTCTTAGATCATATAGCATCCAGTAAAGACACAGTCAGTCGGTCTCCAGCATGGCTTGGGGTCCCTCTCAATCACTGAGTGTAACATAATATTAGGAATGTTGTGACTTCTGCTGTGATGCACCAAAATTACACTATTACAACTCACAGTTTCTCTGCTAGATGTGCTCATGTAATACCAAAATTCTTAGCTGTATTTCAAGATATCTGGTAACTTTGAGAAAATCTTTTGGTTTCTGAGCCAGTCTTCTGCATTCATGGGCACAGCAAGACAACACTACCCAAATATTCTTCTTATTTCCAGAATTACCTTGAAAGGTTTGAATTTTCCTCATCTTACGAATGTTCCCAGTGCCATCATCCTCTTTAATCCAGATGATCAGCTTATCAGAAGGGCTTCCTGTGGTCCTATAGAAGAACTGGAGGCACTGCTGAGTTCTCTTTGGATAAAGGATTCGGGACTCTAGGATTGCCACTTCGTCTGCCTGGCCAGAGTTGGTGTTGAAGTACATGAAGTAGCCAGCATCTGGGAAGAAAGGGTAGTCTGTCACTGCCTGTTTACACATTTCCTGCAAAGCTGCATGGTGTAAATTCATCATTTCATCTGTACTCTTTTAGTAAACAGAAGAGTAGTACTTAACATGAACAATAAAGGAAATGACATGACAACCATCCAGGACAGACTGGGATAAGAACAGGAGTAGCAGTTTGGCATATATATGGAACTCACTGCTGTCAGCTTATGTCAGTTTTGCATTAGTTTGTCTAATTGGAATTTGGATTCTTCAGGAATGTCAGAGATATGTGAGGCAGAGAATTCAGTGTTGACCACAAGCAATTAGTAGATACATTTTTTTACTTGATTTATACTGAAGATAATCAACTTATGAGATCTTAGAGGTTGTGCTATATTGCCTTGCAAAGAGTAAGATAATTTCTTATCAGCAATAAAGATAATAAACAGCAGTTGGACACAAAACACTGTCCTGACCTTGAACATGCAGAAGGTCTTTTTTTACAGCTTGCCCAAACACTTCAAAACTCAATGATTCACCGTAAGAAAATTACTTTAAAATTCCTGTTCCTCTATTTCCCACTAATATTTTTGAAGCGTTCTTTATTTTAGTTTCGAAGCGTCTACTTTTACTCTCATATTTACAAGGATTCACCATTTGCATACTATCATATCTTGGTATCACACTAAGTTGTCATGTCTTATCTGTATTGTGTTGCTTTTTAGTTATTCAATTTAGTCAATGATTAAATTATTAAGTTAATATTTTTAGCTGTTGTGTGAAAGTTCCATGGACTCCTGCCTAAGATAACATATCTTAGAATCACAGGATGGTTTGGGTTGGAAAGAACCTTAAATATCATCTTGTTCCAACAGTTATACCTGCAGCTGCATAAAGGCAGTGCAGCTTCCTGCAGGGTTAGTGAAGGGTCTTCAGCTATTTATCAGGTTCTTTCTAATCAGTCAGGGGAATTTATCTTCATTCCCTTCCACATGGTAGCAATGCTTTGAACTCATATCCACAGAAACCTTCCCAGAGATTGCTCTATGCAATGTATGACACTTGACCATCAGTTAAACTTATTTTAAGTGTATTAAATCCAAGTACGATCACTCCTGCTCCAAGTGAGAAGCAGGGCTGTGAGCCTGTTTTTGCAAATGTTAAAGTAACAAACCCCCAAATGATCTAGACTCTACCTCCTTTTTTATAAGAAAGTCAAATAAAGGCGAACTTAAGTACCTATGGCAATTAGAATATGGCCCTGGCAGACTTCAACAGACTCCCTAAATATTAAGCTGTACTTTCCCTCCTTCAATTTAGCCGGCAATAAGTCAAAAACCCAGAATATCAAAACTATCTGGGGAAAATAGGATCCATCTATGTTAGAAACTTAGAATTGGCCCCCACTTGAAATGATTGCAGAACCAGTTCTCAAAAAAAGTCAGAAATTCCTGATGGAGTCAATGACTCTTTGGAGGTGCCAAAAGGAGAGACACTCCCTACTCATGCAATTCATTTCTACACTTTGGAGATCCTCAGAGGCACCCACCCCTCTCCATTAACTCTTCAAAAAACATTGATTCTTATTTTGTACTGAGTCACTGGATTTTAAAACCTAAGTTCATATTAAGTGCCCAGTTCAGGCAGACTGGATTTTATGTGATAAACTCAAAAACTCAGTTTAATTATCTTTTCCAGTTACAATTGTACTATATGGGGTGAGAAAGAGGAGAGAAAGAATTAAGAATCAGCTGAGGGTTAGAAGCATGTATTTCCAGAAAATATCAGGTGATTTTCTTGAGTTATATTCTTGGGCCGGATCTATAACTACCAGCATTATAAAAGGTTGGACATCTGTTCTTTCCAGTGGGAGGGTCACTTGTGGGGAATAAACTACTCCTGAGTGCACAAAGCTGAAGAGTAACAAAGCACAAGTGAATGTGCTTTAGGTCATGAGTCCTTCCCCCTCTACCGAGGCAAAATTTACCAGAGAAGTCACTTTTATCTTGGAATTGTGTAGTTGTTTATCCTGTCTAAACAATGACAAATTAGACTCTTGCTTTTCAGAACTGCCTGTTGGGATTTAATCTTTATTCTCAGCTGTAAACTAGCACCCTCTGACAGTGACTGGGGCTCACTGCTCTATTTTTGAGAATGTCTTCCTTTGAAAAATGGTGAAATTATCATGTCAAAATAAAAAGTATCCTGGACTCCTATCATAAAATCTTTGCAACTTTCCTCTACTTCCAGAACTAGAATTCCACAACTTCCCATTTGTATTGCAAACACAACGTTTATGAGTGGCTACAAGTGCTGTTTGATTCTTATCATGAGGTAATAGAACTCTTACACAGACTTTGGAAGTTGCAGTAAATAGTTTTCCAGGTTATATTTAAAAGACCTCTAGTTAAGATTTTTCTTTGTCCCCTTTAATCTTGCTGATGTGGACAACACTCCACTAAATTGAAAAAGTTTAGTGAGAGTGGGAATGGAAATTGTCTAGAGTTTTTAACAACTTCTCTGAACCCTTCATTATAGTCAATCTTGGAGAAAACCCAGCTCAAAAAGTGTTTTGTTCATTTCTTTTACCTCTACAGCGCCCAGAAAGTGTGTGGTCCTCCTGCCCCATCACGCTGCCCTGTTGGTGGACCCAGTCTTGGTCATGGTTGGTGCCCTGGATCATACCACAGATGTTTTCAAGCTCGAAAGAACACTGGTCCAAAAAGGTGTGAGTTGAAGCTGAAAAAAAATACACACATGGTCACCTCAGAGTAAGCTACTAGCTCATTAAAATTTCTGCTCTAATTTTGGGAGGGTTGTTTACAGTAGCATAACCATCCTTTAGAGAAGACAACCCTCACATTAGCAGATGTAAGCCCAGTGACTCAAAAGAGGAAACATTTGAGTCCTGGAGGGATTCCCTGGATAAAGACAACAATCTTTGACCTCTTTGAAGAAGGATGATAAGGCCCACGTGGCAGTGACAGATGGTGACTAACTTTGTGCCTCTTTGCCAGCCTTGGTGTATTTAACCATTCCTTGGCTGAGGTTATTGTTCTTCATGGCAGTTCTCACATTGATGAACTTGAGCTCTGTCCTTCCACTCCAAGTAAGGTCCACCCAGTTCAGAGACCACCTTGGGCTGGTTCAGGTGAATTTGCCTGCAAGGTGATGTTTCTGCTGGCAGCACCAAGGGGACAATGACTTCTCAGTAACAACCACGATCAGTGATAACATCTCCAACCAGCTCAGCAAACATCTAGACAGTGTGGGACTCTGGACCTAGCCCATCTCATTGCAAAACAATCTGATTAAATCCAAATATCAGTAAAAGAGGACAAAGTGCAGTTGCATTCACATCAAAAAAGCACAACAAGGCTGCCCACACACCACAGGCAGAACACAACCACAGGTCTGAACTCCTGGGAGCAGCGTGGAAGAAAAAGTGTGAATGGTTTGACTTTCCTTGACTAATTTTTACAAAAATAATGACAATGAGAAGAACCAAAAAGGAATGAGAAAGGAATAAACTGACTGTGTTTATCTGCACACCACAGGTCCTGTCCCATACCTCTTCAAACACATTTGAGGAGAGTTTTTGTGAGTTTAGAGAGGTAAGGGAGGTGAACCAGTGTGGCTCAAGTATAATCAAAGAAACTGTTTGCCATGGTTAAATTCTGACTTACTGCAGTTGTACATGCGATTCAGTCTTTCCAGGTCAATGGCACTGAGGTCTAGACGTTGTCCAATTATGTCATCAAATACTGGTATCTTTGTTGTGATTGTGGGGACATTTTCATTTTTGTTAAATGAAAGTGGTTCATAGTGCATCAATGATTCGTAGTCATAGGGGGTGTTCAGATCAGTGATGTAGGTGTCATCATACTTCGCAAAATTGTGCTCTTTGCCTGGTAAAAGAACAGAAAAGTGCTTCTTTTTTAGAGAAAATTGAAAGGATTAGTATGGAAAGGGCATTAGTATGTCCCATTGGATACAGTTTTCTAAGGCACAAATTATATACCCAAAAGCAAATACTTCACAACAAAATATTTAAACTTAGCAAGATTTGTGTTTGTCATTTGGACAACAAAGCAATTCCTTTGGATTTCAGTTCTGTGCTCTCACAGGTGAATTTTGAATTTTGAAATTCAAAAACAAATATCAATGAGCTGTAAAGAATGGGATACATAGGAAGTTAGATGAGAATTAGTAGGAATGGTTTAATAGCAATTACCCTGAAGGATTATGTCTAAGGATTAATGTACTCCGTTCCAGAATCTGTGAATATTGATGTAAACATTTCCCAGGTTATTAGATCATATATGGAGAAGGAGAGGCCCTGAAACTCATAAAGGAGACAAATATGACAGCCCTGAAGTGTCTTCAGGTTCTGTTCCTCTTTAAAATAAATAATGCCCTAGCAATCTCTGGGGAAAAAAGAAAGATATTTTTATCCTAGATTTACAATCTTGATATGATATTTCTATTGAAATGGCTTTTGGAAACATGTTTCTCATGGTTTCTTGGTGAAGTCATTTGTCCTTAGAGAAAGCTTTTCATTATGAAGGTGTCTACTAGGGCAAAGAGAGGAAGAGAGGGAGCCATTTCACACACTTTGGTGTAGAAGTAAAAAGAGCTTGCCAGCATTTACGATTGCAAATAATGTTTTCAGAATATTTGGCTTTCTTTTTCAAAGACAAAACAGCACATGACTGTGCTGGTGGGTAATTACACTTTCTCTGCTTAACAACTGCCCTCCCCTTCTGCAAATCACAAAGATCTTCAGTTCAAGGCTTAAGATTATATAAGAGCTTGGAATTGTTTTCTTACAGAGACTTGAATTGCACTGTTTATCAAAAATAAAAAAAAAACACCACCTCTTCTAGCCACTTCTTTTCAAATAAATCATTGTTATGTAATACAGAATCAGATCTCACAGGGGAGAACAGGAAAAACTGCCTAGGGATCAGGGGGACTGTGAAGAGTTTGCTGAAACTCATAAAGCTCGTGAATGTGGTGATACTAAACCTGAAGGCAAGAAACTGCAGAGACATACTGGGGTAGGAGAGAGCAGGACATAGCCCCATTTCGTATTTCCCATCTGATCTAATAATTTTAAGGTTTTTTCATGTGCAAAGTGAATATTTTAAGTTTCAGGAAAGTCTGAATCTCTGAATATAAAAACCTTCCAGACTTTGAAAGGATCTTTGCCTACAGAAGAGCTACCTCAAAAATCACCATCTAGATAAGTTTACAATTTGCATTACATGGTAAAAGAAAACAAATTCAGAAAGGGGAATTAATTTGTTTAAAATAAGAGAGCAGAGCAGTCCAAGAGCCAAGGGGAAATAAAAGTCCTGATTTCCAAGCAAGGCCTCTCTTTTCTGGCCTTAAACAATGTCTAGGTTTGACCAGAAAAATTGCACCAAAATTTCTTAATTTACAGTGGTCTCAGGTCTCACTGTTTTTAAAATTCTATCTTTAGGAAAGTCTTTAAATCTAGAAGTGAAAATGAGATATTGATAAATTTACACTTTGCAAAATCTAAGTTGAATGTTAAAACCCACCTGCAATAATTTCATCCCACCAGATATTCACATAGTCATCCCGGTCCATCCTGGACTGCTCATGGTAAAATCCTAAAGCGTGCAGGATCTCATGTTCCACAATGGCTCTGTAGTCACATCCTGACCCAATTGAGAGGTTCTGTCCAGTTTGCAGGTCCCCCACCATGGACCAACACCTGAGAAAGAGGGAGAGCTTATTGTCTGTTCAGTGATTTTCTTCTCCGTATTTAACTTTTCAATCTGCTCACTGGATTTAGAGTAAAATTGTAAAAGTTTTTAATATGAAAGGAGTCACATAAATCATTATTTAGATGCTGACCACATGCCTTGATACCCTAAAAATACCCTATCCTGAAAGCAGACTAACCCTCTGATACTATCACTTCATTACTTATCCTCTGTGTCAGAGAAGCACACCCTGTGTTTTTGAAAGCCACAGAAGTTTTGTCCTGCATCAGCTGCCATTTGGCCAAGAAACAAAAAAGCATACAATGTACATGGAAACAGTAAATTCATTGAAATAGGCTGAATGTTTTTGTAATAACTTTGGCTAGAGAAAAGACCCAGGAGTATTTAGAACAGCAACTTTTGGTCCTTTTTAACAGCAACCAAGCTTTGCATTGGCCAGAGGTGTGAAAATACATTTCCAGTATTAAGATCTTCAACACTGACTTGTCAAAAAATCATGGTGCTTGTAAACTTGTAAGAGAAGTGTCATAGGACACTCAAGGAAGAGCTGAAGGCAGAAACATGAACTTCTGGGAAAACAAGAAATATTCACAGCTGATATAGTGAGAAGATTTTTGTGCATTTCTACATTTTCTTTCAAAACATACTCAGCTGTAGGAAATAAATCCTTTCAGGTCTTTAAAACTTGAATCTCTGTGCATAAAACCCTTTCAGATTTTGAGAGACCATTCATTAAAGAAGAGCCATGCCAAAACAATAGAAATATTACAATAGATTGTCTTTTTTCTGTCTGTTTTCCAAAAATTTCCAGATTTAAATTCTAGTTATTCACATTCACATTCACATTCTTGGTAAGTTAAAAAGATGTACATGGGGGTCTTCATCAAAATGGAAAATAACCCTAGATGGAAAAGTGGTAGTAGTTGATGAAAACCCAGAGGTGCTAGGATTCATCTTCAGAGCTCATCCTCTAAATACCAGTCAGCAGAGGGAGCAGCTGCTTGCAAGCTCTTTGTCTAAGACTGTAAGATATGTTGTTTTCCTGGTGGCCTCTTTTTCTCTGCTGACAGCAAACCTTTGGACTGCTGAAGTCAAATGGAATGAGTTCCCAGCTGATTCTACATGGCAAAACTAAACAGAAATTGATATTACCCTTACCCATCTTGTTTGCTAAAGAAAATATAGGTTCTTTCTCCTTCATATGGCTTGAAATCAATACAGGACTTTAGGCGGAACATTTCAAATGCCTGGAGAATAACTCCTTTGGCATTCAGGTCTGGAAAACAAGGACAGAACTTTTAAAATATTGCAGTTTGTTCACCTTGGAGAAGTAAGATATGTACAGATACACACGTGGAACCAAAGGAAAAATGATTGAAAAGTGAAATTATTGAATTTGATTAATCTGTGGTTTGCTATGTTAGCTGTAGAAGAAAGAAAAATAGTTTTGATATAAACAAGGCTACAATAAGTAATTATTAGTGAAGTTTAACATTTTTAATTTGAAACAGTTCTGGAAAAGGCAATTTTTTTATCACAGTGACTGCAATACACATAAGTATTGGAGATAAAATATGAATAAAGTGTCTGCATTACCTAAGTCATCGCCCAGAATATAGGGAATGGGAAGCTTCCATCTGTAGGTCTCATTTCTTAAGGCATTCCGCTGATTTTTCTGAAAAGGGAATATTAACAGCTGGTGATGCATCTGCTGTAGGGAGATGAGCTGATTTGTAGCAAAAATACAATTAGGACAAGCAACAGAAAGCTTTTAATTACTTACAGGGAGCAAGATATCACCCTGAAAGAGGTCCAGTCCAGCAGCTGAAATGCAATTTAATCAAAGACAGTGTCAATGAATTTCAAATATATTTTGTTTCATAAACCATAATCCACCTGCTTATACAATGTTAATGTCCTTGGGCATCTACAGAAAATAAATAAGGACCAGCCTCTATACACTGAGATGTGGGTAATAACAAAAGTAACAGAACTTTCTAGTTTCTGCTCAATATTTACTTCTTGGCAGTGTCTGCTTTTGTGGTGGCATCATTATCCATGGTCACCTTTGATGAGTTCTGCTTGCTCTCAGTGACAAGAGTCACACAATGGATCAGTAAACATCTAAGTTGTTTTCCATGTTTGCAAAACTTTATAAAAATCTTATAGAGATGGGCAGAAAATGCAGTTGGGACTGTAGAATCATTCTGAATCATGCAGTGTTTTCCTGCATTAGCACCATGGGTTTGTCCAAACTTCAGAAAAAAAAGATATCTGCATCCCTTGTTTACACAGAGTTACAGCCCTGGAAATATTTGGGTGTCACAGAGAGAGGATGGTAATTCTGAGCTCATTTGATTTTAATTCTCTTGTTACCATGAGCTACCTGACTATCAGTCTCCTTTACAATACTGAAAATTCAGCATTATACTCACAACTCTTCAGGCATCATGAGAATTTAGGCATGAACTCACCCAAGTTGATTTGAGGAATGTCTTTGAATATCTCACCAGCTCCAGCATCTGCAAGACAGTCAAAACATAAAGTGTTTGAATGTGGTGGTTCACAGCAAGTAGAAGGAAACGCTTCAAAACTCAAACCAGCTCACACAGCACTTACCAGCTTCACTGGAGAGGTGTCCCACCTGGAGGAGAATGGAATACAACCAGTATAAGGTATGAGATGCCTCTGGATTGAGAGGAGCCTGTAGAAATCAGGTTTTACTTACAGAGACTGGAGAACCATAGACAGAACATAGCAGAAGTGTCAGGCAGAGTGGGAAGATGCTGGAGTCCATTTTTGCAGTGGGAACAGAAGCTGGTCCCTCTCATCTCTGGCAATATATAGGGCACGTTGCTGAGCTTTCCATAGAGCATCAGCCAACCATCATCAGACTTTCCCCCTTTGAAACATCATTATAACAGTTAAATTTTCTCCTGGATGGCACCTGATGGCATTGCTCTTATCAGCTACCTAAGTCCACTTGGAGGAATATTGCACAGAGGAATGTGGTAATTTTGTCTTCAGTGCAGCTGGTGAAAGACCCACCCAGACTCCACGTAACACCTTTGTCTGGCCCAAAGTTGCTGACTCCTTCCCCTGTGTTTGTTATCTGTCAGCATTATGATCTTTACTGCACAGGAGAAAAGCCATACTCTTGAACGGAATTATTCCATTTTTATAGCACTCCAGTGCCATTAGCATTTGGCCCAGTGCTGCTTTCAATTAATAATTACATCCCATTGTAAAGATTAGAAGTAAGTGAGATATGATTATGAATGCCCTGACAGTGTTTTTCCTCAGCTGATCCCATCCTAGAACTGATGCTCCATGCACTCTGCCTCCAGAGGCAGTTGCTTACAGCAGTAGTCCTTGGCATTCCAGGTGGGTTTCAGAGATCAAAACTCTTGTCCTGCACCTTGCTATCTTCTTTGTCAGGGACATGGATCAGGAGGGGCTCCATAAATCTCTAGTTTGCTGTGCATCAGTATTCCCACAGCTCCCATGTGCCCTGGAGTGCCTGAGTGCCTTTAGCTTAGGCATGGAATCCTGCTCCTTCATTTCACCTCTGGAATTACAAGTAATGGAAGTGAGGATGTTCACCTCTATGTTCAGCAATTAGATAGGAAAGGGCTTGTACCATGTCACCACTACCCACAGCACAAGGCAGAGAGCTTGAGTAAGTAGATTTTGAGTAGGAAATGGGCCTGTCTTAGAAAGGAGTCAGTCCTTCAACCTAAGCAACACATATTTCTCTAAACAAAGTGGGAAACTATTCATGAGAGATAACATTGCCGAGGAAAAAGTACCGAGATCTTTTCTTGTTTGGAGAAGAAGGGCCTCAGAGCACTAATCTTTCACCTAACATAAATGAATATTCTTCAACACTTTCTTTTAGAAATTATTGTTTCTGACACCTAAGCTGAACAGGACACACTACTAGCAAAATAAACACGTCTCAAGACACATCATGTCAAAGCTGTTTTCACAAGCGAGCAAAGAGAGTCAAAACACAGCACCAAGGCCATATTTCCAGATGTTTGGCAGTGGATGTGAGAAAGGAAGCAAAGAACTGAAGCAAAAGCAAAGCTGTCAGAAAAACACTTGTTTTTTAGTACCCTTAACTTTAAAATAACTCAAGAACCTAAAGAGGATGTCTAAAGATAAGTCATTCTGAGGGCATATATTTTTCTGGATATGTATAAAGGGGATCTCTTGGATGCCTGTTAGGCACTGGACTAAGCTCTAAGGTCCCCCTGGAGCCTCCTCTTCTCCAAGCTGAATAGCCCCAGCTCTCAGCCTGTCTCCTTAGTAGTGGGACTCCAGTACCAGTTTCATTTTGTCCTCCCTGGAGGGCAGTGCACATTATTCCATTGGCTGCAGTTCTGTAAAAAACTTGATGGGAAAAGCTGTTGTTCTTCCACTCTGGGTAGTAGAGCAGGTGCCTTTTGGTCTCTTACACCACACTGTATGACGTGCCCAAAATTGCTGTGCATCAGTATTCCCACACCCAAGGGCAGATCCACCATGGATTCCTGAACACAGGCACTACATGGTGTCACTAAATGCAGATAATACCTTTCATTAATCTGCTTGCACTGGTTTTAACTCCACTGTAACACAGATAAACTCAGAGATAGAACTGTGGCTGAAATTTATGTCCTTCGTAAAAGCAAGAATGAAAGCAAATGTCTCCTGAGCTGCAAAAACTGTCATATCAAAGTGGCACCAACCACATTTTTAATAAAAAAATTACCCACCCATCCTCCCAATTTTTAGGTAAGTCTGTTTCCCTTTGCAGGGCTTGAAATCAACACAAGACTGAACTTGTTAACAACTAAGGTTAACAACTTCAGCACTTAGATCTGAAATACACAGCAGAGGATAAAAACAGTGGTTGCTTTGCTTTTGAAGAATTATAAATACCTATAATTCTAGATAGAAAGAATGAATAAGTGCACATTAAAAATAGGAGCATATATAAAAAATATCTGCCTGGATGAAAGAGCAGGAGGCTGTTAGTAAAATTGCCTGACTGGAGTAATTTTGGCAAAGGGCATAGAGAGATAATCTTTTATTAGATAGACTGATAGTGCTGAGACAAACAAGCAGGCTTTTGGACATCCAGGGCATTGTTCAGAGACCCCTGGAAAATTTTATTGCATGTTATAATGTAATCTGAAATGTTGTCAACTTTGAGCTCAGGGCCAGTAAAAAGAGATACAGCACAGATACATATGATTTAAAAAAAAATACTATTTATTTTTCCTCCTGCATTAATCAAAACTTAGAGTCTAAAATCAGATGGCAACAAAGAAAATGCTCTGAACTACTTTACTTAGAAAATATCTGCATAGCCTCTCGACCTGTACTGAGCTGGGACTGGTAGGACGAGACAAGAGACAAAGGGTAGAGCAGATCAAAAAGAATGTTTTTCAGATCAGGATTCCCTGACTTGATTACGTACCTCACTGCCCTGGTTGTGCTTTGCTGACAGCAAATCCCATTCTTAGTGAACATAATTAGTGACCACGGGGCAGAAGAACCTACGTCCTGAAGCCTGTCACTGATCAAACAGGGATCAGTCTCAAAAGCACAACAATCTCCACTGCAGAAACACATCTGCACTGTTTGTGTCACCCAACACAGCCCCCCTGAACCAACATTCAAATAGGCAAGAGGGACACTGGCCCCAGCACATTTACATCCCTGCACCTGCCCTGCTCCACACAGCAGCAGCAGCAGCAGCAGCAGCAGCAGCAGTAGCAGCAGGAGCTCTATAAAGCTCCTCTTGCCACCCCTGACCCTGCACCAACAGCAGCCACTGACCTGCTCCAGGCACTGCTGCCACAGCCCCCTTGGCCAGCACAGCTCTGCTCCCCAGCTCGCAGCATGGAAGCTTGTCACTCTCCACAGCAATACAATGTCACTGCATATGGGGCCACAACTGTGGCCATCATCACCCTGGAGGTGTTTGCTGGCATGTGCATAAATGCTTTCATCCTTGATGTGCTTTGCACTGGCTGGATCAAAAAGAAAACCCTGAACTCAAATGAGAAGATCTTGCTTATTCTCAGCTGCTCCAGGATTTCCTATTTGTGCTTCTCATGGGTATATGACTTTCTTTCAGTAACTTATCCCAATTGTCTTTATGTTCATCCCATACTTCAACTACTTGCTTCTTCCACAACCTTTTTTAATTATTCCAACTTGTGGGTTTCAGCCTGTCTTTGTGTTTTTTATTGCATTAAAATTGCCAATTTCAGGAACAGCTTCTTCATCTACCTGAAAGTAAAAATTGACAGGATGGTGCCATGGCTCTTGTTGGCATCAGTGCTTTCAGCCTTGGCTATGGGCATCGTTATCTACGACCTCACTGAAACTGTGCACAGTAACAACCTCACTTTTACCTGCCTTGGAAACTTTTGGGAAACAAGTATCAGAATGGATAAACATTATTTCTCTTCTTTCTTTCTCGCTGGCTTTGAATATGCTGCTTCATTCCTGGCAGTCATCTGTGCTGCTGTTTTCCTTCTCTTTTCTCTCTGGAGACACAGACGCAAGATGCAGACCAACTCCATGAAGGACCTCAGCATGGATGCCCACATCAAAGCCATGAGATCCATTCTCTCCTTCTTACTGATGTACAGCATCAACTTTGTATGTTTGATCTTAACAATAATTTATACCATGAAGAGTGAAAATACTATGATACTTCTTATATCCATATATCTGTATGCTTTTCCAGGTGTTCACTCCCTTATTCTGATTTTCAGCAGTCCCAAGCTGGAAAAGGCACTGCTAAAGATTCTCTCCTCTGTGAAGTACAAGTGTTTCATGAAATAGGAACTGTGATAAAAGCTGGAGCCCACACAAAATGTTGACCTTTCTCTGTAGAAAACAAATCATTTAATCTCTAATGCAGCTCTCCAGGCTTTGTAGATGATGCTGATGATTACTCTTCAACATCTAAGTTAAGAAAATGCCATTCATATTTATGGAGCTAAATTATTGTGAGTTAAACACATCATTATTGACTTTAGATTTAGCTAAATTTTTTTGAGATATATTTTTGTTAGTAACAAAGTCAGTTAGTCCTGATTGCAGGAATGATGCCTAACCCCCTGTGTGGTGAAGGGATTAATGTGGGCATGAGAGTCTGAGGGTGGGGTGATGGATTATCAGGCAGAGGCCCCTTACCTCTGTCTAATCCTGCTGGAAGAGGGAATGATGCTAATTACATGTTCAGCCCTTGCCCAAGACTCACAGCCCTTGCAATCAGAACCCTGGTATCCCTCATTTCCATATCAGCTGCCTGCCCACCACCATTTAGGATGGCAGCAATGCGGTATTTTGACTGCAGCCTCACCTGCACTTCTCCCAAAAAGTAGATTTGGCACTTGAAATCCTCCCTGGCAGAGGATGACAGTATTAACCCCACTGTCCAGGACAACAGGATTGCTTCCCTCCCCTCCTCAAAGCAGGGAACACCTCTTTGTTAAGATTTGCTCTTCCGTCCCTGTCTGATTGCACCCTGGTGAAATTCTGCTTATAGACCTAAACAGAATGGTAAAGATGAGCCTAATGAATTACCCATGGCTTTTTCCTTTTTTTTTTTTAATATATTCAGCGGTAATCCAGTGAGTGTAGTTATTAATGGCAATTCCAAATATCTATTTCTACAATAAAATGCTTTATTTGTGATTCTGTGACTGTGAAAGTTCTTATTGAACATGACAAGAATTACATACTGTGTTTGCAAGAATCAGAAATTAAACTGAGATGCACCCAGGCCCTTTGATCTCTGAGGACCAGCAAGGGGTTTATTTTCTGCCACATCTCTAGACTCTAAATGGAACACAAAAATACACAACATGGGTACACCAACTGGTTGCAAAAAAGAAATAACAATACTGCAAACCTGCCACACATGTTTTGGTATGCACTGAAATGGCTGCAATAGACAGATTTATCTCTATTTTGGTTTGCCTTTCCTTCTGCTGTGACTCTGTGCTGGGTGATCTATTATGGGCTGTATCACTCCCTGGCAGGGACTGATAGCTCTGTGTGAACATGCTGACCCCTGGCACTCACCAGAGGTGGTCACTGATGCACAAACAGCGAGGCAGCAACGGCCCCGGGGAGCTCAGGGGGTGCAGAGCCCCCTTCCCACACCAGCCCTGCGTGTCCTCTCTGCCCCACTGCCTGCAAGGACAGGATTCCCTGCTCTGTGTGACTGCTCTCCTGGCCTGCTTGGACTTGGGGATGAGATTGCCTTTTCCCAGTGCACTCTGGCTCAGTGAAACACCCAGGTAACAGGCTTTGCTCTTGATCAGGGAAACAGTGTGAGGAGGAAGGAATGGAGGAGACAACTTGTTAAGGCCTGACTGCAGCCCCTATTCTACTTGCCCCTTTGCTGCTGTGGGGGAGGAGGTAGAGGAGCTGGGGATGATGGAGTGAAGTTGAGCCTGGGATGCAAGGGCTGTGGATGCAGTGCAATGTAGCTTTCTATTTCTTCCTCATTACCCAATTCTATTTTCTATATGCAAATAAAGTAAATTCATTTCCCAATGCCAAATACGTTTGTTCATGACAGTAACTGGCGAGTGATCTCCGTGCCTTTATCTTGAGCCATGAGGTTTTCCATCCTGTTTCTCAGCCCTGTCCTGCCTGTGGGTGAGAGAGAAGGAACAGCTGGGTGGAGGTCTGGCTTCTGCCCAAGGTCATCCCATCACAGCAGGAGAAACATGAAATAGTTCCAGTACATACAGAGCAGAACCTGAATTGGGAGCTTCTGTCAGCAGCTCAGGTCCAGCGGCAGATCTTAAGCATCTCCTCTGGACACAACTCCCCACTGAAAGGCCTTGAAAGCACAGGAACAACCAACCCACTCCCCCCTTCTTCCTCTGCTGCTGCTCATGCACTTTATCCTTTAACATGACAGTCCCAACCACTTTCACTGGAAAGCCCTGTGTCCTAGGGTGATGTGTGTATCTCCTGTCATCTGTTGGGTGCAAAGGGGAGGGGAAGCGTGGTTTGTTTTTCCCCAGGAAAACTCTGCTCCTCGGAATGACCTTGGAACTGGGGGAGTTGGAACACAGCAAGACAGAGACAAGATCTGCTTTGGTTTTGTTCTCTCTCTCTTTGTTCCCCTCTGGAGTTAGGTAGTGGTAGCGTAGTTAGCTATGTCTTGTAGAAGGTTTTTTTCCCTTTTTTTTCCCCTCTGCTCAGAACTGTTCCAATCTGTCTGGACTGAGGACCTGGGGGAAGCACCGGGGGGGGGCCTCCAGCTGGGACCCACCCCAGCAAGACCAGCCCAGCACCACAACTCCTTTTTCTCCCAGCGCCAGAGGAGACGGAGCAACAGAGCACAGTGACTACCTTTGAGGGGAGGACTTCTCTAAGTTTGCTATCTCTCTCCAGAGCGGCACAAAGCTCTTGTCATCGGGTATTGTGCTGGGAGTGCTTTGCCTGTTTAATAAACAAGTTTTTTCCATTTTTCTCTGAGGAAGCCTTTTCCCGAACCAGCTGGGGGAGGGGAGGGAGAGCCCTGTCAGAGGTTTTCTCCCAGATCTGCCTGAAACCAGGACAAACTTCCTGACACCCAGCGTGTGGCATGAGAGAGTGGAAAAACCCTGTACTGATTGGTTTTTGGATATTTTTTATTTGTTTGCTTGTTTGGTTTTTTGGGGGGGGCTGCAAGTACTTTGTATTGGCATAAAGCAGTCAGTAACTATGCTGCTTGAATTCATGTCTCTTGGGATGGGGGCCTTGATGTGTTTTGGGCCCTTAGGCTTCTTTGAGGTCTTAGTACCTTTGTGGTCCTTAGGTTTATTTTCATATCCAGAGATAACTCCGGTATTGTCCCTAATACGCAATTTTTACAGCAGAGGGACACAGATTAGAGTAACTATTGGCCTTGGCTTGATGATAATGATTTGTAAGAAGTTTATATAGGTGCTGGAATCTATTCCTAATATGTATGGGTCATGGTTATGGTTATTCACCCTCTTTGTGGGAGGAGGAGCAGAGGATGAAGCGTTGCCGTCTTTCATTTCCCTCTTCTCCTCTAAATCGGTTACATCACTGTTGGAGAATGTTCAGTTTCCCTTGAGTGTTAAAGAGACCATCTTTCTGGTATTTAATCTCGTAAGCCTCCTCTATACAGTCTGCAACTCCTCTAGAATATGGACTGAGATTTCTAGAGGGGCTGATGAAACTCCTGACCCTGGCATAGGGAATCCTGAGTGGTGTGGAGAATGGGAGGATATGGGCCAACTCCTCAGGGAATTCTCTGACCCTGTAGTCTGGGATTTTCCACGGGAACAAATTCAGAATCCAGTAGAGCTGGGGAAATACCTAAAGAGAGGTACCAGGATGGCTCTAAGGGGGAAAAGATCGTTGCAGTAAGCTGGGCCCTGGCATATGCTTATCGCACGCTGCTAGATACTGTAGGGCAGCAGACAGAGGCAGGGGGGAAGGGATACAAATCAACAGCTACCCCAGTCACTCAGGGGTCAGCCAACCCCCCAGTTATGAAGCCAGCAGCTAAACCAGAACCTGAGCCTGAGTCGGCAGCTAAACCAGACAGTAAGCCTAAGCCCCTGGCAGTTGCTCCAGCAAAGAGACACACACACAAAACCAATCAGTGGACGATGATGACCCAAGAGATGCACCTTCACCAAAATCAGAAGCCAAAGCTTCTGGCACAGGGTCAGAAGCCAATATTGATTCCTTTTCCCTGAAGGACCTTTGGGGCCTGAGAAAGGATTACCGGCGACAACCTGATGAATCTATAATTAGTTGGTTAGTCCGTCTTTGGGATACTGCAGGTGAGGCTACAATTCTGGACGGCACTGAAGCGAGACATCTGGGATCCCTGTCACATGATCCAGTCATCGACCAAGAGATGATGAAAGAGGCTAGTCCTTGCAGTCTCTGGGTACGGGTCCTAGGAAGGGTGGCAGAAAGCTATCTGTGTGCAGATGATCTCTATATGCAGCAAACCCCATGGAAGACCATAAAACAAGGGATTCACCACTTGAGAGAAATGGCAGTGGCAGAGATGGTCTTCTCAGATGACATAAACACTAGGAACCCAGACTTGGTATCATGTACATCTGTGATGTGGCGAAAACTTATACGACTCAGGCCATTAGAATACACTTCTGCCTTAGCAGTAATGAAGCGGGAGGACATGGAGGAGACTGTGCTTGATATGGTGAAGAAGCTCCGAGCGTATGCAGATGCTGTGCATGGCCCAACACATGCCAGAATCGCGGCTGTGGAAACACGCCTACAGAAACTAGAGGATAAGATAGATGAGAATCATAAGAAACTCAGGCAGGAGATTAAAGAGGGCCTTCTCCAAACCTCAGCAGTACAGATCAGAGGTTCTGGTACCCAACGCAGATGCTCCCCGGGTACGGAGAGAGGGTACACTCCACGTGCTGAGCTGTGGTTCTTCCTGCGGGATTGCAGAGAAAATATGAAGAGATGGGATGGAAAATCTATGGCTGCCTTGGCACAACAGGCATGTGAATTGAAGGAAGGCAAAACTCAGAGAGGGAGTTCCACCAAAAGGAAAGCAACTCCAGTTGCCCATAGCCAAACTGCCAGGTATGATGATGATGATGACATGTCCAACGCCCTTGAAGGAACCTCTAAGACATATGCTCAAGAAAAGAAGGATAACCAGGCTTAGAGGGGCCCTGCCTCTAGCCAGGTAGAGGCTAGGGATAACCGCGTTTTTTGGACTGTATGGATTCGTTGGCCTGGCACATCTGAACCACAAGACTGTGAGGCCTTGGTTGATACTGGTGCGCAGTGCACATTAATGCCATCAAGACATATAGGGGCAGAATCTGTCTCTATCACTGGCGTGACAGGAGGATCACAAGATTTTACTTTGGTGGAAGCAAATGTGAGCCTGACTGGAAATGAGTGGAAGAAACACCCTATTGTGACTGCCCCAAAGGCCCCATGCATTTTGGGCATAGATTACCTCTGAAGTGGGTATTTCAAAGACCTGAAAGGACTCAGGTGGGCATTTGGGATAGCGGCTGTAGTGACAGAGGGCATCCTGCAATTGAACACCTTGCCTGGACTGTCCGAGAATCCATCTGCAGTAGGACTCCTGAAAGTACAAGAGCAACGGGTACCAATTGCCACTTCTATAATGCACCGCCGACAGTATAGAACAACTCGAGATGCTGTGATTCCCATCCATAAGATGATTCGAGAGCTGGAGAGCCAAGGGGTGGTTAGTAAAACCCATTCAACAGCCCCATTTGGCCTTTGTGTAAATCTGAAGGAGAATGGAAATTTACTGTGGACTACTGTGCATTGAATGAAGTGACTCGAATCCTGAGCGCTGCTGTGCTGGACATGCTGGAGCTCCAGTACAAGATGGAGTCCAAAATGGTGTGCCACAATTGGCATTGCCAATGCATTTTTCTCCATTCCTTTGGCAGCAGAATGCAGGCCTCAGTTTGCCTTCACGCGGAGGGGAGTGCAGTACACCTGGAACTGACTGCCCCAGGGGTGGAAGCACAGTGCTATCATCTGGACTGATCCAGACTGCACTAGAAAAGGGTGAGGGTCCAGAACATCTACAGTATATTGATGACATCATTGTGTGGGAGAATGCAGCAGCAGAAGTGTTTGAGAAGGGAAAGGAAATCATCCAGATCCTCCTGGAAACCGGTTTCGCTACCAAGAAGAGTAAAGTTAAGGGACCAGCTCATGAGATCCAGTTCCTGGAAGTGAAGTGGCAAGATGGACGGCTGCAGATTCCTACTGATGTCATCAACAAGATTACAGCAATGTCTCCACCAATCAATAAGAAGGAGACACAAGCTTTCCTAGGTGCCATAGGTTTTTGGAGAATGCACATTCCCAAGTATAGTCAGATTGTGAGCCCTCTTTACCTAGTCACCTGCAAAAAGAACAACTTCCACTGGGGCCCTGAACAGCGGCAAGCCTTTGCCCAGATCAAGCAGAAGATCACTCGTGCAGTGGCCCTTGGCCCAGTGAGGATGGGACCAGATGTGACGAACGTGCTCTACTCTGCAGCCGGGAGCCATGGTCTGTCCTGGAGCCTTTGGCAGAAGGTGCCGGGTGAGACTTGAGGTCGGCCACTAGGATTTTGGAGTCGAAGCTACAGAGGGTCTGAAACCAATTACACCCCAACTGAGATGGAAATCTTAGCAGCCTATGAAGGAGTTCAAGCCGCCTCAGAGGTGATTGGTACAGAAGTACAACTCCCCCTGGCACCCCAGCTGCCTGTGCTAGGGTGGATGTTCAAAGGAAAGGTCCCCTCCACCCATCATGCCACCAATGCCACATGGAGCAAGTGGATTGCTCTTATTACACAGTGCACCCGTATGGGTAAACTGAATCGCCCTGGGATTTTGGAAATAATTACCAATTGGCCTGAGGGTGAAAATTTTGGTCTCACAGATGAAGAACAATAGCAAGTGACACAGGCTGAAGAGGCTCTACCATACAACCAACTGCCAGCAGAGGAGACGCATTATGCTCTTTTCACTGACGGCTCTTGTCGTATTGTAGGGATGAACTGGAAGTGGAAGGCAGCCGTGTGGAGCCCCACACGACAGGTTGCACAAGCCACTGAAGGAGAAGGTGGATCAAGCCAACTTGCAGAACTCAAGGCCGTTCAATTGGCCTTGGATATTGCTGAAAGAGAGAAGTGGCCGAGGCTCTACCTCTATACTGATTCATGGATGGTAGCCAATGCTCTGTGGGGATGGCTGAAGAGGTGGAAAGAGGCTAACTGGCAGCGTGGAGGAAAACCAATTTGGGCTGCTGAGGAGTGGAAAGACATTGCTACCAGGGTAGGGAGACTACCTGTGAAAGTCCACCACGTAGATGCCCACATCCCCAAGAGTAGAGCTAATGAGGACCATCAAAACAACAAGCAGGTAGATCGGGCGGCAAAAATAGAGGTGTCAAAGATTGATTTAGATTGGGAACACAAGGGAGAGTTGTTTTTAGCTCGATGGGCCCATGATGCCTCAGGCCATCAGGGTAGAGATGCCACCTATAAGTGGGTGTCTTGGTTTTGAAAGAAGACAGGTATCTGCTAAAGAGAGGCAGGGCCTCTCTTGAGATGGATAATTCAAATCCCCTTCCCTCAAATTATTATAATTTAGAAAATTAAAACGGCTCTCAGGCAGAGATATGGGGATAGGAATAACAGTTCTTTACTAATAGTATAACAAGGCAAACAAACAACAACAACTACAGCAATTAATAGCGAAAACAGAACCAGGGACCTTGACGGAGCTTGGTCTTACAAAACTCGGGGCAGTCTGGTCTCTGGGGACTCCGAAAAAAGGTACCAAGCTGGAATGATGGGGTATCCCGGGCTGGTGGATTGGACGAAGTTCGGAGCTCTGTCGGTGGTCACTGGAGGGCAGGGATGTTTGGCAGGGAGGGCAGTGCGGGCCCGCGGTGCAGAGCAGCTCTAAAACAGCGCCGAGGCAGTGGGACAGGGCTGAGACAGCTCCAGCAGGGCAGGAAAAGGAGAAATCAGGATCCTCTTGGGCACACAAGCAGATGATGGCAGCTCTCCCCAGGATCAGATCCCGGTGGTGCCAGTGAGAAGCTCACGCAGCAACCGCAGCCCAGTCCGCTCCCGACGCAGACCACACCAAAAGTGAAGCTGCCCCCCCCAGCCCTCGTCTTTCCCCCCCCCCACCACCGCCCCCCTCGGGGTGGGGGGGGGAAACTCCTGGAGACAAAGGGTGTAGCCAAGTGCCAGTCTCCACCCAGCCTCCATGCTTTGTTCCACCAAGCACCGACAAACACCCAGCAATCAGTTGCCCCGCAACTCCTGGGAAAAAATTCTATAGGTGAAAAAAAAAAACCAAACCAAAACAAAAAAAAACAACAAACCAAACAAGTCTAACCCCCAACAGTGGGCCCGAGACTGAGGGGTGGATTTAACCTTGGACAGTATTTCTCAGGTTATCCACAACTGTGGCACCACATGTGCTGCCATCTGTTACGACCCGTTCAAAGTGAACTAAGTTCGTATTTAGTTTCTTAGAGTACAAAGGAGACCAAAAATGCTGTTTAACCAAAATCAGTATACTTTATTCAATATCAATGTACCCACCAAAGCTGATATACTTTATTCAATGTACCCACCAAAAATGATATGCAATAACAAGAGAAAGAAATGGGCGAGAGAAAGCTATATAGATAAAAGCAAGAGAGAAAAGAGAGATAGGACAGATAGGATATAATTACCACAGAGAGAGACGAAGTCCTCACAGCAGTCCAATAGGTCCGCCTTCACAAATCCTCGTAGCACGCAGCTAATAGATTTGTCTTCACAGAACCCTCGTGGAGCTGATAGATCTTCGCCTTCACAGAGAGAGACGAAGTCCTCGCAGCAGTCCAATAGGTCCACCTTCGCAAATCCTCGTAGTGCGCCGCTAATAGATTTGTCTTCGCAGAACCCTCGTGGAGCTGATAGATCTTCGTCTTCTGTGGGGAGGTCCTCAAAAGGGGTCTCTTCTGAGGCAGAATATATAGTTCTCCAGAGTGGGGGAGAAATCTCGTGAGTCTAGGCCCAATGCACAAGGAGAGGGGGGAGAAGTCCCTTGATGGAGTCCAGGCCCATGCACAATGTGAGGGAAGGGGAGAACAGGGCAAGCTGTCCTGCTACACCTCAGGCACAGGTGGTACAGAATCCAGGGGCAGTGTAGCGTGCTGCGACTACCATTGTTTCAGCAGGATGTATGTCCAGGAACTCAGTTCCTAAGCAAACAAACCTGAGCAAAATGGCAATTCTCGTAGCAGTTACATCAGCTCTTGAGGTTTCCCTCTCCTTCCCCCCCAAAGTCTCCACGACGAAAAACGTGAGACAAAATTGGGGGTCTTAGGGCCGACTGTCACACCATCAAACAGGCCAAGTGGGTGAAGCCCCTATGGTATGGTGGATGGTGGTCTAAATAGAAGTATGGAGAAGCCTGGCAGGTTGATTATATTACCCTACCCCAGACATGTCACGGTAAGCGCTACGTACTCACAATGGTGGAAGCCACCATGGGGTGGCTGGAGACCTACCCTGTGCCTCACACTACTGCTCAGAACACCATCCTGGGCCTAGAGAAGCAAGTCCTGTGGAGGCATGGTACCCCTGAGAGAATTGAGTCAGACAATGGGACTCATTTCAAGAACAGCCTTATCAACACCTGGGCTAGGGAACATGGCATTGAGTGGTTGTACCACATCCCCTACCATGCACCTGCTGCAAGCAAAGTGGAGAGGCACAATGCACTGTTAAAAACCCAGTTGAAGGCATTGGGTGGGGGATCTTTCAAGAATTGGGAGCAGCATTTGGCAAAGGCCACCTGGTTGGTCAATACCTGAGGCTTCACCAACTGAACAGGCCCCACCCAGGCTGAGCCTCCGCATACAATAGACAGAGATAAAGTCCCAGTGGTGCATGTCAGAGGTTTGTTAGGGAAGACAGTGTGGATCAAGTCTGCCTCAAGTACAGACAAACCCATTTGTGGAGTTGTCTTTGCTCAGGGACCAGGTTGCACATGGTGGATAATGCAGAAAGATGGAACAACACGATGTGTACCTCAGGGAGGTCTGATTGTTGGGTGAGAATCATTTGTAAACATCACTGTTTGCTGGATGCTGCCGCCATGGTCTGTACATTAAACCACGCAGAATGAAATAGAAGGAAATGTGTAAATAAGAGGGTATGTGTTAAGTGTTGAAAGAATGAGCAAGTGTTGAAGGTGTGAGAAAGGGAAAGAGGGAGTTTTGGGTGAGCAAAATAAGAGAGAGGGGAATCCTGCCACTCTACAGCCTGGGGCCTGGATTCAGTGGCTCAGTGTGGAATGTGACAGGAGCGTGACAGGAGCATGGCAGGTATTGCTTGTATTATTTGTGGGAAGAACGAATGGAAGTTTTATGTGGATAAATACACGATGTAGAATATATGTTGACTTTGGCCATAAATTGACGATATGGGGATAAGGGGTGGAATGTCCTAGGGTGATGTGTGTATCCCCTGTCATCTGTTGGGTGCAAAGGGGAGGGGAAACGTGGTTTGGTTTTCCCCAGGAAAACTCTGCTCCTCGGAATGACCTTGGAAGCGGTGGAGTTGGAACACAGCGAGACAGAGAGAAGATCTGCTTTGGTTTTGTTCTCTCTCTCTTTGTTCCCCTCTGGAGTTAGGTAGTGGTAGCGTAGTTAGCTATGTCTTGTAGAAGGTTTTTTTTCCTTTTTTCTCCCTCTGCTCGGAACTGTCCAATCTCTCTGGACTGAGGACCTGGGGGAAGTGCCGGGGGGGGGGCCTCCAGCTGGGACCCACCCCAGCAAGACCAGCCCAGCACCACAACTCCTTTTTCTCCCAGCGCCAGAGGAGACGGAGCAACAGAGCACAGTGACTACCTTTGAGGGGAGGACTTCTCTAAGTTTGCCATCTCTCTCCAGAGCGGCACAAAGCTCTTGTCATCGGGTATTGTGCTGGGAGTGCTTTGCCTGTTTAATCAACAGGTTTTTTCCATTTCTCTCGGAGGAAATCTTTTCCCGAACCAGTTGGGGGAGGGGAGGGAGAGCCCTGTCAGAGGTTTTCTCCCAAATCTGCCTGAAACCAGGATACCCTGGAAGATCCGTCTTATTCCCTACTTCCAGTCTTGGAAGTAAGGAATCATCCCTCACAACCTCACATGCCACAAGACTCAGCAGGCAAAACCAGCACCTTGCATGTGTTACCACACTAAACACCACAGCCCCAGCAAACCACACTGGGGTACCTCCTTCCATCCCCATGAAATCCATGAGAATGTGTCACCTAGCACAGAATCCCTGTCCTGTGCCTCAGCCCCACTCAGCTGCCACTGGAGGGGACAGCGTGTCCATCAGCACAGCCCCACTGCACAGCCCATGGGGACAGATGCAGGATGTGCCCAGCCTGGAGAAGCTGACACATGAGAGATGTCAGAAGTCAATGGGAATGGCTGCCCAGTGCTGGCACGGTATGGAAAACTGCTCTGGGTCACATTCCAAGCCCTCATGATTGCAAAAAAAAAAAAAAAAAAAAGCAATTAGGCGGTATGTGATATGAACATTCATGAAACATACTGCTGGCTCTTAGATTCCTGAGAAAACATGGCTATCATCATTCTGGAGAGAGAAAATGTTGGTGCTTCATTTCCTGTAGCCATAGAGCTCTTTCTGGGGGTTTCATTTTATTTGGTTCCTCCACACTTAATCAGATGAGATCTCCTTGGTTTCTGTGGTCCTGATGTGCAAGGCCCAATGTCCCAGGTCCTGTACTAACCCAAAGTGCATGGGCAGTCCATGCCCTACAGAGCTCAACACAACTTGCCTGTTAAAAACTTCAGAGCTTCCAGGATTTAAATTTGTCTGGAAGATTAGGGCTCTGCAGAGTGGGGGAAACTCAGCATGGTGCTGTCCTTAAAAGCCTTCAATTTCCCAAGCAGAGGAGATTGGAACCGTGGCATAGGGAATTGTCCCAATTTTTACCTTTTTCCTCCATAGGCTTCAAATTAAAGCGGCACAAAATTCAAGCTTTACGTTCGGTGTCTCCTGTCACCTGCCCCACTATGTGGCTCTTCACTTACTCTTAAGGCAATGCCATTGGTAAAACATACATGGATTTCAGTGCCTCGGAAGGACCCAAAGAACCTCCACTTTTCCAGTATCCAGGTTCAACTTGGTAGCTCCCAGACTCTCAGACTCAAAAGGACAGTGAGTCCCCTGACCCTTCTCTCCTCAGCACAGCCAGGGCTCTGCATGCTCATCAGAGGTGGCCAAAGGACACAAGAAGCCAGGTCCTGAAGCCTGACACTGATCAAACAGGGATCAGTCTCCACTACAGAAACACATCCGTGCTGTTTGTGTCACCCAACACAGCCCCCCTGAACCAACATTCAAATAGGCAAGAGGGACACTGGCCCCGGGTAAGGGGATACCCAGCACATTTACATCCCTGCACCTGCCCTGATCCCCACAGCAGCAACAACAAAATCCCCCCCTCCAGCAGCAGCAGCAGCAGCAGCAGCAGGAGCTCTATAAAGCTCCTCTTGCCATCCCTGACCCTGCACCAACAGCAGCCACTGACCTGCTCCAGGCACTGCTGCCACAGCCCACTTGGCCAGCACAGCTCTGCTCCCCAACTCGCACCATGGAAGCTTGTCACTCTCCACAGCAATACAATGTCACTGCATATGGGGCCACAACTGTGGCCATCATCACCTTGGAGGTGTTTGCTGGCATGTGGATAAATGCTTTCATCCTTGGTATGCTTTGCACTGGCTGGGTCAAAAAGAAAACCTTGAACTCAAATGAGAAGATCTTGCTGCTTCTCAGCTGCTCCAGGATTTTCTATTTGTGCTTCTCCTGGGTAAACAACTTTCTTTCAAGAATTTATCCCAAATACTTTTATGTTTATCCCATACTTCAACTATTTGCACCTTTTCAAACCTTCTTTAATTTTTCCAACTTGTGGGTTTCTGCTTGTCTTTGTGTTTTTTATTGCATAAAAATTGCCAATTTCAGGAACAGCTTCTTCATCTACCTGAAGGTAAAAATTGACAGGATGGTGCCATGGCTCTTGTTGGGGTCAGGGATTTTAGCCTTGGCTATGGGCATCGTTATCTATGACCTCACTGAAACTGTGCACAGTAACAACCTCACTTTCACGTGCCTCAAAAATTTTTGGGAAACAAATATCAGAATGGATAAACATTATTTCTATTTTTTTTTTCTCACTGGCTTTGAATATGCTGCTGCATTCCTGGCAGTCATCTGTGCTGCTGTTTTCCTTCTCTTTTCACTCTGGAGACACAAACGCAAGATGCAGACCAACTCCATGAAGGACCTCAGCATGGATGCCCACATCAGAGCCATGAAATCCATTCTCTCCTTCTTACTGATGTACAGCATCAACTTTGTATGTTTGATCTTTACAATAATTTATACCATGAAGAAGGAAAATACCATGACACTTCTTATATCCATATATCTGTGCGCTTTTCCAGGCGTTCACTCCCTTATTCTGATTTTCAGCAATCCCAAGCTGGAAAAGGCACTGCTAAAGATTCTCTCCTCTGTGAAGTACAAGTGTTTCATGAAACAGGAACTGTGATAAAAGCTGGAGCCCATGCAAAATGTTGACCTTTCTCTGTAGAAAACAAATCATTTAATCTCTAATGCAGCTCTCCAGGCTTTGTAGATGACACTGATGATTACTCTTCAACATCTAAGTTAAGAAAATGCCATTCATATTTATTGAGCTAAATTATTGTGAGTCAAACACATCATTATTGACTTTAGATTTAGCTAAATTTCTTTGAGATGTATTTTTGTTATTAACAGTCAGTTAGCCCTGGTTGTAGGCGTGAGGTTTAAGTTCGGGAGATGGATGTGTGGTGAAGGGATTAATGTGGGCATGAGAGTCTGATGGTGGGGTGATGGATTATCAGGCAGAGGCCCCTTACCTCTGCCTGAGCCTGCTGGAATATTGGAATCCCTCCAATACCTCTGAGAGTCCAGCCCTTGCAGAGATATGGCTTAGAATAATTAGCAACACTGCTCTTCAGTTGTCTTTTGTAAAAGCAAAAGGTTCAATAAATGAAAAATAATGAAACATTACAGATATAAAAGAAAAGCTGAGCACAGGTTTCTGAGAAGCCTCTGACACCTTGCTAAGATACCCTAGAAAAGCTCTTCAGTTCCTTTGTGCTCTCTTTTATCTACCTAATGATCGAGGAGGATTCTGTTGGCAAACTGCCAATAGAAACAGCTACAGGTCTTTGAAGAACAGCTAGAAAGAAGGTCCAACAGTACCTCTGTCTTGGCACTGAGCCAATCACTGTCAGGACAAAAGAAGTTTCTGGGTCTTTTACCTAATGAGAAGTACAAGGGGTGAGTCTCAAACCTTTCCCTATATGGAAAACACTTACTCAGGTGTGGGGTGCATTACTACACTTGAGGAGGGAGTGATGCTGATTAAATGTTCAGCCCTTGCCCAAGACTCACAGCCCTTGCAATCAGAACCCTGGTATCCCTCATTTCCATATCACCTGGCTGCCCACCACCATTTAGGATGGCAGCAATAGGGTATTTTGACTGCAGCCTCACCTGCACTTCTCCCAAAAAGTAGATTTGGCACTTGAAATCCTCCCTGGCAGAGGATGAGAATATGAACCCCACTGTGCAGGACAACAGGATTGCTTCACTCCCCTCCCCAAAGCAAGGAACACCTCTTTGTTAAAATCTCCTCTTCTGACTCTATCTGATTGCACCCTGGTGAAATTGTGTTTATAGACCTAAACAGAATGGTAAAGGTGAGCCTAATGAATTACCTGAAATGATTCCTGTGCCTGCTGGAGATGGTTTTCCAGCTAGTCCCGGCTGGCCGTGGCTAGGAATCGTTCCAGACTCGGTTGGCAGCAGCAGGCAGACCGGCCACCAGCCCCCGGTGGGTCAGAGCTACACGAGAGCTGTTGGTAAGGCTTCGACGAAGGATTCAGAAGAGACCTCGTGGCAAGATGGAGTTTATTGTCACATGCACCCCATGGGACAGGCAGCCACAATGCTGAGGGGAGAGAGAGAGAGAGAGAGAGAAGACAGAGAGAGAGAAGAGAGAGGGCAAGAGAGAGAGCTGGGGGCTCTCTCTGGGTTAGTGATTATAAGGGACTGGAAAGAGGGAAACCCAATCAGGGGAATGGGGATGGCACACAGACAGCCACTGGAAGACGAGGAGCAGGGAACTTCCCAGCCTGCTCCAATCCGGGACCGAGTCTCTCCGAAGTCTCTGGAAAGAGGGGGAGAGACCTCCCGGAGGAGGGCAGACCTGGGAGGAGAGCAACAAATGATTGACAAGAGATTGCAACACAGGGGGACAAAAGCAGGGAATTTCTCAGGCAGGAGATTGTACCAGATGGGGAGAAGTACAGCAGGAACTTGGATTAAACCATTACAGAACAAATGATTATTAACCATAAGTAAAAACCAGAAAACGCGCCGCTACAATTACGCATTCTTTTTGCTTTGCTGGTTTTTTGGTTTTTTTTAAATATATACAGAGGTAATGCAGTGAGTGTATTTATTAGTGGCAATTCCAAATATCTATTTCTACAATAAAATGCTTTATTTGTGATACTGTGACTGTGAAAGTTCTTATTGAACATGACAAGAATTACACGATGAATTTCTGACAGTCAGAAATTAAGCTGAGTTGGCCAGGCTCACACAGGCCCTTTGATCTCTGAGGATCAGCAAGGGGTTTATTTTCTGCCACATCTCTAGACTCTAAATGGAACAGAAAAATACACAACACGGGTACACCAACTGGTTGCAAAAAAGAAATAACAATACTGCAAACCTGCCACACATGTTTTGGTATGCACTGAAATGGCTGCAATAAACAGATTTATCTCTATTTTGGTTTGTCTTTCCTTCTCCTGTGACTCTGTGCTGGGTGATCTATTATGGGCTGTATCATTCCCTGGCAGGAGCTGATAGCTCTGTGTGAACATGCTGACCCCTGGCACTCACCAGAGATGGTCACTGACGCACAAACAGCGAGGCAGCAACGGCCCCGGGGAGCTCAGGGGGTGCAGAGCCCCCTTCCCACACCAGCCCTGCGTGTCCTCTCTGCCCCACTGCCTGCAAGGACAGGATCCCCTGCTCTGTGTGACTGCTCTCCTGGCCTGCTTGGACTTGGGGAGGAGATTGCCTTTTCCCAGTGCACTCTGGCTCAGTGAAACACCCAGGTAACAGGCTTTGCTCTTGATCAGGGAAACAGCGTGAGGAGGAAGGAATGAAGGAGACAACTTGTTAAGGCCTGACTGCAGCCCCTATTCTACTTGCCCCTTTGCTGCTGTGGGGGAGGAGGTAGAGGAGCTGGGGATGAAGGAGTGAAGTTGAGCCTGGGATGGAAGGGCTGTGGGTGCAGTGCAATCTAGTCTTCTATTTCTTCCTCATTATCCAATTCTATTTTCTATATGCAAATAAAGTAAATTCATTTCCCATTGTCAAATACGTTTGTTCATGACAGTAACTGGCAAGTGATCTCCGTGGCTTTATCTTGAGCCATGAGGTTTTCCATCCTGTTTCTCAGCCCTGTCCTGCCTGTGGGTGAGAGAGAAGGAACAGCTGGGTGGAGGTCTGGCTTCTGCCCAAGGTCATCCCATCACAGCAGGAGAAACATGAAATAGTTCCAGTACATACAGAGCAGAACCTGAATTGGGAGCTTCTGTCAGAGGCAGATCTTAAGCATCTCCTCTGGACACAACTCCCGACTGGAAGGCCTTGAAAGCACAGGAATTGCCACTCCCCCTTCCTCCCCTGCTGCTGCTCATGCACTTTATCCTTTAACATGACAGTCCCAACCACTTTCACTGGAAAGCCCTGGAAGATCCATCTTAGTCTCTGCATCCACTGCAGCATCATCCCTCACAACCTCACATGCCACAAGACTCAGCAGGCAAAACCAGCACCTTGCATGTGTTACCACACTAAACACCACAGCCCCAGCAAACCACACTGGGGTACCTCCTTCCATCCCCATGAAATCCATGAGAATGTGTCACCTAGCACAGAATCCCTGTCCTGTGCCCCAGCCCCACTCAGCTGCCACTGGAGGGGACAGCGTGTCCATCAGCACAGCCCCACTGCACAGCCCATGGGGACAGATGCAGGATGTGCCCAGCCTGGAGAAGCTGACACATGAGAGATGTCAGAAGTCAATGGGAATGGCTGCCCAGTGCTGGCACGGTATGGAAAACTGCTCTGGGTCACATTCCAAGTCCTCATGATTGCCAAAAAAAAAAAAAAAAAAGCAATTAGGCGGTATGTGATATGAACATTCATGAAACATACTGCTGGCTCTTAGATTCCTGAGAAAACATGGCTATCATCATTCTGGAGAGAGAAAATGTTGGTGCTTCATTTCCTGTAGCCATAGAGCTCTTTCTGGGGGTTTCATTTTATTTGGTTCCACCACAGCACCAGATGAGATCTCCTTGGTTTCTGTGGTCCTGATGTGCAAGGCCCAATGTCCCAGGTCCTGTACTAACCCAAAGTGCATGGGCAGTCCATGCCCTACAGAGCTCAACACAACTTGCCTGTTAAAAACTTCAGAGCTTCCAGGATTTAAATTTGTCTGGAAGATTAGGGCTCTGCAGAGTGGGGGAAACTCAGCATGGTGCTGTCCTTAAAAGCCTTCACTTTCCCAAGCAGATGAGATTGGAACCCTGGCATAGGGAGTTGTCCCGATTTTTACCCTTTTCCTCCATAGGCTTCAAATTAAAGCGGCACAAAATTCCAGTTTTACGTTCGGTGTCTCCTGTCACCTGCCCCACTATGTGGCTCTTCACTTACTCTTAAGGCAATGCCATTGGTAAAACATACATGGATTTCAGTGCCTCGGAAGGACCCAAAGAACCTCCACTTTTCCAGCATCCAGGTTCAACTTGGCAGCTCCCAGACTCTCAGACTCAAAAGGACAGTGAGTCCCCTGACCCTTCTCTCCTCAGCACAGCCAGGGCTCTGCATGCTCATCAGAGGTGGCCAAAGGACACAAGAAGCCAGGTCCTGAAGCCTGACACTGATCAAACAGGGATCAGTCTCCACTGCAGAAACACATCCGTGCTGTTTGTGTCACCCAACACAGCCCCCCTGAACCAACATTCAAATAGGCAAGAGGGACACTGGCCCCGGGTAAGGGGATACCCAGCACATTTACATCCCTGCACCTGCCCTGATCCCCACAGCAGCAACAACAAAATCCCCCCCTCCAGCAGCAGCAGCAGCAGCAGCAGCAGCTGCTCTATAAAGCTCCTCTTGCCACCTCTGACCCTGCACCAACAGCAGCCACTGACCTGCTCCAGGCACTGCTGCCACAGCCCACTTGGCCAGCACAGCTCTGCTCCCCAACTCGCACCATGGAAGCTTGTCACTCTCCACAGCAATACAATGTCACTGCATATGGGGCCACGGCTTTGGCCATCATCACCCTGGAGGCATTTGCTGGCATGTGCATAAATGCTTTCATCCTTGGTATGCTTTGCACTGGCTGGTTCAAAAAGAAAACCCTGAACTCAAATGAGAAGATTTTGCTTATTCTAAGCTGCTCCAGGATTTCCTATTTTTGCTTCTCATGGGTATATCACTTTCTTTCATTAATTTATCCCAATTATCTTTATGTTCTTCCAATATTTCAACTACTTGCATTTTCTACAACCTTTTTTAATTATTCCAATTTGTGGGTTTCAGCCTGTCTTTGTGTTTTTTATTGCATTAAAATTGCCAATTTCAGGAACAGATTCTTCATCTACCTGAAGGTAAAAATTGACAGGATGGTGCCATGGCTCTTGTTGACATCTGTGCTTTCAGCCTTGGCTATGGGCATCGTTATCTACGACCTCACTGAAACTGCGCAAAGAAACAACCTCACTTTTACCTGCTTTGGAAACGTTTGGGAAACAAGTATCAGAATGGATAAACATTATTTCTCTTCTTTCTTTATCGCTGGCTTTGGATATGCTGCTGCATTCCTGGCAGTCATCTGTGCTGCTGTTTTCCTTCTCTTTTCACTCTGGAGACACAAACGCAAGATGCAGACCAACTCCATGAAGGACCTCAGCATGGATGCCCACATCAGAGCCATGAAATCCATTCTCTCCTTCTTACTGATGTACAGCATCAACTTTGTATGTTTGATCTTAACAATAATTTATACCATGAAGAAGGAAAATACCATGACACTTCTTATATCCATATATCTGTGCGCTTTTCCAGGTGTTCACTCCCTTATTCTGATTTTCAGCAGTCCCAAGCTGGAAAAGGCACTGCTAAAGATTCTCTCCTCTGTGAAGTACAAGTGTTTCATGAAATAGGAACTGTGATAAAAGATGGATCCCATACAAAATGTTGACCTTTCACCGTAGAAAACAAATAATTTAATCTCTAATGCAGCTCTCCAGGCTTTGTAGATGATACTGATGATTACTCTTCAACATCTAAGTTAAGAAAATGCCATTCATATTTATTGAGCTAAATTATTGTGAGTTAAACGCACCATTATTGACTTTAGATTTAGCTAAATCTTTGAGATGTATTTTTGTTAGTAACAAAGTCAGTTAGTCCTGATTGCAGGAATGATGCCTAACCCCCTGTGTGGTGAAGGGATTAATGTGGGCATGAGAGTCTGAGGATGGGGTGATGGATTATCAGGCAGAGGCCCCTTACCTCTGTCTGAGCCTGCTGGAAGAGGGAGTGATGCTGATTAAATGTTCAGCCCTTGCCCAAGACTCACAGCCCTTGCAATCAGAACCCTGGTATCCCTCATTTCCATATCACCTGGCTGCCCACCACCATTTAGGATGCAGCAATGGGGTATTTTGACTGCAGCCTCACCTGCACTTCTCCCAAAAAGTAGATTTGGCACTTGAAATCCTCCCTGGCAGAGGATGAGAGTGTTAACCCCACTATGCAGGACAACAGGATTGCTTCCCTCCCCTCCCCAAAGCAGGGAACACCTCTTTGTTAAGATTTGCTCTTCTGACTCTATCTGATTGCACCCTGGTGAAATTGTGTTTATAAGCGTAACTGATGCTAAACTTGAGCTTAATGAATGATGCATTGCGTTTTGCTTTGGTGAGGTTTTTTTTGTATTGGTTTGGTTTTTTGGGTTTTTTTTGTTTTTTTCATTTTAGTTTTAGTTTGGGGTTTTTGTTGCGTTTTGTTGTTGTTGTTGTTGGTTTTTGTGTTTTGTTTTGTTCAATATATTTAGAGGTAATCCAGTGAGTGTATTTATTAGTGGCAATTCCAAATTTCTATTTCTACAATAAAATGCATTATTTGTGATACTGTGACTGTGAAAGTTCTTATTGAACATGACAAGAATTACACGTTGAATTTCTGACAGTCAGAAATTAAGCTGAGTTGGCCAGGCTCACACAGGCCCTTTGATCTCTGAGGACCAGCAAGAGGTTTATTTTCTGCCACATCTCTAGACTCTAAATGGAACAGAAAAATACACAACACGGGTACACCAACTGGTTGCAAAAAAGAAATAACAATACTGCAAACCTGCCACACATGTTTTGGTATGCACTGAAAAGGCTGCAACAAACAGATTTATCTCTATTTTGGTTTGTCCTTTCCTTCTGCCTGTGACTCTGTGCTGGGTGATCTATTATGGGCTGTATCATTCCCTGGCAGGAGCTGATAGCTCTGTGTGAACATGCTGACCCCTGGCACTCACCAGAGATGGTCACTGATGCACAAACAGTGAGGCAGCAACGGCCCCGGGGAGCTCAGGGGGTGCAGAGCCCCCTTCCCACACCAGCCCTGCGTGTCCTCTCTGCCCCACTGCCTGCAAGGACAGGATTCCCTGCTCTGTGTGACTGCTCTCCTGGCCTGCTTGGACTTGGGGAGGAGATTGCCTTTTCCCAGTGCACTCTGGCTCAGTGAAACACCCAGGGTAACAGGCTTTGCTCTTGATCAGGGAAACAGCGTGAGGAGGAAGGAATGAAGGAGACAACTTGTTAAGGCCTGACTGCAGCCCCTATTCTACTTGCCCCTTTGCTGCTGTGGGGGAGGAGGTAGAGGAGCTGGGGATGATGGAGTGAAGTTGAGCCTGGATGGAAGGGCTGTGGATGCAGTGCAATGTAGCTTTCTATTTCTTCCTCATTATCCAATTCTATTTTCTATATGCAAATAAAGTAAATTCATTTCCCATTGTCAAATACGTTTGTTCATGACAGTAACTGGCGAAGTGATCTCCGTGCCTTTATCTTGAGCCATGAGGTTTTCCATCCTGTTTCTCAGCCCTGTCCTGCCTGTGGGTGAGAGAGAAGGAACAGCTGGGTGGAGGTCTGGCTTCTGCCCAAGGTCATCCCATCACAGCAGGAGAAACATGAAATAGTTCCAGTACATACAGAGCAGAACCTGAATTGGGAGCTTCTGTCAGAGGCAGATCTTAAGCATCTCCTCTGGACACGACTCCCGACTGGAAGGCCTTGAAAGCACAGGAACTGCCACTCCCCCTTCCTCCCCTGCTGCTGCTCATGCACTTTATCCTTTAACATGACAGTCCCAACCACTTTCACTGGAAAGCCCTGGAAGATCCATCTTAGTCTCTGCATCCACTGCAGCATCATCCCTCACAACCTCACATGCCACAAGACTCAGCAGGCAAAACCAGCACCTTGCATGTGTTACCACACTAAACACCACAGCACCTGCAAACCACACTGGGGTACCTCCTTCCATCCCCATGAAATCATGAGAATGTGTCACCTAGCACAGAATCCCTGTCCTGTGCCCCAGCCCCACTCAGCTGCCACTGGAGGGGACAGCGTGTCCATCAGCACAGCCCCACTGCACAGCCCATGGGGACAGATGCAGGATGTGCCCAGCCTGGAGAAGCTGACACATGAGAGATATCAGAAGTCAATGGGAATGGCTGCCCAGTGCTGGCATGGTATGGAAAACTGCTCTGGGTCGCATTCCAAGTCCTCATGATTGCCAAAAAAAAAAAAAAAAAACGCGATTAGGCGGTATGTGATATGAACATTCATGAAACATACTGCTGGCTCTTAGATTCCTGAGAAAACATGGCTATCATCATTCGGGAGAGAGAAAATGTTGGTGCTTCATTTCCTGTAGCCATAGAGCTCTTTCTGGGGGTTTCATTTTATTTGGTTCCATCCACAGCTACCAGAATGAGATCTCCTTGGTTTCTGTGGTCCTGATGTGCAAGGCCCAATGTCCCAGGTCCTGTACTAACCCAAAGTGCATGGGCAGTCCATGCCCTACAGAGCTCAACACAACTTGCCTGTTAAAAACTTCAGAGCTTCCAGGAATTAAATTTGTCTGGAAGATTAGGGCACTGCAGAGTGGGGGAAACTCAGCATGGTGCTGTCCTTAAAAGCCTTCAATTTCCCAAGCAGATGAGATTGGAACCCTGGCATAGGGAGTTGTCCCGATTTTTACCTTTTTCCTCCACAGGCTTCAAATTAAAGCGGCACAAAATTCCAGCTTTACGTTCGGTGTCTCCTGTCACCTGCCCCACTATGTGGCTCTTCACTTACTCTTAAGGCAATGCCATTGGTAAAACATACATGGATTTCAGTGCCTCGGAAGGACCCAAAGAACCTCCACTTTTCCAGTATCCAGGTTCAACTTGGCAGCTCCCAGACTCTCAGACTCAAAAGGACAGTGAGTCCCCTGACCCTTCTCTCCTCAGCACAGCCAGGGCTCTGCATGCTCATCAGAGGTGGCCAAAGGACACAAGAAGCCAGGTCCTGAAGCCTGACACTGATCAAACAGGGATCAGTCTCCACTGCAGAAACACATCCGTGCTGTTTGTGTCACCCAACACAGCCCCCCTGAACCAACATTCAAATAGGCAAGAGGGACACTGGCCCCGGGTAAGGGGATACCCAGCACATTTACATCCCTGCACCTGCCCTGCTCCACACAGCAGCAACAACAAAATCCCCCCCTCCAGCAGCAGCAGCAGCAGCAGCAGCAGGAGCTCTATAAAGCTCCTCTTGCCATCCCTGACCCTGCACCAACAGCAGCCACTGACCTGCTCCAGGCACTGCTGCCACAGCCCCCTTGGCCAGCACAGCTCTGCTCCCCAGCTTGCAGCATGGAAGCTTGTCACTCTCCACAGCAATACAATGTCACTGCATATGGGGCCACAACTGTGGCCATCATCACCTTGGAGGCATTTGCTGGCATGTGGATAAATGCTTTCATCCTTGGTATGCTTTGCACTGGCTGGGTCAAAAAGAAAACCCTGAACTCAAATGAGAAGATCTTGCTTATTCTAAGCTGCTCCAGGATTTCCTCTTTGTGCTTCTCATGGGTAAACAACTTCCTTTCAAGATATTATGCCAATTACTTTTATGTTTATCCCACACTTCAACTACTTGCTTCTTCCACAACCTTTTTTAATTATTCCAACTTGTGGGTTTCAGCCTGTCTTTGTGTTTTTTATTGCATAAAAATTGCCAATTTCAGGAACAGATTCTTCATCTACCTGAAGGTAAAAATTGACAAGATTGTGCCATGGCTTTTGTTGGCAACAGTGCTTTCAGCCTTGGCTATGGGCATCGTTATGTCTGACATCACTGAAACTGCGCAGAGTAACAACCTTGATTTCAACAGCCTCGAAAAGTATTGGGAAACAAGTATCAGAATGGATAAACATTATTTCTCTTCTTTCTTTATCGCTGGCTTTGGATATGCTGCTGCATTCCTGGCAGTCATCTGTGCTGCTGTTTTCCTTCTCTTTTCACTCTGGAGACACAAACGCAAGATGCAGACCAACTCCATGAAGGACCTCAGCATGGATGCCCACATCAGAGCCATGAGATCCATTCTCTCCTTCTTACTGATGTACAGCATCAACTTTGTATGTTTGATCTTAACAATAATTTATACCATGAAGAAGGAAAATACCATGACACTTCTTATATCCATATATCTGTATGCTTTTCCAGGTGTTCACTCCCTTATTCTGATTTTCAGCAGTCCCAAGCTGGAAAAGGCACTGCTAAAGATTCTCTCCTCTGTGAAGTACAAGTGTTTCATGAAATAGGAACTGTGATAAAAGCTGGAGCCCATGCAAAATGTTGACCTTTCACCTGTAGAAAACAAATCATTTAATCTCTAATGCAGCTCTCCAGGCTTTGTAGATGATACTGATGATTACTCTCCAACATCTAAGTTAAGAAAATGCCATTCATATTTATTGAGCTAAATTATTGTGAGTTAAACACATCATTATTGACTTTAGATATAGCTAAATCTTTGAGATGTATTTTTGTTAGTAACAAAGTCAGTTAGTCCTGATTGCAGGAATGATGCCTAACCCCCTGTGTGGTGAAGGGATTAATGTGGGCATGAGAGTCTGATGGTGGGGTGATGGATTATCAGGCAGAGGCCCCTTACCTCTGTCTGAGCCTGCTGGAAGAGGGAGTGTGTGGATGGAAAGGGACAGGCGCTCGGAAGATATCGGTTTGTAACGGGAAAGAGCAGAACTCCCCAACCCCCCAAGATAAGCTATCACTCCAAGAATGTAAAACCCCCCTCTAACAGACATACCAGTACTTTTCCATTCTCCCCACTAACTCAGGAAGTGTAGCAAGACCCCTCTGACGTAGGGAAGAACCAGAGAGTATTTAAACTGCATGCTTTAGATAATAAATGCTTTTAACCATCCACCATATTGGTGTATGCGTGTGTTATTGGCCCGAGCGCCACACAGAGCATGTGGTAGCCGTGCCGTCTAACCTAAAACCAGGCTACCGTAGTTGTGGCTGCAAGAGCAGCAACAAGTGGCGCCGACAACCCGGGAAAGAACCTCGGGGGACGGGAATACGCCTGGAAAGGAGACGGCGGCAGTGGCGGCAGGCCCGAACCACTGCGGAGGAACAGGGGGACGCCCCGGAACCAGCGAACGGCATGGAGGCCCTAGCGAAGGTTGTAAGTCTTATGAAAAAACACTGGGGAATACGGTGTGAGCAAAAGAATTTATATCTTGCGATTGCAAGGCTTTTGGATTTGGGCATAATACAGCGCCCTGTTGATATACTAAATTTAGAGAGGTGGGAGAGATACACTGCTGCTTTGGCAGAAGATACAAAAGCCACCGGCAGTGGAAAAATTTTAAAAGCATGGGGAAAAGTCGAGATAGCTTTGCGGAAAGCAAGGGAAGAACAAGAGACATGGAATGCTGCGAAAACATGTTTATTTGCCGTTACGCAGCCGAAGGGGGGGAAGCTACGGGACCGCGGGACCCCCTGGGGATAGCCAGATTAACGGCGGGAACATGTGGGGAACGGGCGCGTTACACCCTCCCCTGAGCCCATGCCCGAATCCCCCAGACCCCAAAGGGGACCCTCAGACCTCCCCGCTGGACCCCCCGGATCCAAAAACCCCCCCGGAACCCCCCGAAAAAATTGCCTTTTCCCCGCCTGTACCTCCCCGCCGCTTTTCCCCCCGGGAGCCGGGTGCGCCCGATGGCGGCGCCTCGCCGGGTCCAGAGGCACCTCCACGGAGCGCGCGGGGCACCAGCCCCTCCCCCAGGGCCGGAGAGGAGATCGCGACTTCTCCAACCGCCAAACCAGTGCGGCGGGCGAAGGAGCGCGCGCGGTTTTTCTGGGAAGGGCTTGCGCGGGAAGCGAGAGAAGCCGAGAGGGAAGCCAGCGCCAGGACGCGGGCAACCGAACCGCCGCCATACCCCGACGATGGCGCCGATGGTCTGGAGCGGGGGCGGGGCAGCTGGCCACATGGCGCTGAGAACCCGGAAGTGCGAACCCCCGCGGGCGCACACGCGCGAGAGAGAAGCCCAGACCCCCCCGGTCTGCACTGCGCACGCGCGGGAGAGCGAGGGGGCGCGCATACGCAATCGGAAACCGCTCCCAGTGTTACCTTGCAAGGGAAAAACCCCTCCTTGGGGGGGGCAGTGCAAGCCCAGGGGGTGGGAATGGGACTGCCCCCAAGAGGCGTGGCGGCGCCACCCCCGGGAAGAGGGGAGGGGCCAGACGCGGGAGGCGGAACGGGGCCGAACCCGAGGAGAAGACCGAAGCCACCCCCGAAAGGCGGGACGGGGGCAGAGCCCAACAAAAAGGCATAGCAAACCGGAAGTGTACCAGCAGTCTGCTTCCGACTCTGAGTGGAGCCGTAGCTCCACAGCTAGCCTTTCAGAGAGCTGGGACTCTGACACGGACTCAGAAACGGAGATAACAGAATTTATGAGGTTTCCACCGAAACCGAGCAAAGCTTTTAACAATATAGGGGAACAAACACAATACAAACTTACCGATTGGGGCAAGATAAAGATAGCATGCGCTGAGTGGAAACCAGCTGCTACAATCCATGCATTTCCCGTACGAGTTACCGGTGCAAGGCAGAATTTAAGGTGGACGTACACCCCACTGAGCACGAAAGAGATACAAGCAGTGGTGAAAGCGGTTCAGGAAAAGGGGATTGGCTCAGCCGTTGTGTCCACACTGGTGGATGGTCTTTTTAGTAATGATGATATGCTGCCTTTTGATATATCACAGGTAACCCGTATGTTTTTTGATGGGGCAAGGCTGATTGTATTTCAGCAAGAGTGGTCAGACCAATGTACAGCTGCTTTAGCCCAAGCCTCAGGGCAGGGACAGCCTCTCCATGGCTCTACCCTGTCCAGGCTGCTAGGCAAGCATGATGATGTGGCCACACCACAGGACCAGGCAGCACGCCTCTCAGCAGAGGAAGTCAGAGCCACAACTAGAGCAGCCAGGGAAGCCATTAGAGCGGCTTCTAGGGTGGTGGACAAGTCAACACCATGGTCCACCATTAAGCAGGGGGAAAGTGAAAGTTTCACACATTTTGTAGACCGTTCGCAAGCTGCAGTCGACTCATCTACCCTGCCTGTAGCTGCGAGGGGACCTGTGGTGACAGACTGCCTGAAACAACAGTGTAACACTGTCACCAAGGACATCCTGCGCTCTCTGCCAGCTGGAGCCAGCTTGGCCGACATGATCAAACATGCAGTAAGGGAAGAACAGCTAATCCCTATGCAGGCAGCAGTTCATACTATAACCAATGCAATAGCATGCATGAAGTGTGGTCAAGCAGGTCATCTGGCAGCAAGTTGTCCTCAGCCAGCACAGCAGCCCGTGGCAGCACCCTTGACCCAACAGCACCAGAGACTGACCTGCTGGAGCTGTGGGAAAAAAGGTCACGTTGCCAGGGAATGCAGATCCAAGCCCCGGGGAAACGGAAGGGGGAGGGGGCGCGCGGGCCACATTCAGCCTCCTCCCATTGCGAGATGGCCCATCTTTCCCAACACCCAGTGGGGCGGAAGACCTTCATACCCCATATATATACAGGAACCAGTCAGTATTACATCCCCACCCACCATTCAGTAGCAGAACGGTGCAGCACCACCAGTGGCAATTACACACCCTCCACCACCACAAACTGTGCCAGTGCCACAGGGTCAGCAGGGGGCGTCCCAGAGTGGAACCCCTAAGTGGCCCTGGTCATGAAAGTAGGGAAAGAGCCCTTGAGGGTGTGGGGGACATGTCAACTCTATGGCAGTTGAGACCCTCATGTTTTAGGGCTTCAGTTTTTAGCAGACACAGGATCAGACTGCACGATTATTCCCCAATCACATTGGCCCAGACATTGGCAAATTAAAGAAGTCCCTCCTGTGAATGGGGTGGGGGGACAATCCAGGGCTTAGAAAAGCACCCAATTGGTGGCTATAACACTTCACACAAAAAAGGGACCAGAACAAACAGTTGCAATTTACCCCTACGTTTTGCAAGATTCTCCACCCTTGATAGGAAGAGATGTCCTAGCTATGCTCGGAGTCAGGATCACAAATTTATAATGAGGGCCACTGCTGCACACCCTTTGCTGCCAATCAAATTGACTTGGAAATCATCAGACCCTGTTTGGGTCAAGCAGTGACCCCTCTCAGAGCCTCAAGTAGCAGCATTATTAGAACTGGTTGAATGGGAACTGCAAAAGGGTCACATAGAACCCTCCATAAGCCCATAGAATACCCCTGTATTTGTAATTCCCAAAAGGTCCGGAGAGGGCTATCGCCTAGTCCACGACCTGAGAGAAGTGAACAAAACAATCCGATCCATAGGTCCAGTTCAGACACTGTTACCTATGAACTCAGCCATCCCTGAAGGACAGCCATGTGCAGTATTGGACATTAAAGACTGTTTCTTTTCAATACCCTTGCATCCTGAGGACAGGGAACGATTTGCCTTTTCCGTGGTTTTCCCAAATGGCAAGCGACCCAGCCTGCGTTTCCAGTGGAAAGTTCTACCGCAAGGTATGGTTGACAGCCCAACAATTTGCCAGATCACCGTGGACAAAGCGCTGACACCAGTCCGACACTCCTATCCCACTGCAACCATCATACAGTACATGGACGACATCCTGGTCTCAGCACCATCAGCGAGCCAAGTGGATCATCTGGTATCCATGATCACAGAGATCCTCCAGGCCAATGGCTTCGAGATTGCGAGCGCGAAGATCAAGAGAGGACCCTGCGTCACCTTCCTGGGAGTGGGAATCACAAACTCCTACGTGAAACCTCCCAAGGTGAAAGTCCACCGAGACATCAAGACGCTCCATGATGTGCAACGCCTGGTAGGATCACTGCAGTGGCTTTGCAACATCGTCCTGATTCCTCCTGAGGTCATGGACTCTTTGTATGCCCTCCTGAAAGGAAAGCACCCCTGGGAACCCAAGGAGCTGACACCGCAAGCAGCGAGCTCCCTCGACTTCATCGAACAGCAGATGTCCACTGGTACACTTGCCAGATGGAATCCAGCGATGCCCCTGGACTTATACGTACACTTCACACCAAAAGGGGGAGTGGGAGCACTGGCCCAAGGACCTTCTGAAAAGGCTCGACCGATCCAATGGGTGGTGCTTGGAAGACCGGCTCGTGCATTTTCCCCAGCAATAGAATGCATCTCTAACCTCATCATGAAAGGCAGGAAGCTCGCCTTGAAACACCTAGGGACTGAGCCAACGAGAATCCACCTTCCCTTCCGCAAGCAACCGACCACAGAGTCAACCACAATTTCAGAGCACCTAGCCCTTGCTCTCATCGGATTCGGAGGAGAAATCTTCTACTCCACCAGACCACCTTGGACTCAGCTGCTGACCATAGTCGACATAGACATGCCGCCAAAGGTCATGGACAGACCACAACCAGGACCAACAGTCTTCACAGACGCTTCCTCCACGACTTCTACCGTGACAGCAGTGTGGCAGGCAGAAGAGAAATGGCATTGCGTCAAAGCATGTGACCCAACACTGTCAGTGCAGCAACTGGAAGCAACAGCAGTAGTCTTGGCGTGTGGACTCTTCCAAGATGAGCACCTGAACATCGTAACAGACTCTATATTCGTGGCAAGGCTCTGCCTAGCCATGGCAGGACCAGGTGTGTCAACATCAGCAGCAGCCCTGATGCTAGAAGAAGCACTCTCCTCACGAAAGGGCACTGTATCCGTCATTCACATCAACAGCCACAACCCAGTCAAAGGTTACTTCCAGATCGGCAATGACAAGGCAGACGCTGCAGCGAAAGGTGTCTGGACGTTGCAGGAGGCTCGTCAATTGCACGAATCCCTCCACATCGGACCCAAAGCACTGGCAAAGAGATGCGGAATCACCACAGCGGATGCCAAACATGTAGTGGCTACCTGTCCTCACTGCCAGAAGTCACCCCTGTGGACCAGTGGGGTCAACCCAAGAGGTCTCAAGCCCTCAGAAATCTGGCAGTCAGACTTCACCTTGTGTCAACTGCTGAAGCCTCGAGCATGGCTTGCAGTAACAGTGGACACATTCAGTGGAACGATCGTAGCCACACAGCATCACAAAGCTAACTCTAAAGCCACAGTTCAGCACTGGCTGACAGCCATGGCGTGGCTTGGCATCCCCAAGCAGATCAAAACAGACAATGGTTCCAATTTCATTTCTAAACCAGTGCAGGAATTCGCCTCCAAATGGAGGATCACACTAGTGCAAGGCATCCCATATAACAGTACCGGGCAAGCTATAGTTGAGCGGGCAAACCAAACCCTGAAAACCAAGATAGAGGTGTTGGCAAAAGCAGAAGGCTTTACCAACTCCATCCCCTCAGGAGAGCAGACACGTATATTGGCAACCGCGCTGATAGCATTGAATCAATTCCCTAGAGGAAATGAAGCAAACAGTCCCGTTCAAAAACACTGGGCCTCCAGAGCACTAGAGGAGAGCCCACAGGTTGTAATTAAAAATGAGCTGGGTGAGTGGGAACGGGGCTGGAGATTGATGCTCACAGGGCGAGGGTATGCAGCTGTCAAAAAGGACGGAAAAATCAGGTGGTGTCCTCTCAAATCAATTAAACCTGATCTTCACAATGAGCAGGATGAGACTAATGAGAACTGTGAGTTTCTGTTTACAAGACATGCTGGTGGGGCGACCACGTAATGCATACATGCCCCTCCCAGAGGAACGAGACACGCCACCAAAACGTCAGACAGCAGCAGAGAAACCCACGTGGGTGAGACCCAAGCATCGACAATATGTCTGTGTGATTTTGTTGTTGGGGCTTGTCGCCAGAGGACAAGCCAGCCCAGATTACTACCCACATCAGCCGTTCAGGTGGGTCATGAGACACCTTACCAGCGATAAGGTGCTCAGAGACATCACCACACCAAACACTCCATCCTTCGTGCTTCGTATTACCGATCTATTTCCAGGACAACCAAAGACTCCTACTCTCCACACTCATCACACATGTACCTATCCTACTGGTGCCCAGCTTCAAACCCAGGGAAAGGTTATTGTAATTACCCTGGGTGGGGATACTGTGGGTACTGGGGTTGTGAAACCATAGTCACAGATGCCAGGCCATCAGGGCCTGGGTGGGACCCACCAGAGCCCGACAAGTTCCTGCAGTTCACCTGGGCACCCGCAGGTTGCAAAACACCTCTCTTTGTACAGGGAAACTCCTATCGAAACAGTTATAAAATCCCTAGATTCCGAAAATGTATATACTATAACATGACAGTCTTGCAGCCCAATCATCCTGGTTGGACAGTGGGTAAAGCATGGACAGTGGTCCTGCAAGGGTCAAAAGAGTGGGTGAATGTGCGAATTACCAGGCTCCAACCGTCAGCACCCCGAGCGGTTGGACCCAACAAGGTGATTAAAAGCACACAGACAGAGAGAAACATGACTTACCCCAAAGCCTTACTCGCAAGCGTCACCGAAGTCCCAACCAGCGATGAGAAAGCTTTCCAGATAGGCCGATCAGCCAGGTCAGACCCAGACCCAATCCTTCGTATGTTAGACGCTACCTTTCTATCCCTGAATGAATCCAACCCTAACCTGACCAATTCCTGTTGGCTTTGTTATGATGTCCAACCCCCTTTCTATGAAGGAGTTGCTTTAAACACCCCATTCACTTACTCCACAGCTGATGCACCTCATCAGTGCAGATAGGACACACCCCGCAGAGGTATTACCCTGAGTCAAGTCACAGGTCGGGGCAGATGTTTTGGTAATGCAGCCCTAGCTAAGCGAAAAGAGAATGTTTGCACCAAAGTTGTAAAGCCCAACAGAAAAAACAACAAGTGGGTACTTCCATCTGGGTCAGCAATGTGGGTTTGTCAGAGATCTAGAGTAAGTCCTTGTGTATTTCTTCCTAAGTTCAGTGATTCTAACGACTTCTGTGTCCAAGTTCTGATTGTTCCTAGGGTCCTGTACCACTCAGACGAAGAAGTGTACAACCTTTTCGAAGAACCCAGCCGGCTTCACAAAAGAGAAATAATGACAGGTATAACTATCGCAATGCTGCTCGGCCTAGGAGCAGCCGGAACAGCAACAGGTGTTTCGGCCCTGGCAACGCAACATCAAGGACTGTCTCAGCTGCAAATGACCATAGATGAGGACTTGCAGAGGATTGAGAAATCTATTTCCTACCTAGAGAAGTCAGTCTCTTCGCTCTCAGAAGTGGTCCTGCAGAACAGGCGAGGTCTGGACCTCCTGTTCATGCAGCAAGGAGGCCTGTGTGCAGCCTTGAAAGAAGAATGCTGCTTCTACGCAGATCACACCGGAGTCGTCAGAGACTCCATGGCAGAACTCCGAAACAGACTGGCTCAGAGACAGAAAGATAGAGAAGCCCAGCAAGGCTGGTTCGAATCCTAGTTTAACCAATCCCCATGGTTAACCACTTTGATTTCCACTTTAGTAGGCCCATTGGCAATGCTACTTTTAACAGGTAACTTCGGACCATGCCTGCTGAACAAGATAGTCTCATTTGTTAAAGCTCGCCTAGAACGGACTAACATTCTGTTACTAGGCCAACATGAAATGCTGTGAATTAATCAGGGAACATTGCCAGTCACAAGCTTTTCCAAACTTGCCTGGCAAAAACTTACTCAGGTTTCCAAACTCCTTTTTCCTTTTGTTAAATCCTAACCTTCTACCTCATTTAGTGCCTATATATATATATATATGTATGACTACCTCGTTCTTTTGTGAAAGAGCGGGGGGGAGATGTGGATGGAAAGGGACAGGTGCTTGGAAGATATCGGTTTGTAACGGGAAAGAGCAGAACTCCCCAACCCCCCGAGATAAGCTATCACTCCAAGAATGTAAAACCCCCCTCTAACAGACATACCAGTACTTTTCCATTCTCCCCACTAACTCAGGAAGTGTAGCAAGACCCCTCTGACGTAGGGAAGAACCAGAGAGTATTTAAACTGCATGCTTTAGATAATAAATGCTTTTAACCGTCCACCATATTGGTGTATGCGTGTGTTATTGGCCCGAGCGCCACACAGAGCATGTGGTAGCCGTGCCGTCTAACCTAAAACCAGGCCACCATAGTTGTGGCTGCAAGAGCAGCAACAGGAGTGATGCTGATTAAATGTTCAGCCCTTGCCCAAGACTCACAGCCCTTGCAATCAGAACCCTGGTATCCCTCATTTCCATATCAGCTGGCTGCCCACCACCATTTAGGATGGTAGCAATAGGGTATTTTGACTGCAGCCTCACCTGCACTTCTCCCAAAAAGTAGATTTGGCACTTGAAATCCTCCCTGGCAGAGGATGAGAGTATGACCCCCACTGTGCAGGACAACAGGATTGCTTCCCTCCCCTCCCCAAAGCAGGGAACACCTCTTCGTTAAGATTTGCTCTTCTGACTCTATCTGATTGCACCCTGGTGAAATTCTGCTTATAGACCTAAACAGAATGGTAAAGGTGAGCCTAATGAATTACCCATGGCTTTTTGCTTGGTTTTTTGTTTTTTTTTTTTAATATATTTAGTGGTAATCCAGGGAGTGTATTTATTAGTGGCAATTCCAAATATCTATTTCTACAATAAAATGCTTTATTTGTGATTCTGTGACTGTGAAAGTTCTTATTGAACATGACAAGAATTACATACTGTGTTTGCAAGAATCAGAAATTAAACTGAGATGCACCCAGACCCTTTGATCTCTGAGGATCAGCAAGGGGTTTATTTTCTGCCACATCTCTAGACTCTAAATGGAACAGAAAAATGCACAACACGGGTACACCAACTGGTTGCAAAAAAGAAATAACAATACTGCAAACCTGCCACACATGTTTTGGTATGCACTGAAATGGCTGCAATAGACAGATTTATCTCTATTTTGGTTTGCCTTTCCTTCTGCTGTGACTCTGTGCTGTGTGATCTATTAAGGGCTGTATCACTCCCTGGCAGTGGCTGATAGCTCTGTGTGACCATGCTGACCCCTGGCACTCACCAGAGATGGTCACTGATGCACAAACAGCGAGGCAGCAACGGCCCCGGGGAGCTCAGGGGGTGCAGAGCCCCCTTCCCACACCAGCCCTGCGTGTCCTCTCTGCCCCACTGCCTGCAAGGACAGGATTCCCTGCTCTGTGTGACTGCTCTCCTGGCCTGCTTGGACTTGGGGAGGAGATTGCCTTTTCCCAGTGCACTCTGGCTCAGTGAAACACCCAGGTAACAGGCTTTGCTCTTGATCAGGGAAACAGCGTGAGGAGGAAGGAATGGAGGAGACAACTTGTTAAGGCCTGACTGTAGCCCCTATTCTACTTGCCCCTTTGCTGCTGTGGGGGAGGAGGTAGAGGAGCTGGGGATGATGGAGTGAAGTTGAGCCTGGGATGGAAGGGCTGTGGATGCAGTGCAATGTAGCTTTCTATTTCTTCCTCATTATCCAATTCTATTTTCTATATGCAAATAAAGTAAATTCATTTCCCAATGCCAAATACGTTTGTTCATGACAGTAACTGGCAAGTGATCTCCGTGCCTTTATCTTGAGCCATGAGGTTTTCCATCCTGTTTCTCAGCCCTGTCCTGCCTGTGGGTGAGAGAGAAGGAACAGCTGGGTGGAGGTCTGGCTTCTGCCCAAGGTCATCCCATCACAGCAGGAGAAACATGAAATAGTTCCAGTACATACAGAGCAGAACCTGAATTGGGAGCTTCTGTCAGAGGCAGATCTTAAGCATCTCCTCTGGACACAACTCCCGACTGGAAGGCCTTGAAAGCACAGGAACTGCCACTCCCCCTTCCTCCCCTGCTGCTGCTCATGCACTTTATCCTTTAACATGACAGTCCCAACCACTTTCACTGGAAAGGTGAAGGAAGGTGAAGGTGAAGGAAGGTGAAGGTGAAGGAAGATCCATCTTAGTCTCTGCATCCACTGCAGCATCATCCCTCACAACCTCACATGCCACAAGACTCAGCAGGCAAAACCAGCACCTTGCATGTGTTACCACACTAAACACCACAGCACCTGCAAACCACACTGGGATACCTCCTTCCATCCCCATGAAATCCATGAGAATGTGTCACCTAGCACAGAATCCCTGTCCTGTGCCTCAGCCCCACTCAGCTGCCACTGGAGGGGACAGCGTGTCCATCAGCACAGCCCCACTGCACAGCCCATGGGGACAGATGCAGGATGTGCCCAGCCTGGAGAAGCTGACACATGAGAGATGTCAGAAGTCAATGGGAATGGCTGCCCAGTGCTGGCACGGTATGGAAAACTGCTCTGGGTCACATTCCAAGTCCTCATGATTGCCAAAAAAAAAAAAAAAAAGCAATTAGGCGGTATGTGATATGAACATTCATGAAACATACTGCTGGCTCTTAGATTCCTGAGAAAACATGGCTATCATCATTCGGGAGAGAGAAAATGTTGGTGCTTCATTTCCTGTAGCCACAGAGTTCTTTCTGGGAGTTTTATTTTATGTGGTTCCTCCACACTTAATCAGATGAGATCTCCTTGGTTTCTGTGGTCCTGATGTGCAAGGCCCAATGTCCCAGGTCCTGTACTAACCCAAAGTGCATGGGCAGTCCATGCCCTACAGAGCTCAACACAACTTGCCTGTTAAAAACTTCAGAGCTTCCAGGATTTAAATTTGTCTGGAAGATTAGGGCACTGCAGAGTGGGGGAAACTCAGCATGGTGCTGTCCTTAAAAGCCTTCACTTACCCAAGCAGATGAGATTGGAACCCTGGCATAGGGAATTGTCCCAATTTTTACCTTTTTCCTCCATAGGCTTCAAATTAAAGCGGCACAAAATTCAAGCTTTACGTTCGGTGTCTCCTGTCACCTGCCCCACTATGTGGCTCTTCACTTACTCTTAAGGCAATGCCATTGGTAAAACATACATGGATTTCAGTGCCTCGGAAGGACCCAAAGAACCTCCACTTTTCCAGCATCCAGGTTCAACTTGGCAGCTCCCAGACTCTCAGACTCAAAAGGACAGTGAGTCCCCTGACCCTTCTCTCCTCAGCACAGCCAGGGCTCTGTACGATCATCAGAGGTAAAGGAAGGGACAGAAGAAACCAAATCCTGAAGCCTGACACTGATCAAACAGGGATCACTCACAAAACACAACCCTCTCCACTGCAGAAAAACATCTGCACTATTTGTGTCACCCAACACAGCCCCCCTGAACCAACATTCAAATAGGCAAGAGGGACACTGGCCCCGGGTAAGGGGATACCCAGCACATTTACATCCCTGCACCTGCCCTGCTCCCCACAGCAGCAACAACAAAATCCCCCCCTCCAGCAGCAGCAGCAGCAGCAGCAGCAGCAGCAGCAGCAGCAGCTGCTGCTCTATATAGCTCCTCTTGCCATCCCTGACCCTGCACCAACAGCAGCCACTGACCTGCTCCAGGCACTGCTGCCACAGCCCACTTGGCCAGCACAGCTCTGCTCCCCAGCTTGCAGCATGGAAGCTTGTCACTCTCCACAGCAATACAATGTCACTGCATATGGGGCCACAACTGTGGCCATCATCACCCTGGAGGCATTTGCTGGCATGTGCATAAATGCTTTCATCCTTGGTGTGCTTTGCACTGGCTGGGTCAAAAAGAAAACCTTGAACTCTAATGAGAAGATCCTGCTGCTGCTGGGATGCTCCAGATTTTGGGTTTTGTGCTTCTCATGGATACATGCCTTTCTCTCAGAAATTTACCCCTATTGCCTTCCGATTCATCCCATATTTCAACTACTTCAAAGTTCTTATACTGTTTGTAATTCTTCCAATTTGTGGGTTTCAGCCTGTCTTTGTGTATTTTATTGCATAAAAATTGCCAATTTCAGGAACAGATTCTTCATCTATCTGAAAGTAAAAATTGACGGGACAGTGCCATGGCTTTTGTTTGGCTCAGTGATTTTCTCCATGATTTTTGGAATTCTTGTCTACAACACTACTGATAAAGCTGCCTGTAAAAACTTCAATTTCACCTGCTTTAAAAATTTTTGGAAAGTAACTACCAGAAAAGAGGAACACTTTTACCCAATTTTTTTTCTCACTGGCTTTTTACATACCACTTCATTCATGGCAGTCATGTTTTCTTCTGTTTTCCTTCTCTTTTCTCTCTGGAGACACAAATGCAAGATGCAGACTAACTCCATGAACAGCCTCAGCACGGAAGCCCACATCAAAGCCATGAAATCTATTCTCTCCTTCTTCATAATGTACAGCATCAACTTTATGTCTTTGATCTTGACTCTAGTTTATTCAACAAAGTACAATAATCACTTGAGATTTCTTGTTTATGTAATTCAACATGCTTTTCCAGGTGTTCATTCCCTTTTTCTGATTTTCAGCAATCCCAAACTGGAAAAGACACTGCTTAGGATTCTTTCCAATGTGAAGTGCAAGGTTTGTGTGAGGTAGAAACTGTAACAAAAGCTGGAGCTCATGCAAAACCTCTTGAGAGAAAACAAGTCCAAATAATTTTCATTGCAAGTCCCCAGGTTGTATAGATCGTGGAGATGTTCAGCTATATTTATTTCACATTCTTTCTACTAATATTATTATGAGGTAAATAAATTATTATTTGCATTTAATTAAAACAGCTCTTGCAGTTAAATTATTGCCAAGAGAAAAGTCATTTAGACCTTGTACAGGCCCTGGATGCAAAAGGACAATAATCATACTGCAGACCTGCTTCAGACATTTTGATTTTCACTGATTGAATTGACTTAATGGAACAACAGATTTATCTCTATTTTGGTTTGCCTTTCCTTCTGCTGTGGCTCTGTGCTGGGTGATCTATTATGGGCTGTATCACTCCCTGGCAGGGGCTGATAGCTCTGTGTGACCATGCTGACCCCTGGCACTCACCAGAGATGGTCACTGATGCACAAACAGCGAGGCAGCAACGGCCCCGGGGAGCTCAGGGGGTGCAGAGCCCCCTTCCCACACCAGCCCTGCGTGTCCTCTCTGCCCCACTGCCTGCAAGGACAGGATTCCCTGCTCTGTGTGACTGCTCTCCTGGCCTGCTTGGACTTGGGGAGGAGATTGCCTTTTCCTAGTGCGTTCAGGCTCAGTGAAACACACAGGAATGAGGGTTTTGTGCAAGGTGCAGTGTGGAATAAAGCCACAGCTTCATCTTGCAATGACTGACAAGCAGATATACGAGGTGCCTGGGCCAGGTGCTGCAGCTGAGAGCCTGTGGGGTCTCAGTGGGGCAAGGTCAAAGCTGTCCCACGCTGAGAGAAGCCAGTTCCAGGCATTCCAACAGACCCAATACAAGACACTGCTCATCTCATCAGCAACCGCTGTGGCTCCTCTGGGAAAAAAGAAGTCCTGAAGGACTGCAGGCCATGGGAGGGAGCCATGCTGGAGCAGGGGAAGAGTGGAGGAGACAATTTTTTATGAACCGACTACAACACCCATTCCCTGTCCTCCTGTGCTGCTGACGAGAGGAGGTGGTAGAGAATCTCAGAATGAGTTGAGTCTGAGGTTATTGGGGGATGTAGATAAAATATTCTAGTTTTGTGCATGTTCTACATCATCCTGCTCTGTTTTCAATAGGCAATAAATTAAACCAATTTTCCCTGTGTCAAGTCTGTTTTGTCTGGGAGAATAATTGCTGAATGATTTCCCTGTCTTTTTCTTGACTCATGAGAAGTTCCATCTTATTTGCCACTGCTGCCCTGTTCCAGAGTGAGACTGAAGGAGCGACTGAATGGGGCTCTGAGAGGTGCCCAAGGTCAACTCACCATGACAGGGCCTGCAAATGTGACATAGTCCCAGTGAGGAGGAATACATTCAGTGCAGACAGCTCAGCGAGCAGCTGCAATGTGAGCTGCAGGCTGTGGGGAACTGCTGGGAGTCCCAAGCGTGGTGCCAACCCTTGCACAGCAAAGGGCACAGAGACCTGTGGTACCAGCCAGCTGACTGGACACTTAAGACATTCCAATCATGATGTGCATGGACTGGAAAGACACAAAATCCCAGGGATCCAATTGTTTGGGTCACCTCCTCAGAGGCACCCAGCTTGAGCTGCTTCTGTGTTACTGTGCCATAATTAAACTGCTTTAAAGATCCAGAGGCCTGAGACTCTACTATGGAAAACCCAGTGCCAAGCTGGTGAGGAAACCTGGTCTGGTTTTGAGAGTGGTGTGTGTAGGGAGTGAAGCGGGGCAGCTGCCCACTGTGAAGGGGCTTTGGTCCCAGCCGTGACAGTCTCTGGGGGTGGGGCATGACTGTCAGAGGGCCTCCTGGGTGGTGAGACAGGAAAGTTTCCTTCACACCAGCATGAACAGAGCAGAACCTGAACTGGTCATTTATTTTATCAGCTCAGGCTCAGAGGGTCATTTTACCTCATGCCCAGTGCCAGGTGTGCATTTCTCATCTCACCTTCAAAAAGCTTCCTTCCTGCTTCTGAATTGAGAAATATAACCATTTAGGCCAGAACAACCTCTCAACCTCTGCAATATCTCTTTTTCCAAAGACCACACATTCTAGCAGGTTGCCTCACCCAACTACCCAACTCTCCTTAAACAGGAACTGCCCAGAAACAAGCAAACAAATAATTAATGCCACTTTATAACATGCCTATCCAATTTCTGTAACTAAGAAGGATTTGGAGTTGAATTAATATTTTCATAACAAGTTCATGCCACCTGCCTTGAGGAGATTTCATTTAGTTTTCCAGGATTGTATCCTGAAACAATTGTGGCCTTCTAGGCATTGAAGTTCAGTTATGGATGGAATGGATTTGCTCAGAAGAAACTGGGCAACTAATAGACTAACCAGTTATCTAACCAATGCTAATCATCTGTGATTTCCTATAATAAAGAAGGAAGACAAGGATTCTGCAGAGGGAAGATGTTCAGCCTAAACCAAGCTCAGATGGAAGCAATGCAGTCTGTGTGTAATGTCTCTTAGATCCCAATACAGCTGCATGTCCCTCCATATGCATAAAATCAGCAGTATAAGGCAATTTTTGATGCACAAGGGCATCCAAAAAAATCCACATAAGCTGGAAGATACAATGTCCTGGAGAATCCTTCCCCTTCTTGAGTGGTGCCAGAGGGGATGGATTTGAACAAAAAGCAGACTCCCGTCTTTCAAGCACCTGATCCATATTTTCTTGATCTGAAACCCAGCATTGGAGACTCTGATTTATATACACCTTGTTTTGGGGGTGGGGGGGTGGGGGGGGTTGTTTGTTTGTTTGTTTGTTTGTTTGTTTGTTTTGGTGGGTGTGTTTGGTTTTTGTTGGTTGGTTTTTTTTTTGGTTGTGTGGGTTTTTTTGTTTGTCTGGGTTTGTTTTGTTTTGTTTTGTTTTTTTTGAGGTACCAGATTCCCCCCACAGAGCTGATTCCAACCCACAGCCAAGGTGTGGTCCTGCTATTGTAACATTTTCTTCCAGTTCTGACCGGGACAGGGTTAATCTCTGCAGTAGCCAGGAGAGGGCAGGGCCAGTACTCAGGGGTTATTCTATACTACCCCACTGAACGCGGGGTGGGGCACGGGAAAGGGGGAAAAGGAGTTCCTTCTGATATTGTCTATTATTGGGGAGCTATTACCATGCAAATTATTTATTTTCCTATACCCTCTGACATCAGTAGTGTTGCTGTTACTGTTCACTTTCTTATTTCATTGCTATTTCCAGTAAATTGTTCTTATCTTAACCCATGTGCTCTTCTCCTACCTGAATCTCTTGCAGGTATTCAAAGCTTTTCTGATTGTTCAAACATATGGGTTTCAGCCTTTACTCTCATTGCATCACAGGGCAGGGGTGGAAAAGAAAGCAGAAAAGTTGTTGAGATAAGGGACATCATTCACCGGTTACTTGCATGGAGGAAACAGACTTGAATGTGGGAAAATGTATTTAATTATTGGCTATTGACAATGGAGTAGAGTGATGAAGAACAAACACAAAACTAGAACCCCTTCCCTTCCCCCCTTCTTCTCCACAGAACAAAATTCTCTCCTTCATTCTCAGCTTCTCCATCTCATCCCCCACAGCAGGACACGGGGACAGGGAATGAGGGTTGAAGTCAGTCCATAACAAGTTGTCTCGGTCACTCCTTCCTCTTCATGCTCTCTTCCCTGCTCAAGTCTGGATCCCATCCGTGGGCTGCAGTGCTTCAGGATCAGATGTCTCCAATATGGGGGCTCCTCAGTTGTTCAAGCTACACCCACCCCACTCAGTGTTACAAGTGCTAATATTGCAAAGAACAGAGACACAGCAGAAAGAAATGGAAACCCAAAGACAAATAAACCTGATGCTACATTCAGTCCTTTTTCAATCAGCAAATGCCAAAGCATTTGAGGAAGGTTAGCAGCACTCTTATTGCCCCTTTGCATCCAGCCCATGTACCAGGTCTAAATGAATTTGTTATTGGCAAGAATTGAACTCAAGGAATTACCAAAATGAATTACAGCAATAATCTAAGTCATACTAGTTTGGTTCAAAGAATTTGAAAGACTTATTCTTAACTTTGGTGGTCAAGAGAGAACATGTGTATCATCTACACTGCGCAGAGAGTTGCATTAGAGATAAACTGACTTTCCTCTTAGAGTGAAATATCCAAATTTTGCGTGGGCTCCAGCTTCTATTACAGTTCCTACCTAACCCAATCCTTGCACTTGACACAGGATAGAATCCTTCTCAGTGTCTTTTCTAGCTTGGGATTGCTGCAAATCAGAATAAGGGAATGAACACCTGGCCAAGCAAACAAAAATAGTAATCTCAAGAACGCCATGTAACTTTCTTCCTTTGTTGAAGGAAGTAGTGACAGCATTAAAAATATAAAGTTAATACTATACATTATGAAAAAGGAGAGAATAGATTTCATGGCTCTGATGTGGGCATCCATGCTGAGGTCCTTCATGGCGTTGGTCTGCATCTTGCATTTATGTCTCCAGAGAGAAAAGAGAAGGAAAACAGCAGAAAAGATGACAGCTATGAAAGAAGTGACAACTCCAAAGCCATAGATAAAATATTTCTGGAAAAAATGTCTGTCCAATTTGCCACTCACTTTTGAAAAATCTCCTTGTCTGGTGGAATTGCGGTTGCTACTGAGCTTTGTATCAGCAATGTCACAGGCAAGGATGCCGATAGCTAAGGCTGAAAGCACTGATGCCAACAAAAGCCAGGGCACAATCTTGTCAATTTTGACTTTCAGGTAGATGAAGAAGCTGTTCCTGAAATTGGCAATTTTAATGCAATAAAAAACACAAAGACAAGCAGAAACCCACAAGTTGGAAGAATTAAAAAAACTGAGAAAAAATAGAATTAGTTGAAATGTAAGTTGGACGTAGAGGTAACTGGGATAAGTTATTGAAAGGGAGCAATATACCCATGAGAAGCAGAAATAGCAAAACCTGGAGCATCCCAGCAGCAGCAGGATCTTCTCATTAGAGTTCAGGGTTTTCTTTTTCACCCAGCCAATACAAAGCACACCAAGGATGAAAGCATTTATCCACAGGCCAGCAAATGCCTCCAAGGTGATGATGGCCAAAGCCGTGGCCCCATATGCAGTGACATTGTATTGCTGTGGAGAGTGACAAGCTTCCATGCTGCGAGTTGGGGAGCAGAGCTGTGCTGGCCAAGGGGGCTGTGGCAGCAGTGCCTGGAGCAGGTCAGTGGCTGCTGTTGGTGCAGGGTCAGGGGTGGCAAGAGGAGCTTTATAGAGCAGCTGCTGCTGCTGCTGCTGCTGCTGCTGGAGGGGGGGATTTTGTTGTCGCTGCTGTGGGGAGCAGGTGCAGGGATGTAAATGTGCTGGGTATCCCCTTACCCGGGGCCAGTGTCCCTCTTGCCTATTTGAATGTTGGTTCAGGGGGGCTGTGTTGGGTGACACAAATAGTGCAGATGTTTTTCTGCAGTGGAGAGTGTTGTGCTTTTGTGAGTGATCCCTGTTTGATCAGTGTCAGTCTTCATGACCTGGGTGCTTGTGTCCCTTGCTAACCCCCAATAAAGAAATCAGTTTTGGATGCATTAATTTAAAACTATTCTTTATTTTGTTATTTTTTGATATTGATGCTGGGGAGAGCATTGCCTTGTGAAAATTTTAATTTCTTGATATTCCTGTTGTCTGCTTTATGCTTTGATGTGAGTTTCGTCTCTGGTTTTCCCAATGGAAGAAAAAACATTATATAGGAGATGGCATTTCTTTCCGTATTAATTAGTTTTCTTATTTCTTTCTTTCATCTTTCTTTCTTTCTTTCTTTCTTTCTTTCTTTCTTTCTTTCTTTCTTTCTTTCTTTCTTTCTTTCTTTCTTTCTTTCTTTCTTTCTTCCTTCCTTCCTTCCTTCCTTCCTTCCTTCCTTCCTTCCTTCCTTCCTTCCTTCCTTCCTTCCTCCTTCCTTCCTTCCTTCCTTCCTTCCTTCCTTCCTCCTTCCCTCCTTCCTTCCTTCCTTTCTCTCTCTCTTTCATTCATCTTTTTCTTTCTTTCTTTCTTTCTTTCTTTCTTTCTTTCTTTCTTTCTTTCTTTCTTTCTTTCTTTCTTTCTTTCTTTCTTTCTTCCTTTTTCCTTTCTTCCTTTCTTTCCTTTCTTTTCTTTCTTTCTTTCTTTCTTTCTTTCTTTCTTTCTTTCTTTCTTTCTTTCTTTCTTTCTTCCTTCCTTCCTTCCTTCCTTCCTTCCTTCCTTCCTTCCTTCCTTCCTTCCTCCTTCCCTCCTTCCTTCCTTCCTTTCTCTCTCTCTTTCATTCATCTCTTTCTTTCTTCCTTTCTTCCTTTCTTCCTTTCTTCCTTTCTTTCCTTTCTTTTCTTTCTTTCTTTCTTTCTTTCTTTCTTTCTTTCTTTCTTTCTTTCTTTCTTTCTTTCTTTCTTTCTGTTTGTGAGGAGTAGGGAAGATATTTCTATTGCAACAGGTGTGTGTATGAACCATCTATGCTGGGACTGTGCTTGTACAGGGATATTAAATGAAAATTTTCATTATTAAATGAAATGAAATTAAATGAAATTAAATGAAATGGCAAGACAATACTGTGGTTGGGGTTTGGCCTCAACTCTGTGTGGGAAATCTTTCACCTGAGAAAAGTAATGCTATAAATTAAGAGTCTCCAGTGCTGATTTTCAAGCATGAAGACATGGATCAGGTGCTTGAAACACACATGGTTTCTGCTGGTTCAAATCTATCTCCTCCAGTACATTTTGAGAAGGGCAAGGATTATCCAACACTTTTTATCTCTCACCCATGTGAGAGATATTTTGGATGCCCTTGTGCATCTCAAATAGCACAAGACTCCTGTTTTTATGCATCTGGACAGACACACAGCTGTATTGGGATCTGAGGCACGTGACACAGATAATAAATTGGTACCATCAGTGCTTGTTCAGGCCAAACCTCTTTCCTCTTTCCTCTCCAGAATCTGTTTCTTTCTCCTTTCATGACATGGGAAATCCCAGATGATTAGCCTTAATCAGCCTTAATCAGTTAGCTAGGTAGTTTGGCTCATGGTTGCCTAAGTTCTGGCCCATTCCATTACAGCTGTGTATCAACTCTAATGCATACTGTTTACATCCTTAACAATTGGACAGGAATGCTCTGAGAAGAGCATTCCCTGCACAGAGGGAAATTTCCCATTGCCCCTCTCCCAGGTGACACCCTGGGAAATAAGATTTTTCTGTTGTGCAATCCCTGTATGACTTGCCTTAGATAAAGCCTGTTTTTTCCCAGATCTCCAGGTGGCTCTTGTTCCATTTTCAACTGAGTTTTACTACATTAATGGCTGTGTTACTGCTGGCCAGCCCGAGCACTGCAGCTGTGCCTCAGCAGATGTTCCTGATGTTCCCCAGTGACGATCCAGATGCAGAGGACTGGCAGTTTGAGCTGGTATCAGTGAATCTAGCTGAGATCCCCAGATCATGAAGTCAGGAAATCCTAATCTCAAGAACCTGCATGCTGATCTCCTGCACCCTTCCTGCCTTATCTCTTCTTAACAGCCCCAGCTCAGTACAAGCAGGGAGGAAATGCAGATATGCTACAAGTAAAATAGCTCAGAGCATCCTCCCTTCTTGTTTTCATCTAATTTAGGCACTATTTTAAATTCACACACACACAAAAAAAAGTGTGTGAGGCTGACATGGCGCAGCAGCGCATCTATGTCAAGCCTCTGACTTTGCTCCACACTCTCCACCCAGACAGCATTGCACTGATGGGACAGAGGTGCTGTATTAAAAAGGAAAGGATTTTTCCTGATATGTGATGGTCTTGCAGAGAGAGCTCTGAAATTCCCTGCCTACAAAATCAGTGCCCTGCACGAGGAGGAAAGGGTTTGCCTTCTCTTGGGCGAGATTTACAATTGGAATGTCCATCCCCGGATCCAGGCGGTGCTGGGGCCCAGGAGGGTCCCTGTGAGGGGAGGTTGGGGCTGCACCACGCTGGACACACTGCAGTGTTTTCTTGAGTGTTGGTGGCAGCAGGGTTTTTACCAGACCAAGACAAAACCTCTGACCCTGTAGGTGGGCCCCTGTGAGTGCAGCTGTGTCTGTGCTGGACTGTGCTGTACAGGTGGAGAGCAGGAACTGCCACAGGACAGGCCCAGTGAGAGGAATCCCCCTTAGACTTGAGAGATGAAGACTGGGAACTCCAGAGAGAAGAGCTTGAGAGAAACCCACACCCTGCTTTTGGGAGAACTGCACAATCTCGGCTCCAAAGAAAAATGGAACAAAAAATGGCAAGCAGTAATGTGCCGTGTCTCTTTGGAAGCCGCTGGTGGTGCCTCTCTGGTGGTTTTTTTTTTGGTAGTGGGGTTGTGGTGGTGCTTCCCCCTCCCCTTTTCAGGCCTTGAGCTGAGAAATGCTCCTTAGGCCTTGGCCTCGATGAGCAGCACCTGGGCCCAACTCCTCTTGAGCTTATCACAACTACTGTCTGCTCCCAGGAGCTGCTGCTGCCTAATGAGATCCTGGGGTTTTTTATGAACAGCCTAAGAAATTACTTTTTCGACCTGAATGGCTTAATATCCTGGTTCTCACACTTTCAAAGAAAGAGTGTGAAACCCAAGTGCAGCCAGGATGAAACACTGTAATGACTAAAGCCCACTCTCTTGCAGCCGTATGAACAAAATGAGACCCTTTGAGCTCTCCTGGACCCTAGCAGGCTGTGACCAGTGGGGCCTCTCGTGGCTGGGAACTCCCAAATTAGCTGTACTCAGGGAATTCCAAACAACAACCAATCCCCCCACTCCTTGAGGCTCAACCCTTGGCCTGGTGATGAGACGTACAGGCATCCAAAGTGAATATTTCACTGCCTTTGAGGGCAATTTTCCACAACATTTTGCACAGTCACTTGAACTGACTCTCTGTCTGTGTGCATACACATGTGAACATGCTTTGGCAAATATGGGAGAAATGCTGCTCTCTTAGATGCTTAAGTATCTTACATATTTAGGTAAGTCAGGCCTGTAAATAAGTTTAATATAAGCTAAAAGCTAAGTTAAATGCTGTTAAGCATTATTCCTTTGCTAAATTGTTACGTTTAAGATGCAAGTTAAGTACTTTTGAGTGCTGTTAAGCCTTGAGGCTGTATTCCTTTCGGTCCTTGCCCTTTCTATCATTTTGTCGCACACAATTAACACACACACACACACACACACACACACGCACGCACAGATAGTCCTTGGTTCATTTCTGGTTTTATTGGTAAGATTTCTTTTCCTGTTTTTTTTTTTTTTTTCCTTTGTGTGCCTTAACTATCTAGTAAGTAGTAGAGTGAATCTTGCCATCAAACTTCATCATGCTCTTGCTTATTATTAAACCTGGTTTTTACTGATACCCTTGCCAGTGATTTTTAAAGTGATCTCAAACACTCATTTGTAACAGGGCTGTAGTTGCTCCTTCTGGCTGAAGTGGAGATATTGATGTTGGGCTTTCTCTGGACACGTGGGTCTAACAGGCTGTAACTCCCATTCCTGGCCCAGCAAAAGGGAACAGGTGCTCATCACTTCTTTCATGTCTCTGTGACTTCCAAGAGTGTTGCAGCGCTGCCTTGTTTTTAGCAGTGGCCCTAGCCCCTGTAATGTCTCTGCTCAGGGGAGTGCTGTCTCCAGAAGATGCTGTGCTTTAGCTCCTCCCTTGTCTGAGGGAGGCCTCAGATGTTTGGTCTCCACCCCTGGCAGATACTTTCCTCGGGGCAAACTAGAGGCCAAACAAACCCCGCCAAGAATGGATGGAAAATGCACCACTGGCACCAGGCATAGGGTAAGATGTCCCTCTGTGCCAGAGCTGGTGACAGAAATGAACAAAGCAGATCCTGCTCTGTTCATGCTGGAAGTATTTAATGTTCAGAGAATGGGCTGCGGTTTATTGAGCTTGGGCCATCCACTTGCTCCTTTATTCTTGATCCACAAGAGGCCAGGGGTGGAACAGAAGATGTTACTCTCATGGAGAAAGCAGACTTGAGTTGAGAAAAATGAATTTAGTTTATTGGCTGTTGATAATAGAGTAGCATAATGAGGAACAAACACAAAGCCAGAGCTCTTTGCCTTCCCCTCTGTATCTTCACAAATCAAAATCCATTCTTTCATTCCTGGCTTCTCCACCTTCTCTGCCACAGTGGCACAAGGGGACGGGGAATGAGGGTTGCAGTCTGTCCCTAAAAAGTTTTCTCTTCCACTCCTTCCTCCTCACTTTCTTCCTTGCTCAAGTGTGGATCCCATCCGTGGGCTGCAGTCCTTCAGGATCAGGCAGCTCCGACATGGGGTCTCCACAGGCTGCAGTCTTTCAAGTTGCACCCACCCCACCCAGTGTCACAAGTGCTAATATTGCAAAGAACAGAGACACAGCAGAAAGAAATGGAAACCCAAAGACAAATAAACCTGATGCTACATCCAGTCCTTTTTCAATCAGCAAACGCCAAAGCATTTGAGGAGGGTTTGCAGTACTCTTATTGCCCCTTTGCATCCAGCCCATGTACCAGGCCTAAATGAATTTATTATTGACAATTTATTATTTATTATTGATAATTGAGCTCCAAGAATTACCTGAATGAGTTACCTAAATTACCTAAATGAACTGCTAACAATAATCTAAGTCATGCTAATTTGGTTCAAAGGATTTGAAAGACTTATTCTTAACTTCAGCAGTAAAAAGGGAACATCTGTATCATCTACCTGGAGGTTCTCATTAGAGATAAATTGACTTTCGTCTTATAATGAACTATCAAGATTTTGCACGGGTTCCAGCTTTTATTACAGTTCCTGCCTCATGCAAACCTTGCACTTGACACAGGATAGAATCCTTAACAGTGTCTTTTCCAGCTTAGGATTGCTGAAAATCAGAATAAGGGAATGAACACCTGGAAAAGCATACAGAAATGCAAAAATAAAAAAAGCCACATGATTTTCTCTCTTCCTTGCATAAATCAGTGTCAAAATAAAAAATATAAAGTTAATGCTGTACATTACAAGGAAGGAGAGAATAGATTTCATGGCTCTGATGTGGGCATCCATGCTGAGGTCCTTCATGGCGTTGGTCTGCATCTTGCATTTATGTCTCCAGAGAGAAAAGAGAAGGAAAAGGGCAGAAAAAATTACTGCTGTTAATGAAGTGGAAAATACAAATCCTACAAAACAAAAAATAGGCACTAAATGTTCATCCACTCTGATAATGTGTTTCAGATAGTATCCTTGACTGCTGTAATTGCGACTGCTACACTGTGTTTCATTAGAGATGTGGTAGACAAGAATGCTGAAAATAAAGGCCAAAAGCACAGACACAAACATGAGCCATGGCACAATCTTGTCAATTTTTACTTTCAGGTAGATGAAGAAGCTGTTCCTGAAATTGGCAATTTTTATACAATAAAAAACACAAAGACAGGCTGAAACCCATATGTTTGAACAATCAAAAAAGCTTTGAATACCTGCAAGAGATTCAAGCAGGAGAGGAACACAAAAGCAATAGGGATGTATTATTAAAAGAAAAGAATATACCCACGAGATGCCTAAATACCAAAATCTGGAGCATCCCAGTAGCAGCAGGATCTTCTTATTAGAGTTCAGGGTTTTCTTTTTCACCCAGCCAATGCAAAGCACACAAAGGATGAAAGCATTTATCCACATGCCAGCAAATGCCTCCAAGGTGATGATGGCCACAGTTGTGGCCCCATATGCAGTGACATTGTATTGTTGTGGAGAGTGACAAGCTTCCATGCTGCAAGCTGGGGAGCAGAGCTGTGCTGGCCAAGGGGGCTGTGGCAGCAGTGCCTGGGGCAGGTCAGTGGCTGCTGTTGGTGCAGGGTCAGGGATGGCAAGAGGAGCTTTATAGAGCTGCTGCTGCTGCTGCTGCTGCTGCTGGAGGGGGGGATTTTGTTGCTGCTGCTGTGTGGAGCAGGGCAGGTGCAGGGATGTAAATGTGCTGGGTATCCCCTTACCCGGGGCCAGTGTCCCTCTTGCCTATTTGAATGTTGGTTCAGGAGGGCTGTGTTGGGTGACACAAACAGTGCAGATGTTTTTCTGTAGTGGAGACTGATCCCTGTTTGATCAGTGTCAGGCTTCAGGACCTGGCTTCTTCAGTCCATTGGTCACGAATAATGGCCAAGTTAGTTTTGGATACACTAAGTCCAAAATATTATTTCTTTTGTTAAATTTTGTTATTGGTGAACAGCAGAGCATTGCCTTGAGAAAATTATAATTTCCTGATAGTGCCTCTTGTCTGCTTTATGCTTTGATGTGAGTTTCCCCCTCTCTGGTTTTGCTGTCAGAAAAAGAAACAGTGTGTAATTTCGGTGTTTTTTTTTCTTTTTTCTTTTTCCACTCTTTTATTTCTTCTCCTTTCCATATGTTTCTGAGGAGTAAGGAAATTTTTTCTATTACAACATCTGTGAGGATGAACTGTCTTTGTGGAGTCTGTACGTGTAAAGAGACAATAAATGAATATTAGTTGTGCTTTCAAAATGGTCCTCCACAGTTCTGTGTCCCCAAACCACACTGCCACTCTCTTTCTATCCCCTTTTTCCAGGTCTTCCTTCTCCCCTTAGCAGGCTGGAAAAACGTATATCAGGAACATAATAAGCAAGAGCATGATGAAGTTTGATGGCAAGATTCACTCTACTACTTACTAGATAGTTAAGGCACACAAAGGAAAAAAAAAAAAAAACAGGAAAAGAAATCTTACCAATAAAACCAGAAATGAACCAAGGACTATCTGTGCGTGCGTGTGTGTGTGTGTGTGTGTGTGTGTGTTAATTGTGTGCGACAAAATGATAGAAAGGGCAAGGACCGAAAGGAATACAGCCTCAAGGCTTAACAGCACTCAAAAGTACTTAACTTGCATCTTAAACGAACAATTTAGCAAAGGAATAATGCTTAACAGCATTTAACTTAGCTTTTAGCTTATATTAAACTTATTTACAGGCCTGACTTACCTAAATATGTAAGATACTTAAGCATCTAAGAGAGCAGCATTTCTCCCATATTTGCCAAAGCATGTTCACATGTGTATGCACACAGACAGAGAGTCAGTTCAAGTGACTGTGCAAAATGTTGTGGAAAATTGCCCTCAAAGGCAGTGAAATATTCACTTTGGATGCCTGTACGTCTCATCACCAGGCCAAGGGTTGAGCCTCAAGGAGTGGGGGGATTGGTTGTTGTTTGGAATTCCCTGAGTACAGCTAATTTGGGAGTTCCCAGCCACGAGAGGCCCCACTGGTCACAGCCTGCTAGGGTCCAGGAGAGCTCAAAGGGTCTCATTTTGTTCATACGGCTGCAAGAGAGTGGGCTTTAGTCATTACAGTGTTTCATCCTGGCTGCACTTGGGTTTCACACTCTTTCTTTGAAAGTGTGAGAACCAGGGTATTAAGCCATTCAGGTCGAAAAAGTAATTTCTTAGGCTGTTCATAAAAAACCCCAGGATCTCATTAGGCAGCAGCAGCTCCTGGGAGCAGACAGTAGTTGTGATAAGCTCAAGAGGAGTTGGGCCCAGGTGCTGCTCATCGAGGCCAAGGCCTAAGGAGCATTTCTCAGCTCAAGGCCTGAAAAGGGGAGGGGGAAGCACCACCACAACCCCACTACCAAAAAAAAAAACCACCAGAGAGGCACCACCAGCAGCTTCCAAAGAGACACGGCACATTACTGCTTGCCATTTTTTGTTCCATTTTTCTTTGGAGCCGAGATTGTGCAGTTCTCCCAAAAGCAGGGTGTGGGTTTCTCTCAAGCTCTTCTCTCTGGAGTTCCCAGTCTTCATCTCTCAAGTCTAAGGGGGATTCCTCTCACTGGGCCTGTCCTGTGGCAGTTCCTGCTCTCCACCTGTACAGCACAGTCCAGCACAGACACAGCTGCACTCACAGGGGCCCACCTACAGGGTCAGAGGTTTTGTCTTGGTCTGGTAAAAACCCTGCTGCCACCAACACACAAGAAAACACTGCAGTGTGTCCAGCGTGGTGCAGCCCCAACCTCCCCTCACAGGGACCCTCCTGGGCCCCAGCACCGCCTGGATCCGGGGATGGACATTCCAATTGTAAATCTCGCCCAAGAGAAGGCAAACCCTTTCCTCCTCGTGCAGGGCACTGATTTTGTAGGCAGGGAATTTCAGAGCTCTCTCTGCAAGACCATCACATATCAGGAAAAATCCTTTCCTTTTTAATACAGCACCTCTGTCCCATCAGTGCAATGCTGTCTGGGTGGAGAGTGTGGAGCAAAGTCAGAGGCTTGACATAGATGCGCTGCTGCGCCATGTCAGCCTCACACACTTTTTTTTGTGTGTGTGTGAATTTAAAATAGTGCCTAAATTAGATGAAAACGAGAAGGGAGGATGCTCTGAGCTATTTTACTTGTAGCATATCTGCATTTCCTCCCTGCTTGTACTGAGCTGGGGCTGTTAAGAAGAGATAAGGCAGGAAGGGTGCAGGAGATCAGCATGCAGGTTCTTGAGATTAGGATTTCCTGACTTCATGATCTGGGGATCTCAGCTAGATTCACTGATACCAGCTCAAACTGCCAGTCCTCTGCATCTGGATCATCACTGGGGAACATCAGGAACATCTGCTGAGGCACAGCTGCAGTGCTCGGGCTGGCCAGCAGTAACACAGCCATTAATGTAGTAAAACTCAGTTGAAAATGGAACAAGAGCCACCTGGAGATCTGGGAAAAAACAGGCTTTATCTAAGGCAAGTCATACAGGGATTGCACAACAGAAAAATCTTATTTCCCAGGGTGTCACCTGGGAGAGGGGCAATGGGAAATTTCCCTCTGTGCAGGGAATGCTCTTCTCAGAGCATTCCTGTCCAATTGTTAAGGATGTAAACAGTATGCATTAGAGTTGATACACAGCTGTAATGGAATGGGCCAGAACTTAGGCAACCATGAGCCAAACTACCTAGCTAACTGATTAAGGCTGATTAAGGCTAATCATCTGGGATTTCCCATGTCATGAAAGGAGAAAGAAACAGATTCTGGAGAGGAAAGAGGAAAGAGGTTTGGCCTGAACAAGCACTGATGGTACCAATTTATTATCTGTGTCACGTGCCTCAGATCCCAATACAGCTGTGTGTCTGTCCAGATGCATAAAAACAGGAGTCTTGTGCCATTGGAGATGCACAAGGGCATCCAAAATATCTCTCACATGGGTGAGAGATAAAAAGTGTTGGATAATCCTTGCCCTTCTCAAAATATACTGGAGGAGATGGATTTGAACCAGCAGAAACCATGTGTGTTTCAAGCACCTGATCCATGTCTTCATGCTTGAAAATCAGCACTGGAGACTCTGAATTTATAGCATTATTTTTCTCAGGTGAAAGATTCCACAGAAAGAGTTGAGGCCAGGCCCAAATTCTCTCAAGGCAATGCTATGCCCAGCATCAATATCAAAAAATAACAAAATAAAGAATAGTTTTAAATTATTGCATCCAAAACTGATTTCTTTATTGGGGGTTAGCAAGGGACACAAGCACCCAGGTCATGAAGACTGACACTGATCAAACAGGGATCACTCACAAAACACAACCCTCTCCACTGCAGAAAAACATCTGCATTGTTTGTGTCACCCAACACAGCCCCCCTGAACCAACATTCAAATAGGCAAGAGGGACACTGGCCCCGGGTAAGGGGATACCCAGCACATTTACATCCCTGCACCTGTCCTGCTCCACACAGCAGCAGCAACAAAATCCCCCCCTCCAGCAGCAGCAGCAGCAGCAGCAGCAGCAGCAGCAGCAGCAGCAGCAGCAGCAGCAGCAGCAGCAGGAGCTCTATAAAGCTCCTCTTGCTATCCCTGACCCTGCATCAACAGCAGCCACTGACCTGCCCCAGGCACTGCTGCCACAGCCCCCTTGGCCAGCACACCTCTGCTCCCCAACTCGCAGCATGGAAGCTTGTCACCTTCCACAGCAATACAATGTCACTGCATATGGGGACACAGCTTTGGCCATCATCACCCTGGAGGCATTTGCTGGCATATGGATAAATGCTTTCATCCTTGGTGTGCTTTGTATTGGCTGGGTGAAAAAGAAAACCCTGAACTCTAATGAGAAGATCCTGCTGCTGCTGGGATGCTCCAGGTTTTGCAATTTCTGCTTCTCATGGGTATATTGCTCCCTTTCAATAACTTATCCCAATTACCTCTACGTCCAACTTACATTTCAACTAATTGTATTTTTTCTCAGCTTTTTTTATTCTTCCAACTTGTGGGTTTCTGCTTGTCTTTGTGTTTTTTATTGCATTAAAATTGCCAATTTCAGGAACAGCTTCTTCATCTACCTGAAAGTCAAAATTGACAAGATTGTGCCCTGGCTTTTGTTGGCATCAGTGCTTTCAGCCTTAGCTATCGGCATCCTTGCCTGTGACATTGCTGATACAGATCTCAGTAGCAACCGCAATTCCACCAGACAAGGAGATTTTTCAAAAGTGAGTGGCAAATTGGACAAACATTTTTTCCAGATGTATTTTATCTATGGCTTTGGAGTTGTCACTTCTTTCATAGCTGTCATCTTTTCTGCTGTTTTCCTTCTCTTTTCTCTCTGGAGACATAAATGCAAGATGCAGACCAACGCCATGAAGGACCTCAGCATGGATGCCCACATCAGAGCCATGAAATCTATTCTCTCCTTTTTCATAATGTATAGTATTAACTTTATATTTTTAATGCTGTCACTACTTCCTTCAACAAAGGAAGAAAATTACATGGCATTTCTTAGTTTACTATTTCTGTTTGCTTGGCCAGGTGTTCATTCCCTTATTCTGGTTTTCAGCAATCCCAAGCTAGAAAAGACACTGAGAAGGATTCTATCCTGTGTCAAGTGCAAGGATTGGGTTAGGTAGGAACTGTAATAGAAGCTGGAGCCCACGCAAAATTTGGATATTTCACTCTAAGAGGAAAGTCAGTTTATCTCTAATGCAACTCTCTGCACAGTGTAGATGATACACATGTTCTCTCTTGACCACCAAAGTTAAGAATAAGTCTTTCAAATTCTTTGAACCAAACTAGTATGACTTAGATTATTGCTGTAATTCATTTTGGTAATTCCTTGAGTTCAATTCTTGCCAATAACAAATTCACTTAGACCTGGTACATGGGCTGGATGCAAAGGGGCAATAAGAGTGCTGCTAACCTTCCTCAAACGCTTTGGCATTTGCTGATTGAAAAAGGACTGAATGTAGCATCAGGTTTATTTGTCTTTGGGTTTCCATTTCTTTCTGCTGTGTCTCTGTTCTTTGCAATATTAGCACTTGTAACACTGAGTGGGGTGGGTGTAGCTTGAACAACTGAGGAGCCCCCATATTGGAGACATCTGATCCTGAAGGACTGCAGCCCACAGATGGGATCCAGACTTGAGCAGGGAAGAGAGCATGAAGAGGAAGGAGTGACCGAGACAACTTGTTATGGACTGACTTCAACCCTCATTCCCTGTCCCCGTGTCCTGCTGTGGGGGATGAGATGGAGAAGCTGAGAATGAAGGAGAGAATTTTGTTCTGTGGAGAAGAAGGGGGGAAGGGAAGGGGTTCTAGTTTTGTGTTTGTTCTTCATCACTCTACTCCATTGTCAATAGCCAATAATTAAATACATTTTCCCACATTCAAGTCTGTTTCCTCCATGCAAGTAACTGGTGAGTGATGTCCTTGTCCTTATCTCAACACATGTGCTTTTCCTTATTCTTTTCCACCCCTGCCCTGATGTGCAATGAGAGTAAAAGTGCAGCTCAGTGGGGGTCTGGCACCTACCCAAGGGCGATCAACCATTGCAGGTTCCCTGAACATGAAATAATTCCAGCATGAACAGAGCAGAACTTGATTTGTTCATTTCTGTCACCAGCTCGGGCACAGAGGGATATCTGACCCCATGCCAGGTGCCAAGGGTGTGCTTTCCATGCATCTCAGAAGGGTTTGTTTGGCCTCCTGTTCTCCTAGATGAGAATATGTGCCAAGTGTGGAGCCCAGTTCTCAGAGGCCTCCTGTAGCTCTGCAGAATTCAGAGGTACAAAAATACTCTTCAGGACATCACCTCACATATAGCACCAGGCCTGCTGGACATGGGTTCTTTCCATAAGAATCTGTGAGCAACATCTGTGTTGCATTTAAGAAAAAGCTTTCATGCACGTCTATGAGCAGAGGGCTTCTCAGACCTTTTCCCCCAATGAAGCCGAGGTGTCCATCTTGCAGGGCAACTGTGCAACAACTCCAGAGTTTCTCTGCACTCTCTCAGAAATCGACACAGAGAATGATTTTCTGCTCTAGAAACATAGGTGGCACCAGGCTGCTAATTTCAAAAGATGAACTGAAGGTGAGAAAGCTTGGTTTGTGAGCCTATTCTTTCAAGGTTGCATTTCCATGGGCATTCCCTTCCCTCTTTCTCTATTCTCACAAAAAAAAAAGAAAGGAGAAGGATTCAAAAGCAAGCGCAAGTGGTCTTGAATTTGATGGGGCTTTGAAAAAACTGGGATAGTGGAAGTTGATGCTGCCCACGGCATGGGTTTGGAATGAGATGATCTTTAAGGCTTCATCCAGCTCAAACCATTCAGTGGTTCTATAACTAGGCCTACACTCTCATCTGGCCTTTCCTGTCAAGTCCTGGAGTATCTGTGACAGTGGTATGGAGGTGGAGCTAAAGCACAGAATCTTCTGGAGACAGCATTCCCCTGAGCAGAGACATTACAGGGGCTGGGGCCACTGCTAAAAACAAGGCAGCGCTGCAACATTCTTGGAAGTCACAGAGACATGAAAGAAGTGATGAGCACCTGTTCCCTTTTGCTGGGCCAGGAATGGGAGTTACAGCCTGTTAGACCCACGTGTCCAGAGAAAGCCCAACATCAATATCTCCACTTCAGCCAGAAGGAGCAACTATATCCCACTACAAAGAAAAGAGAGAGGCACCACCAGCGGCTTCCAAAGAGACACGGCACATTACTGCTTGCCATTTTTTGTTCCATTTTTCTTTGGAGCCGAGATTGTGCAGTTCTCCCAAAAGCAGGGTGTGGGTTTCTCTCAAGCTCTTCTCTCTGGAGTTCCCAGTCTTCATCTCTCAAGTCTAAGGGGGATTCCTCTCACTGGGCCTGTCCTGTGGCAGTTCCTGCTCTCCACCTGTACAGCACAGTCCAGCACAGACACAGCTGCGCTCACAGGGACCCACCTACAGGGTCAGAGGTTTTGTCTTGGTCTGGTAAAAACCCTGCTGCCACCAACACACAAGAAAACACCGCAGTGTGTCCAGCGTGGTGCAGCCCCAACCTCCCCTCACAGGGACCCTCCTGGGCCCCAGCACCGCCTGGATCTGGGGATGGACATTCCAAGTGTAAATCTTGCCCAAGAGAAGGCAAACCCTTTCCTCCTCGTGCAGGGCACTGATTTTGTAGGCACTCAGGGATTCAGGAAATTCTGTCAGAAATACCATCCAATATTAGGAAAAATTCCTTTCTTTTCTTTCTTTTTTTTTTTTTTTAAATTCAGCACCTCTGTCCTATCAGTGCAATGCTGTCCCAGCTCAGAGTAGGGAGCAAAGCCAGCAGTTCCACACAGATGAGCTGCTGTGCCATGTCAGCTTTATGTATCATTTAGGATTCCCCATGTCATAAAAGGATAAGGAAGCAGATGATAGAGAGAGAAGCTTGACCTTAATCAAACTGTGATGGAAACAATTCAGTCTGTGTGCAGTGTGACTCAGATCCCAATACAACTGTGTGTCCATCCAGATGCATAAATGCCAGGGTCTGGTGCCACCTGAGTTAAACAAAGGCATCTGAAATGTGCACAGGGGTATTAGATACAATCTTCTCCTTCTTGAGATGCTGGAGGGGATTGATAGGAAGCAGAAGCAGACACGTATCTCAAATACCTGATCCATATTCTCCTGATTTGAAAACCCAGCATTGGACATCCTGATTTTTTTCTAAACACCAAATTCCTCAAGCAAAGCTGAGCCCAAACCCCATCCACAGAATGGTCTTGCTAGAGTAAAATTTTCATTTCAGGCGACTGTACAAGCACAATCCCAGAACAGTCAATTCATCTTCAGACCTGTTCTAATAGAAATAACTTCCTTTCTCCTCACAAATATTTGGTGAGAAGAAGAAAGAAAGAAGTAAACAAAAACTAAAAATTCTCAACCACGTTATCTGTTCTGTCAGCAAAATGAGAAGAAAATCATATCAAATATAGAGAACAGGCACTAACAGGAAATTAAAATTTTCTTAATGCAATGCTCTGCCCACCATCAATATCACAAATTAGCACAACAAATACTAATTTTGAGTGAGTATATCCAAAACAAACTTGGTCATCACCGGTGACCAAGGTACACAAGCACTCAGGTCATGAAGACACTTATCAAACAGGGCTCGCTCACAAAAGCACAACACTCTCCACTGCAGAAAAACATCTGCACTGTTTGTGTCACCCAACACAGCCCCCCTGAACCAACATTCAAATAGGCAAGAGGGACACTGGCCCCGGGTAAGGGGATACCCAGCACATTTACATCCCTGCACCTGCCCTGCTCCCCACAGCAGCGGCAACAAAATCCCCCCCTCCAGCAGCAGCAGGAGCTCTATAAAGCTCCTCTTGCCATCCCTGACCCTGCATCAACAGCAGCCACTGACCTGCCCCAGGCACTGCTGCCACAGCCCCCTTGGCCAGCACACCTCTGCTCCCCAGCTTGCAGCATGGAAGCTTGTCACTCTCCACAGCAATACAATGTCACTGCATATGGGGCCACAACTGTGGCCATCATCACCTTGGAGGCATTTGCTGGCATGTGGATAAATGCTTTCATCCTTGGTGTGCTTTGTATTGGCTGGGTGAAAAAGAAAACCCTGAACTCTAATGAGAAGATCCTGCTGCTGCTGGGATGCTCCAGGTTTTGTTCGTTGTGCATCTCATGGGCATATTCATTTCTTTCATTTATTTATCCTAATTACCTTTATGTTCGCCCCATACTTCAACTGGCTGTATTTTTTCAAGCCTTTTTTGATCATTGTAACTTGTGGTTTTCTGCCTGTCTTTGTGTTTTTTATTGTATAAAAATTGCCAATTTCAGGAACAGCTTCTTCATCTACCTGAAGGTAAAAATTGACAGGATGGTGCTGTGGCTCTTCTTGGGGTCAGGGATTTTAGCTTTGACTATCGGCATCATTGCCTATGACATCGCTGATAAACCGCACTGCAACTATCGCAATTCCACCGGACAAGGAAATTTTGGGAGTGCAAATATCAAAATGGATAAACATTTTTTCCCTTCTTTTTTTCTGACTGGCTTTGGATATGCTGCTTCATTCATGGCAGTCATCTGTGCTGCTGTTTTCCTTCTCTTTTCTCTCTGGAGACACAAATGCAAGATGCAGACAAACTCCATGAAGGACCTCAACATGGATGCCCACATCAGAGCCATGAAATCTATTTTCTCCTTCTTAGTGATGTACAGCATCAATTTTGTATGTTTGGTCTTAAAAATGGTTTATGTAACAAAAAAGAGAAGTTATATGACATTTCTCATTGTAGTATTTCAGTACACTTTTCCGGGTCTTCACTCCCTTATTCTGATTTTCAGCAATCCCAGACTGGAAAAGACACTGCTCAAGATTCTTCCCTTAGAAAGAAGTGTGAAGCACAAGGTTTTCATGAATTCGGAAACGTAATAAAATCTGGAGTCCATGCAAAAGGGTAATATTTCATTATAGAAAACAAATAGTTTAATCTCTAATGCAACTCTCCGAGCACTGTAGATGATAAAAATTTTCTTATCACTGAGATTAAGAATATGTCATTCAAATGCTATGAACTAAAATAATGTTGCATATATTTTCAATTATAATTTCATTTAGGTAATTCTTTGAGTTTAATTAATGTCAATAACAAATTTATTTGGACCTGGTACAGGGGCTAGCTGTAAAAGGGCAACAATACTGCAAACCTGCCACAAATGCTCTGGCATTTTCTCATTGAAACAACTGAAATTAACTGCAGGTTTGATCTCTATTTTGCTTTACCTTTCCTTCTGCTGTGGCTCTGTGCTGTGTGACCTATTATGGGCTGTATCATTCCCTGGCAGGAGCTGATAGCTCTGTGTGACCATGCTGACCCCTGGCACTCACCAGAGATGGTCACTGATGCACAAACAGCGAGGCAGCAACGGCCCCGGGGAGCTCAGGGGGTGCAGAGCCCCCTTCCCACACCAGCCCTGCGTGTCCTCTCTGCCCCACTGCCTGCAAGGACAGGATTCCCTGCTCTGTGTGACTGCTCTCCTGGCCTGCTTGGACTTGGGGAGGAGATTGCCTTTTCCCAGTGCACTCAGGCTCAGTGAAACACCCAGGTTTTGTTCTGGATCAGGGGAACAGCATGAGAAGGGAGTGGAGGAGCCAACTCACTATGAACTGACTGCACCTCCGTTTTCCTTCCCCCTGTGCTGCTGTGGGGGAGGAGGTAGAGGAGCTGCAGATGAAGGAGTGAAGTTGAGCCTGGGATGAAAGGGTGGTGGAGGTAGTAGGTTCTAGTTTTATGTTTGTTTCTTATCATCCTATTGTACTTGCAGTAAGTAAACAAATAAATTCATTTTCTGCACGTCAAGTCTGTTTTGTCTATGACAGTAACTGGTGAGTGATTTCACTCTTTATCTTGATCCATCAGCTTTTCCATCCTTTTTTCTACTCTCTGTTTATGGGTGACAGTGAAGGAGCAGTGAAGGGTGGGGGCTGGCTGCTCAATAAGGTCAATCCTCCATGCAGGTGAAACATGAAATAGTTCCAGCATGAACACAGCAGAACCTGAACTAGTCACTTCTGTCAGCAGCTCAGGTTCAGAGGCAGATCTTAAGCATCTCCTCTGGACACAACTCCCCACTGAAAGGCCTTGAAAGCACAGGAACAACCAACCCACTCTCCCCTTCTTCCCCTGATGCTGCTCATGCACTTTATCCTTTAACATGACAGTCCCAACCACTTTCACTGGAAAGCCCTGGAAGATCCATCTTAGTCTCTGCATCCAGTGCAGCATCATCCCTCACAACCTCACATGCCACAAGACTCAGCAGGCAAAAACAGCACCTTGCATGTGTTACCACACTAAACACCACAGCACCTGCAAACCACACTGCAGATCCCTTCTCCCGTTTCTGTGAAATCCCTGACAATGTGACACAGAATCCCTGTCCTGTGCCCCAGCCCCACTCAGCTGCCACTGGAGGGGACAGCGTGTCCATCAGCACAGCCCCACTGCACAGCCCATGGGGACAGATGCAGGATGTGCCCAGCCTGGAGAAGCTGACACATGAGAGATGTCAGAAATCAATGGGAATGGCTGCCCAGTGCTGGCACGGTATGGAAAACTGCTCTGAGTCACATTCCAAATTTTATGACTGAGAAGTGAAAGTGTTAAAAATGCTTTTGCCATGGTAAGTGTTGATGGGCAAAAGCAGAGCACAGGACCAGTTGCACAGCATTCCTATTCGGAGACACGTAAAAATGGCTCGGGACAATGCTAAAGAAAAGGCAGTGCTCCAATACCCTTGGCAGTCACAGCTGTCTGAAAATAGTAAGGAGGGAGCACATTTTCCCTTTTGCTGGGCCAGGAATGGAAGATTCAGGCTGTTGGACCCATGTGTCCAGTGAAAGCTCAATATTAACATCTCAACTTCATCCAGAAGAAGCAACCACCTCCCACTTCCAAGAAAAGAGACAGGGATCACCAGAGGCTGCCCATCCATGTAGAGCCTCCTGGTTGTTTCAGTGACAGGAGCAAAGAAGCAAAAGCCACAGACATCAGCAGAGCAAGCAAACCACAGCCCAAAAAGCTTTTGGGAATCAGGTAGGATCAAGACCACGTTTTTCCCTGATAATATGGGTAAATGCTGCCTTTGCAGTAACTTTAAACATTGCAGTGATTTCGAGTATTGGTATATTTAAACATATTCTTCAGGGTTTTTTATTTTTAATTTGAGATCAGATACATAGAAAAACACAGAGAGGCTGAAGCACTTCTAGCTGTTAAGGAGATTGTTTACAGTATATCTCTAAGGATGCACTCTTGTAGCCATCTGTTTCTTCTGTTCACCCAGATATCACCCTGCAGATCCACCTGAGGTCTGCCAGTGCCTTTGCTCTGCTTTCCAAGCACTTGGAGGCACCAGATAGGCAGGGCACACTACTGCTTCCCCTTTTTTCCCCCATTTTTCTTTTGAATAGAGGCCGTGCACTTCTCCCAAAAACATGGTGGATTTTTCCGAAGCTCTCCTTTCTTGAGCTCCCAGTCTTCATCTCTCAAGTCTAAGGGGATTTTTCTCACTGCAGCTTTCCTGCGGTAGTTCCTGCTCTCCACCTCTGCTCTGGGAGAGAAAACAAGAGTGAGCACAGCACACACACATCTCTATTTACAGGGGACCACCTACAGGATCGGGGCTGTGTCTCGGTCTGGTAAAAACCCTGCTGCCACCAACACACAAGAAAACACCGCAGTGTGTCCAGCGTGGTGCAGCCCCAACCTCCCCTCACAGGGACCCTCCTGGGCCCCAGCACTGCCTGGATCCGGGGATGGACATTCCAAGTGTAAATCTTGCCCAAGAGAAGGCAAACTCTTTCCTCCTCGTGCAGGGCACTGATTTTGTAGGCATTCAGGAATCTCTGTCAGAAACACCATCCCATATCAGGAAAAATCTTTTTTTTTTTCTGTAATAGAGCATTTCTATCACAGCAGTGCAATGCTATAATAGTTGAGAGCACAGAGCAAAGCCAGCAGCTCAATATTGATGGATCTCATCACATGGGCTTTCTGTATCATAGAATCACAGAATGGTTTGGGTTGGAAGGGACCTTAGACATTAGCTCATTCCATACCTCCCTGCCATCGCCAGGGAGATCTTCTCCTGGACCAGGTTGCTCAAAGCCCCATCCAGCTTGGCCTTGAACACTTCCAGGGTGGGGGCAGCCACAGCTTCTCTGGGCAACCTGTGCCAGGCCTAACCACCCTCACAGTCAAGAATTTATTCCTAATATAGGTAGTCCTACCTACCTAGGCCATTCCCCCTTGTCCATGTCCTTGCTCAAAGTCCCTCTCCAGCTCTCTTGTAGGCTCTCTTCAGGTACTTAAAGGTGCTCTAAGGTCTCCACAGAGCCTGTGTTTGAGAGTGGTGGTTGATGCCCCATGGCTGCTGGTGTTTAAGAGGCATTTGGAAAACACCCTTCATAAGATGCTTTAACTTCTGGTCAGTCCTGAAGTAGTCAGGCCATAGGACAAGCAGTAGGTCCCTTCCAACTGAACTACCTATTGTCTTCTATTAAGTATCCGCTCCCAAGGGCAGGAAACCTTTCTATAGAATTTTAAATATAAACACACATATATGTATATATTTTTATTTATTTACACATGAGTATATATATGCCCTGGTCTTAGATAGCAGGACCCTTTGGTACAGTTTCAACAGCTGGCACTTTGCAGAGAGGCTGGCAGCAGACATGGGCTGAGGGTCTCTGTGGCATTCTTGGCAGCTTTCATAGCATCCAGAGTAAAGCTCTTCTCATGCAAACCAAATCTGATGCAAAATATGCATTTGCTATTCAGAAGCAGCTGTTTTGTAAGCAGCTGTTTCCTAACTTTTGCATGTTCATGCAAACCTCAGTGAGTGGTACTGATACTTGGCAGTGGAATATTCCTAATATTTGCATGTTAATAATATTTCCATGTTGATACATGTAATATTTCCATGTGGATGCAGTCCTCAACACAATTCAGTGGCCCAGCCCAGGTAGGCAGGTAGTTCATGCAGCTGGCAACACCTGGGGACCAACAAACAGCTGCAAGGGTCATGGTGGTGCTAGAGAGGGCTGAATTTGGATTCAGGAAGGATTTGGATGCTCATAGGCCTGTACAGATAAGCACATCAGCCCTGCATTTGGTGAAGACCCTCAGACGGTTTTAAAAATTGCCTTCTCTCTTTTTGCATGACAGGCAAATATCCATAACTGACAAGGATGCTGCGTAACAAAATGTTCCTCATATTTATATCCCACACACCCTGCTGAGTGGATGGCAGAGCTGCTCTGTGCTGCACAGCATTTTTGTGCAAGCACACTCTTAATTCTCTGTCTGCAGCACACACAGTACTGCCCTGTTCCCTTTGGCGCTGCCTGACCCTGGACATCACCTCTGGGACTTTCTGCACATCTGAAAGAGTAGATGGTAATTGAAATTACACTACAAGTGACAACCATTCCTCCTAGTTTACTCCAAGTTTGCTGATGTGAGATGGTGAAGCCAGTGTGTGAGGGTGAAAGCGTCTATTGTGGTCATAAATTATAGTGGCTGGGCTTAAAAAGTATTCCTGAGTCTCAGTAATAAACTCTTGGCTGCCCATAGGCTGGGTTATGGCTGTGAGGTGATTGTACAGGCTTTGTGTCTCTTATAAAATGTTCTAGACTGGGCATTTGAAGCATCTTCCTAGTCATTAGATCTCCCAGCCACACTGAGCCATGCAGCTGTGGGGTGAGTCAGGCCAGCATGTGGTTCTGAAATACAAGTTTTCCAGCTTAAATCAATCATTCACCTCAGAAAGCCCTTCATCAGCTGACCTGAAACACCATAGGCTGTTGCTAAGGTGTCTCAGACCAGGATGTCAATCATTCTGTCAACCAACCTGTCAATCATTCTCCCAGGCACCTCTGCCTGCCATGGGCATTGCCCTTTAGCATCGTCCAGGCAATTCCCCTACCCCTGCTGTCAGCTTGCTCCCATGGCTCTGGAGCACATCCAAGGCACAGCAAATGCTACAGACTTGGCAGGAATTACTGGTGAGATTAGTGCAAAGAGGACAGCACCGAACAGGCAAGTAATTGCTATAAATTATTCATCCAGAGGCAGAAGTCTGCAGACTTTCACCCTTTAGGTTAGACAATATTTACTATTTCTGGTATAGAAACTAAGTCTGCCAAGGACTGAGAACAGTATAAAGAGAATCTCCACTGGAAGACAGTGCCCCATTCTCAAAGGTCTGGCAGACCTGAACTTTACTAGCTAGACACTGGCTAGGTAGTAAAAAATCCAATTTGCAAAGCTTCATTATCAGCTGCTGGTTGCCTAAATGCCTTTAAACTGAAGGCCTGAGGGTAAGAAGGGCTGATACATTTGTGTGGAAGGAAAGTGGTGAATAGTGAGGGATTACAGCACGCCAGCTCCAAAAACAAAGACTTTAGCTCTAAGATGGTCTGGATGCCCCATTCTGGCAGTGTTCAGCTCCATCACATTGGATGGGGCTTTGAGAAACCTAGTCTAGTGGAAAGAGTCCCTGTCCACGGCAAGGGATTGGAATGAGATGAGCTTTAATGTTCCTTCCAACCATTCTATGATTCTGTGCTGGGTGGGAAGGCAAAATGCAAATCTCCCATACTATCCAGAGCTTGGAAACCTGAGCTTGTGGCTTCCCTACAAAGTTTTTTGGGTTCTGTACAGGGGGATTTTGAGCAGTTTGGTTGTCTTTTCCTATAGAAGGACTCTTATGCTGTGTGAAGATGAAAAGTGGGCATGAAGCATTTCAGCAGGAACCAACAAGCTGTAGAAGTACAGCAGGACAGCAGTACCTACAGAATGGTTTATGTGGATTAATGAAAAGCAGTATTTGTATTTGTATGAAAAGCAGAATTTGGAGCACTGGCCTACTCAGACATTTAGCTAGTCACTGTGCCTGATTTTGAACTAGGCAGCTTGTGTGCTGCACTGGCAAGCTGGAGATTTTGAGTGGAATAAATGTCTAAAAAAAAAAAAAAAAGGGATATACATGGTGCCAAAGCAGTCTTGAGAATGTGGAAGTGGTAAAAGAGGTGCCAGTGAAGGATGATGGTGGGACTGTAAAGCCACAGAAAAACCCAGGGAGAAAACACTTTTGGGAACTCTCAGCACTCCAGGGTCTGGCATATGCAGGTTTCACAAGCAGTGTATTTAAATTCCAAGTAGTGTTGGGACTATGGCTTGTACTGAACAAGCTGGTTTGCCTCTGGTGATCTGTCCCACTCCTTTAGAGAGATGCAGGATGGGACACAGCTCAAACCTCTGCAGTAAAGCATCCTGATCCAGGGAAACACCTTTGCAAGGATGAAAATACCCATGAACCAAGCCAATGGCTGAAAAACAGGAATAGTAACTGGGAACCATTTAAAAGCATATTTCTTATGGCACGTGCTGCCACAGAGCTAACTGTAAGCAAATAAGACAACACGGATTTTCCCAAAATTTGGAAGTAGTATGTGGCCATCCTATTAAGTGGTCTAATATTCAATGATTATGTAAAAAATAGGGTGGCTCTTTTTCTTTACTATAAGAAAAGCCAAATGGTATACATATAAATCTATATATACACGCACGTAACTACTGAGGGCTGTTCCTAAACAACTCAACCCGTGTATTTGCTATTCACCACTGTAAGGGGTTAACAGTCGTCAGCTGTTGCTTTCATTTCTGTTGCTTAATAAAGGCTCTGCAACATCCTTACAAAAACAATGATGTCATGAAGTGGTAACGATTTTGAAAACATACCAAGAGAAACCGCAGGAGGCAGGAGAATAAAAGAATGTCTTCTCACGGCTTCCCCGTGACAGGCCCCTGTTTGCTCATCCACTACAGCTTGTGTGTCAGGGGCTTTAGCAGGCTTTGGGTGGGAAGATAAGTAACACAGTGTGTTTGTTCTGGTCCTCCGTGGAGCAGTGAGGTTAATTTTCACTGCAGCCGCAGCGGGACCTGCCACCACTACTCACTTTTCCAAGAATTTGGAGCACTCCCGGTGTCCGTAGATCTCCGCTAGCCTCCGGGGAGTGTCTCCGAAGAGGTCGGCGGCATCCATAGCAGCGTGCAGAGAATGAAGGGCGCGAAGCACCCGCAGCTTCCCCGCCTCGGCAGCGAAGTGAGCCGCGGTCCAGCCCACATCGCTCCGCAGGCAGTGCCGGGCACCGTGATCCATCAGGAGCCTGACCAGGTCTGACCGCCCTGGCAACGCGCAGCAAAACCAGGAGAGAAGATGCTTTAGAATTGATACCTTCAGGATGCAGAAGGCAGTCACACACAGCTGGTCACAATTCCCTCAGACATGGATTTCACCCACCTTACTATTTGGTTTATCATATAAATGATACTGAATAGGAAATGCTGATTATTTGCTCCCGAACTAGACTGTTTCCAGAAGAAATTTACAACAAAAAACAACAACCAAATCAAAAAGCTTTCTAATTTCTGAACAGCACATCTCAATTAGTCATTGACCAATTGGCTATTTCATAGCTCCATTTTGGCTTTTAGTTCAATTACAAAATAAAATTTAAACATTGAGAATGGGAAAATCTGTGAGCAGCTTTACTAAAACAAAGGTTATTTGGATAGCAGGTAGAGAAACTACTTTTTCATTTGCCTTCACATTTTTCTAACCAGTGGAATTGCTTAAAGAAGCAAAAAAAGTTATTTCTACACCACTTCACACTGCCTTGACTGAGCTACACTATTCCAAATCACAACTAGGCTCTGTCAGCTTCTCACCATCATTTTTGTTAAGTAGCTTGGTCCCCTTTGCTGATGTTTAAATGTGTAATAATCCATCAGGACAAAAGAAAAACATGGTCTTCAGGAAAATCAAAACAGGAAAAAAACAGGAAATCACACACTTGATTTCTGAGCAAAGACAGATGCAATGACATGAGATCCCAACAAACACTGTAGCACAGAGGAGTAGAGGTCCAGTTTCCCATTTTACACTGTGTACAATTATACATTATACATTGTTGTATCATCTCCTTTTTGGGCTGCAAAGGGATATTTGACTCTACCAGACACTTCTGAAGGTGAAAGACCAAATGGGAGCTGCAAACAGCTCTGGTCCTGCTTGAGCTCTTCATTCAAGCAGGTGGGATATAAGGGGAGAGCAATGTAAAACACAGTTATTATTTTGTTCTATTTGGTTTGCTAAATACCTGGTGTAAATACAGTGGGTTTGACTTCCTGCTCTTTCCCACAGGTGTACATGAGAAATAAACTCATGGAGTCATCTCTTAAAAAATAGCATGAGGAAAAAGCAGACATTCCCTATCTGCACATCATGTAAATTGCAAATTGTTGTGTGATGGAAGAAAAAAAGCTAAAAATCACTTCAACAGCAGTCCCATAAGCTATTTTGTAGGCAAAGTAGTATTCATTTAAATGGATATTTAACCTGTTTTTGCTCATTAGGGACAAAATTACCAGATACAAGCTGAGATTTTGCCAGCCTAGATACAATTACAGGTGATCAGCATCACCTTTTATGATGTCTATTCACAGAGTGCCCTTACCTTTGGCAGCAGCCCAGTGCAGGGGGGTCCTGTCATGCCAGTCAACATCCTTCTGGTTTGGGTCACAGTGCCCTGCCTTCAAAATCTTTTTCACCAGGTCATAGTCACCCACAGCTACAGCTTCATGGAGCTCTGTCATGCTGCACTCTTCAGGAAGGTGCCTGGTAACAGAGGGATGGTCATTTAGTCGGTGTTCACTGATGTATCAGCTCCTCTCAGCAGCTTTAGTAGATCAAGCAGCACCTGGATTAAAAATGAGACAGGCACCGTGAGAAACCAAGATTTGTCCAAAAATACGGAAAAAGGAATGACAGGGGACAAAAAAAAAATTTACAATTTACCTCCAAACCAATGATTACGGACTAATGATGAATTTTGGTCTGTAGACACAGAAATTGGCAGCAAAATGCAGTCCTTTATATAAAGGACTCATAGCTAAAGCCACATTGAACATTTGCCACGGGTTTGTTGTGCTCACTAACCATGGGAACTGGCTCCTCCCTTGCCAGGGCTGCACATCACTTACTGGTAGCATTTTATTGCAATGACAGAAATATCTATGCAAGCATCCTCTAATGTTCTTTGGTGACAATGACAAAAAGGGATAATAATAATTAAGTTTATTAAAAAAAAAAGAGATGATAGGGCAAGGAGGAATTAAGATTCATAGCCTGTTTCACACCTGGGTGGTTTGACTGTGTAGATAAGATCCAAAAGAAAGACCCATACTTGTCTTCTACTGAGTTTGACTCCTGCACATCTGGGAAAATCTGAATGTATTAAAAAGAAAAGTAAATTTTGGAGCTCCTAGTGGGCCAAAGAAGTATCATGGGATTTGTGTTTTGGTGTCACCTGTGTACTGCTTCCTCCTCCTCATTGTCTCTCACTCACCTTGAAGAACCTGTTCCTTTAGATTAAAAAGAGATCTTCTGACTTGTTCTCCAACACCTTTCAACAGCATCGAATCTATTCTGAAAATGTCAAACTTTAATGTATCCAGCCCGCCACTGAAATGTGGGCTGGACAAAAGTACAGGGAAAAAAAAATCTTGGACCTTTTCATACAACTTTCTTATTCTTTTCCAGCTTCAGCTCATATCCACACACACACACCCCCAAAGGCAAGGGAAGCTGCTGATTCCAAAACAGGAGCTCAGCAGCTCTCTAAAGGGACAGGTCCATAGGGGTAACTTCATAAGCAATTTAAGCCAAGCCAAATTCTACTTCCCCTCCTCCCCTGCTGCCTCCCTTTGCTAGCCTTGAAGCTCATAGAGGCATTTCACAGCTGTTAATCTCTCACAAAATTAATCTTTTATTATGGTGCTGTTTTTCAGGAGAATTCCCTGAATTCAGCATTCATAAGGGGGCAAACACCCGGGCTTATGCAAAGGGGGGTGAGTGCAGATCAGCCCCACAAGTAGGGACCTGTGCTAAATCCACCTTCAGCCACCCCAGATGTTGTACCCAAAAATGCGATCTGCTTCCCTAGACTGTGGTTATCCCCTTCTCGTAAGGACAGAGGAAAAGATTTGTATTTTTACAGCGCAACCTTGAGCCAAAACGCCGTCCCCCGCTGCTCGCCTGGCCGCAGGCATTGCAGCTCCTCCGCAGGGTGTTGCAACCCATCCGGGGGAATTTTACCCTGGGGTTCCTGCTGCTTGATCCAGCCCCAGCCGGGAGATCAGAATTCACACGCAAGGAGCCCACACATGACCCTGTCCCTGCCATACCGGGGCACGGCCCAGCACCTCGGCAGCCGCGGGCTCCGCTGGGACGCGCAGGCTTTGTTAGGCATGGCTCCATGCCAGAAACTTGTTTTCCAGGCCCAGGGAAGATTTTTCCCAGAAAGATTGTCTCAGCTGAGAACTAAGGCAAAGTTTGGTCCCTCCCCTTCGGGGAGAGCCCGGCAGTGGCTGTGCCTGCGACAGAAGCGGCCTCCTGTGGGAGCAGCCGCTGCTCGCCCGGCTCCGGAGGGCCGTGGGTGGGCACAGGGGACATCCTGCCGCTCAGGACAGTGGGACAGCAGCAGGGGGCAGCCAGGACACCACACAACAGGTAGGTGAAGGCCTGCAAAGGGCAAGAAAAGGATCTGGGGAGAGCACGGGGAGGAGCAATGGTGACGTGAGGGGGATTTTAAGAAGCTGAGTAATTTTTGCGCAGCACCTCACGCAGCTTCGCTGCTCCCACTCCCTGTCCCCAACCCTCGAGGGATCGCTTCCTTCCTTCCTTCCTTCCTTTCAGCCCCTTATCCGGCCCCAAATCCCTGTGCGTCCCTGCAGAAGGGTGGCATTCACTCCGGGTAAGTTGAGAAGGGTAATGAGGGACATGTCCCTTCGCCTGTCCGTGTGTGGACAGCATTCAGGGAAATATAACACACCTCCCGACACGGCTGTGTCCAGCGTGGGGTTGGGAAGCAGCAGTCCCAGGCTGCAGCAGGGAAAACTCTGACTAGATGGAAGGGGAAATATACTTCACAGCGAGGGTGATTAAACTCTGCTTCAGGTGTCCAGCACCGAGACATGCAGACCTGAGGCAGCCCCATGTGTGCCCTGCTTTGAGCAGGTGTTTGGACTAGGTGTCTTCCAGAGGTCCTCCCCCACCTAAATTCTTCTAGGAGGCTGAGAGGGTTTGAGTGCTCTGCCAGCATGGCATTCACCTCCTCCAAACCCAGCATCCTGATATATGCATGGGACCCTGCGCCCCAGCTGGCGATGGAGCTGGGGGTGGGAAGAGAAGGTGGTTTTAGGACGTGGCCCCCCTGGTGTGTTTTAAGCCCAAGCTCAGGTACAAGGGACAAGTTGAAGACTGCCATGTCAGCCAAACAGACCTGCCAGGACAGCCTGCCTGTACTTTACCCTGTGACACAACAATCCCAGCCTCTCCAGGAGCAGCAGGTGATAGCTCCTCTGGGTAGGGATCACAGGTGGTGGTGCTGCCTGGGCTTGCACTCACCAACCCCACTGACGTATTCACAGCAGCCCAGAAACTGTGGTGACTTACTGCTGGGGACACGAGGGATCAAACTGTGGTGACACCCTGCTGGGGACACATGGGATCTGCTAACAGCAGCTCCAAGAGGAATGGGACATGCTCAGAATCTCCATCTGTCATTAATGGGTGGCCTCCCCTTTCTCTGCCTGCTGGGAGCAAAAGACTTTCTCTCTTCAAAATCAGCTGATATGAAGGACGAAGAGACTGTTGTGCTTGCAGAGAAGTGAGAGGCGATGGTTCCCAGAAGGAAGGTTTCCCACTATAAAGTCCTCCTGCAGGCCCAAATCAGCAAGCAGTGGTTGAAATCAGAAAATGTTTCACTGAATCAGAAAATAAGCTTCACTGCCTAAAACAGTGTTATTTAAAAGCAGGGACAAGAGCTGAGGCTCTCAGGTAAACACTGACGTAACTCTTAAGATCATAATCCCCCAGACCCAGTGGATATTGAAATGTTTTGGCTTCTGGGGTAGGGACTAAGATGATTCCATGCCCTGGTGATGAGAAATGGCTCTTTGGTTCAAACTCCAGGGTCAGATCTGTCATGGGATGTATTTAAAGCATTTTTCAGAGCTCAAAATGGGACAGTGACCCTTCCATGTGCTATGGGGTTTCTTAGTGGGGAGTACTGCAGAGATGAGCATGGGGAAGTGCCCTTCAGCAAGGCTAGGAGGCCTTGGCCTAGCCCAGGATGTGGGACCATCACCCAAAAACTTGGGAATTGTCCAATTCCACCTTTGCTTCTCAGTCTCCATGTCCCATCTTGAGAAGGGGGATGTAGCATCCTTCCTCAGCCCCTAGGCTCATGGTGATGTGCTGTCAGTGATTGACATTGGTCAGCACTGAGCCACACCAAAATGTCGGATGGAAGCAGCCTTTAAAGCACACAGCATGCTTGTTTACTGGGAAAAAAAGGGAGCTCAGAACAGTGAAAAACCACACATTTGTATTTCAGTGACAGCCTCAGCCTTTTACACACTGCAGCACAAAAGATGTCAGTGTGAAGGACTCTTTCCTTCAGCTCCCCCACATTCCTCAGCTTCTCCGCTTTGGCAGCCTTCAAATAAAGGGAAAGCCAAGGTCAGGAGAAAAAAAAAAAAGGGAGACAAAAAAAATAAAAGGAAAAAAAAAAGAGAACCTCCCCCTCAAACCTAAAAAATAGGCCCTCGTAAAATCTCCTTTCCTGCTGCCCACTATCCAAGCGAGAGCTTTTGCCTGGAAACTGCTCGCTGTTTGCTACTGGCTTTTGCACTTCCCAGACCCCCTGCAGCCCTGTCCTCCCTTTCTGGAGAAGCTGGTACCCCTGCACCCCCCAGCTCATGGGACAGGCACATATGGAGGTGGCAGTGACCAAGTTTTGTCAGGCATGGAGAGAGTTTGCCCCATCACCAGCACCACCATCCTCTGTCCTGCAGCAACAACTTCCCACAAGACTCATGGAGATGTTGGGGCACCTGAGGAACACAAGCCCACTTCAGAAGGTACAGGGAAGAAGCACAGTGACACCCAGGGCCCCACTCTCACATAAGTTCTCCTGCTGCAAGTCCCCAGAGTGCAGGAGGGGGAGAGTTTGAAGGATCTGGCCCAAAAATGGGCAATGTTGGATCATATCCTCATGCCAGTTCACACAGGCCCATGGAAGCTGTGCCAATTTATACTGACATTGGATCAGCCTTGGAATTTAACAAAAGCCTCCATGTTTATCTAAGTCTTGGGAAAGACTGTCGGAGCTACTCCCTGTGCCTTTTCAATCCCCAGCCCCAGAACTGCTGCAGGAACCACCCAGCAGCGGCCACAGCATGTTAGCTCTGGAAAACAAACCCAAACCCAGGAACTAAAGGCAAAACCACCGTGGAACATGAGGAAACCATAACTTCCCTGGTTGTAATCACCAGCAGGAATGTAGCTGCGCTGCTGAACTTCCATTTTATCTGTTTATCATACTGTAAGTGGACCCAGCTCTGGTCAGGGGTGTGTGAGGATTCCAGCTGCTAAACACTGAGGAGCAGGACACTCATCTCAAGTCTCAGCTAATGTACAACCAGCACAGTTAAGAAATTCCAGGCTTAAAACACAGAGACATATAAACAGCCTGATTTCTCAGAGAACATAAGAATTTGATTTCCAGGACCACAGGAGGAGAGCAGGGGTGATGGATGCTGTTATCCCACATATTTCTAGGGAAATCAATTCCCACTGCTTAACTTAACAGCCTACAGGGTCATTTCTGCTGCAGATGCTGAAGGTGCACAGATGAAGGGTAAACTGCAGAGGCCAAAAGGCTGGAGGTTTGGTATTTCCTTTTCTGCAGTTCCTTCAAGGGCTGGACACACTGGGCAGAGCAGGAGTTTAATATCTCATTAGTAAAATGACTTGCACAGTCACTGTGCTGTTACTTAAATTCCCCCAAAAGAGTAAGGCACAGCAAAAGCACTGTTTTTACCTGCACCTGCATAAGGCACCTTCTAAATTTTCCAAGAAATAATGGCATTGTTTTAGAGGAAAGGGAAGCTGGGAAGGTGTTTAAAAGTTAGGCTTCAGGTGGGAAACTTTTTTTCAATTTGCATTTCTTACCATAAGCAAGGTGCACACTCTTAAGAAAAAGGTTAAGATGTTGAGGTTATGATTACTGAATTAAATTCAAGTACAAACAGCAGTAGTAAGCAAAGGGTTTATCCACCTCTTTAGTGTCCTTTCTTAACATCTATTACTACTTTAATAATTGTTCTGCTTAATACAGCTGGCTTATGAGATTGGGAAAAAATGTAAACATTCTGTTTGCCTTAGAAAAACCTGACATAATGTTTGGTGACAGATTGTGGTCATGCAATACCTCCAAAACATACCTCACCTGAACACTTTTTCTGTTCAAAAAAAGCCACACTAAGGCATCCAAATCCAGAACTTTGACAGTAGCTGCACTCCAGCTCTTTGGATTTGGACAGTCACAGCTCTGCTTCTAAACCTACTGCCAAATCCTTTTATAGCCCTGGGTAAGGGGAAAGAGAGCATTCTCAGCATAAACATGTTAGAACTCAGTAATAGCCTTCTAGCTATTAAAATAAAACCAGACTTACATAAGTTACATAAAAACTTAAATTAAAAAAAAAAAAGTTCTGAAAAATGGCAAACGGCTTACTGGAACATTTAAAAATCAGAATAACTTCAGAGAAACTATATCATAAAGCAGTCCACACACTTCTTCACCAACTAAAAAACCGCAACACTTTTCTTTTCGTTTTTCTGCTTTTTTTAATCAAAAGGGAGCAAAGTTCCCAACAGCCCCTGGCTAATGTGCTAAATGCAAAAGCTCCCCCAAATCTGCAGTTATGGTTAGATCAGCTTTTGCTCCAACACCTCCCCAGTTAGATCCTGTTCCATAAATGATGCCTAATGGTCATCTGGAACCCCACACATCAAAGACACTGAACTTGAAACATCAAACTTCCCTTTACAACTTCACATGACAATAAAGTTTTTTGTTGGTTTTTGTTTTAATTCTGGTTTTGGCTAAAACTTTAACAGTTCCAGAAATGCAGTATTTGGCCTTCTTGTTTGCTGCTGATTCCCAGAAATCCCACATTCCTTCCTTGATCCTTGATATCAAGGGAAAACCCTTCCAGAAGTAAATCTGATTTCTGTGCATTCAACAGCTGAAGGAGGAACAAGGACAACCTCCTGGAAAAAGTGCAGAGAAGCTGCTAAACTCAGTCTTAAAACAGCCACTGGGCCTGGTTTAGAACTCCTTCCAGCAGCTGCTATTAAGCTGCCAAGCACTTAAGCCTGACCAAATCCTCTCCTGCAATTGGGCAGAGATTTTTCCAAGCACTTTTGCTTTATGGGATGTAAGGATGATGGAGATGCACTTTTAAGGATGGAGCTGGGCATGCTGGGATTGATGATGGAGCTGAGCATGTGTCCTGGGCTGACTTTATGATGCTGGTATCCCCACCTGTTTGTTTAGCCAGAAATAAGTTCTGCACCTTTAAAACTAGATCTGAGAGCAAAGCAGGGAAGAACGAAAATTTGGCCTAAACCAGGACAGCATGCCAGCGATGACAATGGAGGCACACTGGGGATGATGATGGAGCTGAGCTGCTGGGCTGATAGTGAAGCTGGGAATGCCACGGATGATAATGGAGCTGGGGCACGCTAGGGACAATGATGGAGCTGGCCCACTGGACGTATTCTCGAAGCAGTGGATGTGTAAAGGACGTTCCTCGGCATGGATGAATGGAACCATTAACTGCAAAAGGGAGCCAGGAGCAGGTCAATACGACACTGGACGCGCACAGTTTCCTTCTGGCACCCCTTGCAGGTGTATGAATATCCCGTGGTGGCACCGCCGTGGTTTTTTCGGTGTGTGTGTCCTGTGAGGCAGGGCAGCAGGGCAGCCCTAAGCGGCCAGGTCGAAGTCGTCGCGCTCCTGGTTGTAGTCGAGCACCTTCTGCCGCAGACGCGAGGCGTCCACCCAAGTGATGAAGTCCTCGACGGCGCGGGGCACGAGGAGCGCGGGGTCTGTCACCACCTCGGGCCCCACGCGGACGTGCCCCTGCTCCACGAAGGTGACGGCGTGGCGCAGGTTCTGCGCCATGCGCAGCTTCACCAGCAGGCAGGGCAGGCGCCGGCGGCAGAAGGCGGCTGCCGAGAGGCTCTCGCAGACGGCCAGCGACTGCCGGCTGTTCACCAGCCCAAGCCCGTGCAGCTTCTCCAGCAGCGCGGCGGCGCAGCGGGCGCGGAAGGCGGCGCTGGCCGGGCCCAGGTCGCGGAGCCGCCGGGCCAGGGCGCGCACGGCGCGGGCCAGCGCCTTGTACTGCACGTAGTCCTCCCGCCGGCCCACCCGGTACCGCCGCAGCGCCCGCACCTCCGCCAGGTTCCCGCCCGACGCCTCCCAGTTCACCAGGTCCAGCCGCCGCAGCAGCTTCTGCTCGTGGTATTTCAGTTTCCGCACCATCTTCGCGGGACCGGGATCCGCCGCGCCGCCGCCTGAGAGGGACTTTTCCGGGGCGGAGCGACCGCCGGCCCCGCGGCTTTTCCGGGGAAGAGCCGCCGTGACATCGCAGCGGGAGCCCCGCCTCGGGAGTGCTTTCCCGGCAGGCCCGCCCCGGGGGAGCCGCGCCGGGCGGCGGGGTACCGGGAGGAGGATGGCCCCGTGTCTCCTTCCCCAAGAAGAAGGCGGCAGGTAGAGCCCAGCCGGGGATGCGGCTGCTTCCTCCCGCGCTCTGCGCATCGCCGGGGCCAGCTCGGCGCGGAGGGGTCACCAAAGGTACGGCCACGCCGCCCCGACACCCGCTCCGGCACGGGCAGCCCGACCTTGTCTCGCTAGGGGCCGAACCCGGGATTCGTCATTCCACCTGGGAGAATGGCAGCGGCGTTGTGTTTCTCCGTGACATCTCACTCCCTCTGATGCACAGGCCGGTTTTGCTTGAGGAGCAGCAGAATCCTCCCTCTGTGCGGTTCGTAGCACCGCAGATCTCCCGAGTGCCGCCGCGGCCTCACCAGCCAAAGGTTTCATCCCACTTCTCTGTAAGTGCACGGTGCTGTCTGCTCCTTGGGATTCAGAATACAAGAAGGAAAATCCCCAGTAGAGCAGGTCAGGTTGACAGTTCGGGATTTGTTTTTTTCTCACGAGCAGATTTCTGTATCAGCTCAATCTTGATTTTTCTAATTCTGGATTTTCAGCGTACTGGGTTTGTTTCAGTGTGGGTGATCCGGTCACAAAAGCCATGGTGGTCTCTTGATTTGCTCTGTATTTTTCCCCAGGCTTGTCGGTGAAGGCACCAATGGAAATGTGGAGTACCAGCAGCACTGAGAAGTTTTACAGGATCCCTGAAGGAAAGGGACCACACTCGGTTGGATGTACAGACCTGATGACAGAAAATGCAGTTGAGGTAAAGCTCTCAACACATTCTCCTTTGGATTTAAGCCACAATGTTTGTGAAACAACTGGCTGCAATTTTACAGATAAATCAACCAGAAGGTCTTGCCTGTGTGCTCCATGCTGACACTCACAGCTGAGTTTTCTGTCCTCTCCATCCTGGTGTAGGATGTGTTCTGGGCACTTACCAGATGGATGTAACCTGCAAGGCTTTCACATGGCCAATTCTTCCCTCTTCCTAAGGTCCTTGCCTTTCTGAGTCTCCTACACAAGAGAAACTGTGTCCTCCTGGGACCCAGGGGGTTCTTCCCACCCACCCCACTGCTCCCTCCTGTGCTGGGCTCCTGAGGAGACTCCACATGAAGTCTCTGTGACTGTGGCTGTTTTTATCACAAAGATCACAACAAGATTTGGAAGGGTTGGGAGATGAACCTATGCAGTATTTCAGCTGCAGGGTAAAAGATGAGATGTCTTCTTGAGATTTTATCTCACTGAAGATGAACAGGATGTCAATTTTGCAAGAGATTATCACAGTGAGAACCCACAATAAGATAGGGACAGTAACCAGACAATTAATGAGCTTGCTTGTGAGTTTCCATTTCAAATACTCTTGGCCTTTGAGAGAATACCCCTGCATTTACACTGTAGTTTTACTCCTCAGAGTAGCCAGCTGTAGTGGAACTTGTGATCAGTTTGTAATGGTTCATATGTTTTCCTTTACTGAGCTTACTCTGTATCAGCACAGAGGAGTGATGACTTTCTCTTTGCAGTCAGCCCGTGTAGGTTTTTTTACATAAGCATTATGAACAATTGCAGTCCTCGGGTATAAATAATGAACCTCTTCCCCTTTGTGGTAATCAGGTAGTCATTGGGGAGGTGCACTGGGACTATTCTGAGAGCAAGTTAATATTACCAATGTGAAGGAAAGTTCTTACATAATGGTCTCTATGTCAAAGGTTGATTTAAGTTTGATAAGTGAATAGAAACAAGCTTCATTAAACAAACTTTTGGTAAACGGATAAATTAGTGTTGAAGAAATCAGGCTTTATTTCAAAGCTCATGTTTATTTTGGTCCTGATTGTAACTTGCTAAACCAAAAGTACAGCTGGGAGACAGTGAATTTGAATGGGGTGTTGCAAATTCCCTTGCAAACCAGGAAATAAGAATGCAAATTGCACACAGCTCATCTGCTGGGAAGTCTGCTTTGTGGTATGCATTGGTACATTGCTGCTGTCTGTGAAGGAAGAAGACTGACAAGGGGGTATGGAAAGGTCCCTGTGAGTGTGGAGAGCTTGGGTGCTTTCCTGGGATACCTGGAGTGCAGACAGTAAGTTTTGAACTGGTGGTAAGAAACAGAGGCAGATGAAACACAGGCTAACGAAGTTGTGTTTAGAAAGATGGACCACGAGAGACTTGTGAACATCTTGAGGAGGAAGAGCAATGTATTGTTCTCCCTTGCTGTGCAGCTGCCCAAGAGCTTTGCTTGGGCAAACAGCCTCTGCTCAGTTTAGGCAGGAACACTACAGCCACATTAGAGAGTCTCATCTTCTCCAGGCTGAACAGCCCCAGCTCTCTCTGCCTGTCATGCTCGGAGAGGTGCTCCAGCTCTCAAGTCATCTTCAGTCACCCCTTTAACAATCAGCCGTATAAAACTTAGCAAAATGCATCATCAAACCATTCCTAGTGAAGAAGATGGAAGAAAAGATCCAGCAAGATGCTGGATCCAGCAAATAGGTAGTGAGCGTTTGTAATAATTAACTTAATTAAATGAAGTATTTCTAGTAAGCCCTAGGCTAACCTAGAGAAGGTGATGTGTATATACACCTGTGATGATGTATATCTCATGCTACTTTAAGTTCATTGTAGGCACAGGAAGATTGTGACATAGGATTGCCATCAAAGCCTCTATATGATAATTTTCTCACAAGATTCTCATAATTCTCTTGAACTGCATTCTTGCAACTGAAACATTTTCTATAAATGTTTTAATCTTCCATTTTCTCTGCCATATATAAATAAATACCAATATTCCTTTTTTTGGTTTTTTTTTTCCTAATGCCAGGGAAGCTTTTTGCGCCTGTATTATCCAGCTTATGATGCCACAGATATCGAAGAGGCACGATGGATTCCAGACAAAGAATACTATCAGGGACTCTCTGACTTCCTTAATATGTACCGAGTTGTAGGAGAAAGGCTGTTCCATTACTATGTTGGTAAGACCCATTCTGATTTTATTCCTTGCCTGTCACTGCCTCCATGCTCCATGAGCAGGGTGTTATTGCTGCAGGGCTTTAAAAGAGTTTTTAGCAAAGAAGTGTGTTTTTAAGAGATGGGTTTGTGTAGTGAGACTGCTGAATGAGACCCCAGCTCTCAGGCAGTCCCTGACTGCTGTGGATAGGAGTGTCTGGGCAGTTTACTCTAGGTAAGCTGCACTTGTGTGTTGCAATTTAAATCCCACAAGGAAATGTGCAAAGATACAAAAGTCAGAGAGATCCTAAGGTCTGAATATCAGCAAGATGTGGATGCCTGACTGTGAAGGTTTAAGAGATATGTAGACCTTGTGCCAGGTAGTGGATGGGAGGAGAAGACAAGTATCTTCTGCCAAGTATAAAGTATTTTCAGAATCAGATCCATATTTGTCTTCTATTTTAAAGATGAGTCTTGGTACCTTATCTTTAGGTGATTGCTCTGATATCAGTGGTCACTACGTTCTTGGGATCTCTCCTACAGGAACAAGCACTTTCTCTCATTCCAGTAATAATGACATACACTTCCATTTTTATGTAGGTTCAGTAACGTGTCCTGCAAAGTCAAATGCTGCTTTTAAGCCAGGAGAAAAATACCCACTTCTTGTTTTTTCCCATGGACTTGGAGCTTTTCGGTAATTTTGCAGTTCGTTGACAAACTGGTTTTGTTCTCTATGGAGACTGCTTCTATGGAGACATCAGTCTCCAAGGGTGGTTCTGAACAGATTTTCAGTAGGGGGGTGAGATCCTTGTGGAGCTGAAACAGATTTGAAAAACAGGCTGCTGTGTGTCATTATGCCTCCACTGAAACAACAGCAGGGTTGGTCTATGGTTAGTCACAGAATAATAGAACAGCCTGGGTGGGAAGGGGTCTTTAAAGATCATCTCTGCTGTAGGCAGGGACACCTTCCACTAGACCAGGTTGCTCAGAGCTCCATTTGTGTTTTCCCTTTTTATGATGGAGGCAAAGACATTTGCCAGCCCATAAGGATGATGTGAAGATTAGATGGTTGATTTTTGGACAGCTCTTTGAAGATGCAAAGTGCTGTATGTGCTACTTACTAAAAATTGGTGGCTTTTTCCTTTCTGAATAGACAGTAAAACAGTATCAAGATTTTGTGAACAGGCTTCGATGCCTGGCATACAAAATCTTGCTCTGCTGGGTAGCAAATTCAAAGAGAAGAAATATGGAGTGGGGACTAGTGCATACCTAGTGTGATCAACATTTAAAGAGCAATGGAAATGGAAGAATGACATCTCACCAGAGTGTGGTTTTTATTGCAGGACAATCTATTCTGCTATTTGCATAGAGATGGCTTCTCAGGGCTTTATAGTGGCTGCTGTGGAGCACAGGTGAGTGTGCTGCACATTTTGGAGTTATGATGGAAAGCAACTTTCTCACATTGAACAGAATGTTATTTATCCCAAAGAAGAACTTCTGGATTTTTTTAAAAAAGAAAAACTAACCTCTTTTTCAGCCCTGCCCACACTGTCCATAGCTCAACTCTTCTCCAAACAAAGGGAATTTTGTTTAGATAAGCCCTAGAATGAAAAGCCTTGGGGTAGATACCATTTGTCATTCTTCAGATATGCTATTTGTCTTTCTCTCATTGTTAGAATATAAAGTAGGTGAAGAATATAGAGGAGATGGGAGTTTTGGTGGAGTTATTGCATTGTTTACAAAGTTTGTGTACACTGGGTTGCAATTGCAGCAGCACTGGTTGATAGCTGGCTCTCTTCAGATGAATGAAATCTAAAACTTGTGCTGACTTCATCTCAAACCAAATGGAATGCATATTTAGAAGTAACCTTCTCTTGGTATTACAGAGATGAATCTGCTTCAGCTACATATTATTGTAAAAGAAGGTCCGTTTCTGAGTCACAGGAAGAGTCTACGCCTAACATGGAGAAGGAGTGGATCTACTACAGGAAACTGAAAACTGGAGAGGAGGAGCGTTGCTTGCGCCATAAGCAGGTGCCTGGGCTGGCTCTGTGCTCTGAGAAGTGTGGCAGGAGTGCTGTGTTTAGGCCTAGCAGAGTCTCCCTTTGGCCAGGGGAGAAGTCTTTTGCCATGGCTTGGGGAGATAGAAAAATGGGTCGAGTCCTGTGTCCCTGAGGGTGGAACAGCCAACAATGCTTTCTTCAGAGCATAAACTGCTCCCTCAACAAAGCTTTTTGTTGAAGTTGCACTATTGAGCTGAGTCATCTGTTTCTTTTCTGGTTCCACTCAACTTTCTGTTTCTTCTCTGTCTCTTCACACTTTTACTGCTCAGCCCAGCCTAAAAGTGACACAGTTGAGCTCAAGTGTTTGTGAGGCCTTAGGGTTGGCACTAACTTTCGTTTATTCTTCCACAGTATGATGAATCATGGCTGCTCTGAGTGGGATGTTTGCTTTATAGTCTTTACCACACTTGAAGGTGTTTTTTAGCAATGTAAACAGTGCAGACTTCCAGTTTATTATAAGTGGTATCCCAGCTGGATGTAATGAGGCCATACTGACAAGCTCTTCCAAGCATACACTTGACCTTTAAAATACAGGAGTGTTTTTTGCAGCTAATGAACACTCAGCCAGGGAGGTGCTTCTCTTTATCTCTCTGGGCCATACAGTACAAGAGTCATTTCCTGTATGAGTATAATGTCCTTCTCGTGAGTGTCAGTGTGTAGTGTCTGAGCTTGGAAATAACCTCCAGAAGCCACTGTCTGCAAATTTCACAAGTAAAGAAGAAGATTGAGATTTATTTGAAATTCAGTGATGCACAGACATCTTGTTGGCCACCTACACAGTGTGGTTCCCAAGATCATTACTGTTCCTCGGTTCTTCTTGAAACTTTTCTTTTACTGACGTACCAGTTAAAAACTGTTCTTATATGGAACAATGAAAACCTTTCTTTGCAACAACTTCACTACAGTTTTCAAGGATGAGTATATATAAAAACTGGGATGTGCTTCACTGTTTCTTAGTTTGGTTTATCCAGTGTAAGGACAGTTTCAAGGCTACTGTGTGATGGGGAAAGTGATAGAATGACATTTGGTCATCCAAGCAAGCCTGAGAAGCATCAGTGAGTCACCCTTCCTTGGAAGTGTGTAACTTAAGCCTTTGCACATCCCAACAACCCCTTCTCTTAAGCAGTGACAGGACGAAGGTGTTGAAAGCCTTTGATGCATGTTACAGGGATAAATTCCTCTGTATGCAGAGGTTCTACACAAGAACTTCAGCTCTTTACACCACCAAAACCCAATTTTGTTGTTTGTCAGATGGCTCCATTCTGCAGTTCAGAATAGTTGGTACCGTATCAGACACTTAGCGAGAGAAAACTCTCAGAATAAGTCCTATGTCCAAGGGGCTCTCAAGCCTGGCAGTCATCTGATGATTCCACTGCTCTGCCCCAACCTCTCTTTCTCTCCAGGTGCAGCAAAGAGCACAGGAGTGTATCAAAGCTCTCAATCTCATTCTTAAAATCAATTCAGGAGAGGAAGTGACGAATGTACTACATTCAGACTTTGACTGGAACAGCCTAAAGGTGAGTGGAAGGTACCACCTGCGTTTTGTTAAACACCTAATAATGCTGCTGGTTTCCCCCTTCCATTTCTGAACTGGTTCATGTTAAGTATTCTGAGGATCACTCTGTAGATCTATGAAAATATTCTCAGGTCATCCAAAGCTGGATAGAGAGTAATGGAGCTGAAATGATGCTCATCCTACTTCAGTAGGATCTAATGCCTAAAAAAATTATTCCCTTTAAAAAAGTAAGTGTGGGAAAGTCTCTTACAGCACCTGGATTTTTTTGACAGGATTCTGTTGATACTAGCAGAATAGCTGTGATGGGACACTCTTTTGGTGGTGCTACAGTTATTGAAAGTCTCAGCAAAGAAATAAGATTCAGGTAAGTATGCAAAACAAGGCCAGAGACATTTGGCACTTGAGAGGTCTGGAGCAGGGCACTTTACCTAGGATCTCCCAACTACTAATTAGCTTCTGAAGAAAAGTGTTGTTTGGCACGTCTTGCTTTCTTCAGCCATGCTTCTTCCAAGTGTGGGGTGTGGTGGAACATAACAGCTGCATCTTACTATATCATGGTACTGTAGGACCCTGCAGTCCAGCTGCACGTGGCATTAGAGACCAACATATGGCAAGAATGGATTAATTCTCTTCCCCTAGAGTAGAGATAATTCTGGAAAAAAAAATATTCATTTACCTGTTCAGTACCAGAGAGACATTCTCTTCCCCACATCTCTTGCAACTCAAAGCATGCTCAGAACTTCCAAGCTTTCTGCTTCTGTGCCAATATCCAGATGTTTTTGGCAGGTGTGGCATTGCCCTCGATGTATGGATGCTTCCTGTAGGTGATGACATTTACCAAAACAGCGTCCAGCAACCGCTGCTTTTTATCAACTCTGAAAAATTCCAGTGGGCTGAGAACATCTTAAAGATTAAGAAACTTATCTCCAATGACACAAACAAGAAAATGATCACTATCAAGTAAGTGCTTGGGAGCTATCATTTCCATCTGTGGTTGAAGCTCTTGCTTGGAGCTGTGCACTTACAGGTAACTGCAGCCAGCCAGTCCTGAGAGCACAAGGCTGAGGAGGAGGAGGAGCTGTGGGAGCTGGGAATGTTTAGCCTGGAAAAAAGGAGGCTCAGGGGGACCTCTTCACTCTACAATTCTCTGACAGGAGGGTGGAACCAGGTACGGGATCAGGCTCTTCTCCCAGGGAACAAGAAGAAATGGCTTCGAGTCATACAAGGGGCAGTTCAGATTGGATATTAGGAAACATTTCTTCATTTAAACAGTTGTTAGGCATTGAACCAGGCTGCTCAGGGAAGCTGGGGAGTCATCATCCCTGGAGGTGCTTAAAAGACATGTAGACATGGCCCTGAGGGACATGGTTTAGAGGTGGAATGGCAGTACTGGCGTAATGGTTGGATTTAATAATCTTAAAGGTCTTTTCCAGCCTAAATGATACTATGACTATCTCTCCTCATGGCCTAGGTTTTCACTGCATGTTTAAATTAGCCATACATTCCCTACAGCAGGGACAGAGACCTCTCAAAGCAGCCAGGAACCCCAAGTTTAAGACACTCCAAGGCTGTGCATTCCTGCCCTGGGGCACAAGCTTTGTGCTGAGCCTTGTGCATCACCTGCATTTGAACACTTGAAACAGCCTTCTGGGGGCAGTTCTGCAGCCAGGGGAGGGATGGCTCTATCCTGCACCACTGAGCAGGGAGACAACTCGATTTTGATGCTTTGCCAAGCTAACTCTTTATTGCTGTTGCAGTTACAGTGACTTACAACTAGCATGTACCTTCCTCCCTTCTGTGGTTAGGGCAGAATTTCCTGCTAATCTTGCATGCTTGTGAGATTAACCTGTTTTATCTTCTCCTAAAGACAGCACAAGACATGACTGAAGTCTGTGCATCTTTTAATCAGGCAATTTAATGTATTCTTACTAGCCTGTGGATCATTTTTTTCTTTGCAGGGGGTCAGTACATCAGAGCTTTCCTGATTTCACCTTTGTGAGCGGAGGAATCATTGCAAGATTTTTCAAATTAAAAGGAGAAATAGATCCAAATGAAGCTATTGATATCAGCAACCATGCTTCATTAGCCTTCCTACAGAAACATCTGAGTAAGTATCTGTTTACAATAAAGTATGAAGCTGACTAATGTTTAATGCCTGTGAAACTTTTTATATAACCATTCCGTTTAAAACAAGATCAAAATAAATGTGTCAGTGGAAAAAATAAGTCAGACTTCTTCTAGAGGTTTGTCAGTTACTTTTGTAATCTTAGCAACTCAGAGGAAAATCACTGACATTTTGTTCTGGTACAAAAATTCTAGAGTATCATTTTTTCCTCCTTAAAACACTTTTCCTTCCCTGCTTTGCCAAGTTGTTTTCATTATTCAGTGTAGTTTTACAAAAAGCTGGTTACTTAACTCATGGCCACTTGGGTTTTCTCTCCCCCATCTTACAGGTCTTAAGAAGGATTTTGATCAGTGGGATTCTCTTGTGGATGGCATAGGACCCAATGTTATTCCTGGAACCAATATTGACACAGCTCCAGCTGAACCTGAATAAGGAATACAAAGAAGTACTGAAAATGCCATGGACATCAGGACACTAATATTGGTCAGACATTGCTCAGACATGTGGTGGCATTAAACACCTACAAAGCTTTTGGGGTGTGGAACAAAAAAAAAAACAAAAAAAACCAACCAAGGCATTAAGTTACATAATCAAAAAACCAGATGTTTCTGTTCAAATGAGTTAGTGGGATGCTCTGAAGTACTGCAACAGGGTAACTTCTGCTTTGTAGGCAGCTTGGGGGAAATCACTTGGTAATAATTTAAATGCTCTTTCTGGTTTTGACTTAACTTTGCAGAGAGAGACCGAGCTCCGAGGTGTTCAGTTACAGGTTGGTTTACCAAGCTTTATGTCAGTTTGCATCCAGCAAGCCTTTACTGCAGGGTAAGGGAAAAGAAACAAAACAAAAACCACCCCAAACCACCACTTTTTTGTTTAGATACTAAGTATTTCAGCTGTGCTCTGACTACAGTTGGGAGTGAGAGATGCCTGTAGAGGATGGTTGATGCCTGTAGAGGATGGTTTTCAAAACTGTGTCTTATTAAAATAAGTCACAGTAAAAGCTACAGGAAAGAGTTCAGCTGACAGCAGACAAAGTCCAGATGCAGGGCTCCTCACAGGAGCTTAATCCACTTAAATGTAAGATGTGTTTAGTGCCATATGTAGAGGATGATGTTTATATCTCAAAGGCTTTTCAATGGGTCAGTCTTGTAGCAACTGTAATTGCCCTGGGGCAAAGCTCCAGCAGCTCCTCCCTTGTCTGTGTTTCCACTATCACACAGTCAGACTGCAGGGGAAGTACAGATGTGGCACCTCTACAGCTCCCTTTACATGGTCCTTGTTAGCACTGCTTCAGCTCCTGAGGTCTCTCCAGGTAATAAACACTCCCCAGACACTCAGCTTTCTCCAGGTACTCACAATGATCTCTAGGTGACACAGTTGGCTCCCACTGGCAGATAAAGACAGCAGTGGTAGTACCCAGACAAAGATTGTCAGCAGACACCTGGGTGGCCTTCTTTAAGGCTCTCCTTTTTGGATCAGAACTGCCTGAAGCTGCCACATGGATGTCTTCTAAATTCTGTTCATTTCAAAATCAGGTGACAAACAAAACCACTGAAGCAAACAAATTAAGAAATTAACAGTGTAATTAAGTATTTTACATAATCTGTGATCTTAAAATGAGACTGCAATAACACCTAAGACCTAGCTTTCAGAATTTAATTAAATTCTCCCCAGCCTAGTGCTGTGTATTGTCTCTATTAAGCAAATAAACATGTTTGTCTAACTGATTCAGCACTAACACTTGAGATCTACTGTGAGATTCACTATTAGCCTGCTTGGGTTCCTAAGTCCTTGCTTCAGCATGAAAAATCCAAAGCTTCTGAAGAGGAGGGAGCAGCTATGCTATACAGGAGCATGGAACACCACTGTGAAACAGCACCCCCTTTTCAACACTTGAGAAGGAGGATGAAAGTTGAGAAGTCCTTAATACAGCTGCAGGTCATGTCCTTAGCACATTGTATACATGTGGCAGCAAAACCTTTCCATTGAGACTTCCTCATATTTACAGGAAAACTTCATTAGTACAACAGAATCTTTCATTAGTACAACCGCAGCAAGTTCAATCAATTAAGTGCAATTCACGTTTCAAAACATTCACCATAGCTCACAGTGCTCTAGAGAGCTGGTTAGGGTCAAAACACAACCAGTGACTGCAGAACAGTCCTCACACAGCATTTGGGCTTCTGCACAGGAACATACACAAGTCATTAAATCACATTAACAAACCAATATATGCCAGCCAAAGCTTTATTCCAGCTTCTTCCATTGCTTTAGAACAGCACCAAATGCAAGACTTCAACCCAAAACAATTCTGTTCCCCTATGAAGAAAAAAAAACAACTCCCCACCCCTACTCCCCAAAAATACCATCAACTTTTTTTTGAGAAAAAAACACTTAACAATGCAACTTTTCCAAAAGCAAACATCAGAAAGCAGTTCTGTACAACACAGTAGCATATACAGAAACTCACAAGAAACTTTTGTTGAAGAACCACCCACCAAGAATTCCATACAAGTCAGTGCACCCCCCCAGTCAGTAAAAAATGCCAGTCAAGAGGCAAATTCTTACTTAGTACGGCTAAAGGGAAAATACAGCTATAAGAAACAAGGTAACAATAACAGTCTAGCAACAACAGCTGTAAGAAAACAAGCTGAAATCGAGAGTCTGCCAACACTATTCCTTTACAGGAATAGTAGTGACAGGTATTTGATCATTTAGGTAGAAAAAATAAGCCACTCAATGCTCTGCTGGTATTTTTGTTCCCACAAACACATTTTCATGGGAACATTTCATACACAGGCACTTGTTCAGTTTCACGTGGTCAGTGTGTCACTTGGTTTCAGCACTGCTGGAGGACATGAGGATCTTCAGCTAAATTGCTACTGCAGTCAGTTTGCTTTTCTATAGGGAATAAACACAGATTAGACCCATCAAGATGTTTCTATAAATGTATATAAGGGCATTAAGATCAAAAGTCAGTGCTACAGGGTTTGAGACTGAATACCACTGACATACTGGACCATATTAAAAGACTACACTTACTATACAAAGATAAAACAGCTGAAACAGCAGAAATGCCCAAAAAGATGAAGCAGCAGTGCTCCCAGATTGCAGTCACCAGTTCAAGTTACTTCGTCCCTCAGTGGGATTGACATAAGCCATGCAAGAGTTTTGCACCCTGAGTACCTCCTACTCAAACTGCCTTTCCAGGTAGTGACAGTGTGTGCAGCAGGTTCCAGCTCTGTGACATGGGTGCATGACCCTGACTCACCTTTCCTAACTCCATGCAAAGTGCTCAAGAATAGAAAAAAATCCACAAAATCAAGAATAATCCTGCATTTGAGTGATGCAACTGAGGGAGAGTTTGTAGATTGACCATTTTAATATTTCATCAAATTCTTTAACTACCCATTTTCTTGCTCAACAGGCAACCTGATTTCTGTTGCAGGCTTCCTTCTTTGTTACCCATAAACCAGTAGTTATACTGAAATACATCAGACATTAGTCTTCATCAGGCAACCACAGAAACAAATTGCTCAGACAGGTTTTGGAGTCTCCATTCTTGGACAGATTCCAGAACTGGCAGTAAGGTCCTCAGCAACCTGATCTAGTTGGCCCTGCTTTCACCACCAGGAAAGACCCCTTTCATTCAACCAGAACTGCTCTACAATTCCATAATTATAAAAATAGCATATAAACCAAAATAACCTGTACTATTATTTGGTACACTGAAGAGGTGTTTACCAGTAACACTTCAAAATTTTTAACAATGAAGACGTATATATACTATTCACAAACTATCCTTACAACAACTAAAATGGTATTTTTATGGATTTAGATTTATAGATTATGGGACTGGGGCACTCAAATGCTGAACTAAATGCTTAATAGAGTCTGCCTAGCAGTTGCTCACCTTGCCTCAGAAACATGACCAAGAACAGCATGTTGATGGCAATGCTCAAAACCCTGCCAAAATCTATAACTTGGGTGAACCACCCCAACTGTTACAAGAGGCTCAATCCATTAGATGAATAAATAAATACTAAATTGGTTTGTAATCCAGACACAGTAGCAGCTTTCACTGCATGTAGTCACCCTTAAACTGACAGTACATAAGCTAATGCTATCAAGAAAATCCCAACCACAGCATCAACCACATAAGCTCAAATCAGTGTTTCAACTGTGTTTTCTAAAATTAAGCATTTCCTAGAAAATTAGAAACCATTCAAACACAAAGTACACAATCCATGTGGGGGGCTTAAAGTAGACTTACCTTGAAGTAAGGACTCCTCTGGTAAGGACTGCAAGTTTTCTGTTGCAGGGGTTAATGCCTACACAAAAAGGGATCCTGTTAGGAAGCTGGCACTATTGCCAAGACTTCCATTGAGGTGCTTCCTTTAATACTAGGCTAACTTCTTATATCAGCACTACTGGACTCCTATTTACTGTTGTTTTCCCCCCTTATAACTCACTACATTAGTCTGCTGCCCACTTTTCACTTTGATAAAAAGGCTGCATGTGAAGAACAAACTGGAAATTCATGCTATTATCATCACCAGCAGCACGGCTCATGACCTGAGCTTTGGGTTCCATATACGAGTTTTTCATCCACTGGTGGGCACTTCATGAAGAACACTGGTGAAAACCTTACTATTCGTTCCTAATTAGTCCATAATAGAAGTATTTTTTCATGATTTAGCAGTTAGTTAGCAGCCTTTCTAAAAACCAGTACTGTCCTGCCCAGTCCATTATCACACTGTCATACCTCAGGCGCTCTGTGAGCCTGGTCAGGAATTCCGTTCCAGACGTTCTCAGGATGCACAATCTCCTCATTGCCACTGCAGAGGTTCAAGACCTGTACAGACAGAGCCGAAGTGGATCTAGCACAGCAGCAATACACTTAACAAGTAAAACACAGCAGTAGGAAAACACGGTTGAGGACTCTGAGCCTTTGAGAAGGTGTTGAGAAGCCTGGATCTTGCAAAGTAGAACAAGCTGATCTCTAATAAAACTGAATGCAGTGACTGAGGCTGCTCAAGGCTCTTCTAAGCTCCTAACCCAAGCATAGTGAGAAAAAGGCTGCAAAACACCTACTAGATCAGAACCAGAAGGAAGCTGATGAATAGGGATATCATTACATGATCCCTGACACTGCCTCTCACCTGAATGCAGCTGAGCTTAGTTTTAGATACCCAAGGGATCTACCAGCACAAGAGCTGGCTTCCACGGTCTCAGACATTCAATCTTCCAAAAGGATGCTTTTATGTAATGATCTTTTGGATTTGCAATCTTAAGTTATAACTTAGAGGTCATTTTATATAAGTAAAATGTCTGTCCAAGTGTGTACATGAACATACGCTCCCCCTGGACTGAAGGAAGACATCTCATTCATCCCCCAGCTTAAACAGCAGTAGAACAAGACAGCTCACTGCATTATTATCTACTGTTAAAGTTAACTCCCACCAACCACTAATGCAAGACACTTCACTGAAGCAGGAATAGTTGTGGATTCATTATTACTTGCAGTATAATTTGAGTTTCTTCCCAAGTTTCTACTGCTCTAGCACTAACTCCTCAAAACACCAGTAAAATAATGTCAAGTTTAATGAACATTTAATGATAATAGAGCTCCACTGCAGAACACTAACTTGCAGGCCAGACAGAACCACTCAAACTGGAGCCAGATCCTTCAATATTCCCAGTCAATAAAAGAAAGTAAGATGTGAAGGGAACATCTAGTGTTGACATGTAGCATCAACTCAATTTGAGACACTGTTTCTCTCTAGCCTATAAATTTAGAATCAGCCTTTGCAATACTTAAATTCTATAACAGAATTTTAAAAAATACTTATTCAGAGTTTAGAGAAGGACCAGATCTTAAGAATGCAGAAAGAGTATTCACACCACACTTACCTTGGTACCCTTCTCAGATACCTCCAAAATGAGAGCATCACACCATTTCAGAGAAGTCCACACCACACATTTGGAACCAACAGCAAAGCCCTTCAGATTACAAGGATAGTCATGGTGTGCTACAAGAAAAGGTAATTTACCAATGAAGGAGGAAGAAAAAAAAGCCAAAACAAACTCAAAAACCCCACAAAAATCAACCCTCAAAAAAACCTCAGATGCCTCAAACACTGCTGCCCCACCCCTTCCTAACTATTTGATACTTGAAAGTTAAAAATTTGTCATTCCAAACAGTCTTGCAAATGTGCTTCATGTTCAGAAATGGATTTCCACTCAAAATCATTAATCTTACCAAGTAAGACTAGCTGCTGTTTGCCTGTCACATTGCCCATGAGATGCTACACTTTGTCTGCTGTCCTTAACCCATCAGAGCATTAACACTAACACATTATCTTATTAAGGCATAAAAGTTAAGTTTTTTACAAGAAGGCTATTCTCATGTTTGAATGTGCACAACATTTTGATTATTTAACTCTTACCTGCACTGCAGTCAGCCAAGTTCTCATTTTGCTTCTCGTCTTCCCCAGGCTGACAGCCTAAAGACTGAACACACATATTTCCACTCTCTCTAAATGAGTCAGTCAAGTCTTGTTCCATCCATTCTTCCACACAGTCATCTTTCTTCTTCTGCCACCCCCTATGTTTCTCAACTTTACACTCACAGGATTTCATAGTGAAAACAGGCCTTTGAGTTGCTGGGTCTTTTGAAAGAAATGAAAATTGACTTCCACTATTTGCCGAACATTGTAGCACAGCATGTTCTAGCCTTAACAAGTCCTCCTCTCTGTCTCCCTGAGGAGACTGAACATCAGGCAGCACCAGTTCCAGAAAGGGCTCAAATTTGGCTCCTAGCATCAACTGCTTGTCATGCATCTTCTGGTGCAGTTCTTTCTCAGATCTACCATGAGATGATGACAGCCTTAGGGAAGGAGAGTCTGCTTCCATCCAATCATCTAGTATAGCTTCTTCTTCATGAATTCCAGACAAATTCGCTTGCAGTTTCTTGGTCTTCTCTCCCAAAGAAGACTGAACATCAGAGGGAAACAACTCTATTGACTTCTCTCTGTCAGTAGAGGCACCAGTAACTGAAGGCACCAGGTTTTCTTTCTCATTAAGCAATGGTAAAATTTCAAGACAGTTCAGAGCTGTCAACTGCCCTGTTTCATCTCTCACATCTGGCAGCTCCAGCAATTCCTGCTTCAACACTGTCTCTCTTGCTTCACTGCCTGACACTGCCTGCATTTCAAGAGACTTTGCTTCCAGTGCTTCCTTTGTTCCTTCATCAAAGGAGGACTTGTCCAAAACTCCCTCTAGCTCCTGGAAGAGCTTGTTTGGATCATCACATGGTAAGTGCATTTCTAATGGATCCAGTTCTCCTAATGTCTCAGTTCCATTGCTTGCAGATGGCTGTGCCTGGAGCACTGGCAATCTCTGCAATTCTTGTTCTTTTTCTAGGAAAAGGCTGGCTGCTGGAGCACTGCCTGTCAGTTCTACTTTCAGCTCAGCCTCCTCTCCAAACAGTGTTTCAGACAGGCCTTGTTCTGCAGCTTTTATTCCGTTCTCCACAATATGAGGGCTGCAGCTTCTCATTGGTTTCAGTAGCATACTGTTATCACTGTCACCTTCAGACAGAGCTATCTCTTTATCAAAACCATTCTCACGCTCTCCTATTTCATATCCATCATTAACCTTCCCACTGGCAGCTCCCACTGACACATTTGCTTTTGCAGTTTCTAAGCACTCAGCAGTTACACCCAAATAAGTATCAGAACAAAATAGAGCACTTGTACTTTCTTCCTGAGCTAATCCACTAACAGCAGTAGTTTCTTTGTTGAGACAAAGACCCAAATTGCTGTTTGAACTTCTGTTTTCCTTTAGGGGCTTGCAAAGGTTTGAGAAAGCACTGTCACCAGTTTCTTTATTAGCCTTCCAAAAAGGCTTCATCTCTTCATTAATACTATTGCCAGAAGCTTCCAGCTTGACAACACACAGAGGGACTTCAGAATCTTTATTTTCCTGCATTTCTACTACTTCAGCTTCTAATACAAGGTTTTCAGTCATATCATAAAACTTCTTATTTGCTTCACTAAGCCATGAGCCATCTGAGGGACTGAAACCTGACAGACAGCAAGCAAATGCTTGCCCAGGTACTCTGAGCAGTTCACATGGCATCTGTCGGATCATCTCCACGCTGACACTCTCCTCACTTCCATAATCCACGTGTCTAACAACTACACTGTCATCATTCACACTGCTGATCTGAGCTCTGTAGAACCACCCATCTTGACTGTATTTTGCTAGACAAGTATCACCAGTTTTTATACAAGACTTGCCATCATTCAGAGAGCTTAGTCCAAGCTTTTCAGCTTCCTCTATTTTTTTCTCAATGTAGCTCACATCTTTGGTATCAGCACGGTGACACCAGAAGTATCCTGGACTATTTACCACTGTGACATAAATTTTTAAAGTCTGACCTGCCTCCGGAAATTTCCAGCTAAATGATTTACAATCATTTACACAGGAAATCTCATTTTGTACCTGAGGAGGCAAAGGCTCACAGCCAGTGATCATATCACAGTTCTCTCTTTTATCAATTTTTTTTCTTGAGAAAAGTCTTTCTCTACTTGCAAGATCTTTATCAGCTAAATCCACTGTTATTATACCTTGATGGTCACTGAGAATAACTTCCCATTTATCCTCAACCTTCTTTACAAATTCACATGACAGCAGGATTTCACTTGTTCTCTTGGTGAAGTAAAACACTGCTTTCTCTGTCCAGTCTGCATTTTTTTTGCATTTGAGTCCGCCTAGGAAGCAATGAATGCTCATTGCTGGAATAGAGGACAAGTTCTTAGGGAGCCTGCGTGCTTGGTCAACACTAATCACGGAAGTATCACCATAATCAATATAATGTACCCGTATTGAATTGTTGGAAGTCTTCTCTTTTACTACAGCGCGATACCACAGGCTGTCTTCTGAATAAACAGCACTGATTAAATCTCCTGCTTGGAAAAGCTGTCCACAAGGGTCCTTCACTGATTTCCCATTGTTTAAACTTTGCAAAATATTGTTAAGCTGAACCTCATCACTCCCTAGTTGAACATAAAAATCCTGCGGGTCACTGACATAAGACACATACACTAAGGTTTTAAGAGCTGGCACTATCTTCTGTGGTGGTAGATCAGATGCATTTTTAAGCATTATACACCTGCCTTCAGCATCAGATTTAGTATCTGACAGTGTATCCATCTGGGAAAAGAGCAGAGACTCCTCCCTGGCTTTATTCAACATAACAGCATCCTTCTTACGGCTAAGCATCTCATCAGGTTCTAGTAATCCAGCTGCCTCATCCCCCTTCATAGAGTGCTGGAAAAGGTTTACAACTTCTTCGAAGTGTCTTTTGCTCTCTTGTTCTTGCTGGGCTTCAAGTTGACTCTTTTTTCTTTCAAGAGGCCTACCTGCATTTACAAGGGACTCTGCAGTCTCATCCCTCTCATTCACATCTGTATTTCTAGAGCACGAAGTCTCATTGTGTACATGACTACCCAGTCCTGTACTGTTTAGGCTTAGCTCTTTCAGTTTTGTATTAATTTGGGTATTTCTATCAAACAACTCAACCAGCAGTGTATTATCAGAGTCCTTTGCTACCACTATTGCTTTTAATCTCCTTTCTAGGACAGCTTCCTTAAACCATGTTGCAGCTTCTTTGGAAACAGATACTACATCAGACACAGAACACTTTACAGCCTGCATTGGCACAAGCAAGATATCAGAAGCATCATTGGGTAAAATAAGCAGATCATCTGCCTCTATGGTCTCTGTGTTCCCAAAATCCACAAAGAAGACTTTAGCCTTAGGTTGTCTTTCTAAAATTACTCCCCTATACCACTGACTGTCAGAGTACCTTGCTAGACACAGGGTCCCAGACTTCCCCAAGGTTCCTGTGCTGGTCACTCTTTCACTCAGACAACGGATGTTATCAGCCAGCTGTGCCAAGGTATCTGCACACCTTTCAAGTTGGCAGTAAAACGTCCATGGATTCTCAACATGTGTAATATAAACATCTTCCTCACTCCCAATTTTGATACCATGACTAGAATAATAGAAAGAGTGAAGCTGGACCAAAGATTCCAGATGCTTTTGAGGAAATAATCTCCTGGCTACACCTCTCTCAGTGAGAAACTGGCAAGCACTCTGAAAGGGTGTGATTAAATCTACAATGTTAAACAAGTCCCTATTTATTGAAGCCAAGGCAAAGATTGTACATTTCAGGTCAAGGTCAGATGATGAATCAACAACAAACTGACGAAAAGCCTGAACTGCATCTTCATCCCAAGCAAAAGGATTCTGACCATTGGGTTGGATTAAGTTGTAAAGGCTGCACCTGAATGCCTGAGCCTCTAACCTAAGGAAGCGTTCATTAATTGCACGGAGCTTTGTTAGACACACCTGCTCTCTGTTGCCATAGTCAACATATATGACTTCTACTTTTTCTGCACAAACTCCTTCACTAACTATTAAAGCCCTATACCATTTTTTATCCTCTGAGTATTGGGCTAAACACACAAGATTTGGCCAAACATGTGGCTGGGATGCATTCTTGCAATGCTCCTGAATTTCATCCATTAGTATCTCAAGCTCATCACAATTTCTACTTAACTGACACCAAAAACAACTAGGATTCTCAACATATGACAAAATAACATTAACTGTACTTCCCACTTCTAAGTGACCTCCACAAGAGGAGCCTGGCTTAATTTCCACATAGTTCTGTCTCAAGGAGGCGTGCAGATTTTCCTTACCCTCATAGTCTCGAGAAAGAAGAGATTCACTACTTTTAGAATTATGAATGGCTGCAACAGGGCTTCCTCTGACCATCATGCCCACATGAGAATCAAGTATTCTTTCACTGCTCTTCAGATCACTATTTTCTCTGAGCCTCTTCTCTGCATTTATTTGGCTTTCCTCTGCAGCACATACTAGGGGAGAGGCCTGTGTCACACACTTATCTGATTTCTGGTAAGTCTTGGGTATTTCATACCTCTGGTATTTAGCATAACCCCCCTGGGCCATGAGTTTACTTACTCTTTCCTCTCCTAACTGGGACTGGTCAAAAATTTCAACCATGTATTTGTCACCCTGCACATTCAAAAACCAAACCTTTAGTTCTTTGTTCAGTACCATCTCCCTGAATGCAGACACAGAAGCTTCACTCCAGCTCCCTCTTGGAGGGGAGACACCTGCCAAACAACACTTCAGAGCTAAAGCAGGCAGCTCCCTGAACCGAGGGAGCAGCTCCTTTACAGCATGCACATCCACAGTTTCTGTACTACCTCTGTCCACCAGGTGTATTTCCACCCCAGTGTCCAGTACCCTGGTGACCACTGCTCGATAAAAGACACCCTCGTTTCCACTGGCACAACAAAGGGATCCAGGCTGTGGGTCCCACCCAGCACCATCCAGCTTTGTGGAATGGGAGTAAAAGTTCCACATGCACTGCCTCAGCTGCCTGAAGAGCTGGTAATACTCATGGAGCTGAAGCCAGAACTCAGATGGGTCTCGGAGGTGGGAGACCTGTGCACTGTACAATGTCCAGGTCTTCAGACGCATACCAGCTACAGCAGCCAAGTCTCCATGTGTTAAAACAGTAGGTGCTTCTGGTGGCAATTCCAATTCTTCAGCTAAGGATTCCTCTACTTCCAGCTGTTCATGAGCCTCAGTTTGGCTCACATGACTGCTGACCAGGCAGCAAGCCTGAGACCCAAAAAGATGGTTCAAATCCACACCATTTTCCCCATAGAGGGTCACATAATAGAGATGCTCAAAGGAGTTAAAGGCGCTGATGTGAGCACTCACTCCTCTACCGAGCACCAACGCTTTCAGCAAATCAACCTGCAACGGGGACCAGCCACAGCCCCCATCTGAAACACCCTGAAGAGCACACACGTAAGTGACCACAGGCATGCGAAAACACTGGGCAGGCAAATGGCGCAGGTTAGCTCTGGTCACAGTCTCCTTCTTGCCATAGTCCACAAAGATCACAACAGCTGCATGCTGGTCTTGCTCTCCAGCAATGAGCTCCAGCAGAATAGCACGGTACCACTGGCCATCCATCCCACGGGCAGCACAGGGTGAGCCCACTTTGGGCAGTAAGTCCTGCTCCCACCGGTCATAAGCATGGCACATGGTATCAGAAAGGCAGCAGATCTCCTGTGACAGGCATTGCAACTGGCAGTAAATGTGGTGTGGGTCAGAGACATGGGTCACTAGGACAGGCTCTGTCACACCCAACTGAAGCTGAGGGTAGTAGTAATCCAAGGCAGGTGACAGAGGCCGGTACGAGAGCAACACATGGACAAGCTGCGGAACTGCAAAAGCTCCAAGGGAACACGCTGGAGGCTGCTGACAGAGCTGCTTCTTTAACTGGCCAAAAGGCAGGCAGCGCCTGAGCACCTGGCAGAAGCAGCTGGGAGAGACACGTTTGGCCAGGCCCAGCTGCCGCATCTGAGCCACGAGCTGGGGCAGCTCAAGCACGATGAGCTGTGGTGTTATCACCTCCTGCACCACACCAGTCACCTCCTTGCCATGCAGGAAGCTGAGGAACTCCATCGCCTCTACGGTCCACTTGGGCACTGACGAATCCCCACTTGCTGTCCCCTCGTGATTGTGGGAGGGCATGACATCAGCCACGACACAGCCCAGCACCTCCGGGGGCAGCTGGAACAGCTCTGAGCAGCCCCGTGCCAGGTAACAGGCAGATGTGGTCACCACGTATCCCTCGTCCAGCAGGAAGACACGGTACCCCTGGGCACTACAACTCACCACACAGCAGCGGTACCACATACCCAACACCTCCACCAGTGCCAGGTCTCCTGGGCACAGCCTAGTCCCGCTGGCCCCCGGCCCGCTGGGCTCTGGGCGGGCCGCCAGGTGCGGCCCGGCCACGGCCTGGATCTCGCGGTAGAGGAGGGCATAGTCAGCCTTACGTTCACCCAGAAGCCCCCACAGCCGCAGGATGGGCACCTCGGGGTACAGCCCCACGGCGCGGACCCGCAGGGTGACGGTATCGCCGCGGCCGAGGGACCCCGGCCCGGAGCTCATCGCGCAACCACCTCGCCCCAGCTTCGCTCCCAGCACGAGGCGAATGAACGCCCCGCCCTCCGCCCCTCGGCATCATATAAAGCACGCGCCGCCCACGTGACCCACGGGGAGCCGTTAGCGGCTGCCCTAGCGGCCGAGTCCATTTTGATCCTCTCGGTGGGGTGGAGAGAGGCGCGAACGGAAGGATGAAAAGGAGGGGTGAAGCGGGCTGATACAGGGGGCCGCTCCTGCTCTGCTAGGACTGCGCAGAGGCGCCAAGAAGAGGAGGGTTACGGAATTATGGCCGCGGCTCCGCGGGGCTCAGGGCCGAGCCCGACGGAGCTGCCCTCGCCCACGGTGGAGCGCTCCACGCCAGATGCTGGCGGCGGGACGGCGGGGAGTGAGCGCGCCGAGCCCGCTTAGCTCCCATTGGTCAGAGAGGCGCCGGGGGCGGGACAGGCGTGCGGAGCTTGGCGACTATTGGCCAGTGGCGGCGTGAGGGCCGGGCGCAGCGTGAGGAAAGGGAGCTCGCATCAGGCATCTGTCAGGGACCGCTGATAATTCACAACCAAAGAGAGAGATATTTGTTAAGAGTTAAAGAAGTTTTTCACTACAAGATTTTTACAAGGCATTTTTTTTATTTTTATCTTGATCTGTTCCTCAGGGGTCCGTATTGGGACCAGTGTTATTTTGTATCTTCATTAATTGCATACGTGAAGGGTTGGAGTGCACCCTCGGCAAGTTTGCAAGTGACACCAAGCTGAGTGATGCTGGTATTACCAAAATCCTCTGAAATCATTGGGATAAATAAGATCCTCTAGCGCTGTCTTTTTTGTGTTAGCGAGTCAGGCATTACTTTATTCTTGGCCAGGAGGGGGATGTGTGAGTGTGTGTGGCTGACAAAATCCTGGCCTTTACACAGATGCAGATACAGAGTTTTTATGTTTATTTATTTGTTTTAGTAAACAAATTAACATTCACTGGTTCCAAATTACAGAATTCTCTTTCATTAATTGGTATTCTGTCTTCTATTGGATATTGATTTCTCACTTCTCATGCAAAATTAGTCTATATTTTTCAGTCCTTTTATTATCTTTTTCCCAGGTAGATACTTTCCAGCACACATACTGAGTCTTCATTAGTCTCTTTTTTGTCTGCTGTTTTCTGCAAAATGTCCTTGTGGTCCATAAATTGTGCACTCCTTGTATCCAGTTTCACCAATAGACCTCTCTTCTTTCAGGCTTTATTAATTGAAGCATATCAAGGTTATTCTAACAAAACTTAGAGTTTCAGTGATTTTCCCAAGCTTTGTGCCCATAAAAGTAGCTTATGGCAACTCTGATAAATGCATGCTAAAAATCGTTTTACACACTACTTATAATTAATATACTTGTTGTGATAATCAGAGAGGTATAGCAACTATCCTTCGTGGAAGGGCTGAGAGAGTTAGGATTGTTTGGCCTGAAGAAGAGAAACTTCAGGGTGACCTAACTGTGACCTTCCAGTACCTGAAGAGAGCTGATAAGAAAGATGGAGAGGGACTTTTTACAAGGGCCTGGAGTGACAGGACAAGGGAGAATGGCTTCAAACTGAAAGAGAGCAGGTTTAGATTGGCTATCAGGAAGAAGTTCTTCACTGTGAGGGTGGTGAGACACAGGAACAGGTTGCCCAGAGAAGCTGTGGATTCTCAATCCCTAGAAATGTCCACCGCCAGGCTGGACGGAGCTTGGAGCAACCTGTGATAGCAGAAGGTGTCCCTGCCCATGGCAGGGGGTTGGAACTGATCTTTGAGGCCCCTTCCAACCCAAACCGTTCTATGATTGTATGATAAAAGTACTTATTCTGTCTCACGAGAAAGGTAAAGCTGTGTATCCATCATGGGGTTATCAGGGTAATAGGATGGCAGGTGGGAGTGCTTGCGATGTAACTGAAGCAGCAGCTTTGCTGGTTTGTCATTACTGGTGCTGGAGTACAGGATGGAAAGAACTTGGATTAGCTAGAAAACTATCACAATTTCTGAACAAAACCTTTGGACTGATGCGCAGGAGATTCTACCTGAATAGGAGGAAGAACTTTACTGTACAGTGACTGAGACCTGAAATGGATTGTCCAGAGAGGCTGTGGAGTCTTCCTCACTGGAGAACTGTCTGGGTGCAATCCTGTGCCCTGGGTTGACCCTGCTTGAGCAGGGAGATGGGCCAGATGAGCCACTGTGGTCCCTTCCAACCCGCCCCATTCTGTGATCCTGTGACTCCCTAACAATGGTGAGATTAATGTTTTCCAAGCTGGAAGTGCATCCCCAAATGCATACAGCCACAACAGAACTACAATACAATCAAAAAGTACAAGTGCAAGCCAAGAAGACACCCAAACTATGTTCAATGAGAAGATGGCACATTGGAGACACTGCTTGCAAAGACTAGAAGAAATCCTGGGTATTTATTCAAAGAGCCAAGTTTTCTACATTAATTCAATTACTAGATATTACTACATCAAAGCCAGCTTTGTTGTATCTACTCATGGCTGTTTTTAATAATGCATTTTTGACTCTTGATTGCCAAAGATGAACCCAGTGACAAACACCACTAGTCTTCTTCTCCATGAAATCTGGAAGGCTTTAGGTTTAAAAATAAATAAATCACTCCTGTTCAAACGTTTTGCAGTATTGAAGAGAACGTATCTCCATCAAGATTTAAAGTGGGCAGAGTGCACATTTCCATGGAAAATGACTCAGTCTGCCACATCAGCACTGAGATTGTCACGAGACAAGTAGTTCAGTTTGGTCCTATGGAGTATCCTGAGTCCTTCGAGCGCTGCAGAGCAAACTAGGCTTTTGATTTTCTGGGAACAGGAATGCATTTCAGTCATGATCTTACTCAAATAGTTGAGTGGAGAGGTCAGGCAGTTTCTTTTCTGGGAAGTAAGAGGTACACAAACCCTTCTGCTTTTTGTACAAAGCAGATTTGAAAACAGGTAAACTGCTTTTATCTTTTTCAATACCTAGCACTACAGGCTTGGTTTGCTGACACATCAAGCTAACAAGAGGTAGTTCTTTAGCTGTGTGCAAATGCAATTAACAACAAAAATTCCCAAATAATTTTATAGATGCTTAGCCACAGAACTTGTTCAGTGTATTCATCAACCTGCTCTTGTCTTCAACAATAGAAACCATCTCAATTATCAAACAAACAGAGAGTATTATCTTCTATTTGCTTGGTAGAATTATTTTTATTCCTGTTTGCTGGTTTAGAAAGCTGATGCTGGCTGAAGTATTATTGTGACAATTTTATCCTGTGGATAATATAAATCTCATGTAGCAGTCTGACAATCAAACAGTAGCCTTAGGTCATGACTGCTCCCAAACAGTAAGGACTAAATTTGGAGCAACAAGCTACACATGTGATCCTACTACCTTGTGGAATGATAGTTCAGCTTTTTGAATCTTCTCTCTTCTGTGAATACTGAAGGTTTTAAAAAGAAGTAACTCCACAAATCCTTCTGATTTGTTCATATGTAAGCCAGAATACCAGTGACCAAGGTGCCTGTGAAAGCAAACACTGAAGTTAGAGGCTTAAAACAAAAGTAACCCAATAAATAAGCCCAGATTAAACTGTCTCCTTTTAAAAATCATATTCTTAAGTTCTTAAGAATTAGAGGTTCTTAACCTCTTGGTTCCCAGAGAGGTTCCCAAGCCTCTGTCTGCTCAGAGAGGCTGTGAACTCCCCATCCCTGGGAGTGTTCAAGGCCAGGTTGGACGGGGCTCTAAGCAAGTGGAAGGTGTCCCTGCCCATGGCAGAGGGTTTGGAATGAGATGATCTTTAAAGTCTCTTGAACCCAAAACATTCTATAATTCTATGATTGTGTCTTTCATACAAAAATTGTAATATTACATAGGGTTAGGGCTACATCCACACTCCTCACATTTTAATGCTGATTGTTCTTGTAAAGAGGGTTGAAAAGCACGTACCATTCGCATCCAGGTTGGTATAAAGCCTTTGTACAGAGACATAAACCCTTCACCCTGGACAGTTTGAATCAAGCAGTCCATGGAAGATTTATAGAGCAGACCTCTAGCAATGTGCAAGGAGAACAAACAGTGTTAGGATTACAAATACACAATTTAAAAAAAAAAATTCTCCTCATAAAAATAATTTGTAGCTGATATTTTTCTATAAGCCAGAGCACTTCTGTAAGTTCCTTGGAGTCTAATCCAGAACTGAAATCCACTGGTTATGCTTAGGTGGCCATCACAACAACACCCCTCAGACATTTACTAAGTCAGTAAAATCATCACCAGAAAGATGAAGAGCAAATTACCGACTTAGCACTTCACTCTCAATGAAACAGTGAGACCCAATGGTTTCAATGTGCTACTGAAAAGTTGGTCTCCAAAGTGTCCATACCTTCCCTGCTTATCTCTTGGCTGGTTCATTACCCGGGTTTTGACCACGTCAGCAGGAGTTCCCAGAACAGCTGCTACCAGCCCCGAGCAGGCACTGCCAACAGCAACAGATACTTAAGGAAGAAACCAAGATGTATCATAAAAATTTCAGCATCTTGATTCCAGATAATAAGATAAATAATAAAGATATATAACATATATCTTTAATATATAATAAAGATATATTAAAACAGTTATTATCAAATCATGACTAATAACTCATAACATAAAATTGGTTTGGGAGACTTGCTAGTACTACTCTTGCTCACATGTCCTCCCAGTGCCAGCTGCCTTCACCTCTGTGTGCAGTTCTGAGTCAAGGAGGAAGGATCCACAGAAGGCAATTCATAATATTGTTTATATAAAGTAGATTTTTTTCATCATTTAAGAGAGTAAAAGAGGATGTTCTGCAGAAGTTGTATCACTGTGCTCTCACAGATTACATTAAAGCAAACATGTTTAAATGCGCCAACAAGGCACCTCTAGTGAGGGCAGTTTTGCAGCAATGCTTTCATCCTTTCTCTTGTGTCTTCTATAAGGTGATGTTCTCTCAGGAAAAAAAAATTCTAAAGTTGCATTTCATCAGCAGTATCAAAATCAAAGAATGGGGTCTTCTGCTGGCACAGAGAGACAGATGAAGACAGCAAGGCTGGAAATGCTCCACAGTGGAAAAGGGGTAATTGGAGAATACAGCACCTGCTAACACTGTGAGTCACACTATTGTCCACAAGTGTCGTGTTCAGAAGCAAAAAGTGTTTCACTGAGTCATAAGTGGTCAGATCTGCAAAGAGGATAATGAGAAAAAACAGCAGTGTCAGGAGAATGGTGTCTGTTCACGACACAGGATGTTCATTTCCACTGTGGCTCCTGCCTTCAGCACAGCTGGCACTCTGCTCCCGGTTTTTAATGAGGGCTGTGGCACCTTAGTCCTGTCTTTAGACATGTGAGTACATTCTCCTCTCTGCTCCCATCTGCCCTGATTTACCTTACAGATGATGCTGAGCTGTATCTGGGTGACCCTCACTAGCCCTGTTGCCTGGCTCAGCTTCCTGGCTTGGCCTCAGACCTACTTCATCCCCACGCACTTCCCTATGGATCTGGATCTTGGTGAAGCCCAGCTTCCTTTGCTGGCTCTGCCCTGTCACCACACTTGGGCACGGGGTTGTGGCTGGTGAGGTCCCTGCTTTGCTGGCTGTGGGACCCCTTCAGCTCCTGGTTCACTTTTCCTTAAAGTCAGGTAAAAACGGTTACTTTTAAGCCATTTGATTTCCACAGGACCAAAACACAGGTGCACAAGGCAGAGATGGTCACCTGCAGGGTGCTCCAAACAGGCCCCAATGTAGGTAATCAAGACACTAAGACAAAGGGAGCAGCTGAACTCCTTTTTCTTAAAGCTTTGGTGGGGCCTTAAGTGCTGCAGGCCAAGTTATTCCATTTACCTCCCATATTCACCAGAGCAGCTCTCTGGACATTTGGTACCCATCCAGCCCAAAGTCCCCTTACTCCTCCTTCAGACAGGATCTTCAGAAATGCATGGTGCACACCTCGAAACCTGAAATCAAGATGCAACTTGTGGGTAGACAACCCAGTGAAATCTTTGCATGTTCCAGTACTTTGCTGCATCAGGTCCTCATGTAAGATTAGGAATTTATACCTGCAAGAATCTGGCCCTCCAGACCCATTTTTGGATCTGTCTTTGACTTTCATGCCACAATATTTTACCAGAGATACCAGCTGCCTTGCAAAGCAGTGATCTGGTCCCTAACAGCAGACAACCTTTAGATCCCACACTGGGTTACAATACTGAATGTATCTGACACCAAATTATGGCAGCAGTTTGGGACGTAAAGAGCAGCATGCCCTGGTATTTGCAGGAGAGTCCCAAGCCCTGCTGTATGCCAGCCTTCCCTGTGCCTGTGCATCCTGCATGAGCCATTTCCCTTGTGCCTTCTTCCACCTTCAGAAAGCATTTTTCCCTCCCCATGGTACAGCGCTGGCATGGATGTGCTGCAGCACAGAGGATGGGTTTGTGGTCCCTTGGACCAATAAATCAGAATAAAGAAGATGAGTATAAATGGAATAAGGAGGAGGTCTTGATTTCCCACCCCCCCTTCACTGCCCAGAGCCATCGGGTGCTCTCCCTGTAAAAGGGCACAGAGCAGCTGGGGAGAGGGAGTGGCAGAAAACCACTCCCTGGGCCAAAGAGTGACCAGTAATGGGGAAAAAACCACCAGCTCTGAGAGGAACCAACCGTAACGGTTTTCCTTCCAACTTCCTTTTTCCCTCCATCTGCATCTGCACCTTCACCAAGTCAGTTGGGCTGGCAAAAAACTGTCCAACGGCACCTGCAGACATGCCTCCAACCACAGCTTTCCTGCCAAATGGAGAAAAATTGTGCTCCAGAATACACTGAAAATCTTCACAAGTCACAGTGCACGAGCTGAAAAGTTCAGCAGCAACCCAGGTGGAACAAGTGTAAATGGTTATTCCACATTTTAGCAGCCAAAGTGAAGGTAATAATTGTGGTGGCTACAGGTTGTTAAAGTAATCAGTAACATTTCTGTAAATTTTCAAAAAGGGTTAAAACTTACCTGGGGAAAAAAAAAAAACCAAACAAGATTATATTATGCTCTTTATGCTTAAGGTTTAAAGGCAGGATGGCAAAGTACACAAGTAAAGGATGATGCTCCATGTATTGTAACTGAATGCCCACCTGAAATTCCAAACTGCTTGCTGATATATAAAACTTTTCTTTCTCTCCCACTGCTACTAGACAAGTTGTGTTAATTTTGTGGGTCTGTTTTAGTAAAATCAGAAATTTCAGTGTTATCCATAGGTCCCCCTTCCTGTAGCATTAAGCATGACAAGTATTTTGTAGTAGATTTTATCAATCCCATTCTAAAACCAGATACATTTTGGGCCTAAGATTTGGCTGTCGGACTCCTACAGTAAGGACAAACCCCAAGCAAGCAATAAATATGCATGAATATGCAACATTACCAGAGAGGAAAGCTTTCACCCTCCACCCTGCCAAGCACGGAGTCACGGAGATGTTCATAAGTAACCATCCGAACACCAGTGTATACTGTGGAGAACAAAAGCAGGAGACAGTTCTTGGGTCTGCCATTTCTGCAGGTCGCAGTGAGAGAGAGATCAAGACCTTGGTTTATGACACTCCAGAGCTCACCTGGGTCAGCTGGTCACTGCTCTCATGTTTGTGATCAGAATGGGGAAAGTGAGGGGTTTGCCTGGTGTCAGTGGGAGAGCCAGGGCATTTCAGCATCAAAAAATCTCTTCAGCTGAGCCACAGGTCTGCCAGGAGGCAGCACAGCTTTGCCTGCACCCTGAGGAGATGGGACTGCATCACCTCCTTCTGGGCTGATGCCAAGCACAAAACCCCCACAAGTGCTTTTGTGGTTTGCTGCTGTCACCGTATTTCCAAGTAAAGCACAGAAAGCTGTTATTTGTGGCCAAACCTCTAATGCATTTCTTTTAAGCACTTGTATTTTCCCCTTGTGCTTGCAACCTCATCCTTTTCCCATCTTCTTTCGTAATCTGTCCCCATTTCCCTCACATATGAGACATCTATTGTTCTGAGAACTCTTTGAGTGTCTGGACTTCCTGAACAAGACCTTCCTGCAAAGATGACAGAGAACTTACATGCTGTTTTCCCAGAAGCCAGAATAAGGCCATGAAGGCCTGAGAAAGGGAAGGAAGAGATGCTATTGATCTGGAATCTCATATATTTCAAAGTGGGATTGCAGGCTTGACTGAAAAGTCCTCACAGATACATGTAAAATACAAGAAAATATGACAAGCTCACTCCAGAAGGCTTGGCCGCAGAAGGCAGGACCCATCGTGTCCCATCACGAGCAGATATTCACCTATGTGGCGGTAGACGGCCGGCGTGGCTCCTTGCCAGAGCTTCCATACCCCCTCCTCCTGCGCGATTCCGGCCGCCGTGCGCAGCATCCCGCGGTACGGGACCGCCTGCCCGGCCGCAGCTCCATCGCGGCGCACGGCAGCTTCACCTTGGATCTGCAGCCGGGTTTTCGTGAGATCCAGGGGAAATGTCACTGAGAGCAAAGGGGCCGGGAACACATGTGAGTACGAGTGCGGCTGCGGGGAGCCCTCCCGTGCCGGGAACAGCTGCACCTCAACGCCCTGCCAGCGCCCAAGGGGCTGGGCAGGCACCAGCAGGGAGCAGCGGCTGTACCCAACAGAGTCCGGGAGATCCCTGGAGAAAAGGAGAACTCACATCCAGGTCTGTTAAAAATGGCTCTAGGCACAAGTAACTAAATGACATTCCTGTCAAACACACAGTCTTTCTCCCATATTTAGTTTTGCAGATTTGTTATGCAAATATGTACCTTCTGAAGGACTCGGAATTAAAAATCCTGTTCCAGTTACTCCCCCTGAACACAGACCACTCACATCTCTCAATTGATTGTGTGGTCTCTCCAATCCTGTCCAGCACAGTGGCAGCACATGTTATGGTCAGGAACAACCCCACAGAAGTCATCATAATGCAGACACACATCAGGCTCACCTACAAACTTATCTACATATCTGTCCTACAAACCACCTAAGGCATGCTGGCTTTCCTTATACAGGCACAAAAATCCTGTCTAGCCTGTTATTTCTCTCACTGAAATAACTGGTGGCAAGTGAAGGAGATCCAAGTTGATATCAGCTTCCCAGGGCTGCTCCTGAAATAGTACGGATACATATTTGTGCTCCTCATTTCAGTTCCAGGCCAGGAGTGCCTGGCAATGGAGCTTCCTGGGGCTCCAGCCTGGGGCCAGGAGCAGGGCTTGTCTTTGTTTCGATACCTCTGTGACACACCAGGGTCCTTCCCAAGCAGGACTCAGGTGCCAGGGGAAGGCAGTCACTGCTCAAAGCCTCAGCAGGTTTATAGTCTATTTATGCATTGTTTGTTATTCATGTTTAAAGATTAGCAAAGATTGAGAAGTTACAAATCCTTATAGCAATGTAGCTGACTTGCCTGTAAGAGCCTGTAGAAATTATAACATGCTGAAAAATACTCAAAATAAGTTACTTGGTCACAAAGCAGTGCTACACAGATGCCGGTGAACTTCTATTCCATGCTTCACCAAGCAGTTTTCCAACTCCATTTTTACAGGCATCTCCACTGTGACCAGAAACTTAAGAGTTGATATTTCTTTGATTAACCTTCATTAACTATGAAAAGGAAATTCCTGAAGGAATAAGGCCTTGCTAGTAACTTAGGCAACAGATCTGCCTGCCTCTTTAGTCTTTTTCTGGAAACCCAGCCAGTGCAAAGCTTAAATTAGTCATAACTGCATTGAGTTAATGACTGCAGCCCTTCGGTCTCTGAGGCAAAGATTTCACCCTGAAAAACCCTCCCTCCGGCCACGGTCAGGTGGCAGAAAACACTTGCAAGGTTTAGATTATGGAAAAGCCACAGCTACCACGGTGAAATGCAGATTTTCCGGAGCAGAACACGGAGGAATGAGGCATCCGGGGACTGATGTTCCCCCTGTCCCCCGTAAGTAAATTTGACCCCCTTCCCTCTCGGAAAACCACGGTGAGTTGTACCTAGTTCTGCCACAGCCGCTGCACTGGCTGACAGAGCGAATTTGCTGGCTCGGGGCCATCTCTCTGGAAGAGGTAAGCTCCTCTCTTCTTCTGCAGGTGACATCTAGCATCTCACATGAACCGAGGCTAACCAGCCACCCTGCCGGCTGTGTCTGCAGCAAGAGCAGCCCTAGCGCAGATCAGCTCGGGGTGGTTTAGGAGACAAGCTGCTGAAGGTCATGTTTCTCCAGCGCCAGCACCGGGAACTGCAGCAGCCCGAGTGGCTCCGCAGAGCTGGAAGGTCCTCCTGCAGTGACACAAGAGACTCCGGCGCACCAGGCTCCTGGGAAATGTAGTCTGTCACCAAGGCTGCTCTGTGTCCGGAAACCGGCACTGCAGGTACAGACACACGCACGGCTTTGTCCATTATCCACATTAAAAAGAGTAATCATTCATGAGAGCTCAAGATTACACGTGGGGTCTGTTTGCTTTGCGGGGTGCTGTCTTTGGCAGCAGTGCCTGCGGAGCCCCAAACTCCGTTCCCATGTCAAGCAGCTGCATCCGGGAGGGATGAATTGATCCAGATCTGGTTTAGTAAGAGCTGCATTAGCAACAGCTACGTGCCGAGCTGGGGCTGAGGATTAGGCACGCAGCACTGCAGTTTGCACACGGATCCCAGCAAGCCTGGGATGACGGAAACTGATCGCTTCTTAGAGTCCTTAAGTGAAAAGTTTAAAGCTTTTCCTGGCTGAATGCTGAAGTCCGGTTGTGTGCCAGTCCTAATTTCTCTTACATTATTGTAGATCTATTTAGGTTATCATCATTAAAAAGAAAAAAAAGACAGGGTATGTGCTGTTTAAGAGAAGCTTTTCATTTATCATTAAAGCTCAGCTGAATTGCTAAGTTAATCATTAGCCATTAGTCAGTAATCCTCATGCTGATTTGAGGATTTTTTTGGTCACAAAAACTTATCCCAAAACACGTCCCCACATCTCTATCTGACTGCCTAAAGCTTTGATTGTGTGGTCCCCTTCAAAATAATTCAGACAAAATAAGGGAGCATTGCAGATGAAATATTCAGTTGAAGTTGGATCAATCTGTCTCACTGGTCACCAGCAATTGGTATTAAATTGGATCCTTCTTGGGGTTAAAATTCATTAGAATTCATGCAAGGATTAAATACACTCCTGACAAAACCATGGTTAAAAATGCAGAGAGGGCATATTGCAATTTAATGGAAACGTGCCTGGCTGCACGGAAGGTATGAGTGTTTCAGAGCCTGTTTCTGGACAGTTCATGCAATCTGCTGTGGCACTTTGTGCCTCCCTCCACAGCTGTTCTGTGGGCTTGGGTCAGCTTGTGCCACACTCTATCAGCCTGTGTATCATCGACTCATAATGTGGGGCAGAGAGGACCTCTAGAATTCCCCTGCAGTCATCCTACAGTCATCTGTCACAGCAGGGAGAGCTTCAGAGTTTCAGCAGGTTGCCCAAGGTCTTGTTTGGTCCCCTGAAAACCTCCCAGGATGAGGGTTTCACAACCATCCTTTAGCTGTACGCCTCTGGGTACAGTCTCATTCTCTTTTCTCTATGACCATGCTTTAGGGGGTGGAAAACAACAACTAGATGTAGTAAAGTAAACCTCATAGCACTGCATCATCCTATGCAAGGAGCAGCTCTCCATGGTCATTTTTAGCCTGAAGAAATAAGTTCTTTTTTAAACCAGATGATTGGGGGATGGCTGTGAAGAGGAATATTCTCCTCCCACAGGACCTTTGAAGTGAGCCTGACTAGAGGTGGATGCTTGCATGGACAGCTCTGTGATGTGTGGAGAAGGGCCAATACTCATGGAGAGCCATCAAACACTTGAAGTTCCTACATCCCCCAATCCTGAGACAGACAGCACCAGCAGAGAGGGCCCTTCCTGTTCATTTATTTCAGTTCTCAGTGAGATGGAGTTTTTTGGTTTCTGTCCCAAGCCAGTATGACCAAAGGCCGCATATGCCAGGAGGGAGTGTGGACTTCAGATGGGGTGGAAGCAGTGCAATGGGGTCTGGGACAGCTGTGTGCTGTTGGAGAAAGGCAGCTGGACTGCCCAGTGCCCTCACCTGTGCTTCTGTGTTAGTTCACTTGGAAAAATCACTGAGCATTAACCACTGCCCAGCCCAAGGAAAGCCTGGCAGTGGCTGCTGCACCATCGTACTTGTAGTGTCTTCCTCACAACAGTGCCTTGCATCTCATGTCCTTCACCAAATCATGTCCTAAAAGTACAACCTAAACAAAGAAACAAACAAAAAAGGCCAAAACAAACAAAAAAGCCTTTAATGAATGTCTTCATAGAGGCTTGAGGGCTTGTCTTACCTGTATACATGGATCACTTCAAACTCACTACTCAATCAGTTAATGAAAATATACCATGCATATAATGAAAATATGCATTTTCTCCAATATTACAATGCCTTTAGCTCTCTTTATAACTTTATCCCTTTATAGGAAGAGAAATAATTTAATGGATAAAATAAAACCAGGAAACAAACATATAAAGAGCTGTGACAGCTAAACACAGAAGTGTAGAAATACCACAGTTAACAATGATTTATCTGTTTGTTCCAGACAGTTTGCAAAATGGAGATCAACACCCTATTTGTCACAGCTGACGTATGTGAGCTTTTTCTTCTGCACCTACAACCAACATGTAACATTCCAAGGTATTTCAGAATGACTGTTTAATGAAGAACATACACCTGTTTTTCACAGCTCTTAACCTCCTACTATCAGGTGTATTTCTGCTGTGCTACTTTTACTGTACTGCCTGTCTGCACAGGTACAAAGGTTCCTGTTTGTGCACCTACTCCTCTGTAGGAAATGAGTTAAACTGTATTTGTATCTGTGTTTGTTTATGCCCACTGCCTCTTGCCCTTTCAGTGGGCACCCCTAAAAGAGCCAGGCTCCATCCTCTTTGCACCCTCCCTTCAGGTGTCCATACAAACTGAGAAGAACCCCCTGAGCCTTCTCTTCTCCAGACTGAGCTGTCCCAGCTGCCTCAGCCTCTCCTCAAATGACAGATGCTCCAGCTCCTTTTTTGCACTTCACTCTTGGCAGAGGATCACCTCCCTCAGTCTGCTGGCAGCACTTTCCCTGATGCAGCCCAGGGTGATCCTGAGTGCAAAGGTCCATCTCATGTTCAACATGGTGTCCACCAGGACCCCAGATCTGCTAAGTTCCTGTCCACTCAGGTGCCCCCTCAGTCTGTACTGGTGCATGGTGTTGTTCCTATCCAGGGGCAGAACCTGGGATTTTGCTGAACTTCGTGAACTCACTTGTTTATTTGCCAGGAAAAGCTGGACCGGGGAGATCTTTGAGGTCTCTTGCAAGCCGTTATTCTCTGATTTTGAGATAAGTCCCTGTCTGCCTGTTTTCCAGCCTGGTGAGGTCCCTCTGAGTGGCTGCACACTGATCTGGTCTGTCAGCCACTCCTCCTGGTTTTGTGTTCTCTTCAAACCTGCTGAGGGTGTGTGGGGGTAGATTCTGACAGCACTTCCTAAGGGGTTTTTATACTTAATGTTTTCTGTAAGTAATTTTGATGTGCCATTTTCACACATGCAAAGAAACTAATCTGACCTCTCTGAAACCTTGTCTTCTGACATGGCACTGATATAATAGAGGTGACCAGCAGGGTTTGAATTGTCAGTTCAACCTCAGAAGCATTTCTCTGCTCCTCAGACACTGGACACACATCTAGCCTTTAATGAGATATCTCAGACAGGTGAGAGATACCTTTCTTAAGGTTTCTACTTCAGGTGATGCCTGCAGAAGTTTCTTGCCATCTGACTTGCTGAAAGCTAAATGTCTGCAAATCACAGGCTCTCTGCTTTGTAATCTCAATACTGCAAAAACGTCGGGTTTTTTTAAATTGAAGAAAGCTCTGCACTGCTTTGCCAGTGTCCCTGGCCGTGTCCCTAGCTGCCCGGGTGGCCTTCCAGCAATCGGTGCAAAGTCCAAGGATTTGCCACAGAAACATCTACGTTTTGCAAGCAGCAGAGTTGGTCCTCATCCCAGAACAGAGCAGAACTGGCTCTGCCTTTTCCAGGCTTGTGCCCTGTGCTGCTCAGTGCCGTTGACATCCCGTGCCCGTGGCAGTGCTCGGCCGGCAGGGCTCCGGTCTCTGGCGATGCGCTCGGAGCGCGGCCAGCGCGGCCGTGCCGGGGCTGCGGCGGGCGGAGCAGCTGCTGCGGCTGGGACGGGCGGAGGAGAGGCAAAATGGATCTCGCTCTGCTCTTGGCAGCACTCCTGGGACTCCTCATTGTCAAGGTTCTTTTGTTCCAGCCGAGAAACCCGAGCTGCCCTCCTTGCATCAGGAGCTGGATCCCTTGGTTTGGAGCTGCGTTTCAGTTCGGGAAAGCTCCTCTGGAGTTTATAGAGCAAGCCAGAAACAAGGTAATGCGTGTGCTGGCCTGCCTGCTCGTGGGTGCGTGCTCAGGGTGGCTGCCTGCTAGGGGAAAGGCAGCAAGAAACTTCTGCGTCGTTTTGCCCTTTCCTGTCACGTTTTATAATGTCAGGAGCATTCAAATGGCGAAGAATCGGCTCACCAGCATTGGTGATCTGTGGATCTGATCCAGGCACGATCTCTGTGCTGTGATCATCCTGCTTGGACCTCCGCCGTTTTGCTTTGGCAGTCTGGCTGTGTGTTAATCTTGGTTTCACATAATGTGGAAAGCTCTGTGCCAAGTGCTGGGACCAGGAAACTATTTATTTGCATGCCTAAAGTTAGGTGAGATTTTTGAGCACCAGCTGGTGTCCCTCAACATTCAAGCAACACAGACGTGCTTGGCAGACAAAGTTTTCCATCCTAAAAAACTTTAACCAAACGTGAGGGTCAGGATTTACCCCCTGGACTTGAATTTTTTTCTCTGTCTGTTTGATAGAAAGAGATCAAATTCTTAACTCCTAGATATTTAAAAATAACTGACATAAACCCCACTTTCCCACTTCATTCAGGGATTATACCATCTGCTACTACAATGTTGTCAGCCTTGAGTGTTTCCATGTTGAAGGATAACACAGCCCTCTACTTGCAAAAACAAGCTAAAAATGAAACCACTGTAACATCCTGAATTTTAAAACAAAGCAAAACAGAAACATCAATAAATACTGGATGTTTAACATTTGCTTTCTCATTTTGAACTACTAGATTTCATATTTGTATTTCTTTTTGTACTGTTATAAACTCATGGTGTTAAAGCAGAGGATTAAATCTGATCTTTTAGAACAACAAGAGCTGTCAATCTTGTATTAAAGCACATTGTGGGGTAAGCTCAGAGTTATGATCTGGAGTTTGTTGGCTTCTCTGTGCTTGACAGGCCAGTTTTAATTTTATAATACTGTGTCTTTCCTGTAGCTTTCATCTGTGCAAATGCACACTCATTGGCTCTGGGTTAATTAATTTTGGTGTTCCATTTGCCTGGAGACCCTCCAGGCTCCAGGTTGATGCCGTGGCAGCTGCTGACACATCTGCATGCATCAGAAACACCTGAAGGACTTTATAAACGTACAGTTTTGTTGAGACAGAAACTAGAACAAGATTTTCACTGGGTGAAAACTCAAAGCAAAGAAGGAAGAGAAGGCTTTCTGACATCTCTCCATTTACTGTGTGTTTGCTGGTAGGACCTTTCCTTTGACTTTTAGTCCAGCAGCTCCTTGTGACCTCTCCCTGTGGTCCCCCTGGGCCAAGGGGGGATGTCTCCATCCATCCCTCCCAGGCTGGCCACCTGCCTGCAGCACCATCACCTGACAGTCTCCCTGTCTCTGAGGAAGGCCACCTTGTTTGTTGTCCCCTTCCTCTCTTTAAACTCTCCTCAGGCACTGAAAGTCTCCCTCCCTTCCCACCTCCCACACTGGCATGCTGTGCTGAGGCCAGGAAAAATAAGTCTTTTCCTGCCTGCTCCCTTTTAAAAGAGTAGGCACTGTTGCAGAGTGCAGCCAAACAAAACACATTCTGTGCCAAAGGGATCATTAACAGGCACTTCAGGCCTTGCAAAATACATCTGCAATAATTCCAGGCTCCTTGATACTGCCAGAACAGGGTTAAATGTCCTTAGTTTGAGCAAGCTGCCCTCGTAAAAGGTGTTGCAGAAACAGGCTTCAGGCAATGTGAAACCTCTTCATCTCTGCAAGGTCATTATCTTCAGGGGAGACTCTTGCAATGAGAAAATTCCTCCCCTGGATTAATCCTTCAGACTGTCAAAGTGACACTCATCTCTTTCTTAATTCCTTTCTTTCTTAATTCCTTTCTTCCTTAATACCTTTTGTGTCTGTCCTTCACTGTTTTTTCTCTTAAGTCCTGGGTAACACAGTAAAGTTCCACTGCTTCCAGCCTGCCCTTTGCTTGGAGTTTGCTGCTTCTATTTTCCTCCCACGGATGAACACGTGGGCTGGAAGAATTGTCTCCTTTCCCCCTTGTGTCATCACTGGGACTAAGAAAAGAAAGTTCCCCTGCCCTAATAAAATATTTAATCTCTCGTCTAATAAAAGATACCACCTCTTCCTCCTAAAGCTGCCTGGTGAAAGAAGTTTTGCAGCAGTCTGGAATGGGCAGGTGGAATAACCAACATAAAATACAGGGTGAGCGGCTTAATGAGGGGTTCAAAGGATGCAGCTTCCCACTTTGCCTGGCAAACATGGTTAAGAGTTAATAAGGAATTTAAAATTCTTCTCATCAGTTTGCTAATTAAGCAAACAGGAGAACTTCAGTTAAACCCAGGAGATTGTTCTGCACTGTTGTAGAGACCTGTGTAATCCATACATCCCTCTCAGAGTGTTGATCTGGGACAAGGTGCCATGTCCCAGGACTCTCGGCCTTCCTGTGTGTGACTGGGTGAGGGGTGGCTCACTGGGTTACACTGCAGGGGACATGTGGAAGGGAGAAGGCTGGAGAAGGCTTCTGGTGGAGTATCTCCATAGTCAGTGTCCACAGCTGAGTCACTGAAGGTCTGGGCCTGGTCCTGGGCATAGAAGACCAAAATGCTGCAGTCCCTGAGCTAGAGAGGGGACGTGGCATTAACCGTGTGTGTGCGTGCACCCAAGGGAGAGGAAACCCACCCAGTGCTCCCAGCAGGGCTCTTGGTGCAATGCAGCTGTCTCAGCTGAGAGTGGTTACTCCCTGTCAGTGCCCCTGGCGAATATGACTAGTTCCCTGATTTCCTTTGGGATTTTGGAGAACGTCCTTCTAAAGGTTTTATTTCTCTGGAGTGTTACTTTCCTTAGGCTTGAATCTGACTTTCACCGTGGCACTGAAGTGTTTGCCAATCTTTGGAAAAAATTATCTTTCATGAGCGAAAGCAGTAAATCCTAAGAGGATTTTTATTTTGCTTTCTATATCTCTCTATGTTGTGAGGTCTCCTTAAAAGCTGTTTCAGAGCAGTAAGCTGGGTGCAGTGCTGGCAGCAGAGCCTGCACTCTGTTGGTACCTTCTTATAACACAAGTGCAGAACTGCCCCACAGCTCATTCCAGGAGCTGATTTTATTGCAGTGTAACATCAATGTAATTACACATTTTGACAGATGAACAGTCTGGTTATTCAGTTGTCTGTCTGGGACAGCAGCCATGAGAAGATGCTCAGTAACAGGGTGTAAGGGGCACACCCAGGTGAGAGTATGCAGCCTCCTGCTTTTTCTTCCCAGCTCCTGGTTTAGGGATTTGCTTGGCTGGAATTTGCATCCAGATGATTTGACCTTATCTCTTTTGTTACCCTGTGTGTAATTTGGCTTCACAGCAATGCACAGTAGTAAATCCATAATTTAATCATGACCCATATGAATAAAGTGTTCTGTCTGGTTTTAAACCATCTAACTCCTAATCTCAAGCCCATTAGCTTTTACATTATGAGAAACTGAGAATAATGATTATATTTTCCTCTTTTCCTGGGATCTAAGTCCGCTTAATCTCCTTTTATTGAAATATTCATGCATGTTGTGCATCCCTTTGACATTGACTAGCTCAGAATATCCTGCTGAGATGGAATGGGCAGAAACACAAATTAAATTGAAGATGCAGGCACAGGATGGGTTTAGGTGTTTGTTGTCCTTTTTCCTCTCTTTTCCTAGCAAGATAAGAGCTCCAGATTAATTATCATAGAACGGCTTGGGCTGGAAGGAACCTTAAAGATCTCATTCCAATGCCTCTGCCACGACATGGACACCTTCCACTATCCCAGGTTGCTCAGAGCTCCATGCAACCTGGCCGTGGACACTTCCAGGGATGAGGCATCCACAGCTTCTCTGGGAAACCCATTCCAGGGCCTCACCACCCTCACAGTAGAGAATTTCTCCCTAATATCCAATGCAAACCTACTTGCTTTCAGTTTAAAGCCATTTCTTAGCACTTGTATAATAGATTTTGGAGTCATTTCAGAGTGTCATTATTCTAAGTCTTCTTCTGTGATATTTCTAGGTCTTCTCGTTGTTTAGACTCTCAAATGACTCCAGATCATTAGTAAACTTTTAGTTCTTCTTCTTAGGAATGAATTAGAACAACTTCTAACACCATACAACCGTATGTCACCTTAAAAGCTGTACTGGGCTCTTTTTCAGTACATCCTATTTATCCACTACTAATCCCAATCTTTAATAACACTTACTGTAATTTTTTGAGTACTAAAATGACTCTTTGAGGCTTCCCAGGCCCTCTGGCACCATGTTTGCCTGTCCATCCTGTTGCTGAGGATGATTTAATAGATCACAGTAGGGAGTTCTGCAACTTCTTAATTTAATTCCTTAAGAGTTCTGAATTGAAATATTTATCACTGTTTTACCTAGAACTTGTTTAAGTCTATTCTGCTCAATACTTCCTTCAAAACAGGGTCTCAGTCCATCACTCTCTGTGAAAGGCTTCAGGGTGAGACTTGTCTTACACTGACATAATCCTTACCTCAGATTCCTTCCCCACTTGGTTTTTTACACCTTGAGTATTTATCAGGCTCAGCAGCACACTGGGAGACTTCCTGCATCTGGCATGCTTGGAAAAGTCTTTATTGTTGGGGAGGCAGATTGCCTTTATTAGTTTGATTCTCAAACCTTTTTTATTGGTTTAATTTTGCATTGCATTTATCAAATGTCATATTTATTTGGACACAAAATTCTGCTTTCTGAAAGATCTGTGTTTGAGTATCTGCCATCACAGTGTTGCTCTTTGAGGCTGACTTATTCTGGAGAAGGTCATCTATGGAGCTTTCTTATTTCAGTTTTGTTAAATATTGGTCTAATTTTAATGATTCTAAATAGATTGCAGGAAGCTGGATGAGATTCAAAAGCAGCTTGTTTGTGTGGGTGTTTGCAGGTTACCAAGATAGTCACTGGACATGTAGCCAGTGCTGTCAGTGGAGTCCAAGGGCAGTTCAGCTCCCTCCAAAAACAGGTGTGCAGGAGATGGTCTGGTGGACTGGTTTTTAGGATCCTCTGACTCCCTAGGCTTGATTTCTGTTGTTTATTATGGGAGCTCAGATATCTTGCTCACATGTAACCACCTAAAATAAAGTGTTCCAATCTTTAATTGAGTGTGACCTTAATTGAATAATTAAGTGTTATTGCAGGTTGCTATTAGTTAAAATTTAATTTTATTTTAAAATTAAAGTACATTTTAATATTAGTTTAAAATTTTAAAAATGTAATTTAAAAACAAGCAAGGTACAAATTCACTGATTTTTATCCAGACTGATGATGAGGACATGGACATCACAAAGCAATCTTAGAAATTTCACTATGGTAGAGTCATAGAATCACAGGTTGGTCTGTGTTGGAAGGGACCTCAAAGCTCATCTTGTTCCACCTCTTGTCATGGGCAGGGACAAATTCCAGTGGACAGGTGCTCAGAGCCTCATCCAACCTGGCCTTGAACACTTGATATTAAAACAATATTTTATTTATTATCACCCAGAGAGTGAACTGTCATTCTTTCTTTAATAATTTGCAGTTGAAGGACACAATCAAAATTCAGCTGATGCCAGGAGGAATCTTTTCCTTGGCTTCAAAGAGCTTTTGTTGAAGCAGAATTTACACTACAGACACCAAAAGGAAAAGAAATGGTTAAAGTCAATGGCATAAACAATATGAGCAAGGTAGAATGATTTTTAATGCCTTTTTATGACAGTAGATATTGCACATTTGTTTTCTAGTTTAGAGTATTTACAAATATCAGGGATCATTTTAACAGTGTAGGAACTCAGAATTGAATGCCTATTGCTGAAAGTTTCAAGAAGGCTCTAGGATATTAGCTTAAGGGAAGATGAAAGAATGATTTACGGCATCAAAAACCTTTCCTGAATGTCAGTCTGTTCTGCTCAAAGCTTGTTAGCTATTTTGATATTAATCTCTACAAGAAAGAAATCATTGGTATTAGGAGAAGGGACAAGAAAGGAAAGGAAAATGAACCTGAAATATTAAAAATATGCAGGGGGGTGGAGTTTTTGCTACAGCAGTGTAGACTGAAATAGTAGGATTACGGGTTTTTACAGTATTGGTACTTTGCTTTGGCAGCCAAGGGATGCAGTAGATAATCCATCCCTTGGGTTCTCTAAATCCACATAGGTTGTATTGTTTGAACTGCAATGTAATTCAAATACAAAGTGTTAATTTAAGAGAAGGAGTCTCTTCTACTCTGCAAGGGGTCAGGCAGGCACGTACCACATTCCCTTCTGGTCGTAAGTCTGCAAATTTTGGTCTGATTCATGTGCAGTTTTGTACAGTTCCAAGCCAAGGTGTGCAGAGAGCAGGAATGACCAGGTCCTTGCTCCTGACCTCTCAGCAGCACTGAAGTCATGCTGAGGTTCCTGCAAAATGTTTTAACAGTGTACTGACAGGAAATCTTTCTTTGTTCCAGCATGGACCTGTGTTCACAATATTCGCTCTGGGGAAACGGTTCACTTTTGTGACTGAGGAAGAAGGAACTGAAGCATTTTTTAAATCTGAAGACTTAAATTTTGAACAGGCAGTACAACAAGCTGTCAAAAATGCGGGTAACTGAGACTTGTCTCTTTCTTAAAGGAAACCGAATCTATTTTCTCAGGAATAATAAATCCCAACCAAAAGCCTTGGCTTTTTGACCATGCCTTAAATGCTTATTTTAATCCATGACTGTGCTATGAAATGGTGAAATTCAATTTCTCCATGATGACCCAGTACTTGTAAACCAGCTGACAGATTTGGATTCAGTCTCAAGGAATCAGAAGTTTTTGAGCCAGGGGCTGTTATTGCTTTTACCATCCGCAACCCCAGTTTGAGATCAGGTCCTTTGCTGTGGCTGGACACCCCACCTGCATGTACCTTGTTAAGAGCAATCATAGATAATCCTATCACTTCACTGGAAAATCAGCTTGCAGCAATAATTAGTTGCTACACAGTAGTAAAATAGTCATTAGAAAAGGATGAGGTGTTTATGAGGATGTAATACCATAGCATGGAGACACAAACTGGTTTTTTCTGGGGATAAATTATTTTTCACTTCACTCATTTCTGTGATGTGCCTGCACATCTCTGTATATCCCACTGGGGGGAGGTCTCTGAATTGTTAGTTCTGGCACTGAAGCTTCATGAGGTAGGAAGATGTTACACAGACTGGAAGAAGCAGAGTCATTACCAAAATCTTTACATCGTTACAAGGAAGCTTCCAGGGAATTTTACTTTAAAAAAATGAGGGTTCAAGCATTTAATATAGAGTCAAAATTTATGTGTAAAAATGTTCACTCTCTCTTTCAGTGAAAAATCTACTTTGCAAAATGTTTCTGTTTCATTTTGTATTTAGTCTCTGTTCCTGCAGAAGCATTTTATCAGAACCATGGTAACCTCTACAGCATGATGAAGGGGAAAATGAGTCCCTCTAATCTGCACATGTTCTCAGGCACTTTGTGTAAGGAGCTCCATGAGCACATGGCTCACCTGGGCACAGAGGGCACAGGCGACCTCAATGACCTGGTAAGGTAAGGGAGTTTTGCAGCACTTCTCTGACTCAGGGGTGTCCTGCATGGCAGAGAAATGTTTTTGTAAAGCAGCTGGAGCCCCATCTTAAAAAAATTTTGTCAGGATGCTCATCACAGGTTCATGATTTCAGGTAGCTCACAGGGTGAACAGGGTTTCCTATAAAGGTGTTTCTCATGGTTAGGAGAAGCATCTGAATTGCCTGTTTGGAAGAAAAAAGAAAACACAGCATGTTCCAACAAAGTCTGTTTCCTAAAAGATGGGATAAAAGCTTAATGCATTTATAAAGAACTTAGGAACACACAAAATGCTTAATATTCAGCAGGTTGAGAACTTTTCATGTTTGAGCCAAGCTTAGCTTGAAGCTTATCTAAGACCTTCTGCAACTGACTTGGCTGCCAGAACTTCATGTAAAAAAATAAAATTGTTTCATGTGACAGCAACAAAACTAACTCCTTCTTTTTCCTGATTATCTGGGACAACACCTACATCTTGTCTGTCCATCTGTACTACAGGTTGAATATTCATGGAATCACAAAATGGTTTGGGTTGGAAGGAACTGTAAAGATCCTGCCACAGGCAGGGACACCTTCCACTATCCCACGTTACTCAGAGCCCCATCCAACCTGGCCTTGAAGACACCCAGGGATGGGGACAGATACCGCCTTTGGTTTGCACCTGTTTCTAACACCTCATATTCAGATTGTTTTTCACTGCCTTTTTCTGCATAATACAGTAAGATACAGCTGTTACTGCAGTTAAATCTCTTGGCACCTCTCACTGCAGTGACTGAAATTTGGATGATTAACTGGGGAAAAACGTGGGGGAGAGGGGCTTTGAAATCTGGTAGAGGGTGATTGGTTCTGCTTTGCTAAGCAAGGCAGAGTAAAAGTATTGGAATGCAACATTCTGAATAATTGTTATTTAGCTGCCTCAAAATGAAATCCATAGAGCCACCAGATGGCTCCCTCTTCCCAATTTTCAGAAAATCAGACAAGTGAGCGCTTTCCCCTGAAATACTCATTTAGCAGCATCTGGGACACAGCAAAGGCTGTACAAGAGTTTCTTGGAGCACGGGAGAAGGGTCTGAGAAAGGAGCTCAGAGTTTGCAGGATAACAGAGGAGCAAGCACAAGAGTGAGATGAAAAGAAACCAAAAAAGCATTATCTGCCCAGGAAAGCTGCAGTCAGAGGAAGGATGTTTCAGTATGTTTGGTCCAGAGGGGTTTGTGCAAAGCCCAGAAGGTTCCTTTAGGTCAGCCTGACAGGGGTGATTAATGGGGAGAAAGGGACCTCGGTGGCCAGAGCCTTTCTGCACCTACTCAAGTGACCAGACCCTAACTGGTGAAGCCATGTGTAGAAGACCAGCCTGAGGTCTGTGTATCTCTGCCTCTGTTTAAAATAAGTGTGTGGGTGAGGTGTGAGCCTTGTGCCAGCCCATCCATACTGGTGTGACCCTTGAGTTCCACAGCTTCCAGGACTGGCAATCCAACATGCTGCATCTTGGTCTAAAACTGCTGCAACAGCTTCCCTGTGGCCCCTAAGTCTTGGGCATCTTGTCCTTGCAGGCATGTCATGTATCCAGCGGTGGTGAACACCCTGTTTGGGAAGGGCATCTGCCCAACCAGTCCAAGTGAAATCAAAGAGTTTGAAGAGCATTTTCAGAAGTATGATGAGGACTTTGAATACGCTTCTCAGATGCCCGAGTGCTTCCTGAGGTAAAGGGGCGGAGATGATGATTGTGGATACCCACTACAGACATTTGTCTTGCTGCAGTATCAGCCATGGGACACATTTCCCCTGGAGGATGATGACCAGTTTTTATTGATGGTGTGCCCTCAGGTGAAGCAGGCTTTTAGCTAAATGCTTAAAAAAAGTTCTGGCCTTGTCTTGTGCATTTTTCTGGTATAAAGCAGAAACAACCTGGCTTAGGTGAGCAGAGCCCACCTTGGACCTGTCAGGGAGCAGCAGAGTGGGGTAAAGGGCAAAGACCTGAGCCTAAATGTGAGTCCCAAGCTCAGGGGGCCTCCAGTGAGGTGTCTCTCTACTCTTTTCCACACTTCAGCTGTTTTCCCAATATCAATCTCAGGTTATGTGGCTGCACTGTCATAGAATTGACCTTGGGTAGACACCCAAATCCTGAGGATGTGCTTCCAGACACAGTGGAAGTGTCTGGAAGTGTCAGTGTACTCAGGGCCATCATTGCACCTTTAGCTCCTCAAAATACCTTCAGAAAGAGCTGAGGATGCTCTAAAAAAATGGCCTTGATTTTCTTCCAGAGGATTGAAAAGATTCTCCTAAGCAGTCTGTCCAAATCAACAATGAAAACCTGTAATAAAAAGGTATGAAAATGTAGGAGTGTTGCAGTCCCACATCCTGGCTGCAAGAGGAGGTCTGGCCAAGGCAAAGGCCTTGGACATGCTGTTCCTCATGCCAGTCATCACTTCTGTCAGTCAGACTGACACTTGGCTGTTCATCAGCTGACTGCTGCCCAGGGCCTTTTGGAAAACAACCCAAGGAGTACTTCTCATGGAAAAGGAAATGTTGGTTTGTGCTATCTCAGTTAAGTGCTTCTTGTTTGTTGCTTTTCTTTACAGGAACTGGTCTAAATCCAAAAAATGGCTTCTAAAATTATTTGAGAAAGTAGTGTTGGATGCTGAAAGGACCAACCCTTCAGAGACTGCATCCAAGGTAAACATCCGAGGGTAGGAAATAAGATGACTTCGTTGTATATTCTGACTGAAGTGATGGAGGGGAGGAATTACTTCAGTACTGGAAGAAATAAATCAAATATGTCAGCTTTTATAGCTATACCCAAATGTTCCAATATTGCTGTCACCTGCAGTAGGACAGACCCATAATTTTGAATCCTGTCCCCCCATTTAGTTTATTTCAAGCAATTCTGAGAATTAACATCTTCCCCAGGGGAATTTTAAGGCAAGGGTTTGGAGCTATCCCCAGCCTGCATTACCACGCTGCAGTGAGCAGTTGAAAGAGATGAGAGAAAGACCCTTCAGTTGTTTATCTGAGGGCACCGTGCTGTGAAACCTCAAAACCTTACATGTGCTATTAATAAACCCTGGTGTAGAGTGAGCAGATCCTTCAACAGCCAGACTGGTAGAAAATAGCAGATTACTGGATTGGGAGCCAAGTACCCTAAATATCGATTGTGACAAAGCTGAGATAAGTTGTTCCCCTGGTTATTCTCCTAAGCTCTGGCAAGAATTCTGCCGATAGGGCTGACAAACGTGACGGCAGACTGGCCTGGGAGTTTTGATCTATCAAATGGTTGTAGAACAGATCATCAAACAAAACAGGTTTTATTTAGACTTCAAAAGCTTTATATACCGCAATTTCTTTAATAAAATAAACCAGATTAGCAGAAAGAAAGAGAAGGCTGGAGAGGAGCTGGTGGGAAGTAAGAAGGTGCAGGAAGTAGGAAGCACAGACTTGATTTCTTAGACTGGATGGGAATTTGAAAAAAATTCAGCCATTTTTTATTCAAGGTCAGCCTTTTCCCCTCTGAAAAGTAGGCAGGAAGCTTTGCCTCAAGTACATGGTTGCCCTGCATTTAAGGAAATACTATAAACAAAAGCTGATTCTAGAACATTACACAGTTGCTATAGTTTCAAATAATATCAGCCCATTGAAGTCACTGCTTAGGTCACCAACAAAGTGCCTGAAACTAGGGAGTTTGCTGATGTGTCAGACCATCTCTTTGCAATAAGCACCTTTTGGCATGAACATTTTCTTCATTTCCATTAATTCAAATGGCTCATTCCCATGTTCAGGTTCTTTAAAGCAGAGGTGTAGAGCAGGGATTAGAATAGATTTTTTTTTTTCCTTTTTTCCACATACAAGCAACAAGGGGGAGTGAGGGAACCCAGTCCTCTAAAACTGTAAGGAAGTGGAGAGCAGTGAAAGTATTCAGGAGGGATCTATGTGGTGCACTGAGTTCTCCTGGCCCTCTGCCTATGTGAGTCTCACTTTCTCATAATAGTTGTCATTTCTACATTGTGCCTTCCAAAAAAGCCATAACTAACATTACTTCTCTTTGACAAACTTGTCCTTGAGTTCTAGTAAGCTCTGCCTCAAACTACATTTTAATATATTCTTGGAAATACAGATTATTTTCTTTTATTTTTAACAGACACTTCTACAACATCTCCTGGATAATTTGCAGGGAAAACATCTAGCTCCCAATTATGGTCTCCTGATGCTCTGGGCTGCCCAAGCAAATGCTGTGCCCGTAAGTACATCAGCTACAGAAGCACCTTCTCTCTCTCCTGTTCCAAAGCCTGGATTTGGGAAGGAAAGGCTTTGAAGCAGAGGTCACACACACTCCATAGATTCCAAAGAAGGGATTATCACGCCCACATGCATCACTGCAAATGTACCTAGGCTGCAATGTCACAGAAGCAATGACAAGAAAAGCTCTTCTTGTATTTTTCCTAAATTATGTTGTCCCCTGTCATAACATTTCAGGAACATAAGCCTCACAGCTATTAAGATCACAGTCTTAAGCTGTGAGGAGCATTTAACTCTGTTTTGAAGCACTGTGGCTGTATTATAGAAAAGGCTATTTCAGATACCCTGGTGTTATCAATTGTAAAGAGTATCAAAAGCATAATGTAGAGTAACTTCATCTCTGTGTAAACCCTTGAGTGATTTTTTCTCTTTCATTTTTGGGGGATCTGCTGTACAAATGCCAGTGGAAGAAAAGCAATAGTTTGATTCTAGAGCTGTTAAGTTTTGTCTGTGTTAGAGAAGAATTTGCTGGATTAATGACACTGATATAAGTATGCTAACAAGACCAATATATCTAACACAGCTTAGGCTGACCAAAGACATTTATAGGAATTTCTCAGATGAAAAATCCATAGCAGCAAAAACATCCTTTATTTACCATGACTACTAAGCTCTTTCCAGCACAGTTATGTCCATTACAGATGCGATTTAGAAAAACATGATAGTGAGTTATTTTTATATGTTCCCCTAACGGATATATCTATGTTTTTTGGAGATTGGATATTACTGCAGTTTAGCCTAAGGGAAATTCATCCATTTCAGTGAGGTTTCTGTGGATTCACGTGTTGGCGTAAGTGGGAGGCATAGCCTGCTGTCTGTTATCAGGATAACTGACATTCCTTCCACAACACTTACTTCTGTAATATTCAGCTGTAAATAGACATACAGATATTTTTCTGTTTCTCAGAATAGTCACAACCACTGTTCTGGGGAATGGAATGACGAAAGAAAAGGCCTTTCACCTTCCAAGGGCATTTTTTACAAGCACTTTAAACCCTTTTATCTGAAACAATTCAGTTATCCCTTCTTAGCCCATGGAGTGAAGCCACAGTGTCCAAGTGCTGTACAAGAAAGCTAAGCTACAAGATTTGCTTTGCAGAATGAGGGCTGCATCCATATCAGTCTCTTTGGGAAATAACAGTCAGAGTTTCATCCCTCACCAGCACAGATGGCCCACGACCAGATCTGCGTGCAGGCTGCACCTCCCGCTAGCTCAGCAAGAGGAGAGAGACTCCTGGCATTGCTGCCAGTCCTTCTGGTTTCATCCTACTTAAGAGGATTTTCTTCTTTCCTAAATTTCTTGATTTTCAACTTCATTGCATAATCAGCTAGCAAATTATTTCTAAAGGGGATATACTACTCCTTGTTTTGCTATTAATTAAAACTTTTCCTGCCCATTTTAGTGTGACTCACTATGACAATGCCTCGCAAATTATTTAACCTCATTTCTGCAAATGCTAGTATGAATTTTTTTTTATTCCTGCAGCTAAAACTAATCATGCACAATGATTTAGTAGTTCATTTAACACCTAGTTATTTGAAAATAAAGGATTCTGTGTTTCAAAGCTCAAGGCCAAAGCTATATAATGTTCACTAAAGATAAGTACACAGCAGATGACTAGACATAATCTCCCAGGAGCTGAGCCCTTAGATATAGATTTACCCAGGAAGCACAGCTCCCTGTGCATCTCAACTACAACAGGCACATACAAAAAAAGTGCAAATGTTTTCACCTGCCTCTGTGATTTGCTAAAAGGATACTGTCATTCTGTTCTGTGTCTCTAAAGTCGAGGATTTCCATCTCTGTTTAGGTTGCATTTTGGACCCTTGCTTTCATACTCTCTAATCCTGCCATTTACAAGAAAGTCATGGAAGACCTGGCTTCTGTTTTTGGCAAAGCAGGTAATAAATCTGATTTTGTCCATCTGGAAGCTGGAAATAATTTATCCTGTGTTGGCCCAGCACAGGGCACACTTGGTCAGTGGCTGGGAACAGTGAGTGTTCTGCTAAGGGTGATGCTGATGGCAAGACAGAGTCTAGCTCTCAGGTCTTTACTCAGTATATGCCTAAGACATATTTTTTAAGCAAAACCACCTCTGATGTTAGCAGAAAGAAGCTAGGAAAAGGAACGGTATATTTCTTCATTCCTATAATTTAAACTTAGATTTGTATTTCCCAGTCTTGTGCTCTTTCTGGGCACCTGTGATAGGGTCAGATGAGGTCTTTCAGTTCAGGTACTTTTCATGGTGTGCTGTTCACCAGAATTACAGCTATTCATGGAAGAAACAGGCCAGGAACTGTTCCTTTTCCGTCATCAGAGGTAATTTTTTCCAGCATGGTTCACCCCACATGAGTAACCTCTTTCCCTCAAAAAGCAGTCACCTATTGGGAGCAGTTGTTCCCATGTGCAGTCCCTTGGACCAGAGTTAAACTTTCACAGAAGACTCTTTGTTGACATGAGTCAAAACTGTATCAAGAAACTTGTCAGTAATTAACCAATAAAGAAAATTCATGAAGCCTTTCTCCTGTTTCATTTGCTAGTGTTAACAGAGCCCAAGAGCCCAGCCATGGCTTCTTGTCTTGATGCCTGCAGTCCCTGAGATTTCCATGCAGTGCTCCATGAAAGCAGAGAAAAACTCTGAAGACTTTTAACTTCCAACATGACTTTGTTTGGTGCCTTCTGTCTAATGCCATATCTACACCTACTTTAGAGTTATTGAATTATGTTCAGTGGCTTTTCTTAAATTTTACTGATTTGGGTTCATTTATTTACTTGGAAAAATAAAGACAATTTTTGGGTGTAAACAATGCCTTGAAGTCATGAAGTATTTCACCCACAGTCCTAAAGCAAGTCATGCCAGCCTGTATCAAAACAAGTATGAAATACAATTTTTACATGGAGTCTTCTTTCTCATGCCATAACAGGTAAAGATAAACTGGAAGTCTCTGAGGAGGACCTGAAGAAGATCCCTTTCATTAAATGGTGCACTTTGGAAGCCATACGGTTGAGGTCTCCAGGTGCAATCACCAAGAAAGTCATAAACCCAATTAGAATTAAGGTGAGGTTTGGTTGTGTTTGGTTTTTTCCCCAAAGGATGCTGGGTGATTTGTTTGGAAAGGGTACTCCCAATAGATCTGGGTAAAATTACAGTGGTAGAGATATTCCCCAGCCTCACATATATGTTCTTTTTAATAGATTTATTCATCATCATTAATTTATGAGTGGCTTGGATTCTCTGGCTTACAGTCTTGCCTTCAATTTTGAATTAAGATTGAATTGAATTGAACTACAGATACTGATGGCATATAAAAGAGGAATCAGACACAACAAGTTTAGAAGGAGCCACATTTTAGTAACTGATAATACTCCTTTTTGTCCTCTTCACTACCATTCAGAAGAGAGATGTCAGCATTCAGGAATCTTGTAAAGAAATGTTTGAGAAAAAACCCACACTCTTAAGGAATCAGTGCTCATGACTATTTAAAATTACTGATCAAATTACTAATATCTACTGTCATAGAAGGCTTTCTTTGAATTTCTTTGCATTGTAGGAAGTGTTTAACAAAATATTTAGAAAAAATAAAACAGCTCACATGGTAAATCAAGAGGCAGGAAAGACATAAACAATGCTTCTGATCTTTTGATACCTAAAAATACCCCAAATTAGAACACAATCTTTCCACCTTCCCCACTGTTTAAGTTTTATGGAAAAAAATAGCAACAGCAAGAAGAAACTGCAAACATGTAATATAGCCACCATGGCTTCATCACCTTCACTTGTCTTTTCTTAGGATCTTCTGCTGGTGAAGGAGGAGTATCAAGGAGGGACTATTTTGTGAGATCTTTAGCTCTTTTCTTGGATTATTTTTCTCCTTTTCAGAATTTCACCATCCCTGCAGGTGACATGCTGATGTTGTCACCATATTGGTTGCACCGGAATCCAAAATATTTTCCTGACCCAGAAATGTTCAAACCTGTAAGTTGTCACTCTTGGTGTGGATATTTTGATGTCTTTTCTCCACTTCAGTTATTTTCCAATAAAAGCATATAGACAAATGTGTTTAAATCTGGCTGAGAATGGTCTTGAATACAGAGAAGATGTGCACATAAAGGAGGAGCCTGTAGGAATAAAAAAGACTTCTAAATTCAGTGACATGTTCCAGGTAATAGGGTACTACTTTAATATCACTTTGATCCTGACCTTACCACTCTCTGTAACTCCCTGAAAGGAGATTGCAGCCAGGTAGGGGTCAGTCTTTTCTCTCAAGTAACAACTGATAGGATGGGAGGAACCAGCTCAAATTCTGCCAGAGGAGGTTTAGATTGGATATTAGGAAAAATTTCTTCACTGAAAGAGCTGTCAGGCATTGGAACAGGCTACCCAGGAAAATGGTGGGGTCACCATGCCTGGAGGGATTTAGAAGATGTGTAGGTGTGGCACCTGGGGACCTGGTTTAGTGGTGGATTGGCAGTGATGGGTTAATGTTGGATGTGATGATTTTAGAGGTCTTTTCCAACCTAACCAATGCTGTGATTCCAAGTATTCTCCTCTCCCTGTCAGATGATTTCTTGTAGGTATTATCTCTGCTAATTCAGTAGTTAATCTAGTTTCTTGATTATTATTCCACTGCAGGTGGCTGTGTGGGCAGGCTTGTAACTGCTCTTTTTAGCACCATCCAATATAGAACAGCTTGTCTTTTTTATAGAAATACATCAAGGAGTAATTTAAACAAAACTTCCCTTCTAGCAAGCTCTTCCCAATATGAAATCCCTTTTAACAATTCCTGCTTATTTGAAATCTGAAGCTGAAACTCTGATGCAGCAGTTCATTTTTTAGAAACTCTCCCTTTATTTTCAAGAGGAATAGATGAGTACCCCTTGGACATTGTCATTCCAAATGTATGACCTTGCTTCATCACTACTGACATTCTTTTCCTTTGTTTATTGGATTTTGATGCTGATGGGTTTCTTCCTCAGAAAATAGCCCTAGCTGAAAAAAACCCCTAAAATAGATAAATGCAAGATTATGTCTTCTCTGGGACAGCTTAGTCAGAGGAGTTCACCACCAGAAGCTTTGACAGGTTGTTACTTGGCAGAGTAGCACTGAGTTTGTGGAGGCTGGTACAGTTTGTCACCCAGCAGTCATGAGATTTGCTTCTCTCAGTGTCACCCACCAAAACTTCAGCCCATATTGCCTTGTTCCTTGTGTTGTCCCTTTTCCTCTCAAAGCAATTTAGGATGGAGCAGGGATCCCTTTGGGTACAGACAAGCTGTTTTTTGTGGAGAATCATTCATCTCACACATTGGCTTACACCTGTTAAAGCTCATAGACCTTGCATTTGTCTGTGCAGAGTGTCTTAGAAATGTTTTCTTGTTCAAGACGTGTGTGAGCTGTTTGGGTGTCATGACACTCTTTGGTGGCTGAGGCTTCCCTCAGTACTGGTTGAGGGTACATTTGCATTTGTAGATATATTTAAAAAGAGAAGGTTGCATTTTAATAGCTCAAGATGCAGGATTTAGAAAATGGGGTGGTATGGGAAAACTGCTTTAGGGGTAATTTTGAAAACTTCTCCAGCATTTTAAGGCACCTAAATGTGTTTCAAACGGGACTTTTCATTTCTTTCCCTGATTCGGTGTTGACTTTTGGATCCAGACTCTAATACTAACAGGTTGAATGCAAAAAAATGGTATTAGTGCAACTTTGTATTGAGGATTAGCTGTCCAAGGTCATTTTTAGCCTGGAGAAATAAAGTTAAGCTTTATTTATATAAGGCTGATTTGGAAAAAAAAAGTTTCTTCCCACAGGATCGTTGGAAAGAGGCAAATTTAGAGAAGAATGCTTTCTTGGACAGCTTTGTGGCATTCGGAGGAGGGAAGCATCAGTGTCCAGGAAGGTCAGTGAAACAGCTGGCGTTTATTTATTCCCAAACCCTGCAGAGAACAACTCTCTTTAGCTGGGCTTCTCTTACTCTTGGAGATAAAGTGTTTGCTTTGCTCTTTGTCAGTTTCCTAATGTTCGGCATCATCTGCACCTTGTTTAAACTAATTTGAAAATGGTTTCATTCCTGGAAAAGACAGGTGAAGTCACAATGAACAGGCAGAATCTGAGACCAGTGTATCAAGGGATATCAAAGAAATTCAGCCTGGCTCTGCCCCTGCTAAGGTTTCTTTTCATCAAGGGAGAGTTGCTTCACTTCCAAACACACCATTTTACAGACACAGTTATTTAGGTTGCCTTAAACCAGTTTTAAACAAACCTACAGAACATTTCTCAGGATTGACACTCTCTTTCCATCCTCTGTGATGCCATTGACATCTCTGCTGGTATCTTAACTGGCTCCTCTGTTTGAATCTGGTCTTTGCATTAGGGCACACAGAATTGTTTAATGGCTTAAATTGCAGATCCCGTCTCATTTGACTCCTCCAGCAATGCCAGCCTTGGTACTTCCTGCATTCCTTCTGCTGTTTTCTCTGCTGTCCCTCTTCCTGGAAGAAGTCCCAGGGAGCCAGCTGCTCCTTGTTCCTGTGTTCAAACATCTCTATGCTCAACCTTCTGCCTTCAAAACCTGGGCTCCTCTGAGACAAAAGTGACCAAGAATCCTTAAGGCTAGTCATTTTACCTCAAGTTCCATGTGGAGCAAGGAATCTGGAGGGTATTGCAGAAGATCTGCATTCTGGAATCTGCACCCTATGGCAGGCTAGACATGAATGCCAGATAAACTTTGTGGAGGCATTAAAGATACGAGCAAAATGAATAAAACTGCTTTCACCATTTAGGCTTGCTAGAGGTAAGTGCTCACTGACTGCTGTACCTCGGTGGGTTGTACCACATTCCTGAGCTAAATCTGAGCACAGCCTCATTCCCAGCAAGGGCAGCAGCAAAATTCACAAGAGGCATCTGCAGGTACAGGGAAAGCTGCAAAACAATGTTTCTGAAAGCTGCTTGTTTATATATCCTGACCTATATCTTTGTCCAGGCTGTTCTCTGGACTCTGATAACATCTTTTAAATAAGTTTTTGTTTAGAAAGAAAAGTATAACATTTCTACACAGACAACAGATGGAGAATCTTTTTCTTGCTGAGAGACAAAAAAAGCCCTTTCAGACCCTCTGGCAGTCCACATGGTAACACACACCTTCAGGTTTTTCAGCAATAATTGTAAAAGAATAATGTGATGGTCTTGAAAAAAAAGAAAATAAAATCAAGGGTTGTATCAAGGATTCCAGATTACAGATTTCCTTCATACAACTAAATGAAATGGTATTTCAAGTTTAAGATGCATTTTTATTTATTTTAATACTGAGGTTTATAAATGAAATGTATGAAACATTTAACTTCTCCATTGCAAAAGTTCAGCATAAAATTAAAAGCTAATTTAATCAAACTGAAAGCTAGTAAGTAACATACCTGTCCAATATTCTACCTGTCCAATATTCTACCAAACTGATGTGAGAAGAGCTCCCAAAAAGCCATTTCTGTGCCATATTTTTTACCTTAAAGAAAAGAATTGATGTCAGTTTGACTACTTTGGTCGAACCAGGTGGTTATTGCCTGTGTGACTGTGCTTGTCTTGCATGGGTGTGTTGTGGCTTCAAGCACTGGGGTCCAGGGCCCTGCTGTGCAAACAGCACAGCAAACAGAGCTGGGACTGGAAGGACCCACCCTTGCATGGTGCTGCAGGCTTGGAGCTTGGGCCACCTGAGCTGGGCTAATAGCCATCAAAATATCTCTGCACTGCATTCCCCCAAGCCAAGGCCACCAAAAGCTCAAGGCAATTCCACTGTGAAATCACAGGGGTAATTTGGGTCTGAAGCTGTGCCGAAACAAACAAGGATCTTCCTGCTCCAGAGCCCAGGGTGGCTCCACGTACAGAGCCTGGTGGCTCTGCAGGAGTTACCTTGGGTCTGTGAGGCTTTTTAGTTTCCTCTTCCCCCGTGAATTCCCCCATAGCTGTTTTATCCAGGTTTTCCAGCATTTCTCTGTAGAAGAGCAATGCTCTGTTTTAACTGGGTATTTAAGACATGTCTAAACTCTGCAAGTGAGTAATCCCACGACCTCGCATAGGTGCACACTGGTGAATGCAGAATGCTCTTGTACACATCAGCATTAAAAACCAGTTGCCTAGAGGATTTCACCTGCAGTTATCGAAAATCTTCTCCAGCCTAAGAAAGACCTTTGGGAGAGTGTTACAGAAAAAAAAAATCATGCCCTTGGGTCTCCTACTGCATCCTAATGCTGACGCATTAAATAATAACTCCCACTGTCACTGCTCTCTGATGTCACCAGGCTCCCAGCTGCATTATATAACTTTATATAGCACGATTAGTCATATGGCCTTTTCTGTTTAACTGTCTTCTCACTCCTAGGAAGTTATTTCAAGTCAGCAAGTGTTAGGAGAACATAAATGTTTATACAGTGGAAAAATCCATAGTGATAAGGAGCTGGTTTAAAATAGGTGTCAGAGGGATACTGTCAGTCCAGTGTTTCACCAGAAAGAAGGGACAGCCGCCACATTTGTGTTCTTTGCTGAGTAACAAACCCGAACAAACTACAGCAGTTTTCCTATGGAAGATAAACTTCCAGGCAGAACTAAAGCACAGAGTATAAAATGTGTCAGACACCCTGTTTCTTACCTGATGATAACACACATGAGATGGTCAGTCTGGAGGGCCAATGTTTTCCTCCCTTTTCTTGCAGGTGGTTTGCAATCATGGAAATCCAGCTGTTCGTTGTGCTGTTCCTGTACAAGTATGAATTTGTGCTGTTGGATGCAGTGCCAAAAGAGGTAAGAGATCCACGCACTCGTGTAGCTGTCCCATCTTTACACCCTTCATTCATCAGGCTAAGCTGAACAACCATGCTCAACTGTGGTTACATAAATTTTGAGAGAAGTATTATAAAACATGTAACGAACAACTCGATCTTTGTTTTCACTCAGAAAATCCAGAGTAATTCCAGCAATTCCAGTTAGTGGGGCTGCACTGCCTATACAACAAAGTGCTTACAAGAATGTTTTGTCTCATTATTGCCTAAACATACCAGAGATTTGATACTTGTTGCTCACAAAAACAGTAAATATGGAACGGGATCATTAATAATTTAAAGATATGGAATTACATGTAAGACTTGTAGTGCTCTTCTGCTACATATTCGAAGTTGGAAGGTAAATGATTAGGGTAAGGCTGAATGAGCAACTATGACACAGAAAGGTTTTACACTTAAGGGAGAATGGCACAGTCTCCACTTCATTATTTGAGTATTTTGAAAGTATTCAAAACTGCAGGAGTTTCTTAAGAGCTCATGTGTCACACTGACAGAGTGACTGGAATAATAATTAACCATGAAGACCCTACTCAGTGGCTTTGGTAAAGCTGAGAAATAATTCTTGGTATTTGATCTTAGTTCTCTAAGACTGAAGATGCAAGGCTGTTTATATCTTAATGTTAAAGCACAATGGTAATTCCATTAACTGAACTAACTGAAGTGTTATTTTCTTCTTTCTTCAGAGCCCTTTACATTTGGTGGGGACACAGCAACCCATGGCACCATTACAAGTCCGGTATAAATGCCGGGAATGAAAGTTGTGCAGCACTGACCTTTCTTTGCCAGCCCACGCTGGGTGGATGAACCACTGAGCTGCTTCCCCTTCCCACATCTTCAGACAGGTTCTCTGCCTGTAGAGTTCTTGATTTCAGCTTTCAATGCTGTACACTGTGCTGTGCCAAACCAGTGCAGTCATACCTGTGCACCTCCCAGTGCTTCGATCCAAGCTCCCCTGCTGCATTCCTAATTTGTGGGTCAGTTATTCACAGGGTTTGCAAATCTGATATACTAAACTCGCCAACCAAACATTCAGGACCAAAAGCTGCAGAGTCTGGAAATCCTGTGTGGAGGCTGTGCCAGAAGCAGTGGAGAAGCAGCTCCCTTAGGCCAGGTCACTGCTTCCTGCAGGACGCTTCAAACTAAGGCCAAAGTGGTGCCTCATGCTAAGAAATCACATTGGGAACCACAAACAGCTCCTTGATGCTGGTATGCACAAAATCCAGGGCAGTCTGAGCAGAGACCTCTAGATCAGCTCCACATCCTGATAAACTGTGGTGACTTGTGTGTCACTGTGTGGGCAGGTGAAGGTCAGGCCTGCTCTGCCTACAACCAGTGCCAACTTCTTGTGAATAAAATGAATTTGTAATGGAAAAATTGCAAGCATTTGGGATCTTGTTCCACTGGAGCACCTAAAATTTCTGCTGAGCTTTATCTTGCTCCACAGGATTCAGAATCGGTCCTTATATGAATTTGCAATAAAAGTTTGACCGTGATGTTTGCCTTCCAATAAAAAGTGATGGCAAGGAAAGCTGTTCCTGCTCATGAGACTGGTTGTCTAATATCTAGAACACTTTGCTTTCCCTGCCACATGTGTTACAGAACAAATTGCACAAATATAAGAATATTTAATCCTGTAAAGAATACTTAGTAAAAGTTGTTTGAAGAAGCTGTCAAATAAGTTCAGATACCAACACTTTAACTGCTGTCAGATTTCATATACAATAATAGCTGGCATGTATTTTTAGTCTTATAAGTAAAGATTATTCATCATTTTAAAAGTATTTGCAAAAAAAAACCCCTCACACAAATAGACTTTCAACAACAGTACAAACTATGGGAATAACATACATAGGAAAATAACACATTGTATAATTCATTACATGGTTGGCTTACCTTCATGATGGATAGAACAACTTCAATGATTTATATGTCTGGAAAATGATTCATCCAACTTTTAATTTAGCCCATAATGGTTAACTGTGCAAGAGTTGCAATCTTAATTGCTGTTCCAGTGTCTCCTCCATAACTGAAAGCCATTCCCTTAGATTTCATGTGTGGTATTACTTGGAAGTGTATATTTTAATTTTAAAATTTGGAAATGACCATGATATTTTAAGGCCAGGCTGGATGGGCCTCTGAGCTACCTGGAATTGGAAGGTGGAACCTTCTAGTTGAAGGTGTCCCTGCCCATGGCAGGGGGTTGGAACTGGGTAATCTTTAAGGTCCCTTTCAACCCAAACCATTCTATGATTCCATGATGATTTTTATAAATACTTTGCATTCACAGACCCCTGATCTGCCAGAGCAGGGGCAGGATGAGGCCACTGGTGTTTGTCTCTGAGTACTGAGTGTTTCTGTCTGAGCTGGCCACTGGAACCATCAGGGCATACACACATTTTACACATCTGTGGATGTGTCTGCTGGACCCAGGGGTGTGGAGCTGCAGCAGCCTCACCTCTGTGGGGCAACTGAGATTTAGCAACTCCCGATCAGTCAAGAATTAGCCATGAAAATATGAGTCCTGAAAGGCAGGATGTATTCTTATTAGAAGTGCAGGCTTTTGCCAGGAAAGAAATACCTGTTCATGGCAGAGGTGAAGAAAAGTGAGCCTGACTACAGGATCCCATCACTGCCCTGTGGTGGATGACAGCTCCAGGCACTTGCTGTACTTTCCAAGGTGGAAAAAAACAAGGGAGGTGGATTAGTGAAGCAATGTGGTGGTCAAGTGATAGAGCTAAAAGGGGTCTTCTGCCTGGAAATAATCCAGAAGCTTCTGGGGGAGGGAAAGACTTTCCCATGGGACAGGGTTAAATGGGCATTAAAAGGTCATCGCGATACCCTGTGCAGGAGTGGATTAAGAGTATCTAAATTATTCCTCTTCAAGTGCTTGTCCAATCTGGTTTTAAATACAGCAGTGCCAAATTTCCATGGGGGATCTGTCCTCTTACCTGACTCTCCCTGCTGTTAGAAATCTGTCCTGCATATTAGTAGCAGAAGTCAGAATAAGGTTTTATCCATGCCATTACCACAAGACTGTAAGAAGACAAAGATTTTTAAGCCCACAGAGAAATTAAATGTATTTCAAGCTACCTTTTTTATTTCTACGTTCTGTATGAAGTCTGGATGTTAAAGGGAAAGTAGTGGAGCATCCCTCAAAAAAATCTTAGAAAATGTAATTGTTCCTCCTCCAGATGTGACAAAGGCCAGATCTGCCTGCTAAATTATAGTGTCGAAGTCAGTGAAACAGTGGTAAGAGTTGTCTTAATGAGACAGGAGATCTAGTGTTACAAGGAATGAGAAATAAAACTCTGCTACCTGAATTTTCCTTTAATAATTGTATATCAAAGAAATGTTTCAGGGAAAAAAAAATTAAGGAAACTAACACATTCCAGCCAAATATTTTTTTATACTTTTGAAGAGAGTATAAACATTTTTCCTGAAATCATGAATTTCCTGTGGAAATATAAAACTCGTGAAAACATTTGGAATTAAAATGGTTGACCTCCTGTAAGTGAATCTTCTCCAGTCAGCACAGTAAAAAGATCACCCACAGTATCAGCAGCCACCTCCCAGAATAATCACAACTTCTTTCATGTCTTCCCTCTAACGAGCCCCCCCAAAGGTCCCTCTCAAGTATTTCAAGTGGTCTTTTTCTTTTCTGTGCCACTGGTTGTCACAGAACCCAGAAGTTTAGGCTTAGCACGTACACCTCCTCAAAATAGCTGTCTGGGGACTAAAAGATAGTGCTGGTGGCCATTGAGAGGTGGGCTAAAAATAATGACTTCCCCTCAAAAAGAAATTAATTTTAAGGCCCTTGCTCTGTGCTGGGCTTAAGCATTGTGCCAAGCAAAACTCGACTTAAGCATGTGTTTTGCCTTAAACAAACACTTAAAATGGATCTGGGGAATAAGAATGGATTTTGATTTAAGCACAGGCTTAAGTGCTTTGCTGAACCAGGGTCCAAAAGCCTCAGTCCCTAACCTGTTGTTTACAGTTAGTCTTGGCATCTGCATTGCAATTTTAAGGACATACAAAGGTTAGTGGAAATACTGAGGTGGCTTTGCTCATTTTAGGTGAACCTGGCAGACATGAAAGGATTTCAGGAAGCATTTATAGCCCAAACCAGTAGGCTTTGTTGGCAACAAGCATCTTTCCCAGTTATTTGGTACATTCTAAATGCGTGGCTCATCACACTGCAAAAAATACTTGCTGTCCGCCATGTGGTAGAAGGGGAATTGGACACAGGAAAGGCATTCAGAAGATAGCAAGCACTTAATTGCAACAGCCAAGGAGAGGCTTTCATCATGTGGCCATTCTGGATGACATTGGACATGCGACTGATTGGCACAGCATTATTTGGGTTTTTCACTTTGATCATAAAATTACCAGGAAAGGCTTAATGGAGTTATAAATATCTTGTTTCCATGAGAGTCCTGGGAGGATAATTATAGCACTGAAGTCCTTACAAAGATATAGCATTTATAAAATTATATTATCTGAGGTCTCCAATGGATAATGCAGGGAATTCTGCACTCTATTCCCAGCTCCCCTATTGACTCACTGTGCTCTTTGGGTGAATCACTTCATCCCTGTTTCCTCACACTGGGGTAATAATGACAATTACCCACTGCTGCAAAGTCTGTATGGCTTAAAAGTTTTAAGTGTTGCTCCCACACATCACAGCACTCCTGCCTGGTTATTGATAGCAATGGCTGTCTGGAAGGCTTTGGATGAGCTACATGTTTTCCTGATGTGTGCTACTGGTAAATTGCACTACTTGTAGAGTTACAGTCAAAACACTTGGGAGAAATATTTTAAATCTCTTAATTCACAGTTTTTAAGAGGATGATGAAACAGCTGTACCCTGCAGTCTTCAGAAATACTTTGGTTTTAATGCAAAGCTTGGCATTTAAAGTCTATGGACAAGTTTCTTGTTGAGCAAAAAGACAACTTCCTTTCATGAAACCAACCCCTATGGAGGAGCATTATCTAGAAGGCTGAATAGCAGCTACCTGTGAGTAGGAAGGAACTACAGCTATACTCCAACATTCCTAGCTGCACTTTTCCTGCTCTAGAGACACCCTACATCATCTTTCCAGCTTTGAAAAGGGCAAGTGAGGGAGGAGTGATGGCAAATGAGCAAATGATTGTCACATGGCATACTTTGTTTGAAGGCCCTAACATGGATTTTGGTTACAAAAACAAGAACTTTGGTGCTGGAGAGGAGATCCTACATCTCCTTTCAATAGCACTGTAACAGCCCTGGCTGTGATTGCAAACGGCTCCTGATAAATTTGAGAGAGATCAGAGCTCTCTAATAGTGGGTGGGCCTTTGGAGCTTGCTGTGCCTCTTCACAGTGGACTGAAATGAAAATGAACAGATTTCTACCTGGAATGAGGTAGAACTGCAGATGAGGAAATGGAATTTTTGCCAAACACTGAAATGACATTTCTGTAGGAATAGTCCTGAGAATAAAATTGCCCATTTTTCCAAAATAGAAGATCTTACTCTGGTGTGTGTGCATTCCTGGGGTGAAGGGAGGAGGAAAAGGCAACCTCATTACTTTTCAGGAATCTGCAAAACATAAACCAGGAGAGTCTGAAGACCTAAATTATCTATATGGGCATTCATCTTCCATAAAGCAACTTCTAGGTAGTCAACAAAGGCAGGAGACACTTTTTTCTGAGTGCATAATACTCATGTAATCACAGCTGGGCATAGAAATATAAACCTAAGGAGGATCATGTTCTTTACAAAGCATAATGAGGGAATAGAAAGACCCGGAATTCCCTTTCTCCTGTGTCCTTGCTCAGAGGCAATGACCAGTGATTTCTGTGAAGATCTGACCCAAATAAGAGCCAAGAGAGGCTCTGTGGCTGTGGTCCCTCAGCACTGCATGTCCAAATGACTCTTGCTGTGGGGTCTTGCACTGCTAAAGCAGGATCCAAGCTGAAGATGGGGCTCTGTCACACCTTCTCCTCAAAGGTCTCAATTGTAGCCAGACTTGACTGGTTTGAATTAAACACACTGGGTTCATAGCCTTGATCTTTGTAAATGTTGACACAGATACACAGGCAGTTTCAAGGCACTGGCCTTTTATCTGACCTTTATTCTGAAGACCATCAATGCTCAGAAAAGCATTAAGTGTATCCTTCTGTTTGCTTGACACCAGAAGAAAGTCAAGTGATTTCCAGTATCATGACACGGCACCCTGAATGTGATTCCCAGGTTAAAATGAATAAGCAGCATGAGATATTAATTCTTCTCTTTAAGTAATTCACTAGAGCTGAAGATACTGCCTTTGATGCTCTTCTGCCCAAATCTTAATATTATAATTTACTATTTTAAGCTTGTTTATAGAACTGGAATAATACACAGATAAAAAAGGATAATTACTAGGGCGTTTTCAGGCATTAAAGCTGAGGTTTTAAGTTCCTTTTTCTGGGAAAATAAACCAAGGAATGTTTGACTAGCTGAAAACCCTGGCAACTGGTCTTTGCTTACCATGAAGTGAAATTAAACACCACTTTGTTAAAAGCCAGTTTCATCACAATGATCTAGTTGTTCCTTAAAATAATAAAGAGGCCTGAATCAGCAGGAGATGGTTTTATTCTGTCCTTTGGGTATTAATCAATATATCCAGCTAAATTTTTCCAGCAGACTTTAGCCTTGCAGCCTAGTTCAGAGGTTTTGTGCACATGCACAGTGTGTACATTCAGGCATGTGGGTCTGTAGGAAATGAGTTCCCTACACATCCACAAGCCAGGACAAATCCAGGTGATTTGTTGCAATCACATCTGCCCTGAGCTGCCACACCTGCAATCAGGAAGGAACATTTATCCCTCCACACAGAGATGTTCCAGCATTGGCATCTTTGAAAAGGGGTCAAAGGTGGAAGCTGGGCAAAGGAGCTGGAAGCTGGGGCTGTCCTGCCTGCTGTGCTCTGAGCTCTCACACCCTGGGAATGTGCCATGTCACTGGATGTCTTGGTGGGCTGGCTGCACAGGACATTCATGGCACAGCAGGCTGCTCCCCAAGGTGGCCCTGGAGCAGTCGAAAGGCACAATCAGACTAGAGGCCCTGCTTCATCTTTTCCTTTTTATCTTCCATCTACTGTTTCCATCCTCCCTAGGAACTTTAATAGTGCCATTCCCCCCCACCCCTTCCCAGCTCAGCTGTTAACTAAGCTTACATTTTCCTTCAGGTCTTTCAGGCATCCAGGCTGCCAGTTACCTGAAAAGCTTAAAGTTGGAGTGCAACACTGCAAGAGTAAGCCTGGCAGATCAGTGCCTCTGTAGGAGATAACTCCTGAATGGACTGGCTATCCCTTCTAGAGCTGTGTCACACTGCTGGGAGAGCAGGAGGAAAGGGCAGAGCCTTCCCTCTGGGTGATGTGGAAGGAGGACACTCCTTAGAGGTTTCTCTGCTGAAGTGACTCAGAGCTGTGGAAGCTGTGACTGCCCAAAAATATCTGTCTCACCAAGAATTTGGTGACATTTTTTTCCATTTTGCTATTCCCAGTGTTCCCCTTGCACGAGGACTGGCAGGACAGGGGCACTGGCATCATCCACTGTCAGTCACTGATGTGATCTCTAGAAAATCAGTGCTAAAATATATAAAAGCAATGATAGAAATACAAGCATACACAAAGATAAAGTGTGTAAGCAAACTATGTCTTAGTAGAAGTGTTGAAAAAATAAGTTTTCACTTCTAGGTACAATTCAGGCTCAAAAATACAGTCTCAATTGTTACTTACCTGCTTGAGCTGCTTATTTTCTATTAACTGGATGTGTATGTGGTGTCATGCTGACTAATAACACAGCCTTCTGCTTCCCATGATACTCCAATTATGCCTTCAGTAGTCACTAAAAAGTGTCAGAATAATGAATGAAAATGTCAGAAAAGAAAGAAAAACACAAGAAGCCTGAAGATTATGGATCACACTTAAGGAGACTGAGACATTCAAAAAATTTTAAATGATTTCTCAATATAAACAAAGCTCCTTTAAATGACATTTTGGAAAGCCTTCCTGTGTCAATCTCCATAATTAAGGATAAAGATTAATAGAAGGCAAAGAAATCTCATAAGTGGACTTCTCCATCAAACCTGTGAAGCACAGCTTCAGAACCAGGGCTCCTAAATTCTACTTCTCAACAATTAATAAACATTAATTACCACAATATTTGCTTTAGAGAAATAAATTGTGTCTTGCAGTGAATTACACTCTGTGGCCTTCTAATTAGCACATATAAAAATAGAATTTCTGGTAGATTTGTTTTCTTAGTTTTGTTTACATTCTGAAGCAAATTAAATGATATATTCATAAGCTCAGTCTGTATTTAGATACCTAAATAAGCATCTTGATTTTTCAGAGCACCTACAACTCTGAGAGTCACACAGTGCTCCTGAAAACCAGGCCATTTATTTAGGTGTCTATATTTAGGTACATGAGTTTGAAGTGTTTGGCTTGAGGTCACATAGCTATGGCTCATTGCATTTTTTTTATTTCCATTTGGGTCACAATGGGCAAGTCACTTCTAATAATTCTCATCACAAATGTAAGAAATAGCAGGAGAGGTGGTAAGAATTACTTACTAAAAACCATAATGATGTTTAGCACTTCCTCAAAATACATGGAGTTTCATTCATGGAGAATTAAATTCTAAAAAAAGACAGAAATCAGTGCATCAGAAAGGTAAGACACTGTGTTTAGAGACTGAATTTATGTTATGGTTAAACTGTGCTCATTTCCTGGACTGAATTTTCTGACATTTTTGTCATTGCCTCTATAACCTTGTGACCATTTTGACAAGCCAGATGTTTCAGCTTTCTGTAGTTTAACTGGCAAATCCTAGAAACCAAGTGCTTCTACTTGTAAACACATGGCAGCAAACCACAGTTTATTCTTGAGGAATTTGGGCTGACATCATCTGTCATACTCTTGAATTGTGGCTGCACCTCCAAGATTGCTTTTGAATTTGCACAGTAGCTTGTACAGGCCTTGACCTTAATGAACCAATTATGAAATAAACAGTCCAGGACTCTGCTGAGATATCACTTTGAAAAGGACATAAGGAGTAAACCAAAAAATTTTAAAGAAACAAGGAACAAAATGAAAACCTTCTATTTCAGCATCCTCATTCAAATGTGACAATTTGCATCTGGCCATAGTATTTCACATCTGAGAGTTGCAGTTGTATTATAAGGAGGTTGTTTGTTACAGAACAAAAGGCTTGTGTTTTTCTTTCTTGAATTGGAGGTTGTTTTAAAAGTCAATGAAACCTGTTTTTCCCCTTGATCTATCATGCATCTAGGCTGAAAAAACATCTCTTGGTTAAAAATATTCCTTCAACAGAAATGGGGACATGCCATTTTTGTTGTCTTTAAAGCTGAGGGTTAGCTATAAGATAGTAAAGTTCTGGTTCGGGGGACTTTATGTTAGATAGGGAATTTTTGCAATGTGAAATCAAAAAGCCCTTTTTTTTTTTCCAACAGCGCTTACTCTCTGAAGTAGATGTAAAAAGGAAAGATTCTTTGTTCCTGTTCTTGTTGCCTTAAAAGACACGAGCTCCTTGTCTGAACTCTGTCTGCTCCTGAAGATGCTCAGAAACAACAGGGATATGTCAGAGAGAGGATTTAGGGAGCAACTGAGCCAAATGCAGGGGGTGTCCCAGTGCAAAGGTGGGAGCTCAGGGTTTCCAGAGCAGTGCCACAGGTTCTTATGGAATCACAGACTGGTTTAAATTGGAAAGTACTTAAAGGATCATCCCCTGCCATGGGCAGGGGCACCTTCCACTAGACAACATTGCTCCAAGCCCCATCTTGAGCACTTCCAGGGATGGGGCATCTACAGCTTCTCTGGGCAACCCATGTCAGGGCCTCACCACCCTCACAGGGAAGAATTTCTTCCCAATACTTAATCTAACCCTGCCTTTCTTCAGCTTAAGTTCTTTTTCCTTGTTCTACCACTCCATGCCCCTAATAAAAGTCCCTCTCCAGCTCTCTTGTAGCCCCTTTAGCTGCTGGAAACCCTCTCTAGGTTCTTCTCCATACTTGCCTGACTCCCACATACCAGATTTGGAGAGAGCAGACATCCTAGCTGGAGCATATTCCTGCATATCCAAGCCCCCAAAGGAAACAGCTCTGCTCCATGATCAACAGCTCTGCTCATGGAATAATGTGTACAAGGGCACTACAGGCACGAAAATTTTACAGCAGGTGGAGGATACTCTCCTTTCCTGAAGGAATTTTTCATTTGTGCAATTATTATTCCTGTACCCAGAACGGTGTAAAATGCTCTGTAGATAAAAAGCAAAAAGAGACAGTGTTTACTTTGCACATTTTTGCTTTTCTCTGTAAGATGTTGCAGCTAAGCTGTTCTGCAGTTGCTGAGCACACACAGACACTGGAGAGGTGTTGAGGCAATGTTGTCTCACTGCCCTGAGTGACTGGGTGATAAACTGGCAGATGAAGTTCAGCAGTGATAAGTGCAAAGCAATGCACAGGGGAAAAAATAACCCCAACCACACATACACAGACACTGGTTCCAGCACTTCAGGAGATCTGGAGACTGAAGTGGAAAGCCCTCTGGAAATGTCAGTGTGGGGCTAGGAAGTGGTCAAAAAGGGGAACTCAATGTTAAGAATCAGTAGCTTCCCCCTTAGATGATGAGGGGACCCCCAGAGTCATAGGTCTCTTTAACCCAGATGTTCAGAGTTATTCAGAGCCCCTTGGCCAGACAGCTTCTGCCTATTCCAGACCCAGCAAAGTTCAACAGTCAGTTTAGCAGAAGCAAAGTTTCATAGTAGTGTTTTCTTGTAAAATTAGATAGGCTAGAGAGGATGGTGATAAAGTCTCTCAGTGAAAACAGAGAAAACCACATGAAATTGAAAAAGGAATAGCTGGAGGTAAATCCAATTAAAGGCTAGAAAGTAATCACAGAATAATTTGGGTTTGGAGGAACCTAGAAGATCATCTTGTTCCAATCCCTACCACGGGCAGGGACACCTTCCACTAGACCAAGTTCCTCCAGTCTGACCTTGAACACTTCCAGGGATGGAGTATCCACAGCTTCTCTGGGCAACCTGTGCCAAGGCTTCTACAGCTTCAAAGGGAAGAATTTCTTCCTAATATCTAATCTAAACCTGCCCTCTTTCTTCATCTTAAGTCAATCCACCTAGTCCTGTAATGATGGTGAGAAAGTATAAACAATAAATTTACTGTCTCTATAACAAAGGAACATTTAAACAGGGATAAGACTTGAAATTGTTTTTACACAGTGAAGAACTATCCTGTCACAGCACATTGTATAAAGCAAAACCACAAATGGGTTCAAAAAGAGTTAAAAACTCCTAGAGAACAGGACCACTGGTAGCTACGAAGTAACTTGGATTCAATCATGAGTTCCAGAAATCCCTACCTCCCTATTTGCTGGAAAATTATAAGGTAAATAGGAGAACATAGAGCCTATTTTTACACTGATTTACTAAGCACACAGTCTTGGCTGCTGGAGACAAAAGACAAAGCTGGATGGATCCAACTGGTTTTTATGTTCTAAAAAAGTAACAGAAACAATTGAGATTATAATGCTGACAGAGTCAACATTAATTTTACTTGCTTTATCCATTCTAATCTCCAGACTCAGCCATTTGCAAGAAATCATAATCCATATCTGGCCAAAGAATTTGGGATTATCCCAGTGAGCAAAAATGTAAAAGATGAAGCATTGACTTCTTCAGCATCTACAGATTTTCAGGCATTAATTACTTGTTTCTTTTGAAAAAAGGAGAATTTGTCACCAAAATGTCTGCAAAGGCTGCAGGACTTAGCCAGGATTTTTATTTTGATAATCAGAAATCAAGGTAGCATTGTCAGGGGGCAAAATCTTTTGGTTACAGTGCTTCAGTTGTGTTGAAATTCTCCGTAGCTGCTTCAGCACACTTGAGAGGCCACTTTTGCTTACAGATTATATCTGGAGATGGGAAGCAGGTGCAGACTGAAGATAATGAGCAGCTCAGGATTTGTAGGAGACGGGCTAAGCTTTTGCTCTGGGATATCAGTAACAAACTCCCACTCAGTTCTGTGGGATGAGCTCACAGCACTGCTTGTGGATCCTGCAAGTAGCAGCTGTTTTATCACCTCCTTTGGTATCCTTTCCAGAATTACAGCTTCCTCCAGGTTTTGGCACTCTGCAACTGCTTGGGTTGTGGGAAGATGGCCACAGCCTTTAAGAGGCACAGGGTGCATGGCCTGAACAGCTCTGGGGTGAAGGGTGGGACTCCACAAAGGACTTCTCTCAATTGCTCTTATCCTTTTATTTTGGCAACACCATTTTCCCATGCCTAAATAATATATTATTTTGTGACCTTTCCTAGTAGAAATCTTTAATGCTTAGAACAGGGGATATTCAAATCTTGCAACTGCTGCCATTCTTATAATTATCTACTTTGAAGGACATTTCACTGCAATCAGTGGAATTTGGGGTTTTTTCCCTTCATCTTAGCAATAGTGCCTGGATGCATATAAACCCAAAGTGCTGACCTTGGCTTTCCTGATTTTTCGTTAGCATGGGTTAACTTGCTTTCAAAACTGCAGAGATTCCTATTTTACCACAAGGAAAACATATGCTAGGGCAGCTTCATCACAATTAAAACATTCTTCCCAATATGAAAATTAATAAAAATTGAGACACAAGATAAAGTTAAGAGAATGGAGATAAGAAGACACAAGGAAATTGTATAACATAAAATGAAGGACAGAAAAAGCCCTGTGGATGCTCTTCCTACTCAGAATATTAAAATAACACATCATGCAAAGGGAACACACATAAAAGGAGACAAAGGAAAATATTTTACCATGTTTAATTCCCAAAACAAAAACCAACAAGAGATAATTTGATTTAAAACCTGATTAGTTTATATAGTGACATCTTTGGTTCCATAGCTCGCTTACTCTTCTGCATAATGCCTAAAGCAGTAAGATCATGGTCAGAGATCGATATTTTAGGCACAAGGACAAACCAATGAAAATAATAATTACTATTATAAGTTACCTATTATACATTTAAAAATAAAAGTAGAACCGAAGCAGAAACCATGAAAGGGGTCTAAACCAGATATGCATCAAGGCATGTCAGTCCTTAGTTAAGGGACTAGGAAGAAACTCTTCTGTTTCAAGTACAGCAATCTCCAGTGCATTGCTCTTTGCTGTCTGCAGAGATGAGGTGGGATACACTATTGATTTCATCCTTCACACCATTTATTTTCTGCTATTATTGGAAAGTGCTGCTATAAATGGCACACATCTTTTTATATATTTTTAACTAATGGAGAATTATTCCTTACATAGATTTTTATAGGGTATTTAATAATTACATGGGAGTCTTCTAGTTCTTCATTACATTCTATAGATTTTCAAAGCCATCTTTACAAAAATCTATTTACGTTTCTGTATCACCCTATTGATTAAATTCTTTTGTATTACATTCCAAAGCGACAAGACCACAGAAAATCAGTGTTAGCCTCTGACGTTTAGCAGCCTTGGATGTGCAGCTGGAAGAGAGAAAATAGCCCTTCCTTTAATAAAACATGCCTTGGGGGCATCTGAGGGCTTTCTCTTCTTTTTAAAATCATGACCAGCATCAGCCTTTTTCCATTGTAAACGTGACATTTCTTTAGAGCCCTAAAATGTTTCTTCTGTCATTGTCCATAATGGGGAGATACCCCTGATTCCTCTGTTAGCCTGAAGAACTGGCTCCACCCCAGATGGAGCTCACTCCAGTTGGGGTGTTGGTGGTCAGAGGGGAAAATGGTCTTGGGAGCTCCATCCTCCAGAGTAATTAGAACCCCTGCAGCATCATCAGAGGAGAGCCTGAGGGGTTGTCACTAAAATCATGGCAAGGTGAGTGCCCTGGCACTGTGAGGACATCCATCCTACTTCTGTCTGCTCTCTGCTACCTTAACCCATCACCCCTTCTCACTCCTATTCTATCCCATCTCACCTCTCTCCTACCCCATCTCTCCTTACCTCCATTCCATTCCATTCCATTCCATTCCATTCCATTCCATTCCATTCCATTCCATTCCATTCCATTCCATTCCATTCCACCTCTCCCCTACCTTACTCCACGTCTCTTCACTCCCATTCCAACCCATCCTGTAAATCCCTAGCCCATCCCATCTTACCCCACCTCTCCCCTACCCTAAGCTATCCCATCCCATCCCATCCCATCCCATCCCATCCCATCCCATCCCATCCCATCCCATCCCATCCCATCCCATCCCATCCCATCCCGTCCCATCCGACTTCACCCAGTCCCACTTCACCCTCAGACTGGGGGCACCGACACCTTGAGGGAGAGCAGCTTTGCCACGAGAACACAAAACATTGCCTGGTTCCTACCGCTCCGTGTGTGTTGGGGCGTCACGAGCTCCTGCCCTGGCTCACCTGTATCCCCTCACTGCCCTGTGCCACTCACCTGTCCTGCTCACCCTGTCCTGTGTCTCTCTCACCTGACCCCACTCACCTGTCACTTGTCCTCGTTCATCCCTTGTCCCCACACATCCCCTGCCCGGCTCGCCTGGCCCCACTCATCTGTCCCTGTACATCCCCGGTGCCCTCTCCTCTGTCCCCCGTCCCCTCACGGGCCCCACCGATCACCGATTCCCGGCGCGTCGCCGTGGGACTGGGGGCGTGACCGGGGATGTGGGAGGCGGGACCAACGCGTTTCTCGCGTTCTCATTGGCGGCTCCTCCTGCCCGTGTAGGCGGAGGCGTTGCTGATTGGGCCGCCCCGTCCTCCACCTTGGCGGGCGCGGCGCGGGCGGGCGCGGGGCGCTCTGAGGGAGCGTTGGGCGCGGAGCGCGGCGGAGTCCGGGCGGGCAGGGAAGGGCGAGCGAGCCGCAGGTAAGGGCACGGCTGCCTCCCCAGGATTCCTTCCCCGTCGGGGCTGCAGCGCTGTCCCGCAGACCTGGGTTATGCAACCGCCCCGCGGTCCTGCCCCGGCGCCGCGCTGCCCTCGGGGCTCCATCCACCCGCGGCTCTCGGGGCGCAGGGGATGCGCGGCGAGCCCGCGGCCGCCCCTCAGGAGGGGCCGGGGCCGGTGTCTCCCCCGGTGGGATGCGGAGGAGCTCACGAGGAGGGATGGGGGCGTGGGAAGGGGTTTGCGGCCGTGCTGGGAGCGGGTCGGGGTCGCGGCGATGCGAACTCGGACCGGGCGCTCTGGCAGCTCCGGGCTGGGCTGCGCCGAGAGCCCTGAGAGAGAGGCTCTTCCTCTCGGGCTGCTTTAAACTTGGCTGCCGTAGCCGAGGGGGAATGGCTTTGAAGTAAAGGAAGGTTGGTTTAGATTAGATATTAGGAATAAGTTCTTTACTGTGAGGCTGGTGAGGCACTGGTATAGGTTGCCCAGAGAAGATGTGAATGCCCCATCCCTGAAAGTGTCCAAAACAAGCTTGCATAGGGCTTAGAGCAACCTGGGATAGTGGAAGGTGTTCCTGCCCGTGGCAGGGGGTTGGAACGAGATGGTTTTTAATGGCCCTTCCAACCCAAACTGTTCTATGATTGTGATCCCAAGCCAATATCATTTGATGCTTATGTAATAGGTAGCTTTCCAAACTTGCTGGTTTGGGTTTTTTTCCTCACCTGTCCCAGATTCTTTTGTACCTCTTTAAAATATTGTGTTCCTTTATTTCTTGAGTTTGGAGTTTAATGAAGGTTCCTAAAAACAAATGTATAATAAGTTTATACAGCTGAAAGAAATCATATAAATGAGAATTGTAGTTTAATCGGGGGTTATACTTTACCCCAGCTTCTGTCTTTGGCTTTCAAGTTTTGCCCTTAGAAATGGTTTGGTCTTTTAGATAGTTAAGAGTGGCTGCCCTTACGAAAAGGAAAACTCCTATTCTATGAAAATACATGGTTAATGTAAAGAAATTGCTGCATTTATTTTTGCAGTGAAACTAAATTATATGGTTGCCCATCATCTTTGAACAGATGGAAGTCTGAATACTGTGAGAATATAAAACATTACAGAAAACTGCTAACACATCTCAGTAAACAAAGACAATAAGATTTTCTGTAGATGATCATATCTGTTAACTAGTCTTTGGTACCTTTAACAGCAGGATCTGTCCTATCCTCCTTAAACTTCCAAGAAGTTGTCAGCTGTGTGATAGTTTGTCTGTGCTCTTCCAAGTATTGTAGTCTGTGTACAGATTCGGTAGCTTGGTTTTTGTCATTGTTTGTGTTGAAAACGTTTGTCATTGCATTGGTGTCTTTAATTTCTTTATTTATTCATGAATTACATGATTGTGCTAGCAGGAAATCCTTTTAGAGGAGGAAACTTTGAAATTTTATTCCAAGTCATCATTGTGTCTGAGTGTCTTCTAGGACTAAAGTCCTGTGAATGGCTCCTGTTGCAGGTAGTTCTGGGTAAGATTTGGGGCACAGTTCTGAATTTCAGGTTACAAAGCTGGAGGGCCGCTGAACGAGTGTTCCACTGACCCCTGTGTGAGGTGACAGCTCTGGCTGAAGGCCAGTGACGCTCTAATGCTGTGTGCCCCTTATAAAACGGTCTTGCTTTAAATAGATTAGCATAGAGGCCAAGTGAAGGTGATTAGGAAGCTTGTTCTGGTTTCTTTGTGTTTGGGAAGGCTTTTTTTTTTGTTCTTTGAATACCCTACTGTTGCCATGGTTACGGTAGTGCCCAGTTGATCGAAGCATAGCTTCTTGACTTTAAGAACAGCACAGGGAATCTTCACACCTGGCATTGGCTGCTCCGAAGTATCACCTTCGTGTTGTGCAGTGGGACTGGAATTTTGGCTTGGTTGGGTTCACCACTGCCTCTGGATTGTTTTCTCCAGCGCTGGAGGTGCAGATGCTCAGCAAGGCAATGCCAGATGAGTCCCTTTGTGGTCTCAGGATACATCCCTAGCGTGGGAGGCACAGCTGAACCTTCAGTGTGATGTGCATGTCTTGGACTGCTTGAGCTGGCCAGTCCTGCTTTAGAGGAATAAAACTGAATAGTCCCTTTGGATGTTAAAAGCTTCCAAAAATAGTTCCAAAGTCTCAGCTAAATTTAATGCGGCTAGAATGTCAATGGAAAGGATTAGAACATTTGGGATTTGCACCCGTTAGTATTTAGAAAAAAAAAAAAATTAAAATCCTCTTCCTCATATCTGCCACTTTTGTAAGAGCAGAAGTGGAGATTGGCACTATTTTTGTATGGTGCTACCCAAACTGGAGCTCAAATGTGAGTGGACTTCCCTGTACTGGTGATTTTGATTCCTGTAAGGGAATTTGCCCAGGTGGGAGATTGGGGTGAAGGCTGTGGGAGGGGGTCACTACAATCCTTGTTGCTTTTGAGGCTGCAAAGGTTCATTAATCCTGTCATGTGAGGTCCAGTTCTGCTCTTTCTAATTAAGTAAAAAGCCTCTATTTAAGTCCATAGGAGCTTTCCATAGTGAAGAATTAGCACCATTAAAAATAATGCTCATCTCCAATGTTCATTGTGCAGAGTGGAATGAAATTCCAGTAAGTTACTCTGTGACCTTCCCTGTTACATTTGTGCTTTCTGACAGAGCCTTGAGTTTGGGGCCAGTTGGCTTCAGCAGGAGATGCAGCCCTAGGCTGACACCACTGAAATTGGTGGCTCTGCTACTGTAAAGTCAGTGAATGTTTTAAGTAAAAATTATTCTCAGTAGAATCTTATTCACTGGGTTTGATTTCCCCCGTCCTGCCTCTCCCTTGCCTTTGAATTATGATAAAAATTACTTTTTTGGGACTGGTTTTCTTTTTCAGTAGGAGCCAAGATAGAATCCCTACACTTCTCCTGGACCCTTCTGGAAAAGCAACTGTAACTTTTCTTGCTTTCTTTCTCCAAACTTTCTTAATTCCCGCAGATTATGGTTTCCAGGTTTATACTCAGGACTCAATAATACTTCTAGTTCATAGTGATTATATTTAAAGCTTCTATTTGTAACGTTTTGTTTGCTTTATTCTATTTTTAGTCATGTTGTTTGTCATGGCAAGCAGTGTTTAATAAAAAAAAGTAAAGTTTCCTTGTGATTTCAAGAGATACGTGCCTGTTTCTTGATGTCCCTCAGGGATTCTTTTTAAAAACTCCAAAGACAGGGAAATTTTCACCAAGGAAATGCCTTATTAGTTTCCATGAAAACAGTGGATAAATCTGTAAATGCTCAGTGATATCAAGGGCGTTGGTTCATTCAGACACTTCATATTCTCAAATTGTCTTCATTCAGTACAATTTCTGCTGAAAGTTTTGGCTCTGCAGGGATCTGACTTCATAAGAAGATGCACATCTTTGCCCTTTCAGTTTTACACTAAATAAGTGTAATTTTTCAAAGAGTAACTTCAGTGAGCTACTGCTGTTTTCCAGTGAATATAATTTTCTGCTGGCCTCTGTTAATTTTAATTAGAGGTGTACTGTGTCTAAAAATAGTGAGGTAACAGAATGAACAGAGCTCCCACATGGAATCTCTACGGAGGTTTTGGTCACAGCATCTCCAGTGCTGAACACTGACATGACCTGATCAGTGGGAAGGGTGTTTGCTATCCCAAACTAGAAACCTTTGCACACCTGGACCACAGGCAGAGAAATTCAAAGTAACCCACATCAGAATGAAGTGATGTGTAGGGTCTGGGAGGGAGGTGGCTGCTGTGATTCTCCAAGGGTTAAAAGTTGAGGGTCCAAACCTTCCACCAAATTCAGAAATAACACAGATAACATTCGGGTGTGCCTTAAATAAAGGGAATAAATGGATGTGGCAAGTGCTCAGCTTTAGCTGGAGATTATATGAAGCTGTTTGGCTCAGGTTTGAATCTGCCTCAGTGTCTTACAATTTTCAAGGGAACAATCCTGACAGAGGTTGCTGTCATGATCCTAGTTAAGATTTTGGATAATTTAGTATCAATATTGGTGCTGGATAGTGCCTATATTAATACAGTACAGAAGATAAATACAGTTTTCTATTATGTGGGGGTTTTTTTGTTTTTTTTTTTTTCTTTCCTTTCTTTAATATAAAAAGAATCCTAAGGGGATGAACTTATTTTGTCAGAAGCTGTGGAAAGGAGCTTTAACATAAATGGGAATGTGATCCAGTGATTGTATGATTGTAACATAAAAGATTATGTTTAATTTGGCTTATTTTATATGGAAATCCCGTTCATGGATGAGACATGACTTAGAGTTAATTGTTTTAAGGGATTTGAAATGTAAATTCTTTTGTTCTAAATTAGTCGAATAATTGGAAAGAGAATATTTTTTTTTGTCAGAGGACTACCTGAAGTGGCTGAGTAATTTCAAAGAAGCCACGAAACACTACCAACAACATGATACCTGAGTATTAAGGTTTGGCAGACATAATAACGGATATGCAGTTATGATTTTTTACATATATATATATATATATGTAAATTTTTGTATGTGTAACTTTATTCATAATATGGAAGAAACATAAGATTTCCATCTTACGCCTGAGGATAATTTCTGATTGAAGTCTGCTAACAAATGTGGTTGATTCAAGTGTGTTTGTCCCCTCTGATTATTGCTGAGCTCAGGCTCATAGACAGTTTATTTCTCTTGGGGAACATGTATGTATTTAATTAGTGTGTTTCTGTTTTAACTGTGGTGCTGTGCTTTCTATGGTGCAGAGCATGGCTAAGGAAAATCTGTCAAACAACAGTTACTGCATACAGGTGTTCGTAATCATCCCATCATAAATTGGGCAGAGGATTTAAGAATCGGGTATAAGTTGACTTGCTAGTGGAGGGAACGCTAATCAAAATTCTGGGTGTATCTTAAGAGTAGAAGATGCCTGTGCAGGCACAGACACCTACCTGCAAGTCTGGGAAAAGAGCTGGTCAAAGGGCCTGTGTGACAGTGACTTTCTTAAAAAGACTTGGCCAATACCCAAGTCCCACTGGGCAAAAATGTCTCAATAATTGGCTGGAAAAAAAAGAATCAAGCTTTTCCTGTCCAAGAGCTCTAGCAGAGGAAGACTACTGCCACATGATGTAAATATTTATTAATTTCTCATTCTAGCTGCTGCAGCATATGTTCATTTTGTTATTGGTTAAAAACCTGAGCTTCGTGGTTGTAACTTAAAATCCTGCTTTTTGTTGTTTGTTGTAGTGATTTTGCTGAATTTCTAACTTAAAAGCTTTCCTATGTAGTGCTTTATTATAACATGGCTCTCCCAGGAGAGAAAAGCAAACAACTGTTTAGTGAGGAAGTCTATAGACTTTTCTGACTTCTGTCAATAGATTGAGATTTTTTGCTTCTCTGCACAATTAGCTTTGTTATGCCTTGGGAAAGGAAGTATGAAATTTGTTAGCTTTAACATTCATAATCCAACTTCCTACAACTTTAGTGTCTCCAGTGTGACCCTTGGATGGTCAGTGTCTTCCCTGGCTGCAAATTGTTTGCCTGTTGTGAATGAAATTCTTCCCACAACCTGGCAGAAGTCCGTTCTGCCATGTAAATTGTGTTTTGTAACACACTGGGCTTGAGGTTCATTTCCATAAACCTAATGACAGGCTAGACATGATGACAAACACGCTTAGAAATGATTGTTTTTGGAGAAGAGGATTTATTAAAGATTTTTGCTAGAGAGAATACTAAATTCTGGTGTGAAGTTTCTGGCTGCTGTGAGGATTTCTTTACACTATTTCCCTGGATGTGTTTACCATGAAATGTACAGTAATACAAAGCTTAAGTGAGTTGGTTCAAGTACCAGAGGCAATGTTGCTGTGATGGTGAGCTCTCCTACACTTAATGTCTACTGCTGAACTTGTAGCCATCTCTTCTGCCATTTGTTCAGGCTTTTTCTTTCCAATTAGAATTTAATTTCTAAACTGAAATTAGTTGAAGGTAGTTGTGATAATAGTGGGCTGAGCTGCTGAAAGGAAAGTGTGTATTTGATAGCCTGAAAACCCATCCTCAGGTTAACGCAGTACTTTTGAACATGGCTTCAACTTGTGTACTTGAGACCTTCTGTCATTATCCCTGAGACTCCAGCAATAACAATTACTGATATTTCCATAACCTTATGTTATGGAATGATTTACTCTGTCATCAGCCAAATCTCATTTCAGAGCAGAGGTTATATGAAAGGCACAGCCATGGCAAATTAGCTCCGTAATTTAGCTTTACTGAGATTAAGTGTAATAAACCCATATGGTTTAATTTTGGACAGCAGTCCTATATAGTGTGTTTGAGCTAATATTTACAGCTATTTATAGAGAATAGCAAGTATTCAAGAGAGCAAGGGCAGAGAAGAACAGATGAGCACGCTGAGTTTATGTAACTCTCTAAATGCTTGCATTAGGAGGAAAAGCAGCTAACGATTGCATATTGTTATTGAAAGAAACAAATAAAAGGGAATAGATTATTATCCAGTAAACTTCTAGTTAACTTACTGAGGCTCTGTAGATGTGATAGGTTGATGTCTATTAAGGACTGCTAAATACCTGATTTTATACTAATTAACACAATTGGACCTTGGCTTACTCCCCTTGGCTGGCATGAAGTTTTTAATCATAACAACAGTAGTGATACCATTTAATGTATGGGCTCATTATGTGTGCCCATCATGTTGTGTGCCTTAAAACTACCTTTCTATACTTATGCATTTGGGATAAAGGCTCCAAAATCAGCAGGACTTTCCTAAAAGTACTGAAAGTCATCTTGAGTCCACTCTTCCCTTAACTTTATTTGCTTCTGGGTGTAGCAGAGATGTGTCTTGGTTGTACTGGTTTTTGATGATGCCATGTTCGTGCCCCTTTCCATAAGAATGTTTTGTTTTGTTTTGTTTTTCTTGATGCCTGGTTTAAATTTTAAAGTTATTTCCAAAGTTCTTCTTACCCTGAGCATTATGTTTCCTGAGCTAGCTGCAGACTCAGAAGCATCAGCAGCCTTTCCAGTGACAAACATGGTTCTCTTAAACCCAAATATAGCACTGTGTTTTCCCACAGGACAAGGGGTCCTTAAGTAATATCTCTTCTGCTTGTTTTCAGAAACTTGTACTGGCATGATTAAGCCTTTTCTGTGCTAATGAATGAAGTTAAAGCCAAGTCCCTGTTTCAACTTAGTGAGATGGGTTCCCTGTGTCAGAGGCCAGTTTTTGCCTTGAAATAGTGTGAAATTTACTTTCTACAAACGGAGCCCCCAGACTTAAGAATCTCTGGGTTGCCTTGTGGACATGGAATGTTTAAATATGTAGTGTAACTATGTGATGTTATCTTCTCTATTCTGCCAGGGATGAGGGGAGATTCTTACTTCTTTGGAATGCGGGGCCTTGGCCACTTTGGCTGCATCCCGGAGGATGGAGGACAGTTCCTACTCTACTCTATCAATGGAGACAATGGCCTAAAAAGATGTTTTGCAGAGGAAGATTTTCATGAAATAATTGATTTCAACGATCTCCCAAATTCTCTCTTCGCCTGTAATGTTCACCAGTCCGTGTTTGAGGATGAGGACAGTAAGGTACAGTGTCCGTTTCCAAGTTTTCCCTGTGAGAGAAACCTATGCTTTATATCTGTTTATTGCAGCCAGTGAAACAGTTTAATCTGTCCCATGCAATGAAACTTGATCACAGATGTGACTTCTTTCTAAGGTGACAACAAATTCTGCTTTGACGTTTATTTCAAGAACTTAAAAGCCTTTTTGTCAGCTAAGGTCAAAAAAAAATGTTTTTCTTTTGTTGAGATGAATTTTGCTGAAATGGAGGTTTGTGTCTTCGTGGCAACCTTGGTTGCAGGGATGGTGGGAATGGCAAAGTCAAACATATGATGGCTGCTCCTGCTTGCTGATCACAGATCACTGAGATGGGAGGCTGCCTTTCTGTATTTTCTCACAGAATTAGAGAATCCTTAGGTTGGAAAAGACCTTTAAGATTGAGTCCAACCGTTAGCCCAGCACTGCCAAGCCCAGCACTAAACTGTCCCCAAGTGCCACATGCACACATCTTTTAAACCCCTCCAGGGCTGGTGACTCAACCCCTTCTCTGGGCAGCCTGTTCCAATGCTTGATAACCCTTTTGGTAGATTTTTTTTTTTTTCCTAATATCCAAGCTAAGCCTCTCTTGGCATGCCTTGAGACCTTTTCCTTATGTCTTACTGATTGCTAATTTGGATAAGAGATCACCACCTGCCTCACTCCAACCTCCTTTCATGTACTTATAGAGAAGAGAGATAAGGTCTGGTGTGTTTTAAATTATCTGTAATACTGTGTTCTCACTGTCATATACTTCAGATTTTCTAGATAAAAAGACATGAGAAACTTCATGAAAATATTTTGAACTCTTCAATTAATCTAAAACAATGTTGAGAACAACATGGTCTTAAGATAATAGTGATAATAATAAAAAATCAACTCTTGCAGGAAGCATTCAGTTCCTGTTTCTTAGTCTAGTATTCTTTCTGACTGAGACTTCAGGAATGTAAAACTGATAGCTTGGGGCTTTATTGTCTGATGAAATGAGTCTGAGCTAATTGTTATAGGCACATCTGAAGCTACTTGAGTGTCCTGTTTAGAATTTTCAATTCAGAAACAAGCTGGCAGTGGTACAGTGGTTTTTGCCTGAAATTGTCTGAGGTATCCAGATAAAACTACAAAATCACTGGGACCAGAGCTGGCCAGAATGGACAAAGACTTTTTAGTGGGAGGATTACCAGATAAAAGAGGAATAAAACAAGACTTCTAAAGATACAGGCTTCCTGTTAAAGGTACTGAAAGTGATGTCTGGTGAGGCTGAGTGGAATTATGAGTGGAATTATGTGGGTTTAGTTTTTTTAGGCATTTTTGTCTTCTGTAATAATGTCTTGTGTATGTTTGAGTAATATAGACTAGTGCTGTGATATGAGCTTTAAAATAGGCATTTATATATCACAAATTCTACACTCTAAATTGCAATTCTGAAAAACAGTACCCTATTTTATTGAATAGGCCTTTTGCTAATAAGCATCTTGCATTTACATTCTGCCATTTTTCAGAATCTTCTCACCATCTGGTAATGCACTTGACTATAGTTGAAGGGGTCTGAAAGTCCAGTTTTAAAGGAAGAAAACAGAAGCCCACCTGGAAGCAGAGAATCTCTTCACCCTGCAGAGGTTCTATCCCCACTTGCTCTTGAGCTTTCCCTTTTGAGAGCTGTATTCTGGTATTTAGCTGATGGCTTAGTTAGAAAATGGAATGGGTGATTATGTAAGTATGTGGGATAGCAATCCCCAAAGACTTGCAGGACTTAAGGATGTGTCTTAAGAATAGCAGCTGGGTTGTGGAGGTGGATGTTCTGTGCCATGTGCGGGTCTGTGAATGCCCTGTCCATGCTGTGGGTTGAACAGCTCTGTTTGCAGGTAAGTGGTTACTCCTGTAAGTCTCTATTTAACGAGACGGGATTACCATCAGATTTCTCATTAAATCCAAGAACCTGGGGAGTTGATTATGGTTTTTATTATTCCTGCAGAACATGTCCTTGTGTTCCCAGTTGATTAATACCCATAATCCTTTCTATTAATAACTGTTGCTGCAAGATAAGAGCACACATGAATTCAAAATAAAATATTGTCAAGTTGCAAAGCTAAATTTTAAAATCTCACATGATCACTATTCATAAATGGTGCCAACAATCATATCTTCAATTATATATTGATCCAAAGTATATGTAATGATACACTAAACTTCTAAAAAGTATGTACTACAGAAATGGTTGTATCTAAAATTGTTTAATTATGGTGTTCATTCTACAGAGAGCAAAGCTTTTTGTAATGTATTTTTCACTTTCACTCTTGACCTGCACTTCCGGGGGGGAAAGTGAAGGTATAATTAGAAGTTACAAGTTAGCTAGTAAAGGAAGCCAGAGAAATCTGTCATTGTAAATGACTGGTTTGATTTGGTGTGGAAAGTTCTGAGTGGCTTTAGCATGGAACAGCCTTAATGTAAAGAAGTTACTCTGTCAGTTCTAAGTTTACAGAGTCTGAAGTGTCTAAGGGGCTGAAATGTCAAGTTCAAACTTCTAACACTCTAATATCTAGGCAATACGCTCACTAAAGACTAAAACTAAAGTTTTAATATGAAGGCATTTAACTCCTTTGTATCAGGTACAGGGTAAATTCCAGACTGTCCTGGAATGTGGACTTGCAGCAGCTACTGGCAGCAGGTACACCTGCGCTGGGGATAAGCTGATTTGGTTTGTTCTGAGTCCTGTGTCAGAAATACCCTTTCACCAGTGTTGTGGGTCTACAATCCTTCTTAAAAGGGATTCTGTCTCCTGTCAAAAGCAATGATGGCACCTGCAGGGAGCCTGAGTTCAGGTTTTCATTTTCTGAAGGTGAGGAATTCTGGCAGCTGAAGGCCATGTCTTTTGCAAGGAAAGACACAGGCATGGATTTTCTGCTGGCTGGCACCCTGAGGTCTCACCATCCTGAGCCTGAAGGATTGGACTCTGGGATCTGAAGATGAGTTTGCCATCAGGCTTCAAGGAAGCTGCTTGGAACTGATTGCCCTGAAACACTGAAGAAAAGGGGAGTATAGATTAATGCTACCTACAGCTGATCTTGCTTCCTTAACAGAGCATCTGGTCAAAAAATATTTCCCTACCTTCCAGGCTATGTTCTTGGAAAGAAATGTGTGCTTGGATCAGGAGAATGCCCCAGATAACTGGGTCCATAATATGGGCATTTAAGGATTTGTGCAGGATGTTTCAGTAGCTTCAGAAGGATAGCAGCTTGCTACAGCTGAGTGGAGATGGCTTTGCTTATCTTCACTCCCATCATGGACAGCCTGCACCTTCCTATGAAAAATGAAATTGTACCTTCTTTACAGCGTGCTCGAAATACAGAGCTTTTTAGTTCCTAAAATCCAGCAAAGGTGTGGAGATTATCCAACAGGATAATCTGTTGCAAAGCTGGGATCACATTCGGTTGTGCCCCTGTCACTGTCCTCTGTTCTGATCATTTGTTTTGGCATAAAGCTGTTAATGGTAGGGGCAGATTAATTTAGTGTTTTGAAGTGTACAACACTGACTTGGTTGGGTCATGGAAGTCTTATTGTAAAGAAGCTAAAAATAAAATTACACCTTAACCCTGGCTTTTGCTGCATTGATGGGACTGTTTATGTGTGAGCAAGGTATGGCAAAATTGACACTTACTTTTGGCTGGTAGTGTGACTGAATAGGAGGTGCTGCTCCTTTTAGCTTTCCTGATAAAGCAACTGTGTTGGTGAGCCGGAGGCCATGACTGATAACTCCTGAGGGTGGGTATTCGAGTATTTCAGCAGTTAATTGCTACCCATAGCCCTTAAACTCTGGCGAGCAACCCTTTTGTTGTGCTTTTGTTATGCATGTATCACTGCTTTGTAAAACCAACCTTTCTGTTCTGTGACTTGAAACTTCCTTCAGGCTGGGACTGGTAAACACACTGTCAAAGTGAAGCATCTTTGTCTCTTAGGATGGTTTCTTCAGATGCTGTAGTGCCTCGGGAGATGCTTACACAAAGCTGTCATTATTAGAATATGTTTTCATGAGGGAAAGATGTGTTTCCTCAAGCGTTTTAGAAGCTGCATGCTCCTTTTTTTACCATTCTTCTGGCTCAAATTGGAAGGAGCACCGATTAAACTTGATGGTTTTATTTCAGATAAAGAATGACTCATCAATTTCTGAGCATTTGAGTTATGGTGAAGCTGCCTAGGCAGTGATAGCCAAAGTCCAAACCAAGTGCTTTTTCTTGCCAATGTAATCTAAACTAATAGGACATACTGTTATTTCTGCATGAGAAAATACTGATCAAACGTTTCCAGTTCTGGAATTTCCAGCATGAGGAAGACATAGAGGTACTGGAGGGAGGTCACAGAGATGAAGGGATGGGAGCCTGTCTGCTCTGAAGAAAGACCAAGGGAGCTGTGCCTGTTGAGCTGGGGAAGGCTCGGGTGGATCTGAGCAGTGTGTGTGAACTCCTGAAGACAGCGTGCAAACAGGGCTGACCCAGACTCTTCAGTGGTGCCAAGTGCCAGGAGCAGAGGCCATGGGCACCAACTGAAACACAGGAGGTTCCCTCTGAACATAAAGAAATGCTTTTTTACTGTGGCAGTGATACAGGGTGCTCAGGAAGGTGGTGCAGTCTCTGTCTCTCCGTGGAGGTACTCCAAAGCTGTCTGGACATGGTCCTGGGTAGCTGAGCTCAAGCTGGCCCTGCTTGAGCCAGGGTAAATTGGAAAAGATGACCTCCAGAGGTCCTTTCCAACCTCCTCCAGCCTGTGATTCTGAGAACATCTGTTGAAGTGTATGCTGATTCTGATGCAGAGGGCCAGTGTGGGAATGCAAGACTGGGGAATTAAGGTGATTAAAAATGCATTTTCTGAACAGTGAGTTTAATGGAGGTGGGGTGGGGCAGGAAGGAGAAAAGTCAAACTATCAAGCCAATGGAAAAGATAATCTTATTTTAATAGAAGGACTTTACTATAAAAACAATTACTATTTTCTTGAGGGATTCTTTCATATTACAACTTTATTTACATATATTGGATGATTGCTTGCTCTTACTGCAGAAGCTTCTGTTAGACTTCCTCTGACTTTTTTTTTTAAGATGTATTATTGAACTTGGATCCTGAAAAATATTTAAGGCTCCCTCAGGTGGGTGCTGAAATATTTGTCCAAGGGTGATGCTTTAAGATCTCTTTGTAGCCTTACTTGTAAAGGCTTTTTTTCCTTTGTACTTGCATTCAGATTTCTCAACAAAGCCCATTTTCATGCTGCTATTTTTATTTTTAAGGTTCAGTGAAAGGCACTGGACTGCTCGCTGGTCTGCTGTGTTGTCTTTAACTTTTATATGTTACTACTGGAACTGAAACTTTCTCCTGATGCTCTGACTGAAGCAGATAATTGAAATGTGTCTGTTCAGTGCTCCTTTTAAACAAAGTGGAGCCAGAGTGTCTGCTGCCATGTGTGAAATGTTTCTTTGGTTCCCTTTTCCTACAGGCAGTTCAAGATGATGCTCTGGGAGGCTCTAGGCAGGCTTTGTGTCTAGAGGGGAAAGAAGATCTGTTCCTTTTGACTTGAGTTTTAAGCATCTAGATTGTGAAGTCAGAATCTCTTTGTTCATATTACATCACTGAAGCCTCTAGGTGTTGAGTCATCATTATATTTAGAAGGTGGCACACTTCTTTTTAGTCTAATATTAGTATTCATGCCTGGACCCAGTGGAAGGTCACCCTAGCAAAGATGAAGTCAGGCTCCAAGGCTGGAAAGGAATGCAGGCTTCACTCTGCCTTCCTGGTACACTTGCTGTTGCTTTGTTTTACTTTCAGTTTTTCTACCTTTTAAGGTTGGTGGTGGTTGATATGATAACATTATCAGAAGCTGCCACTTGAAGCTGACTGTACCTCATGCTGTGGAATCTACCTATTTTTCTTTGTCCTGCTTAATAAATGGGATCAGTGTTACTCCCTGGCATTCTGTGAAAATGGAAGTGTTTGTCTCTACTATACTCTGTCCATGCATCTAATAAAATGAAAATACTGAGATCTCGCAAAGAGAGGCTGCAGGGGCAGTGTCCTTCATGAGTTACAGCTGCCCCCTGGGTATCCTATTTTGTACTTTTCTCTGGGTGCTGGTTTCCAGACAGCCAAGCAATGCTTTTTTTTTTTTTTTTTTTTTTTTTTGTATGGTCATAGAAGCACTAAAATAAAGCTTTAGGGGGCTGTTCTTGCTTTAAGAAATATGCAATCTAAAGTTCTTTTTCCATTGCATTTTTTTCTGTAACTAATTTCAAATACTTTTCCTTTGAACAATCTCTGAGCAATACAGTGTTTTGTCTGAAAACACATGTGGTCTTCCATGCTCTGCATCTGATATTCCATCTGACTGCTGGAGTGGTAAGCTTGATTTTTTCAGCCTCATTATTTAAGTTCTCTCTACAGCTGGAAAAAGCTGTTGATACTTGGGCTTAAAATGGCCTTAAACCAAAGGAGGGTAGGTAGGTTGACATTAGATATTAAGAAGAAAATCTTTACTGTGAGTGTGGTGAGGCCCTGGCACGGGTTTCCCAGAGATGATGTGAATGCCCCATCCCTGGAAGTGTTCAAGGCCAGCTTGGTTGGAGCTTGAAACAGCCTGGAATAGTGGAAGGTGTCCCTGCCCATGGCAGGGATTGGAACTAGATAATCTTTTTAGATCTCTTCCAACCCCAGCTATTCTATGATTCTGTATTTGTCATTCATAAACCTCCCTTTTACCTCATGGTGTAGTTGCTGGGCCTTGTTATCCAGCTCTGTGTTGGCACATGGAATTGGATGTGGTGTCACAGCTCCTCTCTGTAGCTGTTGTTCTGTGCTTTCCTCACAGATCAGGTGTGAGTTCTGTTGAGGAGCTCTGATAAGAAAAGCAGTAACTTCATGAAGTTGGATGTACTGTAGCATGTGAACTCTCTAAAGATGACTGGCAGTGAGATCCACAAAGCATCTCAGTGTCTGTAATTCCTTAGGTCTCAAGCCACAGTAACCATAAGGAGCTGAGGTTTTACTGGAGAAGGGGCAGTAGGGAAGTTCACCTTCACTGACATTTGGGATATGTTGAGTATTCATTCTGGTTCAGAGGCAGAAAATGAGTTAATTTTGATTGGTGTGTTTTGCATATTCAGAATGTCAATGCATATTTATAAGGAGACGATTTAAGGCTGCTCTTGCAGCTCTTAACAAGACAACTTGCATTTATGTATGTATATAGGGTCTGATGGTAATTTCCTCTGAGGTGATCTGCAGAATTTCCAAAGGAGCTGTAAGGAGTTGTCAGTCTAGTTTAGGCATTCCTTCCATCTTCTCTTGGGTTGTTCTGGAGATTATGCTGTTGGCATGCAGGAATTACCCAGCTCTGAATATTCCTCAATTGCATCAATGTTCAGTCCTGCTCTGAAAATGTGGTTTGGTGTTTTTGTGGTGGTGCTGGTGTTGTTTTGTTTTTAAACAAAAAAACCCCCTCAACCAACGAAAAGGTTAGTAACAAGTATTTCTAGGTCTGAAAGGCCACTGTCTGTCATGTGGATGGTGTCTAATAATTGTTACAGTACTTGAGGTTATTTTCCCATCCATGCACAGTGTTCTTGGTAGCACAAATGCCCCTGTTTCAATGGGAGAACGTGCCTGGCAAAAGACCAACTGGGTTAAAGGTAGGCCTGTATTCCTTGCAGCTGAAATCTGAAGTAGTGCTTCAAAGCATTTAACTATACTAGTTGTTTGTAAATTACAAAAATAACGTGATTAATGTTCTTTCCAGAACACACAAGACAGCAGTTACTGTCTGCTTTTTAAATTTGGAAACATACTTTTTTTCCTTAAGAGCAACTATGGAAAAATTCTTCTAGTGTTGGCTTTCTGTGGCTGTGTTCTACTCTGCAGTCTAGAGGGAATGTGTTATCTCAAACCAAGATGGGTGGGAAATCTTTCCTGGGAAAGGACCATTCAGGGTATTTACATTTTTCTTGTTTTTTTAGGAATATAATTTTCTTAGCCGTTCTACTAAAATATAGACTTTTGAATAATGAGATGTTTTAACAAAGGTGTTAGTAAATCCACACCAAGGTTCTTGGGGACCTTCTGTTATGACATGAGTGAACAGGCTCTGGGAGCCATAGGGAATTGCAAGGTCTTGTGTGTAAGTCAATAAAAAAATCATCCTCTTAATTACTCCTTTCTCCAGCACAATGGCCACTGTAGGATTAACTGTGGGTAGGTCTGATTTGAAGATCCCTAAACACTGTACAAATTTAGGTTACAATGCCACTTGGCAGTTGTCTGTCTCCTGTAATAGGTTGAACTAAATTCCTGGACTCAAATGCCTTTTGATCTTTGGGGAAGTTGGATCTGACCTGGAACACTGACGCTGGTGTGGCTTTCCTCTGAACTCTACCAGGGTTAGCTGGAATGGGGGTTCAGCCAGGGACTTGTGTTGACAGAGTTTTGGTGTTGGTAGAGTTTTCCTTCTGATTTTCCTTCTTGAAAATACTGGAGTTTCACTGCATTTACACAGAATTTTGAGCCTTTCTTCTCCAGGATGATGGCAGGATATTTTGTTTTCTGGGATGGTAAGATTTATTGTAACTGGTGATACTTGTTATTCTTGACCAGTCCTGATTGGGTTTTTTTCCCCTTTTTCCTTGTCTGGCAGTCTAAGGCATGGCATGTTTTCATAAAGCAATCATGCAAAAAGCAAAGATGATAAGATAGCAGGTCATACTTGGAATAAAGCACAGCCATGAACTCTGCAGGAACTTCCTTGGGTCTCATTGAAACTCATGCTGGCACATTGCATATTAAAGGAAGAAGTCAACCCTTCTGGTATCTGCTGACACAAGCAAGAGCTAGAGCTCCCAAAGGGAAAAGCTTTCTTTATGTAATTTATAGAAAAGTCTTTGGTTTGTTCCACTAAGTAGTTCTTATCAGCAAATATCTGCTAATAATCAAACACAGTTTTGCCCTTCTCCCTCCAAACTGTCACTCTGAAGTCAACAAAAATCCTGTTTTTCTAGCTGATAGTAATCAAAAAGTGCAGTAAAGCCATTCTAATGTGGTTAGGGCAGCAGCTGTTCTTTATTTTAATAGCATCAGAGGTCCTAATCCAACCACAAGTTCTGATATCAGTTTTCTGGCCCAAGGAAAAGGCTGCTAAATGAAGGTCAGCCTTCGTTAGCAGTGCATAAAGACACTGCGTTTACAGAAGCAACCTTATAGTTTAATCACATTCAAAACAGTAAATTTACAACTCTAATTACCACTTATTTAAGGGAATTTCTCAAATATTTCATACAAAATATATATTAACACTGTGCAAGAGTTAAATGCAATTAATAAACTAATGGTTAATAGAGATGGGTAAAAAATACTTCTTGGAGAGGAATATTGTCTTAGAAAATCAGGGGTGTGGGGAGGTGGTGTAATAAAATACAGGGTAGAGAAGGGAGAGATGGCACCTTTAAGATTGTGGCATTAATTAAGACAGAATCTGCAAGAGATTTGAGCACAAAGGTGAGAGTTCATAGTTGAATCAAGGTGACAGGAATTATCAGTTCTGTGCATTTGAAAACATGTTTTTTTCCGTGCCAGTTGACTTCCTGATTCTTTCCTGATGGAATTTTTTGCATTTGCTGCAGTAGTGCAGAGGTTTCTCCATGGTTTTGTTCTCAGGCCCAATCCTGAGGCAACAAGATCTGCTGATACCATTCCACCAGTGAGGATTTTGTTCGAGTTCTCTGTTTCCAGTGTAGTGTGTGTGAATGTACTTTTTTTAATTGTCTTGGTTTAATGTGATTAATTTTAGGTTATTTTCTTCTAATTCAGTTGGATTCTCTGGACACCCTACCCTGCTTAAGTTACGTAACTTTTGTACTGGGCTTTGAAATTTCATCCGCAAGCAGAGGCACTGCAGATATGGTAGATGCAATGTGTTTGTCTCAGAGGGTAAGAGAAGCCTTCCATGTTATAGGGACTAATGAGCTGAAAGTTAAGATGACAGTAAAATAGAGAAAAAAATTACAGTATCTCTGGCAGGAGAGTAATGAAAGCAACTCTTGCCCTGCAGCAAGGTGGACTCAAATCTGTATGTGTTGGCTTTACCTGGCCTTGTGGTAAGTTAAAAAGGCATAAAGACATGGTAAGACTGCAGAATATAGAATTTTGCCATTTCATATTACTGGAACCAGTACTGGGGAGAAATCTGATGGTTTCATCCCTGTGTTTCCAGTGTGTGGCTGGCTTACAAGGGAAGAGCATCTGGGAACTTCAGAAGATGCTGAGGAAATGAGGTACCAGCCCTGAATGGGGGGGAGATGTCACCTGTGTTAAGGCCTTGATATCAGACTGGCATGTACCATGGGCTGACTTACAAAAGCCATGATAAAGTCAAGAAACACATCCATTTTTATTCTTCATTACTCTTTTGGATGCTGATTATTTTTCTATTTCTTCTTGTAAGCTTTTTTCTTTTGTTTTATTTTTGTTAAACAGCTGGATTTTGTGGTATCCCTGACTGAAAGCAAAGTCAATTCACTCAGGCTGAAATACCAGCAGTCTTGAAGAGAAGGGAATGGGTATTTCACACAGCTAAGGTTGTGTTTCATCAAGCCACGGGGTCCTCTAAATCAGCCTTCTCCCAGTTTGGGGACTGAAGTTATTTTTACTTGGTTTTCCTTGAGTTCCTAGGACAGTGTCATGTACAGGCTGAGAGCACTGACACAGCCCAGAGGCTGCCTTCTGTGGGATATCCAACATTTTTAATGTGCATCAATAAGTTGGGACTGGTTGCTTTCACTTTTTTGCCTTTGCAAAGCTTCTCCCAGCAATGTGTCTTTAACAAGCAGAAGCACAAATTGGGATATATAATATTAGATGCTTAAATGAGCACCTTCTGGACTATTCAGTTCGTACATACTGGTGATCCATTCCTCTGAATAAATATGCAGGACTGCTTCAAACTGACTTGAGGGACTTGGTCACAGACACTTGCGAATTCCTTTAAAGTCTGCTGCTGTTAACAGGAGCTGTGGAAATACATTACAGAATGCTGTTAGGTTGTCCTTCCTTCCTGTGTCCTTCTGGAAATCCCTTTATCTTTTGCATCTTTAACTACAAATCTTCCTCTCAGGTATTTCTTTACCTGGTGTGTATTCTACCTGCTGTATGCTCTGTGATGCAGCTGCTCCTGTGATTGCTCCTGTTTGCCTCACAGTTAAGAGGGAAAAATACATGGCACAAGTGGTACAGGAGTGTTTATTAGGAAGAGAATCTGTCTTCCTTTTTTTATATCCTGGCTTCAAATGATTTAAATAAAAAAGCTTATGCCTTTTAATAAGTATTTCCCAAAGAGATTGTTTTATTGTCTTAATCTATCACTCCTAAAGTTCTGAATGGAAGTTTTTCTGACTCCCTGCTGTTTTGTGACCTACATACTGCAGATGCAGTTTGTCCTGTGCATGTATTTAGATTTTGAGATTTTTTTTGGTGGAGCTGTCACGTACTGAAGCACAGTTCTGATTATCTATTCAGAACCCTGCTGCATCACAGTCTTTCTGTTGATCTAAAATGTGTGATGTGATTGACGCCGTGTGGCGACAACAAAAGCAACTGCTTAAAATAGATAGTCCAAGCTACGTGTCTGTATTCCATGTGTTTACTTCAGGTCTAAGAATTAAATCCTTACCTGATACTTGTCAGTCTTGAAACAGAAAGAGATGGATGTATACCTTATCAGTAGCTTGAGTGAAGATGAGATTTTTCTGTCTTCCATTCCCAGCACAACCCTGTATTTTTCCAGCCTGTTATTTCTTTAACTAACAGGAGGAAGAAGAAGAAAAAGTGTTGCACAGATCTGCACTTGGTATGAGAATTAGTTTTGTGTAAAAACCAGCTACTTTCTAGTGGTATAACTGAAGGGCAGAAGGGGTGATGGAATCTGAACGTGAACAATAACAGGCACTGGATTTTCAGAAAATTCTTTATAAGGTGAAAGTCATGTGAAGACAGTGACATTTTTAGAATTTTAGGTGGTTTATGTGCTGCAAATATGCAGTATAGAATTTCTTGGTAGTCCAATCACCTTGAAATATTTGGTACCTGTCTTGATTTTTCTTCCACATTAGCAGTTAATGCCCTCCCTACCTTATTTTGTTATTGAGGGACCTTTAGCTATCCTTTATCCACATTCTTGTAGCATAAGGACTGCTGTTAACCCCAGACCTAAAAAACGTGAGTTGTGTCAGTATTGGGATACTGATTTTTAAGAGAATTTTAGGTTCTTTCTAGTGCCTTTTGGTTTTTGACATAAGTTGCCACCTGTATGTTGATTTTGTTTTTATTTTTTATTTTTTGAGGTTGTATCTTAGGTATGTGTTTGGCAAGGTGAAAGGGAATATTTGCAACTGGCATTCTTGCACAGAAGCTGATGGAAACTGGGGTAAAAACACTGATATTGGGGAGTTTGAGATTAAAATTATTAAAATGAAAAGCACTGTTCCACTTCTTTCTGATATCTCCTTGTACCTGATGATGGTGCAGCAAGTCACCTTGGTAGTGAAGGTAGACTTGACTTATACACACTTAGACCATTTTACACGGTGTAAGGGAAAATCCTGGCTGGTACAGAAAGAAATCCCAGGGTTTTGTGGATAACCCAGCCTACTGTGTGCGAGTGAAAGGCCATCAGGGTGTGTGTGCTCTGGTTCGTGGGTGCCATCTGCTGACTCGTCCCTGCACCACACAGCACTTGCTGTTGGAAGATGGAAAGATAATACATGTTAAGGAATGTAGTTTTAAATTCCCCACCACTGGGATATTAAATACAAAATGCATTTTTTTAATCCGTGCTAGTTTTGTGGAGTTAGAACCACAGTGTTCACCTTAAATGTGTTTCAGTTTCATTTCAGCCCTGCAGAATAATTTTACAGAGGAATTATCATTGCTATCAGATTTCTTTTGCAGTGTTTTTGCTTATGGTGGACCTAGATCTTAATTTCCATAGTGTATTGTGGCTCAACACCTGAACTCAGTTTCTAGCATTTTATCTTCAACATTTTTGAAGTCTTTACTCATTTCATGTGTTCATTCCATCTGTGGCATCCTGTATATAGCTAGGAAGTCAGACTGAAATAATTTCTGTGTTGTGCTTGCTTGGAAACCTGGTAAAATAGGTTCTGTTGTCCTTTCTGACCATACCAGCAGCACTACCAGGTAAGGTGGTATAAGTAGGTGACTACACCTGATTTAGTAACAAGGCTGAGAGAAGGGCCAAACTAGAGGAGAAGAGTTTAGCTAGACCCTAGAGTAGTTTAGAGCCCACTAATTAAATTGGTTTTAAAGGCAACTTCTCTTTTGTCTTGCTTGTCATAGTTTTCTTTAAAACCTAAAATAGATTTATTGCTTTGAGTCACTCAACTGAATGTTGGTGAGTATCTACTGAGAAGGAATTCAATCCTAATAAATATGACATATGTAATGCCATTGTCATGGGCTGCTGTATATCAAGTCTTGTTCTGGCAAGGGCTTCATCACTATAATGTGAGATTCCAGCTAATCCTCAATCATGGAATAGTTTTGCTCTCCTTGCTGTGGAAAGGAAGCATAACCAAATAATTATTGGTCTATTTAGGACTTGGGACCCAAATTGTGTACAGGTTTATCTTTCTCTCCTGACCAGGACTCCATTACAATTCCACCTGCTGTAGCTGGATATTGTTGGGATAAATGGAATCACAGAGTCATTAAGGTTGGGAAAGACCTTTGTGATCATGGAGCCCAACCATTAACCCAGTACTGCCTTGGGCTCCACTAATCCATGTCCCCAAAACGGCACATCCACCTTCCTTTTGAGCACTTCCAAGGGAGGATGATTCCACCAATTCTCTGGGCAGCTTGTTCCAATGCCTGGCAACCCTTTCAGTGAAGAAACGTTTCCTTATATTCAATCCAAACATTTTCTGGAGCAACTTGAGGCCATTTTCACTCATCTTGTTGCTTCTTACCTGGGAGAAGAGACCACCTGAATACAGCCTCCTGTCAGGCACTTGTACAGAGCAAATGTATCCCAGGAATGATTTAAGGCACTTAAGCCTGGCTGTTACAGAGAGCCCCTCATAATTTTTTTTCTTTTTGGTAAAGAAGTACTGTCGCATTAAGATGATTAAAATCTGATCCATGTTTATGCATATTTATTGTCTTATTTGGCAAAGCCCTATTGAAGTATATAGGATTATTTGAAAACAAGGTAATGCATAAGATGGATAAAGTTTCATCCTGGTTTAGATGAATGGGATCAGCTAAAATATGTGGTAGTAAATTATTTAAATACATTTACAGTGTTTTTTGAGCAAAATGAGAAGATTGAGTACTTGTGCTTTTCATAGCACAGCCTTGCTAAGAAGATTGTTTTTGATAAAAATAACTTGATAAAAAGCTCTACTTTTAACTTTGAATCTTCTAATTTAAGAATATGTCGTTTGTGCCTTCTCCACTTGACTGCTAAGGGGCGGAGAGAAGTCTTTGGTATTCTTATCTCTATGGGGGAGGTGGAATGTCCTCCAGATATGCACAGAAATACTTAGCAGAGCTAATTGGTGCCTAATGGGTACAATCACTGTTTAATGTGAAAAGGTGTTAATGAATGGACTGAAGAGAATGCTTCCTGAAATATTTGAATACATCAGTAGTTTTAAATGCATAAAACATAAGGGGAAAAAAAAAGTATAATTTTCAAGTCTTGCAAATAGAAGGACCAATCCCTTTGATGTGGTTACTGGTTATCTTAAGTGTGTTAGGACTATGATGCTTGTTAGTACAGCACCTAATACAATATCCTAGACTCTAGAGAATAAACACAACCAAAATGAATAATGTAATACTAGTGATGCCAGGAACAGTTTTTTTAGGTAGATATGACTCATGTCCCTCTAATACCTTAAGTAATCTTGGTGATATCATGTCATTTATGCAACTTGGACTTTTCAATGAATCCTAAGCCAGAACATTTAATTATGAACTTCCTGCTCTAAGGTAATAACAAAAATGTTTTTGCTGTGCATAGAAAAGACCTAGCGTGATATGTTTGCATGAACTGAGTGTGATGATTACTTTTTTCTGTATTTTGAGTATATAAGAGCAGATAATAAACCTGCCTACCAGCTGAATTTTTTGCTATTTGTTTTTCTGTGTTGCATGTGCATGCAGTGTGTGTGCAACCTTCTGGAATATAACTCTGATATGGAAAATCACTGTGATTTTCTTGGACTAGTAGAACAGCCAGGTAGTTTAAAGAACAGCAGTGGGAAGTCTGCTTGCCAGATTTCAAACAAACAGGTTACTAGAGAAGTTTAGGCAACTCAGACTGGGCACAAGAATTTTTTTTAGGTAGAAAGACAACTCATCACTGCAAGAGTTACTGTTTTATTTGCAGAACAGTTTTCTCTAATTGGAATTCAACCCTGTATACATCTTATTTCTGCTGGCAGTGGTGGAAGAGCCTATATGCTATCTAGGTAAAGGATGGCTTTGTATGCTCAGAAGCCATTGTGATGAGTTTTATTGTAATTGAAAGTTTGGGTAAATGTAATGAGGCATTTAAAATGGGCTTATGGTGATATTTAAGTGTCAGTCAAGGAGGAGTCGACAGATTTGTCAGACAAATGAGAGACTCTTCTCTAAGCTCTTAGCAATACAAAATATAGTCTGTTATTTGACTTTGAATTTAACTTCTCTGCTTCAGCTTTTTTGAGTCTACAAGTAAGCAGACTTCCCTGCTTTTCCTCATGCACATTATAATTAAAAGCCTGTAATGAGAAGGTCTGAAACCAACACACTCCTCTTTGAGTCAGAGTGGTAACATGTGCCCATTTGCCTGAGTAGAATGGGAAGTGTTTTATTTTGTGCATCCATGTGTCAGGCTAAGGTATGCTTTCTCCTCACCCGGAGTGTTTGTTCCCCAGATTGCTATTGCTGTCCTGATCAATTAAGTTCCTGCATTGGATCTTCGTAGGATCACAGAGACATGGGTTGGAAGGGATCTCTGGAGGCCATCTGGTCCAGCCTCTGCCTCCAAGTTTAGGACTGTTGCCAACACTAGTTGAGGTCAACTCAGACTTTTTTTCATCAGCTCTTGAAAACCTCCCTGTAACTCCACAGCCTCTCTGGGCAAATGACATCTGTATTACCCTTCAAGTGATTTTTTTTTTTTAACAGAAATCTTTGCCAGTTCTTACTTATTTTACTATCATTTGCACTTTAAGCACGTTTGCAATTTGCCTTGTTGCCCAGAGTGCTTAGGAAGATACTGAGCAGCCTGTGCCCTGATACTGACCCTTGTGATATTCACCTGTTATTTTTTGTCAAATGGATTTTGAGCACTTGATAATTAGTGTTCCAGCCTGTCAGTTCAGCAAGTTCTCAACTCATTTTAACGGCCTGATCATGCAACCCATACTTACTCAACTCACAAACGAGATCATTGGGTCAGGATTTAGATAAGTCGGTCTTAGTCAAAGCTCTTTAAAGTGCTTAAGAAACAGGTGATATTTGCATAATATTTGAATGCTTAGTATTACTGTTTTATTTCTTATGTCTGTGGTTTGGTGGGGGTTTGTTTTGTTTTTTGGGTATTTTTTAATGTCTGAGAGTGATTTACATAGCTCAGTTTGCCTTCTATGAGCTACTGTTGAACAGCTAAAGAGATGTTGTTTCTTCCTTGGAAGCAACTGAGCCCTGGGAAAAGCAGGCTTCCAGAGCAGGAAATAGCAGTGGAGGAGAAAGGTGAAGAGGAAGAAACCTGCAGTGCAACACTGCAGTGCAACAGAGTTTTGGTAAGACAGAAGCACAAGCTGCAGAGACACTGGAAAGGGACTTACCAGGGAATCAGAGAACACCTTGAGTTTCCTGCAGGGCAGGAAGCCACTTTGCTGCTGGGTGGAAAGCCCCCCGCAGGGTAGCCCTTCTATCTCTGAGGATGCAGCAGACTGGGGTGAATTTGCTTCCAGCTGTGTTTCATTTCTATTTTCTCACTGCGAGGCTTCTGTATTTTAACATGTTCAGATTCCAGTCTTCAGTCACAGGTAACTGCATCGTGTGCTATGTCAGCAGGAGCAGAGCCAGCAGCTGAAGGAGGTGATTTATTTTATTTACTGGTGAAACAACATCTGGGATAGCATGTCCTGTTTGGGGCTTCTGTACACAAAAAAATAGATGTAGACAAGCTAGACAGGGGCTCTGAAGGAGTGCATATAATGAGGACAGCCTGTGTTTGGGGCTGGGTTTGTTCAGCATAAAGGAGAAGAGTAAGACTCTGGAGGGACCTAATTGTCCTCTGCCACCGAGAAGAGACAGCCAGACTTCTTGCACGTGCATCATGAAAGGAGAGAAGGCAGCAAATAAACCCAGTCAGAATTTCCCACCTCAAAACTTACAAGGAAAGAAACAGTTTTCACAAGCACTGAATCAAGCTGCTAAAGGAGGCTGAGGAACCTCCATCCTTGGAAGATTTTCTTGGAAGTTGACTGAACAGGGCCCTGAGCAATCTGATTTCACCTTGAAGCTCTCTGTGCCTTGAGTAGGAGGTTGCACCAGATGACCTCCAGATGTCTCTTCCAGGGTAGATTATTCTGCTGGCCTATAAGACATATGTTTACATGGCAGTTTATTGGAGTATCCTGGAAAGTAATGTGGGTTTAGGTACCTGCCTGTTCTTTTGTTCTTTGAGTTTTGAAGGTCATTCAGCAAAGTCAGTCATTTCTTTGTGCTGTGTTTCTCTTAGGGTGTTGTAAAGCATTTAATCCTTCCATGTGAAGACTGGCATCTACTGAAGAAAACTGATTCACTGAGTCTAGTGTCAGCCTTTCTCTTGTCTGATTGGCAAATGTAGAGTTTCCTTGTGTATAACCTGCAATAGATGGAGTATGGGTGGCTGCAGGCCTCTTAAAATCCTGCTTTTATTTGGACATATTCCTGGCCCTTCTGTGCATTGTGGTTACTACAAATCAGAAGTTTTCACACTTAGTGGTCCTTCCTGCATGACTGGGAAGAAATGGAAATTAGATCAGCATTCTGACACCAACCTTATCTTTCTTGCCTTGATTAATTTTTTTTTTCCACAAAGTGGCCAAATACCCTGTGCTGAAGTTCTTACTTTCTGACAACCTCTGGTAAAGGAAGCTTTCTCTGCACTGAGATCTTGCCAGAGTGGCTCTGTTGTATTTGTGTGTGGATGTGGTATTTCAGACTACTTTTTAACCTAGTTTGTGTTCTCTGGACTGAGCATGCCTGGAATGCCTCTTCCACTTCAATTTTGTTCCAAGAAATCCAATTTGCACACTCAGCCTGAGCACTGGTGTGGAACAAAGTGTGATAGGTGAGGGTTGTCAGGAGGTTTGCTTCAAAAGCACAATCCTGGTCTGAGCTAAATGCAAATACAGTTGCACCTATAAAATACTGTTATGTATGTGAAATGTGTGGTAGTTGAGATTTTTCTAACCTGCTTGTGGAGACTTAAAACTTATTCCTGGGACATGAGCATGAGTCATGTAAACTTTCTCAAACATTTAAAAGAAAAATACATTTTTGATAACGAGTGACTATCACACTACCATGGATTGTATTCTGATCTTTACATGTCTGTGTTGTGAAGCTACTGAACAGCAATCTGCAAATGTGTTCTGCTAGGGTGTGCTTCACTGAATTTCAGATGTGGAGAAAGAGAATAAAGAGCAGAGGGAACAGAAAGGCAAATAATGGGAGAGGGGGAAGAATGTTAAATGTAGGGTTTGGTTCATTCCTTAAATTGTAGTGTGAAATGTTAAATATGTGGAAAGTCATGCCTGATGAACCTGATGATGGTCTGTGGTGAAGTGATGACATCAGTGGATGAGGGCAGAGCAGTAGATACTCTTTATCCTGACTTTAGGTCTCTTGGCACTGTCACCTGTACCATCCTCATGCACAAACTACTGAAGTAGGTACTAGATGAGTAGACAGTGAGGAGGACTGAATAGTGGCTCAGCTGCTGAGATAAAAGGGTTGAGATCAGCACAAAGTCCAGGTGTAGGTCAGGCATTGGTGGTGCACCCCTGGGGTTGCTGCTATGGCCAGTGCTGAGTGTAAGCATCTCCTGTAGAAGAGTGAAGAAGCTGAATCCAGACTCTTCTCAGTGGTATTCAATGAAAAGCAATATACTGGACACAAACTGAAAAAAAGGAAAATTAATTTAAACATTAAAAATGTTTACAATAACATCTTTTTTTTTTATGGTAAGGTGGTAAAGTGTTAGCACAGTTTGCCTAGACAGACTGTGGACTCAGTCTTTGGAAATATTTGAATCCTGACTGGGCATGACCCTGAGCAACCTGCTCTGGTTTGACCCTGCACAGAGCAGGGCATTGGACTAAATGATCTTCAGACTTGCCCTTCAGCTGCAGCTATTCCCTGATTATTACTTATCTTCCTTCCCTTATAAAAAAGTCACAACTTCATGCAACACATTCCTATAAAATCTCTGTATAAAGCAGAATTTTCTTGGTACATTCAGGAGCGTTGATGTGCTGGTATCAGACTACTCCTGGTTCCTGTTTTCCCTTGCATTGCAGACTGCTTAACTTAAAGTGATCAATTGCTCATACTGATTTAGCACTCCTTAGAATCATTTTATCACAGACTTTATAACACAAATTTGGGCACTTTTTGACTGGCACTTGTTGAAGTTTTTACCCAAATTAAAATCAAACTCTATGGAAGTAACATAGCTTCTAGTATGATCTTAGTTTAGGTTATAACAAGCTCCTGTTAGATCTGGATTTGAGACTGCATTCCCAGTTTACTGATAGACATAACCCACTGTTTGTGCTTCAATGGCTCTTTTGGTAGGAGTCTTCTTTGAGTTGTCTTGGATCATTCCTTTTTTTTTCTCCTGACTTGAGTCATCAGCAAAAAGCTGGAGTTGATTCAGCTTCCCAATTCTTACCTGGCTGCTTAAATCCAGTTGGCCTGGTTTAATGTTCACTTACGTGTGCTTTGCTGGCAATCTAAAAACTTGAATGACTTCAACCAAACGCTTGTTCCTTTTCTGATGCCTTTTTTGTTCTTTTATGCTGAGTATGTCGCAAATACCTCTGCCCTGGTTCCAGATGGCAGGCCCAGACAATCAATCTAAGTTTATCTGTGCTCAGCAAACTTCAAGAACTGTTCTTTCCCTAGTTCTGTGGCTGCAGGAATGTATTGACCAGCACAGCCTCTGAGCTGAGCTGACCGTGCACTTGGGACTCCCACACTTTTCTCCCAGGCTATTTCATTATTCAGCATCGCTGTTAAGCATCTTCCCTGTGAATCATTGTGCCTGTGATTCTGATGTATTGGAAGATGTAAAATGGTGTGAGATAGGAATGTGCTCAGGATTCTTTTTTCCCCTCTCCAACACGATCACTCTTACGTATTCATGCCGCTGTTTTACATTTCCGTTTCAAATTTATCGCCTTCTTTGCTCTGCATTTATTCCCTCCCACACTTAAAAATCCTTCAAATCACTCCTGTCTTTTTCTTTCCCACAGTAGTGCCAATCATCCTGTCCTGTTAACATTCCCACTGACATCTTGGAGCTTGTTCTTCAATGACAGGAGTTATTCACTTCCAATGCCACCGTCATCTTTTCTCTCTCCCTTTAATTGTGCTGAGGTGTTGTGAAGTGACATAATTACTTGTCTTTCTTTACCTGGAAGTATTCTACTGCTGAAACCTTGGAATGCAGTGGCTTTTTCCAAATGTTAATTATGTTACTTACCCGGGTTGTTGGTCCTGGTCAGCTTTTGGTCCCAATCTTGAATCTCTCATGCTTTGAAGACTTTGAGCCATCAGTGGATTTGTGGGTGCTGACCTGCTGTGTGAGTTGTCGTGGGTCACGCGTGGGTTGGCATGAATATGACAGGTAAAACTGCTCCTAATAATACAATTCAATAGGAGATATTCACAGCCTTCCCACGGATTGGTACTTCCGCTGCTGGCACTGAAGGGAGTGTTCTGCTCTTCTGCACTTTGTTCTGCACCAATCCTGCCTTCTCTGTGTTAGCAATTTTCTCTTGGAAATTATTTAATTATATGTAGTTCCCCACTCATTTATCTGAAATAAACCATACTAGACAAAAATCTAGGAAAGATTCTTTTCAAAAAGTGTCCAACTTTAAACTTTTGCTGCTTTATTTTAGCATTCAGGTATATGGATTGCAATGATCTCTTTCAAAACACCTTCCAAACATCTGTTGAATTTGCGCAGGCTTGTGCTTGCCTACCACATTTCTGCCTGTATTTAAGAAAGCTGTATTTATGTTTGTCCTGTATTTATGTTTGTCCAGTCATGGGGTTTTACTAGTTGGTGACAGAAGCCCAGACTGATTAAATTTAAGGTTGTCCTAACCCTGTGCTTTTGATCTGAGGTGAAACTTTCAGATGTTTTTCATTAGAACTTGTAAGCAATGCACTAAACCAAGAAAGCACTCAAATAATGAGATCGCAAAAGTAATTTAAGAGACAAGGTTAAATGGTTAGAAAACTTTATTCTGCAAAAACAGGATGTAGAGGGAACACAGGAGTCTCTTTTTCTAGTTCAGCCACTTTGAGTGGCTTTCCAGATTGCAGCAGATTCTGTACATTGATAAATGGAGGTATGAGATAGTGGAAAGAAAGAAGCTTGGGTTTGCTTCTCTGTTATCTGCCATTTTGAAGACTGAAATCTCTGTCTGGGATCTGTTTGTTCTTTCCTTTGAATTTAAAACTGCATGGACTTCAGGTCACTTTTATTTATGTAAGTTCTGCAGTGTTGTGTTACTTAACAAATTCATGTTGTAAATACCAGTGACTGGCTTCCCATTCACCAAAGGAAGTAATACTTCAATTCCAGACAAAGCAAATTCTGTACAACTGAATTCTCCATCATTATTACATATAAAGAATTATGGACAGAAAATTATTGCATATTAAAAAATATATTCTGTTGGTTGCAGCATGCAGCTGTCCTGTGGATTATACAATCACTGTTTGAGAATAATGACTTTTTAACAATAGAAAAAATACCTCTGGGTTCTTTTTCTGCCTTTTAAAATTTTGCTTTGAAAAAATATTCCTTTCATCACCTTTTCCTCTAGAAGTACTGCTAAAATAGTTCTTAACCTGTAATTCTGCCTACATTTTAGGGGCAGAGGAACTGCTGTTGGTTTTGAGCATTAAGCTTGCATAAATGTTTTACTTTAGAAATTCGTAAATAATCCAGCAAAAATAATTATTTTGTGTTTATCTTGATAAACGGAAGAATTAAATTAGCAAATTGAAATACAGCAGTTGTAACTGGGGAATCGCTCAAAGGCATTAGAGGAAAAGTCAAAGATGTGGGCCATTAAAATTTAAGTAATTTTTTTCTAGACTTAAATGGATGTTTAAAAAATCCTAGGAGTGCCTTGAAGATTCTCCATGGCACGATTTTGTACTTGGTAACTACTCTGTCTTCCAGAAAAGCTTTTGTAATCTATGTACTTTCAAAATGCCTTATCCCTGGAAATAGGCAAGGTCAGATTCAACAGATTGCTCATTGCAGGGGGGTTGAAGTAGATGACCTTTAAAGGTCCCTCCTATGATCCTGTGATATTTAGTAGCATTTGAACTTTTATTTTACAGCTTTGTAGCTAACTCTAAGTGTAAGTGGATTTTAATGTAGAAAGCTGTCTATCTGTCATCCATCTTTCCTTTGAACCTTCACAGAAATAAGGCAGCAAGTTGGGACTATCTTCAGGGATGCCAGAATATGTGTCTTTAACCACTAAGTGTGGTTTCAGTCTCTGTGGGTTTGTGTTGCTGTCAGGGTGGGCTCAGTTTAAGCCCCTGTGGCTGCACAGTGTCCCTGGTCCGTGACCACTGCGCTCCCTTGGCTTGTAGCCTTGGCAGACTGATGGGAATCTGCTGGTGCTTAGCAAGGGGCTTTTTGTGTGCAAATTTTATATGTTATGTCCATCACTACAGTGAATGTGATGCCTTGAAGGCTTCAGTGGGCTTCTCTTAGTACAGTCTAACATATAGCAGACTGCCCTGAGACAATCTGCAACTTGATACAGGAATTGTTTTATTGGGAAATAGGTTCTTTTTAAAATCTGGTCGCTGTATATGGCCTGGTCTGTGTCCCTTCAGAAATTTGACTGCCTTGCTGATTTATGTAAAATACTTTGTAAATGGCAACCAGACATTGCCCTCACGTTTTAAGATTTACAAGGACATTGACAGAACAGGAAATAGTAACTCTTTCAGTTGCTCTGTCCAAAAGATAAGACACTATTCTTTGTTCATGCTGTAATTCAGTTATCTTCAAGGAATGTTTCTTGGTCCATGATGGTCTTCAGCTGCCTCAATGTGTCACAGAAAAACAAACATGCTTGAGACACTCTGAGATTCATTCCTAGACTACTGCATCAGCTGCAGGCTTATCCTTGCCATGAGAAGGGGTTGCTATCACTGGATATCATCCAATGTTAGAACTCTCTTTAGCGCTCTTTTAAGTGCTAGTTTAAAGAGTTGTGACCTTCCTGTGTTACACACATTTTGGAGCATGAATTTCTTCTTGTTCAAGTCGATGAAACCAGAACCATGAAATGAAAGCAGTTCCAAGTGATCCTTTGAGAGAACAGGTGGTACAGCCAAGGTGCCTCTTGCTATGTAATATCTGAGCCTAAATTTATCTCTGTGGCCTGAGGAAATTGTAACGTAGTTGGTGGGATCTCAAGTGAACTGAAGTAGGATTTTGCTTGTCCATCTCAGGTTGAAGGATGAAGTTCTGACTGTAAAGTCTCAGTTTATGACTAAAATGTGTAGATACTACTTTAAAAATTCATAATAAATTGCAAATTAATACTTAAATCTTTCTTGTCTTTTCAACAATGAGGAAACAATCAGCTTTTCTGTTTTTCTGAAACAATCAGTAAGCTCTGCTTGCTGCAAGGAAAATGAAAGTGTTGAAACAAATTCATATTTTATGGTAAACATTAGTATGGAGCACCTCACATCAAATGGCACAAGGTGGAGAGGACTGGAGTTTTTTAGTCAGACACATTTTCCCCCTTAACTGAGATACTGTGCACTGTATAAAAAAATTGAGCTATTGGATTAACTTAATGGTTAAAATTTTTTTGTGCTTCAGTGCCAGCAATCTCCATTCATAGCTTATTTGCATTGTTCTAATTTAAGTGACTAAAGAGAAAATTAAGTGGTCTATATCTATGTGATAAGATTTTAATTGGAGTTGTTCTGTGAATTGATTCATACAACTAGAATAGAATATTACTGTGAAATTGTGTTAACAGATTGCAAAAATAATTAGCAAATTAAATTTAAATCACCAATAAATATTCTCATATAATTTGATGAGCTTACTTGTGAAAAAATGCAAACATAACTAAATATGCGTTGCTTGGTGATGAGGTGAAGGCAGCTGTGGTAAGGTTGTGAACAAAGCTCAGAGTGGAATTAACTGGGGCACAAGTGGTCATGATTAGGAATGCAGAACTGAGTAGCAGGTAAAGTCATTGTGTACTAACAGATAATTTTAACTTCTGTTTTTGTTAAAGACTCCCCTCATTTGGATGTTTAAATCTATCTTGGACAAAGTGATAGATGGACTGGGCTACAGAAAACAACTCACATCAGATTATTGGGTCTGCATCTGTGTTTCTGGACATGCACAAGTCAAAGGCAGATGCTGTGGAACTGAGATTACGACTTCATAGAAGTTTTACTTTACAGTTTCTGAGATCCAGTGATTATATGGTTTTTTTGACCTTTGCAATTGGAATGTTTGAATACAATTTTTGAAAAAAAAAATTAAATTCAACAGGTCTCTTAGTCTCTAGAACATATCTTTGATTGTTAAAGCGTAGCTGAGAATGGAGGCAACAGAAAGATCTTTAACATGGCCAACAATACCTGCACAGATGTGGACTGTTGCATGCTACTGGATCTCAAAACTAAGCTCAGAGTATTCCTGGCAGACTTAGTTGCCTGGAGTAACTGCAGGTGTTGTTTAGGAATTAGCTCTAGGTCACAAATGTGTGTAGCCACTTAATGTGAAATCTACAAAAAATTAAGAGCATATTCCTAGAGCTAAACATGTTCATAAGCTGGGTTTGCATAGATGTGAAGCAACTAGAAGATTATAAGAAGCTATTAAAGAATAAAAAAGTAGAGGATGAGAAAGTCTTGTCTCTAAGAAAGCAAGAAACTTCACTGAACTTCATAGAAATAGTTATTTCTGTTTTTTCCAGAAATAAGAAACTAAGTTTTGACAGGGACTTCTGATTAAAGCTGAATTACTTAAAGTAAAATGAAAAAAACCCGAAAAAAACAACAAACCAAAAACAATCTACAAATACACTGTATTCTCAAATAACAGCTAAACTTGCTGTAGGTTAGTTGGACCCAATAATTGGCTTCTCCCCCTTCTGCCTTGGCTTTCCTAAACTTTTTTTCCTTTTCTCCTTTCTATCAAAAATAGAATGAGTTGGAATTTTTGTATGGAAATGTTCTAGTACTGGAAGATGCTTTGGTTTGGGGAATATCATGCATTTGGGTCTGTTGTTCGAAGCTCCATGTTTCAAAAGGAAGCTGACTGTTTAAATATAGATCAGTTACTTTGAAATAAGATCAATTTTCTGTCACTCACTTGTACTTTAATGTATTTGCTATTTAATTATTGTCAATTTAATATTGACAATGCAATGTCAAGCTCTTTTATTAGAGAGTGTACCAACATGTAGAATAACTAAATGGTTTGGAACTACCTTCTGAAACCACACTGATACCTCATATATGAAATACCTCTACAGGAACTACTTCTGCTTCAAATTATTTTATTTTTTGTTGATTTCTCTTTAAAGCTGTATCACACTTCATAAGAAATATGGAGATACTGAATAAACGGAGAGTTCAGAACATAGGAATGGAACTGGTTCTGGTCCTTTCCCAAGCTGGATCAATGGAAGACTGTTCCTTGAGTTCTAGTTAAGAAAATAAGTGTGGGTTTTAGGGAGAGGAAAAGGGGAAACTTAATCTGATCTGTCTTCAAATAAGATACAATCTCTTAAATGGCCCATCGTGGTGTCTTTCTTCTGTTTGTGAAATCAGTCTTGTAAGGAGAAACTAGGATAAATCCATTTTATAAATACATTACAAGTGCACTAATATCGTAGAATTGCTCAGATTTCTTTTTTTTTCCCTCCTGGTCATCATGTTCATGCTCTAGGGGAAAAAAAACCCCTTCCTTAACAGTATTTTTATTTCACTTTAGAGCCATTGGAATCTTTATTCCCAACTTTTAGGTCTCATTGTATCTAATCTCCATCTGTCTTTTGAACATAAAAAAATAATAGAGGATTTATAAAAATAGACAATGGTGTCATCTGTAAACAAGAAGTAATATTTGTAAATTGCAAATTTTAAGTATCCACACCTATTTTTTTGTCTGCAGTTTAATCTGGGGATTAACAGAAGGGACTATTTGTTTTAAAGTGTTGCGGCAAAATAAATCCCACCCTATAATATCAGGATAAAATAGCAATTACATAAGAAATCTATTATTCATTGCTTCATTATTTGCTGTCTGACTGCATGCTGTTTGACAGTGGACTTTTTTTTTTTTCCCCTTTGAACTGGGCTGCTTTTGCTGGCTTGGCAGTAAACGCTGTTTTCTCTCAGCACAGCCATTAAATCTCTCACCTGCGTGTCCTGTGCAGAGCTGCAGTTGAGAGATAAGGTTGGTCTCTCTCACAGCAGTGAGCATTGGTATTCCAGGCTCTTCTTTCAAGGGCATTTTGCTGTGATGAAGCGTCTGAAATGACAAGGAAAACATACAGGCATGTTAAATACCCTTGCTAGTCTGAGATGAGTAAGGGTAAATGGAAATGATTTAAAAATACATTTTGAAGCTGTTAACAGAGCTCGTGGATAACTGCAAATCACAGTTTTAGGCAGGAGCATTACAGACCTATTCCAACTGGCATCATCCATTAAATAACAAATAGTAATGGAGAGTCCTTGTCCTGCCCAGCTTACACTTAAAATCTAAATAAAACACAAAAGCTCTGAGCCATTCTGAATGCGTGTTCCTGCATGCTCTTCGTCCAAGGTCACAAAGGTAGTTCTTGTGAGGAATTGAATCCATTTCTTTGGTGTCTTATTCCTGTGACAGCCCCTCAGCACCTCCATCTTCCCATGGGGAACTGAGGGAGGTGCTTCAGATTTCAGTTTCCTGCAGCTGTCAGAGTACTGGCCTGGCATCCTCTGTGTGTGTGAATCTCATACAGAATCCTTATAGGACCTGGTTTTAATTCTGTTTTCAGGTACTGCAAGAATAAACATATGTAAGGACCTTACCAGTTTTGTAGTCTTTGGTCATTATCACTTTTATAAATCTAAAGACAGCATAAAAATCTGGTTTACATGTGCTCTTTAATATTGGGTGCATTGACAGAGCAGGTATCACCATTCCAATCTTGCTGTTGGAGAAATCGAGGCACAGTGACAACTTCACATGTAGGATTCAGTTCATGATTAGCACTTAAATTGCAGCATCAGTTTATACATATATGTGTATGTGCTAGATGCTGATGTTTCTGTTGTAGTTGCTGGAAATCTCATTAGCAGTCAGGCTGGAGAGAAATTCAGCCCATCCTAAACTACATAGCAAGTGATTGATCAGCAAAATCCCACTCTAATAGTCCGTGGAGTGCATTGAACAGTGAATGTGTTGAACAGTTGCCCAAATAATAAATGCTGATTTAAATATCTTAAAAAACCTCTTGGGGCCTCTGGCTGGTGGTTCGGAGGAGAGGAATCTTCCAGAGGTCCTTGATCATGTCTTTAAGCCTGTATGTGTATCTTGGATACCCTTAGGCATCTCCCATTGCATTAGCTATCCATGCTGGAGCCATGAAATTAATTCCCAAGTCTGTTGCTTATACTGGCAATGTGTATACCAGCATGTGGGCATCTATGTTTAGTTCTCTTAATTTGAAACCTATGCAATTTATCAATGATCCTGTGTAGCTAGGCTGCAAATAAAATCAGCTTACACTGCAGGGTTATGATCTTCTTCTGTTGCCAGGGATTCATGTGTGTGTTATGTATTCTGTAGGTGGTCATGGCTTCACCAGACGAATCAAGGATGTCCTGACAACTGAACTGCAGCAGTTCATTTTACAAGAGAGAGGGGTTTGCAGTTTGGGACCATAACAGTTGTTTTCCTGAGTGGATCTGGCACAGAAAAGGATTTGTAACCATTCTGAGTTGACAGAAGACACACGCACAGATTTCCACCCCCTCACACCTCCCTGAATTTACTTGGAAGCAAAGACTATGAATGGTACAGCCACGTTAAAATAATTGAGCAGCTCTGACTCACAGTTGCAGCTTGTGTGTAGTTAAATGAGACAGCAGAGTGATGCTGCCTGACTGACACAGTTGTTTATGCAGTCAGTGAAGTATTCTCCCATCGTGTGCAGGCTTTTGAGTTGTTTGGTATTATCTTTAATAAAGAGGGAGAAATCCTTCATAATGCTGATGATTTGTTTTGTTTTCTTGGATAACCTCAGATTCCGAGACCTAGAAGTGTGACTAACAAAAAGTTATTGCCTACAGAAAAGCAAAATATCACTTAAAATACAGAAGAGTTACCTTTCCTAAAAGCAAAGCCAGCCAAGGCATTTTCTAAGATCAAAAGTCTCTGCATGTATGAGGAACTTAATGATTTAAGGTTTATTCTAAGTGTAATTAAACTTTTCTTTCTGGTCAAGATTCTGTGTCTTTAAAATTCTTCATAGGAATGATTATTTATTATGAGAAGGGGTGAACTGGAGTCCTTTTTTTTTGGCCACAATTGCTGCAAGTTTGGGATTTGTAGAAACTTTAGCTTGGGGGTCAGACTCATCATGGGAGTATCAGTGGGTTTGTAGCTGTTGGATAGTTCAGTGTTCCTTATTTACTGCAAATGATAGTTAAATGTTCTATATAAAATATATATTTCCAAGCAGTTTGATGGCCATTCTGTTTGCTGGTGTATTTCTCTGGCTGGGTTTGTCTGGTGCTTCCATTCTTCTGGGGGTAATTGACCTCAGCACAAGCCAATGCTCACTGTCCTGAGGAGAAAAAAAAAAGTTCTTTTTGTGGGTGAGCTGAACCTTGCCCAGTCTTCAGTGTTCTATTTTCTTTATGTTCTTGTGAAACACCTCTTTGAAGGAGCTAACTTTGCTCCTGAAGAATGTTTGTGGTTGGCCTTTCTTATCTTCTGCTGCAGACAAAGAAAGTGGAAGAACTATCTTTTTTTCTGGATTTTTTTTTCAGGGCTGTGTCTTGCATTTCTAAATTTTTATGTGGTTTTGAAATTATTTATCATTTATAATTCCATTAAAAATGAGATTATATTTGTAAAAGTATGTTCCTACTGACAGGTAGGAGCATGGTTTAAATGCTGTTTACTTGTGTAGTAGGCTGAACGAGATCAATAGAGATGCACATCATTAAAAGCACTTCAATCAGCCATAATGTGAATCCATTCCCAGTGTTCCATTCAGCCCTCAAAGGGTCATTGATGGAGGCGTCCTTTTTATTTTTCTGGATTTGTACATTGACTTAGTACGGTTTGCACCTGCAAGCAGAGCTGCTACAGAAATAGCCCCTCTAGTGCCAGTGATAACAAGCACAAGCTTCATCCAGAGAGCAAAAAAGTCAGGATCTGAATTTAGCTGCTGGTTTTGGTTACCATGTGGCTGATGTTACTACGTGAGGTCCAGAGCCAGTGATGTTTCCCTAAGGCTAAATCAGTAGTAGTTTGCTTGCAAAGGGAGGGTCAAGATTTTGCAGCAGTTGTTTTAACGACTTGAGAGTTGAGCTTGAAAATCTTAAATCTGTAGTGCTGCTTGTATGTGTTAAGCTTAGACACAGCTGGAACTACAGAAGGAAAACAATTCCACACACAAGAGTAAAGGCTGTTGTCCCAGGAACTGTACAGATCCAGAATGCAAGATTCCTGGCTGGAATGACATGGCTTTTATTTTCCTTCTAGTTGAGGAAATGAAAATATAAAAGCTGATGAAAATATAAGACCTGATCATCAAGTGTTAATCATCAGAGTCTAGTGATGCTATGGGGTTCCTGTGGTGCTTGTGAAGGAACAACCGGGAATGTTGCTCTGAGTTCTAGAACCTGCCTGATGCCTGTGCCTGTAACTGTGAAAACTTGGCATTTCCATGCTCAGCCTCATTTTACAAATGAGCCTCAACTAAAGCCTCCTAAATTCAGCCCCCTGAGGTATTCACACATAGCAAGTGGTGCCCCTTGAATTCCATGCACAGCTGTTACTATGGACAAACATTGAAACAAATTGAGAAGCTTCTGAATAACTGTTCAAAACTCTACTTTCTGTTCTCAGAATTTATGGTCATGGTCTTAAACCCTATATAAAATTGGTGGGGGATGGCAGTAGAGTTACATACTGGTACCAGTTTGTGATCTGGAGAACCTACTGAATGAGTATCAGTACAATGCTGAAGCGCAGGTCTATCTATATCAATTTCTATTTATTAAATATAATACTTTAAATATGCATGAAACGTAGCTTCATTTTTTCTTGGGAGTTTGGTGAACTGAATTTAGCAAGACCATCTAGAGACAGAGTTAACAAATTTTTTGAAAGAAATTGAAATACTTTTTCTTTAAATTTGAATGAAAAGCAAGTCCCCTGAACTGGAGAAATAAGTCAATATTAACCAATTTTAAAGCATTCAGTAATAAATTTTTCATTAACATCAGGTGAGACTATAAGAAATTGTGGACTGCCCTGAAAAAAATCATTCACATAGGAATATGTCTTGATTTCAAATGAGAAGTGAGCAGTAACAAATAGAATATGACATATATGAAAGATATTATTAGTTGGAGTACTCAAAAGCTTTGTAGAGTTCTGTTAGGTAATCTTTGTTTTCAGGAGGCAAAACCAACTAGGTTATCTTTGTAAAGAGCTCACTAAAATACTCTAGTGAACTAGAGTGTTTTTTTTAAGGGGAAAAATTAGGTTATACTTTGGAAGAGGCAAGAAGAAGCAAGAAATGAAAGTAATTGTGATCTCAGTAAGGTTTCCTTATTCAGATGGAGTGGAAAAATTGCAGCGATTCTCTTTTGAAAAGAGATGAACAGTGGAAGTGCAGGAATAATCATGAAGTGGAACAGGTCAGTTTGCACATCAGGTGCCAGTTTTCATAAGAAAATTAAGGCTATTGAAATTGATAGGTGACAGTTTTTAAAGAAGAGGAAAGGAAAAAAATAATTCCAGAACTATCCAGTGTAGCTCTATAATGTAAGAACTTTTTTCCATCACTGCTGTGAAACCACACTCAGGCCAGGCATCACCCTCACTCTGGATGCCCTAATGGACCTTAGAGACCATCATCACCTGATTCTTGATCTTTTCCTTTTCCAAATGCTTGTTTTGTTTTCATCCTGTTGCTCCATCACTGTTAAAACTTTCATAAGACTCAGACACACAACTCATCTTTGCTTTCAGCGTTTCCTTCCAGCTCTTTCATAGCACTTACTGGCTTCTCACTGTTCTGATGCCATGATTTTTCCATTGCTGTCTGCCTACAACTTCAATCAGGCCTTTATGGCTTTTTTTCTCTGTTACCACATACATATTATATTCAAATATTTGAATAAAAGGTCCTATAAACACTCACAAAAATGTTAACTTCAAATTCTTTCTAAAAGGTGGTTTCTTATGATTTATGAAAAATCTTGACAGGAATTAAGTGACCAGTGCATAAAGTAATTGATAATCGTGACAAACAATACTGATTCATTTTCTGCCTTCTGCTGCCCTATCCATTTCTGTTTGTCTGTATAGTCTGGGTTTGTAAAATATTTAGTGCTGGGATGTGTTTCTGTCCTGGCTGTGGATCTTAGTTTGTGATTGCTGCTGGGGAGGTTATTATAAATGCAAGATGAAAAGTGGGAAAATTATCTAATAGCACTTGGAAAAGAATGCTCTGATAAGAGATACTGGCTTATCTGTCTCAGCATCCAATGTCACTGCCCTCTCACAGGAAAGAATTTCCTCCTAACACCTAATGTTAGTATAATTAGGAGTTTATTTGTGAGTGAAGTGGAGGTAAGCAGAGCAGTCTCTTACATTGAGCCATGAGCTGCTCTTGGTTCATACCAGTAGTTAAATATTTGATTCTCCTTATTAATCTAGCTTACCCATAAATGCCAATTCTAGGCCTACAACAATTAATAATAATTTACAGATCACAAGAGGTAGAGGAAAAATAATGGTGCCAGTCTGAGATAAAGATCACTTTAGACATCCCAGACATGTAGATATTTTATTTCTATAATTTAAAAAAGGATAAAATTTGCAAAGACTAAACAGATCACTGAGGCAGCAGGTATAAATTAGCATCTTCATTTCTACTTGTTTCTTTTGTTGAACATGGTTGTATTTGTGAAGGGTTAACCCTTAGGGTGGATGGTGTAAAGGTTGCCTAATACGAAGTCCTAATTTCAAGGAAATTTTCATGTTCTGTTCTTTGAAGGGGTATTGACTTCCAAATCACACACAGACATGCCTCTGATCTTCCTGGGGATGAGTCACAGTGCAACGTGGATGCAAGGCAGTGGCACCAAATTTGCGGCGTGTTGATCACTGCTGATGACAGGACGAGATGTTCTCTAATCCCATGTGTGGGGTTATAGAGTGTGCTTTATTAAAAAAGAGGACTTAGAGCTATTAAAATCACAGTGCTGAGATTTTGTTGATTTGAGAGGTTTTTAGTTAGTGCTCTGCTGTAGATTTTAAAGTATAATAAGGTGACAAATGTTACCTTGAGCTTAGTGGCTTTAAATGGTGGGTTAATTTACACTCAGAGCGGAGCTTTCAGTGTCAGGCGATCTCTGTTCTTTTTTTCTTTTTTTTTTTTTTGCCACCATAAGCACTCAGCTGAAACAACAGCTATGACTCAGTTGACAGTGAACGCTGCTTGAATTGATTTAGTCCGAGTTCAGATTTAGCACATAATCATGTTGAATTTGATCCACTGTGCTGCCTAGAGATAAAAGGGTTGAAAAAATAGATTTAGCTTATGTCAGTCTTTGTGGTGATGTCATTGCCGTGAGAGATGGAATAGCGCTGTTACTATGCTGTGCCTGCTCAGTTGGTGGGTGTACAGGGGACAGGCAACCAGCAACTCACTCTAAGTGCACAGAGCTCGTGTTGGAGGCTTGCAGGCATTGCCAGCGCTGAAACTGAATCTTGGACTGTTCAATTGCAGTACTGAAGATTTTTTTTTTTTATTATTCTTTTGTTGTTTTCTTCCATCGTTTGTGACTCTGAGCTTGCCTAACTCTGTGTACAAAGGCGGGGGATGCCAGCCCGTAGCATGGACTGTGATGTTTCCACTCTGGTTGCCTGTGGGGTTGATGTGGAGGTTTTTGCCAGCCAAGAGGTTAAGGTATGCGCCTGCAATCCTTTTGTTGCTTCTTAGAACAGCCTTTGGGAGCAATAGGCATTTATATGTACCAATTGACAATAAGGGGGCAGATGAGATTCTGCTGCAGTGGTAAAAGACACGCAGTTTAAAAAATCTGTTAATTAGGGGAGAGAAATATGGGAAAGGAAATGTGCCTGCTTTTTACTATGTTTTGATAAGCTGAAAGAATAGTCTGGTGTTTACACTTCAATGATACGAGAAATGGGTTATATAACTGACGTCTGTGCATATGCATGTTTCATATTCATAAAAAATCTTTCATTGTTAATTTTGTCAAGTTATTTTTAGTCCAGTGTCACTTTTTAAATCAGCCTTGCCATAAATGTTATTTATTGATGTTGATAACCCTCAGATATCTTTACTCAGTTGAACAGTAGCTGTTTCTTTCCTTCACATTCAAATCAAATATGCAAGCAGAAATTTTTTTGTGAAGGGTTAAAAGTTTGTAGTAAGTATCTTTGTGCATCTGCAGTGTAACAGAACACAAAAAGTTATGCATCTTGCATATCATATGCATACCTGAAAAACAATGCTTAAATCTAAGGCTTGATATGCAGGGCTCATAGTCTCTTAATTAGACAACTGCTGTAGAAAAGTCATTGTGTGTAATTGCTTACTGTTGAAATCAATTATCTTTTTCATTTATTCTCATATTACTACAAGAAAATCACTGCAAATTAAGTTTGAAAGAGGAATTCTAAGTATGCTTTTCACAGATCATCTGAAAGAGCTCATAGATGTAATACAGTGATATTCAGCAGTTTATAAAGGACAAAGGTACAGACAAAATTAGTTTCTAATCTGATGATTCTTAGTATTGAAAGACTGGAACAGGGTAAAAAGGATTTACAAATTAGAGGTCAAATTTTGAAGCTCTGTTCTGTTTGGTTCTGAGTCTAACATTGAAGCCACTGGAAATAAAACTACTTTGATTTGCAAGAGGCTCTGATGATTTTTATTTCCCTGTTAGTTTGTTACTGTGTGAGATCACTTATACTTTATATGGATGCTTTTGTGTTGGCACCAAGAGATTCTTCTTAATTTAAGAAGCTTTTCTCTAACAGTTTCATATTGAATTTAGAGATGAAAAAGTGAGTAACTCAGAGGAATGATTCAGGTGAGGAGTCTTGTCTGCATTGGGATATGTTTTCTGTATTATTTTGAAGTAGTAAAATGTTTATCTGCTTTCTCTTCTCTTCTCTTCTCTTCTCTTCTCTTCTCTTCTCTTCTCTTCTCTTCTCTTCTCTTCTCTTCTCTTCTCTTCTCTTCTCTTCTCTTCTCTTCTCTTCTCTTCTCTTCTCTTCTCTTCTCTTCTCTTCTCTTCTCTTCTCCTCTCCTCTCCTCTCCTCTCCTCTCCTCTCCTCTCCTCTCCTCTCCTCTCCTCTCCTCTCCTCTCCTCTCCTCTCCTCTCCTCTCCTCTCCTCTCCTCTCCTCTCCTCTCCTCTCCTCTCCTCTCCTCTCCTCTCCTCTCCTCTCCTCTCCTCTCCTCTCCTCTCCTCTCCTCTCCTCTCCTCTCCTCTCCTCTCCTCTCCTCTCCTCTCCTCTCCTCTCCTCTCCTCTCCTCTCCTCTCCTCTCCTCTCCTCTCTTTTCCTTTCTTTTCCTTTCTTTTCCTTTCTTTTTTTTTTACTTGAGAGCATTTTCTTTTAACATGTAGGATTTACACCTGCATTGATTTGATCTTGTACCTGGGTCTTTTAATGTCTGGTCCACATTTGATATAAGACCATGCAAGAAATTAAAGTGGTAGTGAGCTTCTTGTATCCTCATGCTACTCATATGTCAGTAGCAATGCAAAAGCAAAATTTTGACTAACATAAATCAGCAGAAAGCATTCAGTTGACTTGGGTAAGACTTACATTAGCCTGAGTTAAGCTGCAGCATCTACAAAGTGTGGGCCAGGAATATGAGATAAGAGAACAAAAGGGTTTCAGACACATTACAGGAATTGTAATCCTTTTGTGTTACTTGGACTTTCTGTACCTTTCCTTTGGCTAAAACTGCCCTGTTTTGCTTTAATGCCCCTTTATATTTGAATTAAAATGTTGGTTGCAAAGACTTTGGGTATATTTACAGTGGAGACTGCACTGCAGACTGCACTGCAGCTTACAAACGCGAAGTCTACTTTGAAGTTGCCTGGCTTAGAGGCTGTGAGCAGCGTGTGCTCCGTGACCCACAGCTCACTGCAGGCTCCTTTCCACTGGGTTGACCCCAAACTCTGTTGTGGAGGCTGTGGCCAGTTCTGTGCTCATCCCTGGGCTCCCCATGCAGCAGCCTGCAGTGTGGGCATCCTCTTCGTGAAAGTTCCGAAGCTGCTGATAATTTAAATCTGGCAATACCTACAGCTCTTTGCTCACTTCCAGGAGAATTGCAGGGAAAAAAAACAGTATGGCTTGCCTTTTTTTTTTTTTTTTTTTTTTTTTTTTTTTTTTTGTACGTGAAAGGGTTTCCTTCAAAGTGAAGTTTTTTCGTGTCAGTATGGTCACAGCATAGAAAAGTTTATGTTGACTTGGATAGGATGGGGAACAGATTTAAGGTTAAAAAGGATGGAGGCTGTTGCTGAGGAGATGGGTGTGGAAGTTGAAGAGCAAAAGCAAGTGCAAAATTCCTGTCTTCTCCACCTACCCTGTGAGTACCTCTCTGCTCAGCCCTTTTGTGGGTCAGCCTGAAGGCACAAGTAGCATTGACAACAGAAATCCAGGCTATTGTCCCTTCTCTGACAGAAGATTTTATTGCAGGGAACGTTCTCCCTGTGTGAAGGGAATGTCCCCTCAGTGGTAGAACAGATATTGAAGAGCTTAGAATACATGTGGTGCTTGGTGAGATTTGCTAAGATGAGCTATTAGTCCTGTAAAATAGTTCTCTGATGTCAGCAAGGGTTGTGTTCAGGGTTTAGGATATGCTTACAGTGTATCTCACTTTTATTTCAGTTTAGGTTTAGAACTGACATGAGGCTTGGGAGAAGGATGCTGGTGTTACTGAGCCATTGTTTTCCCATGAGACTAGGGAGAAGGATGCTGGTATTACTGAGCCATTGTTTTCCCATGAGACTAGGGAGAAGGATGCTGGTGTTACTGAGCCATTGTTTTCCCATGAGACTAGGGAGAAGGATGCTGGTGTTACTGAGCCATTGTTTTCCCATGAGACTAGGGAGAAGGATGCTGGTGTTACTGAGCCGTTGTTCTCCCATGAGGTTTGGGAGAAGGATGCTGGTGTTACTGAGCCATTGCTCTGCACTTTGCTGCACATGTTGGCCACAGCTGCAGGCTGGGGGTGTGAGGAGCCTGCCAGGACTGCAGTAGCAGAGCTTGGGGCTCTGGAGCAGCAGTTCCCACAGCAGGTGGGAACGAGGACTCCTGGAAGTTGCCACTTCTCAAGAGCATCAGTCCCTCAGAGGTGGGGAATTCTTATACAAAGCTGGCTTTGGGCACAGGACTTGGAGCAGAGGGAGCTCTCCAGCTTATTGCTGCTTTTCCATCTCTGGAGAAGACTTCATTCTGTAGGCATCTCTTAGCATCTGGCAGTCAGGCTTGGAAACACTGTTTCCATTTGGCCTCTGAAACAGGGGAGCAGTTATTTAGTACTGAAGGCAAAGCTTTTTAGTTCCTGCATTTGAACTGCTCATCCTTTCAATGAACAGAGGCTTGTATGGGTACCTTGGCAGTGGCAGCTGGCCCCAAGCACTGACACACTGTGGGTTTGGCACCCATGAACCCATCCAACAAACCTTTCACTGCTGATCAGCTGCTGCTTTGAGCTGCCTTTTCTAATCCAGAAATTGGGTCAGGCTAATCAACATGCTACTGACTGTAGATCAGGACCTAGAAGAATTGAGAAGGCAACCAGAGGAATCACAAAGTGCAGTTTTGCTTCAAAGTTCACCTGGGTAATTAAGATTCTTTCAGTGCCTCTAGATGATAATTTCATGTAATGATCTTTGTTACATAAGCAATTAGTTAATGAATATCTTGTTTGTTTCTAATAGAGGAATTCCAGACATCACCAAAACATTGGAAGAGAATTCAAACTTGTATTTCTTACTCTAAGCAATGTGGTTTTATATGAATAATTCTACATATTCTCTCCTCATTTTTGTTCACATAGACCATTCCACTCAGAAACAAGGTAGAACTGGGGCAACTTGGCACTACTGTAAGAGAGAAGAAATACTAATGATCCAGATGGATCACATCCTGAAGACAGTAATGTAATGTGCATGGGACCATTATCTTAACACAGGGAAAAACATCAATGTGTATATGAGCCAGGCAGCAAAGGGCAATAGTAGAAATAGTTTCACTGTTTGGTCTGTTGCTTTGGAGAGTTAATCCCCATTGGAGGGGATCTCTGTCAATACGTACACTCGTTGCTCAGTTCAGATGCTCCAATGAGCATCCTGCTAATGGGAGTTGTTTGGGTTGGATGGGTTGGAGGTTCAGTCAGTGTCCTGCAGTTGCCTTTGAGAGGTTTAGCAGTCCAAACTTCTGAGGTCCAGAGGGCAAAAGCACACTAGATGCTTGTGGTTTTTGTTCTCCACTTCAATTCTCCACTTGTGTAAGTAGCTCATTCACAAAGATGTTCTGAGGTTTAAAGTTTAAGTGCTCTGAGGTCAGAGTCAAGTGAAGAAAACAAGAGAAAGGAGGAGAAGTGTTGCTGCCCCTCTGGATGGTACCAGCTGTCCAGGGGCAGGAAGCATGACTTGCTGGGAGAGTTTCTGGGTTTCTGTTTTTACATCCTTCTCCTTAGCCATGTGAGCTTGATCCGTGGGAAGAGTCTGTTGCACAGTCATAAGACTTCACAGACGGGCTATAAGGAGGAAACCAAACAACAGCATGACTGCCAAAAATACCCTGATGGCTAGAAAGGCCTGCTCTGTAACTTCTCTTGGTATTTCTGTAGTTGGTAGTTCTTTCTAATTGCAAATAAGGTTGAGTCTGTGAAATCTGCACGATCCAAGAGTTCTGCTGGAGAAATAGACATGCATGTCTTTTGATCTCTGGAAGTAATGGAGAGCAGCTTACCAAAAGCTGTAGTGCTGTTTCCAGGACACCAGCCCTGCTCTTGGCTTCAGGATCAGCACAGAGAGACTCGGACAGCAAAGCTGGGGCTTGTGCAGCCAGTGCTGCTGCACACCGAGGTGCTCCCAGTTCCAGTCACAGGTTGGGCTTTGCCTCTGTCCTTCTAACACCCTTGTGTGAAGGCAGCTGGACTCTTTTGGGAAGCTCCCAAAGAAGTGATAGAATGATAAGACTTCTGAAGGTCATAATGGGCTCTTTAGGCTGATCTTCATTTATTTGTACTTGCTTTTCCCTTACCTCTGAAAAAGAGGGTGCTGCTGTTTCACCAGAGGTCGGTGGCAGCTGCAGGTGTTTACACACCTCTGAATATGGCAGTCCTTCTGCTTTTTCTTCACCCTTTTAATGCTAGCAGGGAACAGCAAAGCAAGTCAAAGGGCTTTGTATTCTCTCTGATTCTCCTTTCTGTTGGAAGTCACATGAAGATATTTCCCCGACATTAGGATAGGTAGACAATAAGTAATTTGTCAAAAGAAAATAAATAACAACTAGAATGCATTGGTAGAAGGTGCAGAATTAATCCAAGGCAGGTAATAAGGTAAGATGGACCTTGTAATTCTACTAACAAATGGCCCAGCCTGTGTGAGGAGCACTGAAGAGATGGTGATTTTCTTAAGCAGATTTGAAGAATTAATCAGCAGCTACAGATTGACGTTCTTGTAATATGGATACAAGTGTCATACTGATTTTTCATAAAATAATTACTTAAATAATTAAAATTTTCGAATAAAATTAAAATTCTCAGAATAACCTAGAGAGATAAAGTATCCAAATTCTTTCTCTTCTTCTCAAAAAAAAAATTTATCAAGGACACATTATTTTCAGATCTGTAGTGATCCAGTCTCATTTTCCTCTGAAGGTGCTGTAGATGTGCACTCTTTTGTCTCAAATTTTACTGATGCTGTTTGCTGCTGCTTAGCATGACTAAGATTTGATACTGAGCAGCATTGCAGGTTCTGAGGCAGAGGTCTGCACCAACCTTTTATGTATTTTAGTAATTTTTTTGTAATTGATAGTAATTTTTTTTTTGCTCATAAACTAATGTACATGCTTTGTGGTTGGAGAAGTCTTCCTTTAATATTTTCTAGGGGTGATTCTACCAGAGGCCTTAAATAATCTACTCAGTTTTGATCAAGTGCTAAACAGCCTGTTTGCTTTGGAAGATGCTGCCTAATCATGTGCTAGAGTGCAAAAAACCGTGACAGTGTGGTCTTGAGCAGAGAATTCTTCATTGGCAAAAAGATGCTGAGGAAATTGAACCACAGTTTGTCAAATGCTTGGCTAACACACAGGCTGCCAAGGGCCAGAAACTGGCCAAGCAAAGCCTCCAGTCAGTGGCCACTTTGCCGGAAGACTGTGTGTTTTCCATGGACATATTTATAGTGGCACCAGCATTGTGTGCATGAGCTTTTCCTGAAGATTTCCCCCATTAATATGATTTTCAATAAGCACCTTCTCCTCCTAAAGGCCAACAGAATTAAAATTTCTGCCATGGAAGACTTCTCCCCTTTCTTTTCCTTATTGGCAATGCCTCCAAAAAGCACATGCAGCCATTGAGTTTTGGCTCCAGCCTGTGTTTTCCATCTAGGTTGATTTCTGCTTTGTCTATATCCATTCCTGGAAGCACACACCACCTTCTCCCAACATCAGTGTCCTTGTGATGCCTTTAACTGTCCCCACATGGAATTCCTGTTGGTGCTGAATCATGGAGAAGCCTTTGGTAGTAGCAGCTGTGATGGAGCAAATAGCCCTGCTGTCCTTGCAGGGTGGGAAAACAGCTGGATGGGTCAATGTAGAGCTGGATGCTGCAGGAGCATCTCCATGGCACCTTCACTTCTGTACACCTGGAATTGCTGGAAAACCTCAAAGTGATGTTATTGGTAAAATGTTCCAAGTGCTCTCATTGGCAGATGGAAAACTAAGGAATGAGGAAGTAAGTTCTCTGATCAGAGATGGAAACTGGATTTGGCATGCAGAGCTGATGTAATTAGTAATTGTTTTTATTAATCGTGTTCTATAGATGTTCAGTCTCAAATATTGTTGAGTTCTAGGCATTTTCCAGAGACCAAGGAGCCTTGATGAGTTAGTAGCTGATTTTGGTTGGTTTTTGGTGGGGGTTTTTGTGGTTTGTTTTTGTTCGAGTGTGTGTGTTTGTTGTTTTGTTTTTATTTATCCCAAACTTGCTGCTCTTCAGAATCTGCATTAGATTCTGGCAGACAGAAAGACTGTCTTACAGCATGGCTTCATATTTATCAGGAGCATGGAAGAGCCTCCTGTTGATATAATAGTCCCTGAGCTGAGAAACCCAATGAACCTGTTAAGTTCTGAGCAGTAGCAACAGGCAGCTGCACAGGGGAATTTTTGCAGCTCAGTTTGTCACTTGCAGAAGAATCTCTCTGCTTCATCTGTTGCAGTGAGGGATATGTTTGCCATTAAAAGGTGGAGGCATCCAGAGAGCTGAATCATGCAGCAGGACTTCTGCTGCACAGCCAGAGAGAAGCCACTTTGCTTAAATCTCACTTGTCCTTTTATTCATGTAGGTCAGATGTGTTGGTGTGAAGCAAATGAACAAATAATGGTAAAAAATCTGCTAATCCTCTCAATAAAAGAAATTCCATCTATGGAGGAGATAAAAGATGATTATTTTATTTGCTGTACAAATTTTACTCAAACATTACTATCCTCAAGTTTCATCATCCTCTGCTGCGTATCCTCATGCCCGGTGACAAAGTTCATTCAGTTTTGGCTATTTGTCCATATTTCTTAGAGAAAACCAATAACTAAACCACTAAGAATAAAAACTTTTGAATTGTCTGAATAATTACACCTATACTGGGAAATTTGTTTTAACCACAAAACAAACGTTGGTTGGTTGTAGTGGAGGTGAGCTGGTGTTTATTTTGTTCTGTTTTGAGGATTTTTGTTTTATTTCCTACTTCTAATACAAAAACAAAACCAAAAGCAACCCACCAGCAGGAATGACCTTTCTCCCTTAGAGAAGAACATTTTTTTAAGAGAAGCAAATATCTCTAAGGGGCAGATCATAGGTGCAACTGTTCTGAGCTGAGGGAGAAGGAAATCAGTTGGTTATTCAAAATATGGCTGAAATGAGGAAGGGAAGCATGGGGACTGGGAGGAGGGATGCCACTGTGATGAACTGCCTCTGTTGGAAAAGACCAAGAGCGGGGAAAACTCCTGTGGAGACTGGGGCAGGTTGTGGTAGGTGGTGGCAGGACTGGTGTCTGAGGGGGTGACAGCAGCAGGGGAGTTGGGATGGAAGGAGAGCTCATGAAAACAAGAGTAATAATGGAAGACCAAGGTGAGAAGAGATGACTTTGACTTCTTGTGCTGTAATGGAATGGTTTAAGGGCAGAAGATGATACAAGATGCTGAAAAAACCCATGGATAGTCTAAAAAAAGGAGGATTTTGTGACAAAGCTTTCAACAAGCAGGTGTTAAGCATCATTGAAACCTTAGTTAAATTAATCTTGACAGCTTTCTGCTTTACTGAAAGCATCTTCCACAGGCTTCCATCCCACCTCCAAGTAACAAAATCCCTTTGTGAATGGGTACTCTGGGCTGCTGCTACTCTCCTTTCAGCTCCCTCCTCAAAATTTTTGCTGTTAAATGTCTCACAAGGAATTAAACGATGGAACATGACTAGACTAAGCTGCATATGCATGCATGGAACAGAAAATATTTTGGAAATCTGACCAAAAAAATTAAATATATTCTCTTTTTATACATTTTATTCCCATCTCCTCTGTCTTTCTGCTTCATCTTCCTGGAATGCAAGAAGGAATTTTGTGTTTTCCCTTGTTGCTTTTGTTTAGTGTGGTAGATGATACTAGAAACAAATAACAGTAATTTTTAAACTGTTGGAAATATCCAAAGAGTAGGTGATGCAGTAAGACATATTATGAGACTGTTCTGGGTGCAATTTTTTCAGCAAAGGGAGGGAGGTAATTTTATTTGATTTTCAATTTTGATTTTAGCAATTGAAGAAATTAATAATGGTAAGTACTGTTGGTGAAAATTATTTTGAAGTTAGCTTTTGAAATAAAGTCTGAAGTCAGAGGAAAATAATTTTTCTGAAAAGTCATTTTCAGTGACTTTATGGAGCTGGTAAATAGTATCTCCTAAGAAGATTATCCAAGAGACCAAGAAGAACATGAGAATTAGCAGCTAAGGAGGCACTTTTGAATGCATAATGGAGATTATCTATCCTGATGTGAAGGACAGATGGGATGTACAATGAGAGACTGTTAGGGCTAGATCAGATACTCCTTTTGTTTTAGAGCAGTTTAAGGATTTATATATAACATGAAAATCAAGTGTGCAAAATCACAAAATAAGTTTCCATTATCAGAGGTTTTAAATAAGAACAGGGGAAGTCTTGTGATGTATAAAATTAAGAGGAAAACAATGTGTAAATCCATTAATAGCAAGATACATAATGTGGGGAGGGTTATGGTGTGACTAATTTCATTTAAGTTATATAATAACACAGATAATTACCTAAATTAATAGAAAAAACAACCCTAGTAGTGGCCAGAGCAGAGAAAAAACTGCTAAAAATGCAGGGGTAAGACAGATATTTAAGTGTACAGGAGCTGCTAAAATCTATCTAAGTATGCTTTAGGATGCAGCTGAAATAATTTTTAACTATTTGAAATTATCTTTAAGAATTCATAGGTTACAAAGAGACTGCTGAGGATGGGAGATAAGAAAAATAGCATTTGAGTTTTAAAGAGGGAGAGGAGACAGACCTGGACAATTACAGATATTTTTATCTGACTTGAATTTTGGAAATAAGTTGGGAAGTACTTTGGTAGTAATTAGGCCTGGGCTATGCAGACCAAGTCATGTCAAATCAATGTGCCTTCCTTATTTGACAGGGCAATGGGATAAATGGGATAAAGGAGATGAGGAGTGTAGATATTTTGACTAAAGCTTTCACACTGTTCAGGTGTTTCTATAAGTAATCTACACTCCAAATTCAATTTCCATAAGGTGGGTCCGTAGTTGTTTACAGAATGTCTAAACCAGAACCAGTTCATTCTCAAATGGTGAAGCCATTTAAGTAGATGAGTTCACATGTTCCTTCCTGAAAGCAGGTTGAGAATAATGGCAGTAGTCAAAAGGGAAAAAACCTCAAAGGAAAGTGTGAATGACACCGTCCTGGTAGGGCAGTGTCAAAATTCTCAACAGCTCTTGGTTAAACAACAGGATGAAGTTTAGTGCAAAAAGAAATAAATCAAAGTCACAGCTGTATGAAGACATTCACATGACTAAACTGTTGTGTGATGCAAATCTCTTGAGTTCTAATGAATTGCAGTGGATAATTAGCAGCAGTATCATACTTCTGTAAGCAAAACAAGTGTGGATTCACTGAATGGTTTGGGTTGGAAGGGACCTTTGAATGTCATCTGGTTCCAGCCCCTGCCATGTACAGGGACATCTTCCACCAGACCAGCTTGCTCCAAGCCCCATCCGACCTGGCCTTGAACACTTCCAGGGAAGAATTTCTATCTTAGGTCCAATCTAAACTTGTCCTCTTTAGTTTAAACTCATTTCCTCTTGTCTGTCACTACAGGCCCTTGTAAAAGTCTCTCTCTATCTTTCTTATATATCCTCTTTAAGTGCCCCAAGGCTATCATAAAGCTCAGAACTCCTAAAGCCTTCTCTTCTCCAGGCTGAACAACCCCAAATCTCTCTACCTTTCATTACAGGTGAGCTGCTCCAGCCCAAGTTTGCTGTTGCAGCTGTGCTGTTTGTCTCTGGTGAAGCTGGTTAGACTTTTCAGATGCACATTTTCTTGTCTAGAAAGGAAATTTCATGTTGCTACCTTGTTTACAGAGCCTAAGAAGAAAACCACTGATGTGTGAAAAGTAGTACCTTTATCTTTAGAAACAGCTGATTCCATGAGAGGAACTGCAGGGCTTTGTGACCAGCCAGCTTTCTGCAGGCGGCTGCCAGTCCTTGAACCAGAATCTGAGAGTTGTTGAGCTAAAAAAAATTCCTATTAATCAAGACAGCTGGGAACAAAGCCAAATGCTGGGCCATTGCAGAAATGAGTATGCTCCTTATGTTAGACAGAAGTAAATTATTGACATACTTAAAATTTTAGAGGCTTGGGAGCTGATGCCTTTTTGCCTGATTTTTTTTAAAGTAAGTGAATAAAGAAGAAAGATATTTAGCTAGCTATCTGCTTCATGCTTTTGTAGAAATTTATTAGACTGACACTGTTGAAAAACTGTAGTGATGTAAACAAGCTGCCCGCAATCCTAATTCCCAAAGTGGTGACATTTTTTGGGCTAGATAAAGGAGCTTGGCATACAGTAGCAGTCACAAAACAAGAGTTTACTCAATGCATGCTGCATCCTAGAAAACAGTACAGAATATTTTTTCATGGCATTGGCTCAGTGTAAAATTCCTGCTTAAACTTTAACTATTATACAGTTTTATAGTTTATGTATTGTATAGAGAAATAGAAGCAGAGTAAAGGACAGAAACAATTCTATAAAGAAAAGGTCTTGGATAAGGGGAATTTACTTTGGGAATAAGTAGTTGGTATGGGTGTGGTAAAATGATGGTATAATGGAAATGTACATTTGTGTGTAAAATGAGGTGTGGATGATAATGCTGCAGATTGGTACCTATTTAATTACTCTATTTTAGAATAATAAAATTACAGAATCACAGACTGGTTTGGGTTGCAAGAGACCTTAAAGATTATCCAGTCCCACCTCCTGCCATGTGCAGGGACACCTTCCATAGACCAGGTTGCTCCAAGCCCTATCCCAGCTGGCCTTGAATGCTCCCAGGGATGGGGCAGCCACAGCTTCTCTGGGCAACCTGTGCCAGGACCTCACCACCCTCACAGGGAAGAATTTCTTCTGATACCTGATCTAAACTTGACCTCTTTCAGTTGAGACTACTTTCTTATATGAAGGTACCCTCATTGGTTTATTCCCCTGTAATGTTTTCCATTAAATTTGAAGCTTATATGTAGCAAATCCAGTTCTATTGTGTTTCTGGTTTGAGTATCCTTTGGAGAAAGTTTGGACTATGCTGAGCATGACTGTATTCAGTTTTAGTTGATAATTTGCCCTTCTTAATTAAATACTAATTTTGTATACTAATTGTGTATTTAGTCATACTGATTAAATACACAATTTTCAATTTCAGTTCAAAAGTGTAAATTCTGTTCTTGGGACTATAACTGATGCTGCTTCTGAATTTCAGTAATGTGCAGCTGGATGCAGGCACAGTCTGTGCATCAGGCTGAGGGGACTGGGACACCCTCTGAACTCTGAAGATGTAACCTCCACAGTAAACAGGTGGCTTCCCTTTATTTTGAATTGCTGCTTCCACCAGATTTGGCATCCCGCTTCTTCTCCTGTCATTTAGAATCTATTTGCACCACAAAATCTCCTGAACCTCAAAGCCAGACTCCTTGAGTCTGCACTGTGTCATGGGAGGCTAAGTTTGGATTCCCCAGAGGGTGACTGGGCACTGAGTGGGCTCCCCAGGAAATGGTCACAGCCCCAAGGCTGCCAGAGCTCAAGGAGTGTTTGGAAGATGCTCTCAGGAACAGGGTGGGATTGTTGGGGTGTCCTGTGCAGGGGCAGGAGTTGGACTTTGATCATCCTTGTAGGTCACTTCCAGCTCTGGACATTCTCTAGTTCTACACATCTGTCTCCAATGTTCCAGACTGGCACAAGGGCATTTGCAAGGCAAATGCAACACAGAGCCAGTGTGAAACTGCCACAGGGCAAGAAACTATTGGATACTGATTATTTTTGTGTCCTACTTATTTCTAAAAAACTTGTTCATAAAAAGAAGAAAATCTCCATTTGTTACCACTCTGCTTGCCAGTCATAGGTCTCGTTCCTTCTCACCAATTGCTCTGGATCTGTGCACAGCAGGTTCAGTTTCATAATCCCAGTCCAGTATCTTTTTAATATCATGCTGTTACTGATATATTTTTCACATCAGGAAATGAAAATTATTTTGATGAAGAGCAGTGCTAGTTTTAGCTCTAATATAGGATTAGTCTACTTTCCAATTCTTGTTTCTAAACAGAATTCATGCCAACTGGAAATTTTCCACTTGGTTGAAAAATGACATGGGAGCAGTTTGGTCAGGAACATTTGCTTTTTCACCCTGGGGTTCCTTCCATCTGCCTAATAAAACAATTATATCACTGTAAGACTGAAATTCCCTGTGTCCTGTCTGGAAGTGGATGGTACTAGTGGCTGTTGAGTCAGATGGAAACCTCTGCTTCTTTTTCTGTCCTTCTGTACCCAGTACATAACCTGTATCTGTCATCTCAGCCTTTTTGGGTGCTGGAATCTGCTTACTAAGTCCACACAAATCCTCTTTCCTGGACTGCACAAGCCCAGTTTTCTGATGTGTGCTAAATTCTTGATGTCATGAGGTACTAAAACACTATAAAGTTCTAGAGGCTAACTAAGCATTGTGGTGTATGCTGGAAATTAAAACATGCTGTTGAAATCTTTTTTAATAGGCAGGTAAACCATTGTGTGGTGTTCCTTTGGTATTTCAGCATCTGTGCACCTTGAGATTGTGGCATCCTTTAAAGACTGGGACCTCTGATGGGGAAGAAAACTGCCTCTTCAAAATATTTCAAGCACTTTTATTTTCCAGTTTATTCAAACTGGAAAGCATCTTCCATTTTTTTGTAGGTCGGTGCTGAACTGGGGGTTCCAGTGACAATATAGAAGCAGCATGGAGGGAAGAGTGTATCATGTCTGTTTATGCAGATGCTTTCCATCCGTTTTCTGCCATGATCTGCAAAATCAAATTCACAGTTAAACTTTTCAAACTGATAACAGCGTTAAGAGGAATTATACCCAGCAGATTATAGCTCATTTGAGCCTCCTCTGAGGGCACCAAATCAGTATATGTGGGAGAATGAGAAACTCACGGTTTTTTATAACTCTTTCAATGCAATGTATGAACATTAACATTTTAGTCTGTGGAAGTTCTGCTGTTTCAAGTGAGGAGGAACAGACTGTAACCTGTAATTATTCCTTTTTTTCAGCTGAAGATATCTATATCTATATCTATATATCTATCTATAGATACAGATCTATATATCTATATTTACTTATATATTTACACTGCTATTTTTACATTTTAGCATAATTCCTGTTGTGGGGAAAGTCTATATCCTATGTAATAATTAAAAAGTAAAAAAGAAAAAAATCTGTTCAAATAAATGCATCAAATGCAGTTGTTCTCTTATAAACAATTAGTGAAGGAAGGATTACAAGAAGCAAATTAAGTTAAAAATAAAATCTGCATAAAGAATTGATGATGAACATGGATTTTCACTGACAAGCTAGAGAAGGAGATGTGCTCTATTCCTCTGAGCATGTGGCCTCTTCTGGACCTGCTCCATCAGGTCCACGTCCTTTTTGCACTGGGGTCCCCAGTGCTGGATGCAGTAGAGGGGCAGAATCCCCCCCTTCACCTCCTGCACTCATTGGTTTTGGTCCAGCCAAAGACATACATGATATATATCAATGTGATGTCAATATCCCCTAGTTTGTCACATTTGAAGGACATTTCCTTCTCTTCCAGCCCAGTGATTTTTTTTTCTTTAGTTTTCTTTTTACTGCTTCCTTACATGTTTATCTCTGATACTTTTGTTTATACCATTAATTCTGAAACACCATTTACTTGTAGTTTATGTAGGTTTGCTAAAGACTCCTCTCAGCCACTTGACTGGAGGCAAAGTATTCCTGTCCTTGGTTTATCTTCATTGTACAAAGAACCTCCAGCCTCAGAGGCTGCGGCTCCTAGGAGCTGCTCAGATGTACAGACAACAGACCTGCTCGAGTAATTGGCAAATGAAGTGTAAGACAGGGAATGACAGATGGCTGGGACAGACTGGGAAGAGCAAGGAACAGTCAAACAGCACAAGCAGAGCGTTAGACAGTGGTCACAGTGCTGCTGGTTGTGACTGGGGGGTCACTGACTGTGGGCTGCAGAGGAAATAGAGGATGATGATGAGAGGATGTGCATTGATGCATCAGTAGTTTCCCTTGTACCTTTTTTCATCAGTTAAGTAACATTGATGGAGTTGCATGATATTAGATTCTATTCTGCTCTCCTATTTGGTTGGTTTTTTTGCTTCATAGCCACTTTTAAAATTGTCAGTGTCCTTTCCAAATCCAGACAAGTTGAAACTGTATTTTTAGTCCTATTCATGCACTTTGCAGTGTTAGAGGAGAGGAGAGGGAGAAAGCATTCCCCATGATTGATGAGAACAGCTGAAATGCTATAAATGTTGATCACTGTAGGCAAAACAGTAAATCAGGAACAGGCAAAGCAAGCATTTTATTTGTTTAAACTGTCCCATGGCTTGTTCTTGTTTATTTTTCTAGTTTAACTGGGTTGACAGTGTCAGGGAATAAGTAGTATGCATTTTATGGTTGTTTTACAACGTTGCATCTCCAAGGGTATAAATAAGACACAATTTCTCAGCTCTTGGTGTTGCCTTCATTGTAGTTCATCCTTGCATTTAGCATTTTGCACACTGACGTCCTGATTCTGCATCACAGCAACAGAGGTGTCCCCTGACACTTCCACAGCCCCAGTAAAAGATTTTTAAGAGGCTGAGGTTTCTGTACTCCGATGGGGGATTGTGTAGAAGTGATTCAGAATGAGTCATGGAAACTCTGGTTCTACTCCTGTGGTTTTCCGTGAGCCTGTGGTTTCCCACTGTGACTATGGGTCTGTCCTGGCCTCAGTGTCACCACATGAACAGGACAGTGGGGTGGCCTCAGAAGGCTTGAAGAGATGAAATTGCTGTTGCCAAAGATCAGTGAAAAACAGTGTCATGATAAGATGGATACTTACGTAGCTTTTCCTACAGTATCAAAGTTTATACAGTTATTAGGAAGAAATTCTTTGATGAGAAGGTGTTGAGGCCCTGGCACAGGTTGCCCAGAGAAGCTGTGGCTGCCCCATCCCTGGAAGTGTCCAAACCAGGTGGGACAGAGCTTGGAGGAACCTGGGACAGAGGAAGGTGTCCCTGCCCACAGCAGGGGTTTGGAACTAGGTGAGCTTTAAGATCCCTTCCAACCCAAACCATTCTATAGTTCTATAAATAGGAATAATTTTCACACAGCTTCTCATAATAACTAACATCAGTCCTAGTTCTGTGCAAAGGTTGGATCACCAGTCCCTTATTTATTATTATCTCTGGCACTTCAGTTTGTTTGTGGAGTTGTTTTTTTTCCTTCTCCTGGAGTGCCAGCTAACTATTTTTATGAGAGATATGGGCTTGTGCCTACATTACCATTTTGAGTCTGAGCTAGGCATTCTCATGAGGCAGCTTTCCTGTTGCTCTTCATTAACTGTGCTTTTTATTCACATCACAGAGCAGTTCATGAACTGGATGCCTTTCAGATGAAATTCATATAGAAGATGCACTCTAGTAGTGTGCCTGATATGCTCCAACTGCTAATGGGCATTCAGTCCATGGCACCTGATCAGAAAGTCCTCAGCACCAACTGTTTTGCTGCAGAGATCTGCTTTTGGAACATTCCTTATTAACATAAATGTAGCAGCTTTTGGTAAAAACTAATTAAAGTTGTTTTTCTTCCTTATTTTGTGTGCTAAATTAAGATAATAAGAACTTTAGAAACATACACAGTAATTTGTTCCTTTTGTTACCAATTAATTGTTGGGCTTAACAACAGGAACAAGACAAAAGCAATAGCTGATATTTTACTATGAACATTCTTAAATCCAATGCAGATGAGCCCCTTGAAGCTCACTACATACATTATCTATTCAGTTATTTGAAATCTTAAAGCAAACAAAAATAGGCTGTTTTTTCAGCCTGCGTATTTTCTTCCTGTCTTTTTTCTTAGCATTATTTTTACCATTCTCAAGCCAAAATATAAGGCTGCTGTTTGGAAAACAAATACATTAAATCTTCCACGAATCTGTTCAGGTTTTGATTTTGTTTTTTCCACTGCCAAATACAATGCAAAAGAGGAAAAAAAAAAGACAACTATTATGTGATGTTGCACAATAATGGTAGCCAGGACTGGAATCAAATACAGGTTTTCAGGGAACAAAGAATTATGTCTCTACAGAACGCTTCCCAACACTGGAGTTGAAACTAATGGATCTGGTCATAGAATGTGCACTTTGCCAGCTGGTTTGATAGAGCACTTCCAGCATTTCAGGGAGCTCATACAGCATCTGGAACTGGAGTACTTCAAATATGGTGTGCTCAGAAAAGCTGTGGCTGATGATACAGTAAAATAACAGTGCTCCTATAAAGAAGAAATGTAAAGTGTGGATTTTTCTTTTAGCTCAATCGTTGGGTGTGAAATTGAATTGAGAACTCTCCAAACTATATTAAATCAGCCCCTTGGCATTGCCACAGGAACAATTTATTTCATCTTGAAGGAGCCTTTGGTTTCCAGATCAGTGGAGCTAAGCAGGAGGAATGTGCGTCACATTGAGGTAAACAGGGATATGAGTTGGTTAAAAACAGAAAAGGCAACGCAGCAAAATTCTGTGCCCCTGACATTTGTCAGCTTCTTCCGAAATGTGAATGCATTTCCATTAAGCTTTGGGGCAGATATTATCTCTGTACCTTTTGTTGTGCTGATGAGCTGGAACAAGAAAGGTACATTTATTTGGTTCAGCTGATATTTCAAGAGGGACATCTGTGTTGTTCTGTTCACTGAGATGTTTGCAGTGCTGTTATGCTGTGGAGGGTATGTAATGCAGGAGGGCTGGTGAGGGATGGATGCCTCTTCCTGCCTTAGTCCCAGCGTGAGGTGGGACCAGCAAACTTCTTCCAGCTCCTGACCTACTTTTGCCATCAGGGCTCTTTGAGTGATGAGGAGTTACAAATGTCTTTACAACGTTGTGTAACATCTGTTACACTTTTCTCAAAGTCCTTCTCTGGAACAAGACACTGGATCTGTAAGCAGTAAGCATTACATCAAATATTGCTGCTGTCAGAATGATTTTGGCACAATGTGGAGGGCAGAACTCTCAATATATCCTTCAGGGTGTAATAGTTCCATGCAGATGCCACTGAAGAGCCCCGGTGTGTAAGGATAACACATCAGGATGTGTGAGCCATGCACCAGGGCTGTGTTTTGTGGCCAGTGTGCTTCTGTTTAGGGTTGGTTCAAGAGCATTGAGGCCATCGAGCATCACTTCTGAAATACAAACTGTGCATTCTTTACATACTAAAGCTTAAAGGTATTAGGCTTTTCTTTGTAAGGATTGCAGTAGTGCAGGCAAATTTTACTGGAGAGAGCAAGATTTAATGCATTGTTTAACACCCCCCATCTTGAAGCCCAGCCTTAATTTTTTTTTTTGGTTTTACTATTTATCTCTGGTTCACAATTTACCTGACCTACACCTTTTGAAAACAGGAGAAAGCCAACCGTAGAACAACAAACAGAATGGACTGGTGTAGCGAACTGGGTTGGTTTGTTCATGTATTGAGAGAATTGTTCAATTTTGGAAGATGCTAATTACTGCCATGTTTGATGTAGATAAACCCAAGCTCTTTCCAGCCTTATCTCAATGCTCTAATCTAACTTCACGAAGAAATGAGCAGGGCTTTGCACTAAATTCCAAGGTGAGGAACACACCTTTAGGCAATACAGAGTACTTTGTGATTCTGATTACCTGACCAAATAGCCACTGTTCCCTGGTTTTCCCCTTTTCAAAATGTCTCACAAGTGGAAATGTCCTTTTAAAATGTACCCTGGTGAATGACAGGTGGAAAGACACATTTTTCCATTGCTGTTGCCAGCTGTGGGATTGCGTGAGAGATTCCCTTTGGTAACAGAGGAAACTTTCTCCAGACCAACATTCAGACAGTAATATTCAGTAAGAGTATTTTATTCAATAATACCCTCCTCCTCCACTTGTAAGGAGGTAGTAGGGAGATCTCACACTCACAGCTACCTACCCACACTCTCAGCTACAGCTACAACCTGGAGACCTTTGCCTTAAGGGGATCTCTAAATGGTAAATTTGTATTTTATTCTCCTGCCATTACTTAAAGGCAGCAGGACAAGCCCATAGGGATTCTCTATTTATCATCAGTGGTTTTTCCTCTATTTACAGCACTCCTGGAATTTTAACTGAGAATCAATAGTGGTTTTTCATATGCACTACCAGGATTTCCCAATGAGTTACATCTTTTTAGAAGCAGAAAATTTGATCATTGAAGAGGCTGTTGCTTACACTGGCTACTTGTGGGAGTTCTTGCTTTTAAGGAATTTTCACATGTGAGTTGTACCAAGCTGCTTGTTTTGTGTGGCTTACTAAATAATTGTTAAAAGCACTTCAGGTCAACCCAGTTCTTTTAAGTTTTCATTAGACGAATCAGGATCCCTTTTTGTTTACCTCTAGTCTTTCCACTCCTTTTGTCTTTGAGAACCACAGAAATGCATACTGCTCTTCTCTCATCTTTCCTTCTTACCCTTTTCATCAAAGTAATTAGGCTTTTTTTTATTTCTGGGCCAGTGGCATTTTGATATGTTACAGGTCTAGTGCTAAATAACTGCCTCAATTTAAGTCTAAATCTTTTAACAGGCGGTCTTTGTTTAATATCAGCACTGTTGATTATTTTAATTCTGCTAATCTCTTTCCCTTCACATTATTTATTGATTTCCTTACACACAGATGCAGCAGGAAACACCTCATACTTCTGGTTCTGTTTCCCAAGGCAAGATCCCAGAATCCCAGAATGGTTTGACCTGGAAGGGTCCATCTCATTCCAGCCCCAGCCATGGGCAGGGACACCTTCCACTACACCAGGTTGCTCTGGTCCCTGTCCAGCCTGGCTTTGAACACTTCCAGGGATGGATATCATCTACCTTTACCTCCTGTGACAGGTTCACAGCTTCTCTAATCATCCTTGCAGTCTTTTGTTGCTCTTCCATCTTGCCTTCATCTTCCTTAATCATGGATGAGAAGAGCCCCACACAATATCCAGGCAGGGTCATTACAGTACCCTTCACGTGGCATTGACATACCACAGTGCTGAAATCACTTCAGCTCATATTTTCTAGGCTTCTGTTTTAGTATTTTTGTTAAATGTGTGTCAGCTTAGTGACTCCTTTATCCTTCTAGAAGTAACTGGTGTGCCCATCCTTTTTGCTATAAACAGGTAATTAATCTTTTTAGATTGCTTTTGCTACATGACTCTTAAGTGCACGGCTTCTGCAGTTTTACTGGATTTTGTCTTTTTTCTTGTGCGAGCTCTCATGAGAGCTTTGTAGAGTTGCAGCCAGCATGGCTTGTCTGGAAACAGAATACATTCAACTCCGAGATATGAGTTTATGTCTTACAGGGATATTTATATCCAGTACTGAACTAATTTCAGGAAAAACTAATTTCATAATTGTGAATTATATCCCTTTCCCTATTGTGGTTAGTTCCTTGGAGTATCTTTTACATGAATGAACAGGAAAAATTAAAATAGGAAAAATACCTTCTTTATTTGCTTGTAAAACTCTAGGAAAAGCATTAGGCTAAAGTTCTAAATCACAGCCATCTCCTAAATCAAATGTGTAGCAAGGGTGATAATGAGTGTAAACACACTGAATAATGAAATGTAATTTGGGTTCTGAGTTCTAGGGCTCTAATCCAAAGCTAGCTGATGTCTGTGGAAAAGCTTCCATTGATTTGAATTAGGCCTTGGCTTTTGTCCTGAACTAACACAATACCAGTGGAACTATTCATGAAAGAAATGTTTGGAAATAAATCACAGGAACTTGCTGTGTCAGAACCCAATTCACTTGCTAATTATGGCTGTCATGTTTTACAATGCTCATTGTGTCGATACTTTGTCATAGTCCCTCACATGAACTAACCAAATTCAATCTTAAAAAAATAATTTGCTGCCACTGCTGTAATTGGAATGTTTTTTCTGGATCATTACTCTGATGTTTGAAACCTTCTTTAACTTCTAGACTAAACCTGTTTATGCAAACTGTTTCCACTTGTTTTATGCCAACGTAGTCTTCTAGATTTACTCCATACAGTGTGATTTGTGCTTGCTCTGAACAGTACTGGTAAATTACTGATGACTGTCCCATCTACTCTCAGGCTTTGCTTTGTTTTGCTAAATAAGCCAAGCATTTTCATTTCTTATTTAGTAAGTTGTTAATTTATAGAATTATGGAACGGTTAAAGATGGAAAAGAACTTTAAGATCATCGTATTCAACCATTAACCCAGCACTGCTGTGATGACCACTAATCCATGTCCCCAAGTGCCACATCCACCTGCCTTTTGAGCACTCCCAAGGATGGTGATTCCACTAATTGCCTAGGCAGTCTGTTCCAATGCCTGGCTATCCTTTCAGTGAAGAAATTGTTCCTAATGTCCAGCCTAAACCTCCCTGGCTCAGCTTGAGGCCATGTCCTCTTGTCCTGTTGCTTGTTCCCTGGGAGCAGAGCCTGACCCCCACCTGGCTGCCCCTTCCTGTCAGGGACTTGTGGAGAGGGAGACTATTCCCCCTGAGCCTCCTTTTCTCCCTTCCGAGCTCCCCCAGCTCCCTCAGCTTCTCCTCATTAGACTTGTGCTCCAGACCCCTCCCCAGCTCTGTTGTCCTTCTCTGGACTCATTCCAGCACCTCCCTGTAACCTTTAGCTGGATCTGTTCCCATTAATCTGCTTAGGATACAGGCAACAAACCCTGCATTTTTAATGAGCTGCTATAGTGCCCTGTACAATGCTCTTAATACTCTCCTTGCTTTATTGGAAATACTTTTCCAAATATACCCAGCATCTTGTTTACCTCCTTATAGCTGCATTTCACTGATCACTGTTGCCATGTGACTTGCAGGGTCTTGGTCCCAGATGAGCTCCCATTTAGTGCTAGAAATAGTTTTTATTCCAGGAGGGCATAGGTTTGCCCTTGTCCTCAGAGGCTTTTAGCTCCTGTCTGTCACTCCAGCGCTCATTTCTTCCTTGCATGGTGCTCTGTTTGTTCTCGGCATTGGCTGTCCTAAATGATAACCATCAAGCTGGAGTAATCAGCAGCTTTAATTAGTATGGTCCTACTTTGTGCTAATTTCGTTAATTTAGAAAACAAACAAAAAAAGAACTTTGGAAACTGCTAGAGGCACTGAGTGATGGGAGCTGACAGAAGGTGACAGGAAAGGACTGGGGAAAGGTGCCCAGTGTTGGACAAAGGAATAACGAGATGGAGAGAGGGCACGGGGCCCACAAGGGAGAAGTAAGAACCTGGTGAAGTGAAGGTTGCTCACATCTTCCAGAGCATTATTTGGGCCTCATTGAGACATACTTGGGATGGATGAAGACACTCCAAAATCCCAGAAATAAATGCGTTACTCTTGACTTTCTACATTTTGACTTTTTAAGAATAGCAGCACTGCTGCTTAACTTTGGATGGGTTTTCTTCACAAGTTTTCAAAGTGCTCTGAAAGTTCAAAGATTTAATTTCTAAAAGCATTTTAAAAGTACCAAATCCTAAAAGCACTTTAAAAGTCCTGAATTGAGAGGATTATGAGTCTTGAATAATTTATCCACAAAACTTGAAAGGGAAAGAATTTGCTTAGGTCTTTAAAATGTATATGATAAATTTTCTTATAGATTGGAATGACTCTGAAAGACTTTTATCCAGATAAGTGCATTCAGCAGATATTAGAAGTCACAGGCAATAGCAATTAAGGCATAAGGCATTTCCTGGGAATTTATATCAAGCTGGGAGGAGTGGGGATGGCTCAAAATGCAGCTGAGGGCCATTAACTTCACTTGATGATTAATGACCTCTGCTGAGGTCATTATTATTATCAGCTGAAAATGTAGAAAAGTCCAGATGTATGAATCTTTTTAATGGGAGTTGCAGTTTCAGTCAGTGCAGTGGAAGTGTCCCCAGTGTGGATAGACTGCCCTGTAATAATATCAAATAGAGGTCTTGATTTCCCTCCTCCCCACAGCATTTTCAGGAGCATTAATCAAGGCTGGGTCTCTAAAGCCGTGCCAGTATCAAATTGAAAAGCAAGCAGAAAGTCCATAGTGCTTTAAAGTTCTCCCAGTGTGGCAATGGCATTGAGGACTTAATCAGGTTTTTTACGGTTCTCCATCTATCCCTTTCATTGCCTAATCAGAGTGAGTCTCAGTGTAGTCCAGGAATGTGCCCAGCACATTACTTGTCCTCACTGTTCTTGGACCCACATTTGAAATCATGTCTTCCCTGATATTGTTAGGTCTCTCACCAAGATTTGGGCTCTGGGATGTGTTAAAGAGAGGGCAAGCACACAGCCCTGACTGCTGCATCCAGACAGGGAGCATCTCTGTATTAATAAATAGTCAGTTGGAATAGATACTTCCCAGTGTCCAGACAAGTCCATGCATGGTTCCTTCCACTCTTGGTGAAACTTTTTTTTATATGATGAATGATTTCATTGTTGATGTGCAGAGAAACTGAGAGCCACTACTGAGAAATGTTCACCTGGCTGCTAATTTTTGCCTTATGAGACTTCCGTTATAATATCTTGATAATCCCTACATATGTATATAAATACCTTTATATATCTCACAGAATCATAGAATAGTTTAGGTTGAAGACCTTTAAGATTAACTGTTAACTTAGCACTGCCAAGTCCCCCACTAATACGTATTTCAATGTTTACTTCATTTTAAAAATGTACTGAAGAGGTCTGAAGTAGGTAATAAAGACAACATGAAGACATAAGCTTTGACCAGTCACTTTATTTTTTATTTGGACTATGTTTCTGAATGCTGTGTGAGTCCTACTTTACACAGACACTGGGCCCCTGCCCCTTTCTCTGCCTTCCCCCAGCCTTGTTCCCCTGGTCCTTGTGAAGGTTGTAGCATCAAAATTCCAATCAGGACAGGACTGGGATGAGTGCTGCTTTTGGCTGACCTTTATACAAATGCTACCGGATGTAGGCTTCTGCTAAGGAAAATGGAATTTTTCAAAAATACAAGCAAAGCAGATAAAATGCGTACCTGAGGGGTGAAATGTTGACAATTTAGACATTGGGTAGTAAGACTAGACCTGCTTGTACAAACCTATGCACTTCACATTGTTTTGGGGATTGCTTCATGCCTTTAGTCACCCTCTGCCAAACCACAGAGCTCTCGTCTCCCTTTTTTCTTTCTTTTTCTTTTTTCATTCCTCCAAAGTATCTCCTGTGGTGAGAGGAAGAGGTGAGTGAGGTCAAGGCAGAATGAAATGAAAATCATGAAAGCTTAATAGACCGTAGGGAGGTTGCTTTGAAAGGGTGCCAGCGATGGAATATCAGTTATGGGGAGGAAGACCACAGAGTGGGCAGTGAATGAAAGGAGAATTGGGCACATGCGCCGTGGTGTCACAGCCCTGGCCATGGAGCTGGGCTGTTTCCCTATTAACTCCTTAACAAATGTCTCACTCTGACAGTAGTTACTCCCATGGTGCTGTTAGTGCTCCCTGATGCAGCTGCACTGTGCTTCAGGATGCATTTTTCTGAAAAGTTCTGAATTCTTTGTTTTTCTTGTAAGCTCAATAGACAGAAGTATTGATGAGATTATATAAATTGCATTTTCTTGTTCATCTTCTGTAGTCTCTACCAGTTATCCACTGTAAGGGAAAAGAAATTGTTTTCCTGGATGAGAAGCAAAGAAGTCATGTTTTAAAACATGTAAAAATGTGAGGACTTGCAGAGATAGCAAAGAAAACAATCCTGAAATTATTTGAATTGGAAAGAACCTAAATATCATCTCATTCCAATTCCCCCCCGTGGGCAGGGACACCTTCCACTAGACCAGGTTGATCAAAGCCCCATCCAGCCTTGCCTTGAACATCTCCAGGGATGGGCCATCCACATCAGGTTATTGTCAATACACATTAGCTTATTGTAATTACACAAACCCCTGACATAACAGCCCTCAGTGTATATGAAATGGTGTGGCAAATCATCTCACCAGTGGTTTTTTTTCAGAACAAAGCACTCCTACAAGCAGGGGCTTTGGTCTGGCTGATTCTCCATCTTATAAAACTTCAAGTAGTTAAAATGCTCAGATTGGATGTGTGACTCACTGGATGGCAGTCTGAAATCTGAGTAAACATGAAGGCTGGACTAAATAATAACTGCCCCCTTTCAGCCTTGGCATTTTATGAATCAATGCTTGTGTGAATGGAAAGACATGTGCAAGTGTCAGAATTGATTTAAGAACTTTGGGTTTATTTGATGGTGTGGAACTTAGTCCTCTGTGTGCTCACAGCTTGCAGAGAAATCATGGAGTCTGAGCCTCCGAGGCTGCCAAAGTGCTTTGAATTTCTGTTCAAGTCTATGAATGTGGTAAACTTCAGACCTTCCTTTTACAACGTTAAAATATCCCTATTTTTGTCATGAGCTTTTGAGAGTGTTTCTGCAGCTAAACATTTTGAAGCCCAAAGTTTGTCTTCGGGACAGAGCACTGTTTTCAGTTGTCCAGTTTGTTTCCAGATGCTGCAGGACCTCTCAAGGAGCAAGCGTGTATTCTCTTAAGTATTTAAATGACAAAACATCCAGAAAAACGTATCGTGCAATACAAAGTGACCCTGCAGTGCTGATGTGGATGATGCTCACTTGCAGCCTTTGTCTGACTCCACTGAATTCAGCACAATGATGTGCTCACTGTTGTCTGGTGTCTTCAGTCATGTGCCCTTTCAGCTCCATTTTGTATGTCACTGTCATAGGTTTGCTCAACTTTTATGAGAAGTTCAGCAGCTGCTGGGTTCTCAATTTAAAGATTTCTTCCCCTAAACCTTTTGCAGAGTTCAGCACTACCAGACCACCACTTTCCTTAATTTCTTTTCACAGAGCCTTTATTTTCTACAGACACCTGTCCCCAAAGGCCACAGGCTGAAACCTCCTTAAACAGTTGTCAAGTTTCAGATTGTTGTTTGACTCAGACTGATGTGAGAGAGCACAAAGTTAATCTTCAGCATTATTTCTTTTTCCTTTGCAGGAGAAATTTGAAGGTTTGTTCCGTGCCTATGATGACTGCGTGACATTCCAGCTGTTCAAAAGCTTCAGGCGTGTGCGGATAAATTTTAGCAGTCCCAAATCAGCTGCTCGTGCCAGAATAGAGCTGCATGAAACACAGTTCAGAGGCAAGAAGTTAAAGTTGTATTTTGCACAGGTAAATAAATCTGGAATCTGTTTCTGTGTTAAAAGCTGTGCACTAACACTAAATAAAAGTAATAAAGGTTTCTCCCATGCCCAGTCTCTCTTATAGAAGATTACTTAAAACTCCTTGTGTTGACTGAGCTGTTTCTGCCCTGAGATTCTGCAGTAAATTTAAAGGACCACTTAGGGCTAAAGTTGCTCATTCAATACACAGAATTATATATCTCAGAGGTGATTTACAGCACTGGGTGTTGTCTGTGGGTAACTCTCTTAACTAACCATAAGAAAGTGCTAATGTAAAGAATCTAAGTGAATAAAAAGGTGGGACTGGATTGCATATTTGGCTGCAACTCTGAGCCATAGTCAGGCTTGCTCCTGTCTTTTTGGCTTTTCCTTACTGAACACATTAATTACATATATTGAATTCTCTAAAAGGAATTTATTGAGTCCAAGTCAAAGGAAGAAGGTAAGGAAAAAAATCCCACTCCCAGCCTGGGGCTGTAGGTGATTATATCCATCTATTGGAACTGTCAGGTGAGGGTTCAGCTCTCCTTGGCCAAGGGAGAGAGATCTCCCACAGCAGCCTGGGCCCAGCCAGGATAGAGAAAGTTGAGGGAGGTTGAGAACCTAACCACCACCTCTTCTGAATGCAGTTTAATAAATTGATGTGGTCACTGTGGCTTTTGAGATACCCACTAGTGTTTATAAGCAATATAAGTGTGCTTTGAGCTGCCAGGTTGGCCCTTCAGAAGTCTGAGGGTAAGGGCTGGCTCACTTGAAGGTACCAAGCAAACCCATAATGTTAAATTATGAGCCTCTTTATCCTGGTCAGAGTAGGACCTGTTTTGAGCCTAGGCAGGAGCAGAGCCACAAGAAGATAGGAAGCTACAGCTGTGAATAAAACAATGTGCTTAACAAGTTAAATGAGCTCAGAAGATCCTACAGCTGGATTTAGGTGTTAAGAATCTGCCTCAATCCCATTTTCTATGCCCTGATCTCCTAAATCTGGCTCTGAATTTTTTTCTGAAAAGTTTCAAAACCTGCAGTTAAGCAGATCTTTCATTCTAACTGTATATTCAAGAGGCTGATTGAAGACTTGGGATAACAAGAAAAAGGAAAATGTGGACAATAGTGATTAGTCCCCCTATCTAAGCTGATTTTCTGCAGAGCCATTCTGGTACTTGCACTATGCTCTCCAGTACACATAGTCTTACAAGAGCTTATTAGTCATGTTCAGGGAATGAAGATGTGGCAGCAGCAGTGTCTGGAACAGTGTCTGGCCTCAGCCAGGCTGAATAACCACTTCCAGACCTACAAGTTCTGGGGAACATGGAGTTGAGAGGTTCAGACTGTCTCATTGCAAACCCCGTTCTGGTACAGCAGGGTACCAGCCCAGGACCCTGGCATGTTTGCTGTCATGGAAAAAGAGTTTATTGCTTCTGTGCTCAAGCTGGTTGTAACCTTGCTCAGGTATGGCTGCACTACAATTCACTTATGTCAAGACTGCTTTAACATACTAGAAAAGAGCAGGAATTAAAGTAGATAATTTAAGATGGAAAAAAAATAAGGACACTCGGTTGCAAATGACTAAGAAACATCATAGATTCCTTTTTCACTTCAACTAAAGAAATAAAATCTATAGAAACTTTTCTGAAGTTACTTACAAGGCCTTGGTGCAGGAGTTACTTGTGTAATGTCACTTGGGCATTTAGACCTTTAAAAGGTGTTGTAAAAAGTACCTTTACAGCCTGAAAGATCTGTCAGAACTAGCAGCTGTGGCTACCAAAGCTTTGCATTTATCCTGAGAGAACGTACACAAGAGGCACAGACTTTGTAGCTTTGCTGATGTCACAGCCCCACACTGCGCATTTACTGCAGGGGCACCATCTGTAAGGCTGAGATGAAATTCATCTACAGGTCTTCTCTTCTGAGACGGATGCTGAAACCCTGCCTGGGTGGCATTTGGGATGAGAAGGGTATGATTTGAGCAGTCATTCCATTTAGCTATCCTGTGGGGTTGAAAAGCTGGACATGAGCTGGCAATGTGCCCCGATACCCCAAATATTCTGGGCTGCATCACCCAGTGTGACCAGGAGGCCAAGGGACATGACTCTGCTCCAGTGAGATCCCACCTGGGGTCCTGTGTCCAGCACTGGGGTCCCAGATGCAGGAAAGGTATGGACCTGTTGGACTGAGGCCAGAGGAAGCCACAAAGATGCTCAGAGGGCTGAAGCCCCTCTGCCGTGGAGACAGGCTGAGAACTGGGGGTGTTCAGCCTGGAGAAGAAAAAGCTCCAGGGAAATCCCACTGTGGCTTTTCAGTACTTAAAGGGTACTTACAGGAAAGGTGGGAATGGACCTTTTATCAGGGCCTGTTGCAAAAAGGGAAAATAGTTTCAAACTAAAGGAAGGTTGTTTTAGGGTGGATGTAAGGAACAAATCTTTTACAGTAGGAGTGGTGAAACACTGGCACAGGTTGCCCAGTGAATGCCCCATCCCTGGAAATATTCAAGGCCAGGCTGGATGGGGCTCAGAGTATGGCAGGAGGGTTGGAGGAGATGACCTTTAAAGGTCCCTTCCAACTCAAACTGTTCCGTGATTCTATCCTGTACTAAACAGTGCCTTTGTTATGCTTTAAAGATTCAGACCTCTGAGACAGATGGAGACAAGCTTCATTTGGCACCACCACAGCCTGCAAAACAGTTTCTCATCTCGCCTCCAGCCTCTCCACCTGTAGGGTGGCAACCAATAGATGATGCAACACCTGTCATCAACTACGACCTCCTTTATGCAGTTTCTAAGCTTGGACCAGGTAAGCTTGTGGTCCTTGGGTGAAAACATGTCAGAAAAAGCAGACAAGAAATACCAGTGTAGATAATAACTGTAGAGGGAGTTGGCATAGAGCTGGAAGTTGCATTAAAATTTGGATTTCAGTTGATGGATGTCACCTGGTTTTCCTTCAGAATGAGTGTTGCCATGTGTAGGCACAGAATTGTGTGTTATCTGCAGCTTGTGAGAGCTGATCAAAGCTTTGCTTACACCATTTATTGTGCTGGGGTTTGTGCCTAGATGAGACAGCTGATGCTTTAGGTGGGGACTGGACAAATGTTTGGCTATGGATGTGAGGAATTTTTGCTGTACACGACATCTGCTCAGTACTGCATTCAAGATGTAGATTTCTCACTTGAAAAAGTGCACCTCCACTGGAGTGGAGAATCTTTCACGTTGTTTGTTGAGAGAACTACTGTTCCCCAGTCCCAGTGGGATTGCTCTGTCTGGAATGCTCATTTCCTGCTGAAAAATATGCAGGAGGAATGGGATAAGTTGTAGCCTCCATTAGCACAGGATAAATGTCAATGGATAATGCATCCAGGCTTTCTTCTGTCTTCCCATCTTCAGCTAATGGCAGGAGTTGAAGCTAGCTGGGATTTTCAAGCAATGCTTTCTCTTGGAAAATGCTCCTCTGATGAAACCAAGACTTTACATAGGAGAGGGTTACTTTTGATTTAATTAAGTCATCTTTACAAAAAGTTTTCTTTCAAAGCTGTTAAAGCATCCTGTTTTAGAATTTTCAAAATGAGAAAGGTTCCAGTTTCAGGTCTAAGCGGTATCATTTACAAAATAATCTAATTTACATTCATAAGCCACAAGGAAAAAATAGCCCATTAAATTATCTTCATACCAAAATAAAACATTTCAGATCCAATCTAATAACAATTGTGGGGGTGAGCTCATGAAAATTTAGCATTTTATTTTTGAAATTCTTGTGGGATGAGAGAATTGTTTTCTCCCCAGCTGTACTGGGAATGCTGCTTGCTCACCCTGAGAGCAGCTTCCAATTGCAGACATCTTATTATTGGGGCTTTTGTGCAACTGCACCAAAGGAACTCGGAGCTGGAGTGCATGGGGTGCAGGAAGATGTTTCATGATTCACAAGGTTTGTTGGCTTATCTCCTATTTTTTTCACATGGGATCTCTCACAAGAGGAAAATATGTATCAAGAGATTCCTATGGTTTGTTCCTCTGCAGCAGGAAAGCCCGTGGAAAAAGGCAGTCAGGTGGAAGACTTCACACGATATTGCATATTATTATTTCCAGGAGTGATGCTTTGCTTCTAAAATGCTGAATAAAAGAAAAACCAAAAACCTCTTTTTGTTTTTCCCCCTTTGATGCAGCAGTGTTATAAATGGAAACATGTAAACGAATTCCCGAGCTAGCTGGGTAATAAATCAATTCCTGTTCTGGAGCAGTGGAATGTGAAATATCACTCATTGTCCCCCACTCTGGGACAGCTTTGCGTGAAGGTCAAATTCACCCGGATTTAAGGAGCCTGCAGGGAGCAATATGAAAAGCCATTGTGTGCTCTCTTCTTTCTATTTTTAGCACTTGTTAGAGGGATCAATTTTAGTTAACTGCAGCGGCAGGTTTAAAATAGTGTTGCTGTTCTCAGTTGTGCATTTACTATGTTTAGAATTTCATTGAAAAACAAATCCCACTAACACTCATTTCTCAGTATTGCAGCAGTAAAACACTGCTGGACATCAAACAGCATTGGTAGCCTCAGAGAACAGATTTTTTTCATTCAAAAACACAGTTTCAAAATGTAACTACAGCTTATCTGCTGTCGAAAAATATTCACTTGGCACAGTTGTTTACAGAGCTGAGGATGTTAGAATCTGACTTCCATGTCTTTAACTTGTGAGGAATCTTTGCTGTATTAAATGCAGGGATTTGGTAAAATGAACATCTGAGGACTGGGAAAACTCATTAGCACTTCTAAATAGTGAACAGTGTCTTTGCATGCCCTCAGCATAAGATAGTCTTATTGTTCTACTTCACTGGGAATGCAAGATGTACCACTTGGGCACAGACCCATGCTCCTTTCCCATCCCCTGAATCCAGGTCATCTCCTGTCTCAGTACAGTGCCATAATCATCATAGCCACAAAATTAGAGACCAAAACTCTCTGGGTGCAAAATGTTGGGAGGTTTGCTCCATATTCCATAAGGAATATGCTGGAAGATTTGCCATGTGCCAGCAGTTTTGGGACAGGTGTTGTAGCTGCAGCAGTGACAGGCTGGCATCTTGGAGATCTAATGGAACAGATTTCTTTCTGTGCTCAAAAGGAAGATGTTTTGGTCCCTTCACATGGAATTGAGATCGGTGAGGGTGCATTTACTCCTTAGGGAAGATTGTGGCATATTTAATTAAGATCCTGGATGATTGATGTATATTCTCACTTTCTGCAGATGCAGAAATTAGGTTTTAAATGAGGCATGAACAGAGTGCTGTAGATCAGTCAGAGCCAGGAACTGTGACTATGCCTGGTGCTGACCACCAGGCTACAATCTTTTCAATATATTGCAAATAAAGGAGTGCAATTTTTAATCAGTTTGATGGAAAATGCTTCCACTGTCAAGACAACTTCCATTAATTTGATATGCTGATGAAGATGTGAAGATATCAGGGCCTGGACTAGAGAACAGCATGGTAGGTTGTAAGCATTCCTGGAGGTAAAAGCTAGCTCCAAGTTAGGCCAGGTGGGGATACAACCTGGACCTGACAGGCAGACAACCAACCAACCACCCCACCTTGCAGACACATTTTATATAAGAAACATTTGCAAGGTGGAGGGAGAGGAAGTCCCCAGGTCCAGGCTGTATGTACAGCAGAGCTGCTCCTCTCAAAGGACAGGCAGCTGTTGGCCATTTATTAGTGCAGTGACTTGCAGACTATCCTTTTGGCACTAGAATATGCCCTTTGTTTTCTGGAAAGCAGTCCCTCCTTCTCCCTATCCACTCCCCAACCTGTCTATGTCTGCCTCCTTCCCTCACTGCCTCTTTCTTCACAACAATTGCCCTGTACCCCCTCATTTCTAACTATGCACTCCAGAGTGCCTTTCCCCAGGATTCCAGGTGCCACCCTGACTTCCCCTTGCCAGCCTCAACACCTGCTGCCCACACTGTGGTTGCCCAGAGAGATTGCTTCTCTCCCGTGGGTTGATTCCCAGATCACAGCTGCACTGATGGGATCTGCACTGTACAGTAACACCCAGCACAGGTCATACTGAGCACTTTGCTTGCTCCATGCACTCGCTGGTGCAGTTTTGCATTCTGTCAGTGGCCACTTCCTCCACAGCTTCAGTCACTGTTGGAAAATCAGTACGAGGCACTACCTCCAGCAGCCCAAAAAGACAAGTCTGTACCAGTTGCACCCCTCTCCATGTTATGCAGTCCCTTATCAGCATTCCAGCAGGCTTCGCACCTCAGGCTACACTCCAGGTGTTGTACAATACATTTTTCACATTATGAAACCATCATTCTGAAGTGTCACACATGGTGGCTCTTGAGTCCACAGTGGTGGCTCTTGGGACACAGAGGAGACCTGGCAGCTGCCTATGCCACTTGGCTGTTGGGTCTGGGCTTCATTTTTGTCTCTGAGCAATTCAGAAGTAGCTATTCCTGCCATGCTCTAGCTGGGCTTCTTGAGGAGGATGCAGAGCACCTGCCCCTGCTCTGCCCTGGGTTTGGCTCACCCTTCCCTAGGGAAGGGGAAAACACGTGAGAGCAGGACCCTGCCCAGGAAATGCTGTACACAGGGATTTCAAACCACCTCACAAGGCAGATTTTCTGTGCTCAAGTGTGCTCAAACTCCCGTGTTCGTCATCACTGATTCAAAGGAAATCTTAAATACTTCATATGACTCCCAGGGAGGATTAAAAGGGGATGGAAGGGCAAACAAATAGATAATATTTTTCATCTCTGTCCTTCCTCTCTGCTGTTCTGTGGCTGCTTTTGCCCTTCCCTTCTCTTACCAGGGGTAGGGTACAGGAGAGCTGCGGGATGGAGAAAATTTTTCCTCTGGTTGGGAAGGAGAGAGCCCAGCTCCTGCAGTGTCAGTAATGGGCTTCCAGGGAGCAGCTCCTCTTCTTTGCTGTGGCAGATCTGTGCTGTAGAGGTGTTTTATGGAGGTATTTCATGGGATGGGCTGCAGCTCTTCTGTCACAAACATGCACCCATACAAAGGATCTCCTGTTATTTGCATCTGTTATTTGTAAAGCACTTGGATGAAGGGACTAAAAGTGGAAAGTATTTTCATGATGCTAATGCCACATTTACATGGAATGGGCAGCTCTAAACTCATTAACCTTTGCTCATGAGTCTGAATTAGGGATGAGGTAGCTACACATTATCATTAGCATTTGTTCATTATTCTTTATGTATATGAACATGGTCTTTGCTGGACAAAAGGACCCTGTTAGACAGGAGCTGCACCATCAAAGAAAGGTCACAGTACTGACTCACAAAGGGATAGAAAATCCTATGCCATTATTTTTAATTCTGAAATATCATAAGTTGCTCCTGTGCTCAGCTTTCTTGCATCACCCAAGGCTGTGCGTTTACTCCTTGCTCATGTGGTCAAAGAAGGTAGGGCCCAGTGACATAGAAGAAGCTGTGTGCTCATTGTTAAGGGAGGAAGCTTCAAATTCTTACTGTTTTTCTTATGCAAAACAAATGGTTAGAGAGGAACATGACTGCTGTTTTCAGGGGCTTATCAGAAAAGTTTTTGGACAAACCTATATAGTGAATGTGCACAGCTGAATTCTTCCCTGAAGGGCAGAATATATTTGATAAATTTTATGACAATTTTCTGAGTAAATTTATGTGAGTTGCCACTTTTAGCTTATGTGAAGGTTTAAATTTATTATTACAGCATAGAGATAGGCCAAAGACAGCTGGAGGAAAAAGACGCCTGTCCCCAAGAATCCTTTGGCTTAGCTAGCCTATATGAATTCTCCAGGCAAGCAGGAGAAGCTGGAGCATGGATCAGTGTAGGACCTGAGAACACAGAAGAGGCCATGTCAGAGACAGCTGAATGAGGTCACTGGACAAATACTTGGGTGGTATTACAGAAATTGGTGAGTCTTACCTATGTTAACTCAACTTGCTACTCATAGCATAGGTCTTGTAAACATAGCTCCAGTGACTCAGCCATTACTTCAGTAGCTGAACTGCTGCAGACTTAGATCATTAATTTTTTTTATGCTGGAAATGGTGTTTAAGAGAAAAGAAAAAAACAGAAAAACAGCAGAAGGGAAGGGCTAATTTGGCTGTATCTACTGGATTCTTATTTTGTGCTTATCACCTTAGTGTTTTTTCCAAAAAAAGCGACTAGATTTAGAACAAGATACAGCTGTACAAAAGTCCCAGAGTTATTGTTGTCCTGTTCCTAACTCAGCCATGAAAAGGTTTTGTGCTGTTTGAGTACAGAACAGAGTCTGCAGCTCATTTATGCTCAGAAATAACTGTATGCCTTAAAAACCTAATTTATGAGTGCATCACATTTTGGTTTGCAAAGTGACATTAATTGCTGCTGCAGTTACTCATGCCAGAGGCATCTGAATATTTTTCCTTGCGTCTGTACTTTTTTCACTGTTCTTTTTTCAGCAGAAGGAGTCCTTCTGGGAGGGATTTGAGCAGTAAAAGAATGTGGCATTTGAACTGGGATTATTACCTTTTAAGAGGGCAGTGAATCTGATTTCCTCGGTGGTGCTGGTGTAGGAGGACAGGCCGGCGCTGCGTGTGCGCGGCACTGCAGAGCTGCCCACGGTGACAGTGACCAATGCAGCCCTCGGTGCTGGCTGGCAGCATTGACGTCAGCCCAGAGCTGAGAAATTAGCTGAGGCCCGCAGGGAAAATGGACAAAGAAAAACCATATAATTCCTCAATGCAGCACAACCAAGCTATTTCTCTTTTTATATTTTAGCCTATCAGCAAGACCTGTAATGCTTTGCTGGATCTGGATTCAGAGGAAAGATTGCCAAAAATAGAGCAGTTAAATGTCAACATTAATGGTATCACAGCAGTAAAATATTTCTCACAGCAAGATGCCTGGCTTATAGCTACTATTCACTAGTTGCCTCCTTGTTTTTAGGCAAAAATACAGCATTGTCCTTTAGTCTTAAGCCACCCAGGCTTATATGGACCAGGAATTTGTCAGCACAAACAGCATGTGAGCACAGTCCCAGACTGCATGTGCTAATGCAGGGCCAAACCTTCAACCTCTTCCTTACTTGAATTACTCTGCCACAAAGTGGCTAACAAATAAAACTCCAAATTAGTACCACAAGCAAGCCACAAGTGCTTTGAGGTAGGGACTGCCATTTGCTTCCATGGTACAACAGCACCTGGCACTGCCAGGTTCTGCCAGTGGTGCAGCATTTAGGAGCCACTGCACCATAGAGGCTAGCTGGGTTTGCTGGAGCCTCACCTTTCGCATCTCAGAAGATTTTGCGGGCAATGTTTTTTTTCTTAAAAGTCTTAAATCAATTTCTTGCAATTTAATAACCAGTACCTACTTGTATCCCATGTACAATCTAGAATACAGTGCTAGCAGGCTGAATTCAGGACTGAAAATCTTAGGTCTGATCCTTCGTTGGCTTGTGGACTTTTGCAGGTAACCACACTTAAGAGTTGGACTGTGATCCTTGTGGGTCCCTTCCAATACAGAATATTTTCTGGGGAAAAAGAAAAAAAAAGAAAAGCTGTGTTCATCTTCCTCAGAAGAATACTGTGTTGAGACTTAAATAAGGAATGTAGATAGTTAGAAAATATAATGTACTGTTTAGGCGTTCAGCCTGCTCTAGTGAACATTTATAGACTGCTCTGTAATCTCATCTGCAGAGACGAAATTTGTTAGAGCCCCAGCTAAAGAGCTTGGAAGCTCAAAATCCGACTGGAGGAGAGATATTTCTGGAGAAATTAGATTAAGTGTTGAAATCTGTCTGAGGGCAACAACTGGGCTTTAAATGGGTCTGAAGGAAAGCCACAGCAAAAATAAAGATCAACCCCAACCCAACAGGTGTGAAATAACTTCAGACCAAAGGTTTGATAGGTTGGGTTCCAGTTCATCTTTTTAACCGTGAACTTCTGTGTTCTTTCTCCTCTGCCTACTTTGGGGGTTTATTTCAGTGCTATTGGCCACCAATATTGGTACCAAAATCCATTATAGACATGAGGATGTGTGTATTTTATGCTGCTTTACAGACCTGTGATCAAACTGCCTCCTGTGACAGGGTTCTCTGGATGTGTTGTGGCTGCTGACAGTGTCCAGCTGTGCTGGTGCTCACCTGTATTTAGCACACACTCAGCTCCCTACCCAGCTGTGGAGTATTCTGCAGTCCAGGAGTGGCTCGGGCTGTGTTGCTACTCAGATTGCCATCCTTTGACGTGATTGCTTTTCTCTGCTTCCAGGAGAGAAATACGAGCTGCACGCAGGAACAGAGTCCACTCCCAGTGTGGTTGTGCACGTTTGCGACAGCGACATGGAAGAAGATGAGGACCCAAAGAATTCTCCAAAGCCAAAAATCATTCAAACTCGACGCCCCGGTGTGCCGCCACCTGTATCTAACTGAGCCTCTCCAGCAGAAGCAGCACTTCTCTCTCCTCCAGCACAGCTCTTGGTTTTTGTTTGCTTTATTCTGTTGAAAGGCAGCCTTTGCCTTCTGAGCACGGGACATTAAGGTCATTGAAACCCCTTCACAGTAATCAAGCCTCTGTAACAAAAGGGCTAGGAAAAAGATCTTTGTACCTGTAACCATATCACACACCAACTGATAGATCTAGCTGGAAAGGACAAAACAAGGCTGAGGAAACAAGGGAGGGTTTCAGTCTGAGGATCTTTTCACAGCTGTAATTTGCATGCTGAAACACCACTCCCAGAGAGATCGTTTGGGTGGGAATTAGGCCAATTTCAGGCTTGATACTCAAACTCCCGGGATTGCTACTGCCCTTCACCAAGCAGCCTGCTCCTCTGCCCTCCTCACTTCCCAACAGACCTTAGTCTTTTCCCTTTTCCCTTTTTTTTTAAGGGGGGATAGGTGTGTTGTTTTTACTCTACTAGCAGCTTGGCCTTTTCACCCCCCTGGAATTTTCTGTAAGGAATACTATCTTTGCAACATTTTCAGAAACAACAGAAAACAACCCTCTTCCAGCAACAGCTGTAGAGAATGGTGGTCTGAAACGGTGGCAGGGATGTGAGATGGAGCTCTTTGAGCTGAGGGGAGAGGCAGCAGCTGCTGGTGTGTCTGGTCAGTCTTTCTCTCTGGGGAGAAGGGAGCCAGAATATCACTAGGGATTGCCAGTTTATCTTCTATCAAGGGATGAGTGGTGCTTCTCTCAGGGTCTGAGGAAGAGGAGCTGACTGACTGCTCATGTAAGATGGGATTCCTTGTTCTCAGTCATAGCTGTATGTTCCAGTAACATTACAGGCTGAATGCTTTCCTAGTGGTGTGGTGAATAGCCCTGAAATTGCCAGTAATTACTTGCACATCTCTAATATTCAGCCCTTTTCTCTTCCTACGTCCTGTGCTTCAAAACCCTTTTTGAGCAGTACGAAGTTTGGGTTTGTGGAGGTGAGCAGAGGTTATTTGAAATTCTTTTGTTGGTTGTTTTTTTTTTTTTTTCTCTTTTTTTTAGGCCAAAGAAAACAGGACCATAATTACACACTTGAAATTAGATTGCATGCAACTGAATCCCCTTTTTTCACCCCATCCTGCATGTTTCTTTCACTTGCAATATATACTGGGTTACAAAAACTGTTCTGTGTTTGCATCATGGCTGACAGCAGACAGATCCTGGATTCCCTGTCTGGCAGACCTTCCATGATGATTTATTTTTTTAATGCGTACTTGTCATTTTGAGAACATATTTTCTAGACATTTGAGCTCAGATTTTGCATATATTTAAGCATGCGCTTAATTTATGCACATGAGTAGTTCCACTGAAATTAATACTGCAGAAACTGAGCGTATGTGTAAGGTATGATGGGATTTTTAAGCTAATTAGCTGCAGCTGTACTCCCCAAAGTGACTATAAAATGGCACAGCAAGCTTCCATGGTTTAAAATCCTTTACAGCTTAAAATAAGTAAATACATCTTGGAAGCTTATTCTAGGATCTGAAAAGTCAGCTTAGGTTCTGTAATCAAAATTTTTGTCATGAAACATAATGATCTGGTTTCTGAAGGAGGATTCCATCACACCCTTAATTAGCAGTGATGCTACAAAGCTTCAGCAGAGTCAAGGCCCCCTTGCAGGGGTCTCAGCTCAGCGATACTTCCAGGACAACAGGCATGTTGCTCTGTCAGTGAGGAGATGGCATTCCCAACGTGCATGGTGAGGACATCTGGGAATGAGGACTTGTCATTCTCACATAGTTCAGCCTCCAACTACCACAGCCCCACTGGTATTCCTTGTGAGATGTAGTTCTTTACTCAGCACTCAGCGCATTTCTGTAATGTGATAATTGTTACTGCATTATGGGCATCGTTGCGTGTGTGTTACACTGACAGAATTCTGCTCATTAAATACTGCAGAGACTGAACAGAAAACGGGGCTTTAGTATCTCCATGATCTGTGTACAGTTTCCTTAAAGTAACTCCTTAGAGGTGCCACTTCAATTATTTTTCCAGTGATACATTTAGGATTGGTTTAAGGAAACAAATTGTCACTCACAGGCCTAGGAATGTATCCTGTTGAAAACACCATCTTAGGCCACAAAAGATATTCCAGGAGTAACACCACTGGCTCTTTTGAGAACACACCCAGCACTAATGTCCATGGAGTTTAGTGTAGCTCTGTATAAACAGGGACAGTAAGATTTAAACATGTAAATGATCAGATATCATTGCTAATGGATTTTTTTTACAGGCAAGACTGTAGGAGGCCAAATCTTGTCCTTGTATCCATGTCCTCAAACTTTGGAGAGACATGGTTCTGAACTAAGCACTTTGGCCTCAAATGATGTAAAACTACACTGCAAATTAAAGCACTGGACCTTAAATGTTCTTTCCTCAATGTGCATTTTCAAACATTTAAAATGAGGCCCTGTTCAGTGACTACTCTGTGCTTTGTAAACCTATGTGGTACTATCCAGGAGGCAGCAGGACACGGCTCATTGCTTGAAGCACTGAAATAGAAACACAATTACAAACCTGAAAATTCAAAGCAGCCTTTATGGTCAAAGCTTATATATCACCTGTATGTGATAAAACAATGGTCATCATCAAAAAAAAAAATTGTTTCACATATTATGGAATAATGTCCCTATCATCAAAGAATCAGCATTTGTGACTCTTGAGAGAAGCTAGTGTTTTACTAGAGGCTGGTTCTTGCCTGACATGGAAAGAATGCTTCTTTCAAAAAATGCTGACTATCTGGAAAGGGAATTGTCCTATTCAGTAAATCACAGGCAGAGCCCGTACTCATTTGAGTGGGAATTTGCCTTTTCTGTAGCTTTTCTGAGGTCAGCCACTCTGACTTGCACTTCTCAGAGGGTGTCAGGAGTTCTTTTCTGTGAGAACCCTGGAAGAATGGAGCCTCAGTGTTACACTGTGGCTCCTGAGGCACAGTGGCACAGCTCACATCCTTTTAATTTCCTCCCCAAAGCAGGAGCTGGAGGGAGCGGCTGGAGGTGATGCCCTGGGGCCTCTGATGGGTGGACATGGCTCCTGCTGCTCTTAGGAAATTAAAAGAAGGAAATCAGGGGAGTACAGCTGCTGTTTCTGTTGCCTGCTGCCTGCTTGTCCTTTCTGACCTCTTCAGAAATGAAACTGACATTTTATTGACTTCTTCACTACAGTTTAAAGCATGAAAACATTTCCAGTGCATGGAGAAAGAGTACTTTGGAATCTGCTCTTTTGGAACAAAACAACAAGTAATTTCTGTGGCCTTGATTTTTGTAATTAAGACAAGGTGTGCAAACTCCCCCCTTCCTTACATACACAGACACACTCCAGTAAACTTTGTTTTCAGCCAAGAAAATATGGCAAGAGCATCCCTTCCTCAACCATAGCAAGACCACAGCCATAGTTACTGTAAAGTGTTTTAGCTTATAAAAATTCTCCTCATGCATAAATTTTGTAGCACTAATTTGATCCTAAATTGGGTGAGAGGGGTGGGTTGGTTTTATTTTGGATTTTTCCCCCCTTCTTTCCCATTCAGCAACACTGTAAAACCTTTCAGCAAAAATACAGATTGTTGTTTGTATTGAGGAATGGACTGAACTCCTGGGAGGATGCGATTCCAGTGGTTTGTCTGAACACTGTCACATATGTCATGAGCGTTTCCATTGTATTGTACATAACTTTTGAAATATTCTATTTAGTCATATTTTATAGGAGTATTAAAAAGCTACTGGCTAATTAATCACTTTTACACTTGTATAATTCAGAGCTTAGTTTAAAATAATAAATATGGCAAACAGTATTTTTGTGTTCTGCTTGCACTGGCGTTTGGAAAAGCAACATTTAAAGAGTTAAACTATATCAATAAACTGAGTAGTGTGGTGTATACCCCTGGTAGAACTGAAAATGCTTAAACGTTTGACATAGGCCAAACTCTGTTTCAGTAGAAATTAAGGGGAAAGCAGCCTTCTTGTTGGCAGGATATGCCATGTTCCATTTTAAGCTGCTGCAGTTTCACAGTCATGTGAACTTGCTCTGGTTTGCTGTGGATTTGGCTCGGTGTACACAAAAAAAAGCTGCAGTGCAGTCCCTGGTGAGCAAAAGCTCAGCACATCCCAAACCCCTGATTTGGTTCTCACTGTGCTTTTATAATCATGGCAGATGCTGTGGCCATGAGTGCTTGAATAAGGAACATGGCATCCAACTGCCAGCCAGGCTGGGGAAAGAGTTCTGTTAATATTCACTATTATAAAAATTGAAACTAATTGTTGTCTTGCATCAGTTTGTGCTGGGTCTTGCGAAGGACTGGAAACTGGGAGATGAGTTTGCTGATAACTGTCCTGTGAAATTCTGATGCTGAACTGCTCAAATCTGGATTTGAAAAAATGATTGGTTTTTCTGTGTTCCTGGCATAAAAAACTTCATTTCTCAAAGGGTGATTGTTCACGATTCTGAAAATTAAATCTGCTTAAGAAGTCTCACTGGAGAAGTAAACTCTGAGCTCTTTAATTCCTTTGGAAAGGACAGGCCTTAACCTCTTTGTTTTCATTAGAAAAACTGGTAATAGTGAACAACTTCTGGGGTTCTTTTCACTTCTTTTAGAGGTGAAAGACAGGAGGCCTAGTTCATTCTTGACTTTGAGCACCAAAAGAGCTTCCAACACCACAGTGAGTTTCTTCATCCACCCCAGTGAAATGCTGTGTTTGCGACATGCCGGCTGTGGCTCTTCCATTGTGCTTGGCACTGGACACAGCACTGGGAAATGAGCTTCAGGGCTTCAGCTGTGGATGGCAGAGAGCTGTGTGTCCCAGAGGATCAGACTGATCACAGTCATTGTGTTTTCAGATCCTCTAAAGAGTATTTACTGTATTTATTTTTGGTCCTTCTTTAGTGGCAAACACTTCAACGCTAAACTTTTTTCAGGCTTTCTCTCAGTGTGAATGTAAGACCTCTGCATTTTCTTGAATCCCTTTTTCCTAAGAAATCACTTTTAGTTCTGGTTTATCGAAAAGCAAAACCAGGTTTGGATTAAAGTCCCAGCGAGACCCTCATTTATACTCAGCATCATGCAATGCTCTTGAATAATGAGTTACACTAGCAAAACCTCCAAACACTGCTTTTCCTGGTTTAACCCATCTCCTGGGGGAGTACAGCAGCTTTCAATATTCCAGGCTCCTATTAAAAAGAGATGTTTTTATAACAGTAGCTGTGCTCTTTTTTTTTGAATACATGTAGACTGCAGCGTTCAGGGGTGAAAGGACAAGGGAGGAAGTGTTGTAAAAGCTTTTTCCCACAGGTCTATTTGAAGTGTGGAGTATATTTGCTTTGGCTTGGAGGGGAGAGAAACCACTGCTGTTAGAGGCAGAACAGCAGAAGCCATCTGGAATGGAAGGGCAGGAATCCTGAAAGCCTCTACTGCAGAGATGCCCAGAAAGCTTTAAAAAACCAGACTGAATTCTCTCTCCCCTTCTGCCAGTTCAGTAACTACACAGATTCTGGGGCTGCAGCAAGACTCAATATAGGATTGTGTCCTGATGCCACAGCAACAAAGCTTAAATAGGGACTTTTGTTAGGGAGATTCTTGCTGGAGTAAGGCTGGGAAAGCTGTGAAGTGTGAGCAGCCTTGAAGTTAATGAAAAATTAAGATACTCAGAACCTTAAAACAGACTTCAGGATTCAGATCCATGTACCTGAGAGCTGTATTAAGGGCCCATTTGAATCAGGGGCTTCCTCACTCACAATATTAAGAGTATCCAGCAAGAAAGATTAAACTTCTTTATTATTCTCACCAGAAAATCAGCCTTCTTTTAATAAATTATTGTAACTGATCATATATTTAGTGTGAGAAAGTTGTGTCTACATTAGTGTCACACAGATGTGTTCTCTTCACTGTTGGGTTAATGAAGGTAAATGTTTTGAATCCATTTTAGAGCAGAGTTCTTGTACAGAAACTTCTGACAGAAATGCCATCTGTAAGGACTGGTGGATCCTTAAGTGTCAGTTTGGCAAGTTGTCCTACTGTGGGTAGCTGCAGAAATATTTCGTGTATGTTGTTGTAGATTTAAAAGCATTGCTCATGGTTTCATTCGAGTGTCTGCATTTCTGACACGGATGTGACATATCTGTATATATTATAAATCAATACTATTTTTAACCACATATTTTGTACAAATATTCACATTAGCTCTGTACTTCAATGAAAATCTATTATGGTATTAAACATTTTGGTGGAATTAGCAAACTCCTTGTCTGTGCTTTGCTTTCATTTTATATCAGTGTTAAGCAGCTGAGCCATTCCTGGCATCCAAGGCAAATATTATAATTTCCAGCTATTCATGTTGTTCCTTAAATCCAGGTGCACCTATACCCTCTAGTGACTGCTTCCAGCCACTGCAGAGGCAGATCCCAACACCTCCAGATCTTAGTAAGAGCGCAAAATCAAACCCGAACCAACAGTAAATGTGAGCACAGTTTTTTCTAGCTAATGAGTAACAGTGTGGGACAGCACATTGCTGTTGAGGGATACCCAGCAGGAGATTTCAGTACGCACACGTGCAGTTTTATAACAATCTTTTCCTTTTTTCCCTTTCTCCAAAGTTTCTGGTGGGGTTCACGACCAGGAATCAGATTATGAACTTTGTCCTACAGGTGCAGAACAGCCACATCCACACAGGTTCTACCAGGCACAGCAGCAGTGTGATTCTCCAGGCTTGGACCAGCTCAGCCTCACACCTGTAACAGGACACCAGTAATGAAGGAAGGGAAAAAAGACATTAAGAAAATAATGAGCCTTGTCTCCTAGTACAATCCCTGGTGGTAGGGTGAAGGGGAGAAAGGTATCACATACATGTATATAAATATATTTATTCACTAGATAGGAAGTGCTTGTATATATATATACATACACAAACACACATATATATATATACACACACACATATATATCTTTTCACCAGATAGGCAGTGTCAGCTATAAAGTGATTAATAAGCATCATGTTTGATTCTATGATTCTATATGGTTGGACTTGATGATCTTCAAGGTCTCTTCCAACCTTGACAATTCTATGATTCTGTGTTCCCGTGTACCAGTAAGAGGATAACAGTTTTCTACACTGCCATGAGTTGGGGTGGGGCTTGTATAGATACACAGGACACGGACTTTGGACTCATACATAGCACAGATTCTCAACTAGGAAATGCTGGATTTTTGTCCAGTTCAGCAGTTTAGATTCTAGTGAAATGGGGAAGGATAAATTCATTTTCATTCCAGGGCATAGCTCTGGGTCTGGACATCAAAAGGTGGGCAAAAGCATCTCCTGGGAAGCAAATGGAAAATTTAGAGCCTGAGAACACAAGAGGAGAAAAAAAGGCTAATAGAAAAACAGCAGAATCAACCCCAATTTTTTTTCATAACTATTATTTCTAACTGAAGAAGCACTTCCAAATATCCAGAGAATAAATTTTACTCCTTGTTTTTACAGTCAGGCCTCAGCTGAGCCGGCCCTGCTTGGACTCTATTTCTATTTAATTTCTATTTAATTTATGACATGCAGATACACCCTTACACCCTGCCCCTCTAGACACCTGCGCAAGGGCTGTACCGGGGAGCCTACTCCGAACACCACCTGAGGTCACCTCACCTGTGACCTGGGGGTGCTGGTGACAGTGCCTGAACGTGAGCCAGCTGTGCCCAGGTGGCCAAGGAGGCCAATGGCACCTGGCTTGCACAGCAATACTGTGGCCAGCAGGGCCAGGGCAGTGACTGTCCCCTGTGCTGGGCACTGGTTAGGTCACCTCGAGGACTGTGTCCAGTTCTGGGCCCCTCAGTTCAGGAAGGACATTGAGGGGCTGGAGCATGTCCAGAGAAGGGAAAGGAGCTGGGGAAGGGTCTGGAGCACAAGTCTGAGGAGGAGCAGCTGAGGGAGCTGGGGGGGCTCAGCCTGGGGAAAAGGAGACTCAGGGGGAACCTTCTGGATCTGCACAACTCCTGACAGGAGGGGACAGCCAGGGAGCGGTCGGGCTCTGCCCACAGGGAACAGGGACATGGCCTCAAGCTGAGCCAGGGCAGGTTTCGGCCGGACATTAGGAAGAATTTCTCCACAGAAATGATGATTAGACACTGGAATAGGCTGCCGAGGAACGCGGTGGAGTCACCGTCCCTGGAGGTGTTTAAGGAAAGACTGGACATTGCATTGAGGGCCTCGATTCAGCTGACGCGGTGGTGCTCGGTCAGAGGCTGGGTCTCTGATCTCAGACCTCTTTCCCGACCCAAATGACGCCGTGACTCCGTAATTCCGTCTTTCCGTAATTCCGTGTCTCCCTCCCGCCGGGCCCGCCCCGCGCACGCTGAGTGACAGCGCTGGGGCCGCTCCCGGGCGGGGCCGGGCCGGACCCGCAGCTCCGCGGCCCCTCAGGTAACGGCGGGCGGCTCCGGGGCCCGGGGGTGCCCGGCGTGCCCCGGACCGGGGCTGGTGGGGGTCAGGGCGCTGCGTGTGGGGAATGGCGGCCTGGGCTCGGCATTCGCGTGTGCCGAGCTCCAGCGGCCGCCGAGCGGGGCCCGGGGCGATTCACTGTCTGTCTTGTCCGTCCGTGTGTCCGTAGCAGCTCCTGCCCTTGGCTGCCCGGCGGGTTCGTCCCTCCAGAGCCCCTCGGGTCCCCATGGTTTTGTGGTGCCGAGTTCTGCAGAGACAGTGGGTCAGAAGATATAAGGGGAAGAGAAGTATGAGAAGGCCTTGGAAAAAAACCCAAACCACCCGTCATTTATTATTTATCGAGAGCATGCAGTTAAGTAATTAGAATAATATAATTATAGATTATGCTGAGATCGTTAATCGTGTAAAATTCAGAAGCAGAGACTTGATTTCACTTGAGAGGGCTTCAATCCATACTTGTCCTTCCCCAGCAGGGGAATTTATGGGCTATGTCTAATTTGGCAGATGTGTTCTGATGAGCACAACAATGTGTTGTCCTTTCATCCCTCAGGTTCAGCTGGAAGACATCCCCAGTCAGGTGGGTCTGAGGTAATACTGGGTCTGTGTTGTTTGCTTAAAGGGGAATTATGTCTCTGGAATCTCAGTTTGTTCTTAGCAGAACTCAAGGCCTGGATTTTAATTTCGAGAGACACACAAGTTTGGTGTAACATTTGACTGCCTGCAAGTCGCAGAATCCTAGAATCACAGAGTGGTTTGGGTTGGAAGGGACCTTAAAGCTTGTCTCATTCCAACCCCCTGCCATGGACAGGGACACCCTTCACCAGCCCAGGTTGTTCCCAGCCCTATCCATCCTGGCACTGGACACTTCCAGGGATGGGGCAGCCACAGATCCCATTCCATTGTTGCAGTGGTATTCAGATGCTTGTTATACCATAATGCTTATATTCACTAGGATATTTATGTACTCTGAATATTAGGATGGATTTATTGGTTGCAAATTCACTGTTTTCCAGCTGAGTATCAGTGGTGATTGAGTCCCAGAGGATTGCTGAAAAATCGGAACCTAAAGGGAACTGTAAGGCAGATTGATACAGCCCACATGCAGAATTGGATTGAGCAATAGCTGGTCTTGTGGTTAAATGATCCTGTTGAACAAAAAGTGGGAAATATTAGCATGAAATTTTAGGTCAGTTTTAGGACAGGGAAGTTCTGTGTGAGGGTTCTTACAGGGATCTTTGAGTAGATACCTACTTTGAGTAGATATCTGAGTTTTAAACAAAAAATTGTTTGGGAAGAACAGGAGGAAATGGGCAGGGGAGCACAAGCCAATACAAAATGAGATTATGTGTGATATTTTGTCAGATAAGGACATAATAAGGACTGTTAGATGAGGAATACCTGTCATAGCTAGGAGTAGTTGAAATCATTGAGTCTTATGGTCAGAATTAGAATCACTGAATGGTTTGAGTTGGAAGGGAACTTTAAGGTTGTCTTGTTCCAACTCCCTGCCATGGACAGGGACACCTTCCACAAGACCAGGTTGCTCAGAGACCTATCCAGCCTGGCCTTGAGCACTTCCATGGATGGGGCAGCCACAGCTTCCCTGGAGCTGTTCCAGGGCCTCACCCCGTCAGAGTAAATAATCTCTTCCTAATATCTAATCTAACCCTGCCTTCTGTCAGTTTGAAGCCATTCCCCCTTGTCCTGTCACTGCTTGCTTTTGCAAAATATATCTTAGAGTATATAAATACATAAGGAATATTTTAGCCACTCATTCTTAAAACTAAGATATGACTTTGACAACTTCTGTCTCTGCTCAACAGATGCCATGTTGCCTCAGAAGAGGGGACAGATACTTTCCAGCATAGCCATGAGCAGTTATTGGAAAGTCCTGGGAATTTTCTTACTCTTTCTTCAAAGTGCCCTGTCTCTCCAGCCAGCCCAGCCCAGGGTGCTGCTGGTGTCTTTTGATGGGTTTCGGTGGGATTACATCTACAGAGTGTCCACCCCCAATTTTCACTATGCCATGAGGAACGGGGTGCACGTCAGGCAGGTCACGAATGTGTTCATAACGAAGACGTACCCCAACCACTACACCCTGGTGACCGGGCTCTATGCAGAGAGCCACGGCATCGTCGCCAACGAGATGTATGACCCTGTCCTGAATGAAACCTTCTCCCTGAACAAAATGAACACCCACAACTCCAAGTTCTGGGAAGAGGCCAGCCCAATATGGGTGACGAACCAGAGGGAAGGACACAAATCTGGTGCTGCCATGTGGCCTGGAACAGATGTGAAGATACATGGAGTCTTGCCTACACATTACATGCCCTACAATGAATCTGTTCCCTTTGAAGAAAGGGTAGCAAAGCTCATTGGCTGGTTTACATCAGAAGAACCCATAAACTTTGGTCTCCTGTACTGGGAACAGCCTGATGAGATGGGCCACTTTCTGGGCCCAGAAAACCCACTTATGGGAGCAATAATCAGTGACATTGACAGAAAACTGGGATATCTCATTTCTGAACTGAAGAAAGCGAAGCTGTGGGATGTGATAAATGTCATAGTCACAAGTGATCATGGAATGTCACAGTCATCCTCAGAAAGGCTCATTGAGCTTGATCAGTATGTGAGCAGAGAGCTCTATGAAGTCATTGACCACTCCCCTGCAGTAGCCATTTTGCCAAAAGAAGGTAGGAGCTACCACAGTAACATTCCCTCCCTGAGGAGGTACTTGAGTATCCAAACTTTATAGGCTGGGTTGGTGGTAGCAGCTTTGATGGCAGTAGGACATCAGCCTTGAACAAGGAGTACTTGCAATATCCTTTTGTTCTTTATGCGGGCTCTGTCAAAAGCCTGGATTAACTTTCAGAAAAGAAAAGGGAGCAAATGTGTTTGCTGTTGACTAATATTGCCAAGGATCCTTTAGTCCTTGTGAGAAGTAAGATAATCTAATGGCATTATCAAGGCTGAATGGCGCTCTAGATAGATAACACCTGAATGTTACGTATCTTGCCTTTCATCAAGATGCTGAAGCCATAGTGGAAGAATTATATTTCTAACTCAAACAGTAAAGTGAGAACAGATGGGGATCTTTGATAAAAAGAAAGCCTGTGTTGGCTATTTGATTAGCTGCCAGCTATTGTAGTTCACTTGTGGTTTTTTCGCCCGTCATGCTGAACAGCCAGCCAGTTACATTCATACCATTTTTATTGAGATAAAGATGAGCAAGAACAATGTTGGAATTGAAATCTGAAGTCTGGTTGCAGTCACCTAAGGGTTGCTGAGGTGTCAGGTGTATGTTTAGTGTCACTAATGCATCTGCTCTTTATTTTGATGATCAAGTATTATAAATCACTTGGTGTAAAAAAGCGTTAACCAGGAAAATAACACACCTGCCTACACAAAAAGAAGTGCAAATTTGGAAGCTAAATTTCAAGGTGGACTTCTGGAAAGGTGTTTTTTAAGAATTCTGTAACGTTTGCATCACTAATGGATAGATTGCACTCTATTTAATGCCCAAGCAGAGAGAGTATTTTGCAGAATTAAGTGGGCTTTAAGTGCATGAACAAATGTGTCTTGTCATTTTTAATTTGAAGAATACTCCAGACTAAAATGTGAGTATGCTCAAACTGAGGTCTCTGCTGCCTGAGCACAGTCAGGCCCTGTAGCTGGGTGTTGTTTCTCTCCGTGGTGATAAAAGAGCCAAGTTTGGAAGCTTCATGCCCATAGAGGCAAACAGGTTGCCCAAGATGTTCTCATTAGCAAATAAAAAAGCTGTAAAAGTAAACTTCAGTGCTGAAACCTCCTTAATGCAGTAGAGGAGAGCTTTAAGATGCGTAACTTGATTCTCCTGTCTGCTAAATGCTGAAAAGAAACAATATCTCTGCTGCAATTAGATGACAGAATAGTAACAAAAGCCATTTCAGTGGGTTTCAGAAAGAGCTTGGATTTGATATTGCCCAGAGATTCAGGTATTTATTACACTACCAATAAACAAGAATTAGTTTTGAGCAGAGCTAAAATTCTTCCCTTCAGTGGTACCAGATGTGATTTTTATTATAGAACAATGAGTTTCACTGTCAGTTCAGGTATGAGTTAATATATGCTTAAGTACATAGCACTGATTCTTCACCTGTTATTCAATTTGTCTTTCTTAAACCAAGGGAATGGTAAAATTTAGTGAGTTTGAGAAAAAGTTTGAATGCTTAAAAATGCAGCAATTTCTTTTAACTGTTTGCTGTGTGTATTGCTTCCCCAAGAGATAGATTAAAGCTGTTATTTAACCATTCTGGTGTATTAGTGTGTGAGGGGAGCTAATGAGATCTTCACAATGAAGGTACCTGTACCACAGCTGGTGATGCTGGCTTTTTTCTTGCATTTAATACATTAATTCAAGTAATTAGGGTAAAATCAAGTTTGCTATATTTGGGGCTTCTCCTCCTTGCCATCCCATATAGAAAGCTGGCATAGCAAAATTAGCTTTATTACTAATATACTCCTAGAAATGCTACATTAGAGTCCCTCTTCTTGTTAGTATAAGTGTCTCTGATACCTTCGCTTTTGCTGCCTCATCTTGACCATTGTTTTGTTTCTTAATTTTAGTGTTTCTTTTTTCTTTTTTTGTGCCAGTTTGAGATAAGAAACATTAATGCATTTTCTTCAGAATGTATACATTAATGTATTTTCCTTCAAAATTTCTATACTGGATTCTAGGAACTGAGAGGGAAAAGGAAGATGGTTTCTTTAGAAACATTGGCCACTTTCTCCCAAACTTTTTTCACTGATATCCATTCAAAACTCCATGGATACTGGAAATGGCAGTCTGAAGAGGGCCTGCAGACACACTGTGCTGCACATGTCACACAAATACTTACCTAAGTCGTGGAGCTGAGGGATTTGGTGTGTCATAGAACTTTTTTATGTGCACTCCATGGTTCTCAATAGGAATCTGGCCTTAAGTGGAGGGAGGGAATGAAGAAATTTGGTCAGATGTCAATTCCTGAACTTGTTTTTGTGTTCCTAGCTGTCTGTTCTGGTTCCTCCATTCTCAGCATTGGTGCTTCAGTCAGCTTGACTGACTGGCTGTGGCTCTTCAGTGGCTTTTACTGGAAAGGCAAGCTCAGAAACTGGAAATATGCAAATAAAGAATTGGGTTGGAAATGCCTATTTATTCAGTGTTAGTAGAGCTCTTGAGGGTTTGTGCTCCCTGTGACTAGGGAAGGGAAAGGAGCAGGCACTGGGAATACTGAGGAGTAGCTCATGCTGTTGGCTGTAATAGAATAATAAAGGAAAGCAACAAACTGCTTTAAAATAGATGAAAAACGTCACTTGTCACAGCCAGCTAGGTTACAGAATTTGGCCTGAATGCAGCCATTACCTCACAAATAGGTTTAGGAGCTGTCTTCTTGCTTTCAGGTTTTGCACAGAGCTAGGAGGGTTTGGTTCCTTTTCCAGGAGACAACTGAATGCTTTCTAACTCATTCCTGTGAGAAGCTTACATTCTGATAACTGTGAAATGAGGGATTTTTCTAAAATTAGCAAAGACAGTTACTGCTTGGGAACAGGCTGTGAAGTCTGGTGATAAGGGGGATCTTACTGTCACTGAGGCTCTGCATTTCTCACAGGAACTTCTGTGCACCCACTCTTGTCTCTTTCAGTTATAATTCACTTCTGGGGAAGTACATTTTGCCCTCTTCTTTTAGCTGTATTTTAACTACTGATGAGTTCAGTAAATACACTGGTATGTTTATTTCTTGTCTTTTGTCTCTTTTGTTGTTTGAAGGCAAACTGGATGAAGTATATGAAGCTTTGGCCAATGCTCATCCCAACATGACTGTATATAAAAAGGAGCAGATTCCAGATAGATTTCATTACAAACATAACAGTAAAATTCAGCCCATCTTAGCAGTAGCTGATAAAGGATGGGAAATTGTACATAACAAGACGGATGGTTTTCTATGTAAGTATTCTGTCTTTCTAGTGTTTTGCTGTATCTTCCAAGGCAGGGACCTTATGTGGTACTTTCTCTCCTAGTGTCAACAACCAATGTTAATTTTTAACATTTTTTTTAAGGCTGTGAGGGAAAACTAAAGTGTGTGAAATTTATAATATTTTCCCCTGATGGGACAGGAAGCACCCTACTGTTAGGGGAGGAGGATATGCACTTACTGTTTCTTTAAACATTAAACTTACTGAGATAAGATCAATCCCGTTTTAGTGGCCCCATACTTGAGGTCTTTCAGGATGTAGCAAACCAACAAGCACTTCCTGAGAGATTAAAAAAGAAAGTTGTAACTGAATGTGTTGAGTAGATGGTGAATAGGGTTGTTTTATCATGTTTTACTTATTTACTGGAGAAGGGTTGTGTTGGGTTGTAAAATACAAGAACATTTTCTTAAAGTTCTCAGCTTGTGTGGGTGCTACACTTCCAGTATCCTCATTCTGTTGCTACAAAGACTCTTAGTATATTATCTTACTGCACACCAGTGATTTCATTTGCCTTGGAGGAGAAAATGCATTCTAGGTGATTTGGAGGAATAAAATCTCCTAACACTTTCAGGTCCCTCACCTTGCAGTTTTGAGATTTATTATAGGTAGACATGGAGACACTGAACTCTAACTTCTTGGTAACCTAATAAACAGGTGTCATATGGTCAGTTCTTACATTTCTAATTGAGAACCTTCTGAACTTGCTGCTGGTTATTGAACCTGAAGAGTGTGACCAGCAAGACTTAACAAGATTTTCAAGCTGCTGAGAGCACCTTCTTGTCCCTGTGTGTTTGACACATTCCCAGTTTTTAATGCCACTGTCAGGAATGGGCACTGGACACCCACCAGTGAGTTCTTCCATATTGAGGAGTTGATGGTGCACAAAATGGGACAAAATATTAAAGTGTCTCCTTGGAGTCACATGGCCAGTCTGACTCTACATGTTTTTTTTTAATTTTCCTAAGACATCTGGACCAGTTGCAAAGCTGGGTGTTTTTCCTTGAGGAAAATCAAGGAGGTTTGGGTGTACACCATGTGCCATTGACAATGCTGTTACTGCCATATGAGCTCACTTTTTTCTCCCTCTTTGTTAAATAGTGCTCTCCATTGTGGGTTTTTTAGGTATTTTCTCTTTGTAGTTCTGAGACTTGGTATTTGCTAGGAGACATTTGTGCTGTCAATCAGAAAAATTCTTCTAAACCTCTCTAAGGATGGCTGTGCCTTTTCTGCATTCTAATAATTCTAGGAAAATGTTCAATGTTTGTTTTGCAACTTTGGGATATTGACCTTTTTCTATCTTTTATTTCTAGTTGGTAATCATGGATATGACAATGCTGTACCAGAAATGCATCCCATTTTTCTGGCAGTTGGGCCTGCTTTCAGAAAGAACGCCACCAAACAATTCATGAATGCTACAGACTTGTATCCCTTACTGTGCAATCTGCTTGGCATCAACCCACTGCCCAACAATGGTTCCTTCAATGCTGTGAAGGATATACTTGCTGAAAAGGTTCCTGAAGCCCGTGGAGCAGATTCCTACTCCACTGTTGTAGGAGTCTTCCTGGGGAGCTTGCTTGTTTTTGTTTTTACTGCAGTTTTTGTTAAGCATTTTGTCCTTGCCCAAGCGAATTCCATGCAAATCCGACACACTGAAGCTGCCCAGCCACTGCTGCAGGATTAATAACACCTGGGATTATTTCCTGTTTGAGGCTTAAAATAAGCCTGTATGAAGAAAATAAACAATGTAGGTGGATCAGCATGAATATGTGGAGTGAAAGGAGATGGATGCTGATCCATTGCTACTCTGGGGCATGTACAGACCAGGGATGGAGAGAGAGCATGTTCCTGTTTTCACCCTGCAGCCACTTCATCTTCCAGGGCGTGAAGATATCCTAGGTAAACCTGGGAAGCTCTGTGTGTATGTAGACCTGTAGTGACAGTAGACCTCAGATACCTTATTATGGTTATTTTTAGGGAAATAACATCCACTAGGGTGCATTTCACAGACTATTAAATGGTGATTTCATTTCCCACCCTCTTTTTTGTTTTATTTGAGGGTTTTTTTGAGTCTCTTTGATTTTAACAAATCACTGAATGGTACTAAACTTCTTTGTTAGTATTTTGCTTCCCTGCCCAAGGAAGCTTTTGCATGGATCACCTTTACAGATAACTTGGTGGGTTAAATCCTGCAGGAAAGACCATCATTATTCAGCTAGGTCATGCAGTGCTACGTGTCTAAGTTTAGAGTTACATATATTTCTTAAAATTACTGTGTTAACTATAGCCCCAAAATACAAATCTTAAGTGGTACTGCCTTTAGCAATAAGCATTAAACTGCTTGATTCTTTATGTTTTAAAAAAAAATTAAATAAATATAGGTTTTTACCACTTTAGATATGATTTCAGGTAAATGTAGGCCTTTACTTTTTCTACTTTCTGTACACTGCACTAAATTTTTTAGGAGCTCCATGCAGCTGGCAGGATAAAGACATATACAAGCACCACACCTGTATATCCAAATGGAGTATTTTCTATTTCTGTGGTACTAAGGGAGGTGAATAAGTTAAGGAACAAGGATGCTCGGGCTGGTTTCAGAGTGTTGTCAGGCTTTGTTGTCAGTCCCTGGTCTGCTACTGGAGATCCTGAGTTTGACTTGTATCTTGTGCTTTATCTGATCTGTCTGGGTGGGCCTTGGAATGAGATGATCAGGATTACACACGCAGTTTAAGGGGCAGCTGTATAAATCTCAAGCCATATATGTTCTTAAATCTGAAAAAGCACACTTTAATAATAATAATAAAAGGTGTAAAACTGGAGTTTATTTTTCCAGAGGAAAACATCTGTCAGGGAAAAATACTAATTCTGAGTCAACAAAGGTACATATTCTCATTCTTTTGTGTGTGGCAATAAATCTCTTGCTAGTGTAGTTGTGGGGTTTCTCGTGAGCTCACTTAAATGGTGAGAATCTGCTGACTAAAGTTTGTATGAAAAACGTTCTTTAGTGAGAAAAGTTGTCTATTGTCAGAGTTCTCCCCTTCTCCCTGTGAGATGATAGTATTTCTCAGCACTTTGTTGCTGAGTACAATGCCTGAAGGAGAAAGAAACTTCCAAAATTAGTGCAGAAGTAGCAGACTGGGTATTTTAAAATGCAATTTATGTCTGTATCCACAGCCCCCGGCAGAGGGCAAGGATGGGAACACCTCGGCTTTGGATGTGCTCTGCCAAACCAAGGGCGTGACTGGCAGTCAGTACTGCAAGGGGAGAGCTGGGGTACAAAATTCATTTTGCTGGGCTAAATTCCAGACTTAGTGAAGAGATGTTGTGTTCCTCTGTGATGGCAGGGACACTTGCTTAGCACCAAGCTGTCTTGCAGAGAGATGTGGACATTTCCAGAGGCCACATTTGGGTGCAGCGAATGCTTCAGAGGGAAGGCAATGAAATATCCCAACTTAAGGGTTCTGCTGAAAGTTCAGCTGTAAGAGTAGCTTTAGGAAGGCAAGAAAAATGCAGGTCTGTTGGAAGACAGCCCTTGATTTGGGGGATGTATATGAAATCCTGTGAACTCCAGCTGACTCTGTGTTACTGTGCTGTGAACTGCCTTGTTTTCCTGCATTGCCATTTTCTTAAGAAAACACTGAAGGAAAAGGTCGGTAAGGCTGATTCTTCGTGCAGCTGGCCATTAGCTGTGCCTGAAGGTGAATTTGCTGGCACAGGTAAAACTGAGTGCTGCAGGGGCTCCAGCTGAACCACGACATCAGTAACGTGTTCACAGCAGCTTTCAGAGACCAGGGAAGTCTGAGCACAAAACCCAAACCTCTGAGTTGTTACTTATCCCTTGCTTATTCACCTTCCAAAAAGTGGATGGCACACAGCAAACTGATGCACTGAGTCCACCTTTTCTTGCTTATTTGCAGCTTAAAAATGAATTGTAGCACAAATGTATTGTGTGTTTTAAGGAAGATCTGCAGGCTTTGATAAGGCAATAATAATAATTGTCATAACAATGCCATAACCCTCACCTGTAGCTTCTGCACTTTGGAACATGTTGCTTTAATAGAAATTCTTCTTATCACAGTAATTTCCTAGCAGTGATTGTGGCAGATGTAAAAATAAAACTGAGTTGTAATCTCAGAGCTTTTCCTTAAACCCCCCCTTTATTGTGGCAAATGTAGTTCTATCATCAGCCAAAGTGACCCTTGATTTTAAGGAGGGGGCAAAGTTTGTCAGTGTTGATCAGTCATTTGGGACTTAGATTTACCTGCCCAAATATGAAACAAGGATAGAGCAGTAGGTTTTCCCCAACAAAGGGTTTGGGAACAATAACACTCATAATAGGCTGGGGACACGAATGTGAGAATTGTTGATGTCATTGTTCTGTATTGCACTGTGAGGCCCTTCTTTGAGGGCAAAATAAAACTTTGTAAAAAAAAAAAAAAGAAGAATCTTGTAGCATTTGAGTATTTCAGATTAGGGTCAAACATTTCCTTTATTCTTAGGTGTATTTGCAGGTACCTCTTGGGCAGTTCCTTGTTAGGACATTTGCCCAACTGTATTAAGTTACTGGGTGTGAGCTTAATGAAATTGAAAGCACAAATGATGCCTGGAGAAAAATAACGACTTTTTCTCTGATGTGACATTTTGTCAGACACCTTTCTGCGTGGGGGGGATGTGGGGTTTGGTTTCTGTGTATATGATACTTTCTATGATGTACAAACAAGTTTATTGGGAAGAGAATTTGAGAACACTGTGTACTGCTTGTAACTTAAACTTGGAAACCAAGAATGATGCATGATATGTTTCATTACTGACCTGTGGAGCATACAGATGTCAAATGTTTTCTTTGTTTCTTCTTGTTTGGAAACGCTGAAGTTAAAATACATCTTTGCTATAATGCTGGTCAAGCATGGAGTGCTGGCTTCATTTAAAACACTTCTGGAAAACAAACTTGAACTGGGGGGAAATGACTGGAGGAGAATTTCAACTTGTATGCATCCCAAATATTCATTGGACTCTGCAAAGTGAATGCCTTTGTTAAATATAACTGGAAGTGTGATAGAACTTTGGAATTTTAGGTGACAGTTCTTATATAACAGACTTCTCATTTCCCACCTTGCTGCCATATATGGAAAAAACTGCTAAAGGTTATCAATAGTGGGAATCCAGTTTCTTTTACTAAAAAAAAATCTTCCAGGCTTTCTTGGTCAAGAGCTGCAGTAATGCGGCTACAAGAAATGCAGCCGTAAAAAAACCCCCAAACCCAAAACAAACAAACAGAAAAATCAGATTCATTGAATCATTTAGGTTGGAAAAGACCTTTAAGATCATCCAGTCCAACCATTAACCTGGAACGGCCAAGCCTGTTGTAAGATGAAATGTTGTGCAAACTGACTTCATACAATCATAGAATAGTTTGGGTTGGAGAGGACCTTAAAGATCAGCTCATTTCAACCCCCCTGTCCCCCTGACTTTGTCAGAAGTGTGAACAGCACAATTTTGATCTGCATGTGGGAGAAGGACTAATGTGCAGTGGGTGGGTCCTGTTGCTTTGTAAAATGGAAATTAAACAGACTTACTTCCCAATCTTCTTCCCTGCTTAAATAATGCCATGGATGCTGTGTTGACCATATCTGTGCTGCTGCACAAACCTTTGATAGCATGTCTGCCCTACAGTAAAGATGATATAAGCATTTATTAAATAGTAAACCACAAAAATTGTTGCAAGGACATGAAAATGATAAATTCAATAGTGGTATCAGCCTTTCCATAATGAAATCCTAATCTGAATCCTATTAACAAACCTCCATTACTGTTTTTTGCAATAAAAGATGCTACCATGCATGTTAGAGTGAACATCTATTCCTGTGGTCTGGTCCTTGGAGGTACACAAAGTTGGTTTATTTTCACAGGCAATGTCTAGGCAGCAAGTTACTGAAAGCAGTGTTTCAGAGCTGTAGTTCAGTTCTGGAACTTTTCCGTGATGCCAGTGCCCAAAAAGCACAGAACCCCAGAGAGGTGGATGTTCTAGGGCTGCTGTACTCAGCATAGAGAGTTCCTGTATGGAGGCAGTCAATGTAATAAAACATCAGCCTTCAGTGCTGGGAAGTGTCACTAAATATCCCCTATTCCACTCTAAACTGCTACACCAGTTAAGGGTTAGGAACTTCCCCTGAATCAACGTGCCCTGTGTGACCATTGCTGAGTTGTGTCTATTTAGCAAGACATTAAATGTTGCCACAAACTATTGCCCCACTATTGCAGCCTTGAGGAAGCACAAGCCACAGCTTTGCTGGTCTTGTTCTGAACTGGCTGCCCAAAAGGAAATCAGCCCCTGGCTTTCATGAGAAATACTTCACACAGACCAGAATGAGGCAGTGGAAATATTTTGTCATGTTTAAGGATATATTTTTTAGAATAATCATCCTTAAATAAATCAACTGCATGTTTTAAAGACAGAAAGATGATTTTTCTAGATTCTCTTGATTTGCACATGATCTATATGAAACTGGATGTGCAAGAGCTACTGTGAAACCCTTTGTGCCAGGAAAAACACTCAGCACTTTTACAGACCACACCACATCTTTGGAAATGAAAATAATCAGCAGCGCAACTGAAATATAGTTTATCCTACTTAACACTTAAATTTCCTCTTTAAACCCTTTCCACAGACTCATCTTCATGTTAAAGGGAGGAGGAACAGAGAGTGATAAGGATTTCCACCAGACACAGCCACCTGCTGGTTTCACAGCAGCTCGGTGCCTGTAGTAGTTCTCAGAAGGGGCTGCCTGGGGCTAGGAGGAGAAATGCATTTAGACCTTGTTTTCCCCAGCTGTAGCAACATTCGTATTTCAGATCAGAGTTCTGGCATCGTGCTTCAGTCAGCATTTACAGTTCTGGCCACCAAAGCCTTGCTGGTAACTTTGCCACCTGCCTGGGAAGGAATGCACAGAGGAACTGGGAGCACATCGACCACACACTGTGTGACAGCTGCTGGGGGAAGGAGCAGAGTGGAGAAAACACTGTCCTAAGCAGTTCTAGCTTCTAGAAAAAAACCCAAAGCACACAGGTAAAGGACAGGATGTCTGTCAGAAAGGTAAACTTAGTCAAGCCTTTCCAAACACAGATGGTGCAAAGCATCTCCAGTAATTCTCTGACCGACCCTCTGAGGATCCCATTCTGCATTAGCAGAATTACCAGAACCTAACAAAACTCTCAACATAGGAATTCAAGCATCCTCCCTTTTGCAGCGTATCTAAGCCTAGGTTCTACCCTGCAACACATTCCCTTTGTAGGTACTTATTAACCTGACCTCTTGGTGCATGTAGTAATTAATTTAAATGTGGCAGGATAAGGAAGTGACTCGGTGTTCAGTCCAGCTACTGCTCTAGAATATCAACAGGCTAAAATCCAGTGCCCTGTCAGTAACAGCACAGATTTTTCAAGGGGCCTGAGCCTCTTTCAATTAATCTGAACTTGATTTCAAGTTCAGATTAATTCAGAGTAAAGCATTAGTAAGTAATAATTAGTAGTTAAAAAACCCAAAAAAACAAAACACACAACTGATTAGGTTTTGGATTGTGTTTTTAATCAAGTACAATGGAATCCCTAGAGAGGAAGACACACGTTACCGAAATTTCCACACATTTATAAAGCTCAAGTTTATTTTTTCCGGTGGGCAGTTCAAAGTAACCCCTTCCCTCCAAAGTTCCTGCTGCCTCCCTGTCAGGTCATTAAAAGGCTGTGGCCAACACCAAATTGTAATGAATTTGAAGCTGTGAAAGAGAAACCCCATTGCTACCAGGTTCCTTTGTCATTTTATTTTTTAAAACAATCAGACTTGTAGGAAAAGGACTTGGTAACTGTAGTTCTCTTTTTCAGTTAGTACTAACAATTTAATCTCACGGAACGATAAGGTACCATTTAAGGCTTTCTCAATAAAACTATTGTTTTTATAGCAAGTTACTAGATGACAATTAACAAAGAATAGTTTCAATTAAGAGAACAGTTAGCTCTGGTCTTCATCAGGATTTTGCATTTATGTACCGCAAACATTATAGAGAATTTATTTTTTGAGGTAAGATCTGATAACTTCTTCCTTTAAATTTCCAGAGTTTAAAATACAAGTTTGGAATCCTTGCTTGATGACTTGCACATCAAACTTTCAATACTTGCTTTTTAGCACAACAGCCTTCAAGAGACAATTATGAGCTGGTACACAGAGCAGAACCACCTTTATCTCAAAAACACCTTCAGCAGAATTTACTCCTGAGAAATTTTCCACAGGGTTTAGGAGCAGTGATTTTACACCTACAGCTGATGAAACTGGGTAGTTGAAAGACTCCCAGGTTAAACTAACCTTCTGGAGATAAGGCAGTAGTGCCATCCCAACTGGACCTGTGGATCTAAGTCATCCAGAGATAAATATCCAGAAATGTCAGAGCCACCTGCCCAGGCTTCTAAGTGCTGAACCACATAGTTTATTGCTCAAAATAGAAGAGATATGCACCAGTCCTTTCACTACTGACTTCTATTTTCTTTCTTAGAAATCTCTTGTCACCTTGCTGACTTATGGTAGAAACAAAGTTTTGGATCCTCTCTTTCACCAAATTTAAGGGCACACAAGAATATATTCTCATAACAAAACTAACTCCTCTCAATCAAGTTTTTCTTTCCAACACAGGTGCAAGAACATTAGAAGTAGTCAATATTAATTTAATACAAAAAAACAATTATCATTTACAAATATTAAAATTTACTTTGTCTACCCTGGCTAGTCACACTCTGGAGTCTCATTCTGAAAGTGTTCAGAGGCTTGAATGAAAAACTAAGCATCCTTATTTTGTTAAGCATCTCTTCCAGTTCACTGTTTGGTTATGAAAATATTTTTATATGACACTAGTCACACAAATCAGCAGGGTCTGGCTGTACAGTATTTTACACAGATAAAGTGCATCAAACAAAGAATGACATCCAGTGCAAATTGAAACCGTTTTCCTGAAATCACAACGTAGGAAGCGAGGCTCGGCTCCCTCCGCGCTATCCAATCAAAGGATCATCGTCATCACTCTGTAACTGGAGCCGGGCAAAGGGCCGGGAGGGAGCCACTCTGTTCTTGGAGATGATGATGATGCAGGTGAAAGTGCTCAGGACCATGAAAGCCCCGATGACGATCCCAATGGCCTCGGGGACGCTGATGCACCACTGGTCAGCCAGCAGGCACTTGGCGTTGGCGAAGGTGCCGTTGTGCGGCCGCGGGGCGAGCCTCAGGACGTGGCACATCATGGGGTAGATGTCCACGTTTTCCAGGGTGCCCTGGCTGTAGCCGCGCCGGAAGGCAGGACCGTGCGCGGCCAGGAACGGGTGCATGCTGGGCAGGGTGTTGTCATAGCCGTGGTCCCCCACTGCAGCGGGGCAGAGCGCACAGTTAATGTCACAGCCTCTGCTGCAGAGCCACTGAGCCCTTCCCCATCTCCCCCACCCCAAAGCAAGTGTTCTAACCAAAGGTAAATGCACAATATAAAAGCAGCTGTTGGATCAACCACAGAAGGAAACCAGAGTTCCTTCCCTCTTCCCCGAACCCCACAAGTCTTTTCCCATACTGGCCTTCCCCCATGGTTCTCCCTCCCATTAATCTCTTTTCCTTTCAATGTTTAACATTTCCAGTGTTCCCCTTCCCATTCTTCATGCCGAAGTTGAAAAGGAGGTTGCCACTCCACAATGACCCAGTAGCTAGAAAGCAAATTTTTACTTCTCAGATTCTGGAAAGTCATCTCTCCTTGCAGAGTGGACCCTTTAATTACTTATTAAAAATCAGGCACCTTTCCCTTGATAGTGTTCAGTTTAAGCATATTAAATACCCTCAATTCATGCTTATCAGATAAGGTACTTCAGCTGAAGGGACACCTGAAGAGTCAAAACCAAAAGACAAAGGATCACTGCGCCTCTGGCAGGCACACAGCAAAACCTTTGTGGCTGTAAGTAAAGGAATACTTGGACATCTGGTAGTATATACATATATATAAACAGCTAAAGAGCAGCCGTTGTCAAATTTCCTAATGGCATTCCTGAAAAATTGTCCAAGGTGCCAGAAGTCTCTCACAGCATGCACAGCACAGTATTTGAGTGACTGCATTTAATTTTTAGTCCATTCCTTAGTAACAGTGGAGGAATATCCGTGAGAACTGTTTCCTTGGGGGCTTCCCTGAAGCAAAACATCCAGATTCCAACTGATTAGTCACAATCACCACTTCAGTGAGCTTCCACTAGTCCTTTTTAATGTTTTCCACCATTCTGTTTGTTACCACATCTTGTTTGACTCATGTTTCTAGATTGTTTCCCCTGCCTTTTACTACTTGTTTGTTCTGAACAAAGCTACTCCAAGTTCCCTCTCCAATGAAGTTCCCAATTTTTCACCTCTGAAGTAGGATTCTGGTGTGTGGAGTTACTGGTACACTTGGCAATCACTGTGGTGCCACTTTGTCCATGAAGAGAATAAACTTTAAACAGGCTTTTAGGCTAAAACCTCCCCTGCCTGATTCTGGGAAGCCTTCACAAATAAAATTGATTTGAAAAGATATTTACTTCAACTGATACAATGCTGTTCCTTATAAATATTCATTTACTAACTATTTTTAGGTACATGAAATTGAATCTAACCACAAACAAGAAAAAGAGAACTCTGATCAGAGCACACCTATGCAACGTGTTGCCAAATTGAAGATAATTGTAGCAAATCCGTGGGGAAATTAAAATATAAACACATCCTGCATTAAAAAGCAGTACTTCTGTACAAATACTGAAAAAATCTGAACCTGCAAAGGGCAGACAGTAAGATTAGCCAAACTGGGTGTAACCAGGATTTTAGACCACTCAACACCCTGTTTTTAACAATAGTTGTACATGGAAGTATCCAGGAGGGATATCACTGATCCTACCAACCAGCCTGAGCTGTTGGCTGCTCGAAAACTTCCCTGAAGTTGGTACTTTTGTATTTAATTTCTATTAATGGATTCTCCTACCAAGAATCTGTCCAATCACTTCCTTAACACACACATACACACACACACAGAGCCTTCATCTGCAACCAGAATTACTATTACTACTTCTTACTATTACAGCAAGGAAATCTATCTCGAATTTCTTCTTTGAGATACACTTTCCTGTGACTGTTGCATTTATAATTTAGTAAATTATACATGCCCATTGTCTTCCAAAAAAACCCCTGCATTTATATACACCTGAAAATATATACACACATACACATATGCATGTGTAATTTGACATCCTAGCAGGAAGAAAGTGCACAGCTTAGCAAAGCACTGAGCAGTGACACCTGTTGAGTTTTGGCTTTCAAGCATGCTGCTGTGTTCCTACTATTTTTAGTATTTTCTGCCATTTATTTTATGTACTGTAGTATTAAATGTTGTGTGTTGCATGCTTCGGTTTATGCACACATTTCATTTATGCAGATATATATTTTATATACAATAAAAAGTTAAGCCACACTCCAGGGAAAGCTTGAGACAGACTGCTAACCTAAGATACCTCCGACTATTAAGTCAAACATGACAGAGTGTTTCAGCCAACAGAATATTCCCCATCTCCTCCTCATCTGTTAAATACTCCAGGCTCAGGCTGTGAAATGTTCTAGAAAATGCTGCACTATTACTAAACCTGCACAGTGCCAGGACTCCTCTTGCTAAATGAGAACCATCCTGCAGCTGGCAGCCATAGAAACAAAGCAGTTTACCCACACCAACCACAGAGGAACACACACTTACACTTGGACAGGGACTCGTTCTGTACGATTGTCCAGCCTTCATCTGCAACCAGAATTATGGGCTGGATTCTCTTGTGATGGCGATAATGGAATCGGTCTGGAATTTCTTCTTTCAGATAAACCTTCATGTGACTGTTGCAATTTTTGAGTAAGTTATACACATCTTCTTTGTCTGCCAAGGAAAATATTGCACATGAAACACCTGGAAATTAACTCTTGTTTACTACAATTATCTGTCATTAAACCTAAGATCCATCATTTCAAAAAAAATTAATAAAAATCACCTAGAAAAGGATTTTTTCATGTCCCTTATGAAATGCTACATTGGTTCAGGTGAATTTCAAAATTTGCTTTCATTTTAATGTCAGTGTCACCCCCTCAAGTAGTCAGTATTTTATCCAATGCAATAATTTTTTTTAGGTTTTTTTTTTTTTTTACTGTATGAAGCACTTTGTTCATTAGTCTGGCCACAGAGAGGCCAGCAGTGTCATGATTTCAGACATGCCTGCTAGGGACTACTCCGAGATACAAAGATGAATTCATGGTACAAAATCTTAGGTTTCACTCCCAAAGACAGAAGTGGTAAAACGATCAAAGTTGGGACTAGATTCTTACTTGGAAATTTACACAATGACATTTTTTGTTCCGAATAAACACATGGGTTTATTTCATGCTCACTGTGAATTATAGCTGCACAGACTAAGTGAGCAACAAGAGAGCAGGCAAACTAAGTACCTATCCACTTTCTCAACCACCTGTACCAGGGTCATCCTTATCAGCCACAGCAATTTGACAAAAAACTCACCTTGTCCCACTGATTGCCAAAACAAACTTCTAAATAAACCATCATTTTTTAGCTTACTTATTTTGTCAAAGTTGTGCAACATGAACTCCATAGGTTTTTCAAAAGATTAGAACATAAAAGATTAGCATACTGTGTACTTTTTAGAGCCAAGATAAACAAGATTTAATTCTCAGTATATGCCTTAAAAAATAACCAAACCCAAACATACTCTGCCTTGGCAGCACTGCAGCAATTGGAGTCTTGTCTATCAGGGTGTAGTTATTGCGCCCGAGGCACTCATCCAGGACAATCAGCTTCTCTGCAGAGCAGGAGGCCATTCCATGGTCACTCGTTATGATGACATTAACAGTGTCCCACAGACCCGATGCCTTCAGTTTGTTCATAAGGAAACCAACATGCTTATCCACTTCTTCCAACACTCTGCTCATGTTCTGGACGTCATCTGGGCCGTACTTGTGCCCGCTTGCATCTGGTTCTTCCCAGTAGAGCACAGCAAAATTGACCACTGGGTCAGAGCTGTTCAGCCACTCAACAGTTCTCTCCACTCTCTCCTCAAAGTTCACTGAGAAGTTGTACTTCATAAAGAAATGAGGGGTTGTGTTGTTGATTTTTACATCACTACCAGGCCACATTGCAGCAGCACTTGCTCCCTTTCCCTGTTGTTGATTTGTTACCCAAATTGGAACTGCCTCATTCCACCAGAAGGGATCTGAATCGTTGAACTGTGAAAATTTTTTCTTGGCATCTGCATCATACATGTCATTAGCCACAATGCCGTGGCTTTCCTCATACAAACCTGTCACTATGGTATAATGGTTTGGGAAGGTCTTGGTGATAAAAGAATTTGTGACTTCTTTTACAAGCACACCATCCTCAATGAATTCCTGGAGATGTGGAAGTTTGTAGGTTTCCAAGTAATCAGCCCTGAAGCCATCAAAGGACACGAGAAGCAATCTGGGTACAGAGTCACCAGCTGAGCAAGCACAACAGACAAGGATTCCAGTAAAAAATAACATCAACATCGAGCTCATTGTGGAGACTTAGAAGTGCTTCCAGCAGGTAATCAGATGCACCTGAAAAATTTAAACAGATAAGGCATGTAACCAAAACGATTCTACTGTGACCAGTTTAACTAGCTATACATTATATACATCTTCCTTCCAGAGGGTAATTCCAGAACACCCAGTCTAAACAACCACTCACATTTCCCTACTGACTTCAGAGGTTTCTCACATATTGTCAGTTTTTCATATATTAAAACAAATGAGCAGTGAGATTTTTCCACTGCAGACTAAATGAAAGGAAGAATTGTTTTCTTTTGATCAGTTATTCCATTGTTGTGTGTGTTCTATAACAATTCTATATACCAAGACAGAAAATCAGTATTTTTCCTCATGTTCAAGCACAGGCACTTGAACAGTTCCAGACCCACACTGCATTTTTCATTTTTCATCTCACTTTTCCTTTTTCAGTTTACACCCTCCAGACTTGCTGGAAGACTTTTCAGCCTTTCAACATTCCCATTTGCTCATTGCTTACTCCATACACAGAACTGCCAGGAGTAACTTCTACTTCTGCTTTCCTTCTAAGCTGCTCTACATTTACCACAACAGCATTTAAACCTGTCCTTTATGTACCACACTTTTCTCTCTATAAAAACCCCCCAAATTAATAACCTTAGCTATGAGGTAAGCATTTCTCAGCAAGGAATTAATGACTGTTCTAAATGCCAGGTATGATTTGTAAGCTTTTACCCCCTCTTAATGTATTATGTGTGACTTAAGCACTTTGTTTAGGAGGGTACAGAATGATGCTCTCAGTCTTTAAGAAAGAGGAAGTGAAGCTCCAGGTTTCACAAAGCCTTCTACCATGTTGTTAGGCAGCGTATTTGCTTCTCAAGAAGAGCCCCATTCCAGCAATTTTTCCCTTTATATTTCTTTTATCCTTTATCTTCCTTTCTGTGCAGACAAACTGTGATTCCAGAAGGCACAGCAGCTGTCTTCCCAACATTTTTAACATCAACCCTTTCCCGCAAACTCCTTAAAACAGCGGTTTTATTTTAAAGCTGTAAGGAGCTTTAATGTTAGCTGTAGCTTTAGCAGTGACGGGAATTCAAAGCACGGGAAGCCCGCCGCACGTCCCGGTCTCCACCAGTTTAAACCTCTGCAGAAGATAAAGAAGTTACAAGGATTGTCAAAAACAGCATTAAGGCAACTCTTAGCACAGAGGACTTGGAGGACACAAGCCCTTTTAAAGAAGAAAAAGGAGAAAAGAGATGGGAAGAGCGACGCAGGGACGAACCACCCGTTCGATGTTGTCAGGTCCTTTAAAAAGCAGAACCAGAGTTTCTACAGCGCAGTAAGACGGAAACCCGCAGCACTCGCTTCGAAATGCTCCGAAGCTGCTCAGCACTGGTGTTTTTATACACAAATGGCAAATTCTAACCAAAAATTAACTCTACCCTAGGCAAACCCAGCAAAACAACTCAGCTGTGAAACACCACCAGCATTAGTCCACCTGCTACCGAATCTCCCGACCAGGTTTTGGAGTTGCTCGTCTCGGTCAGAACGGAGGTTATTCCGCCTGCAGAGCGCACACACGCACACACGCGGCACCGCCGACCAACCGAGCGCTCCAGGTCAGTTTCCCCCGCGCCTGTCCCTCACCCGCACTCAGACCGGGCTCACCGTCCCCACAGCCTCCAGCCGCGGGACACCCCCGTCGCCGCCGGGGCCCCACCGGGAGGTCCCGCTCCGGCTCCGCTCGGGCCGGGACGCGCGGGCGGCACCGGAGGTGACAGGAGGTGACCGGGGGAGGGGGTGGGGGCTCAGCGCCTGCGCACCCGCCGCCCGCGCAGCCCCAACCGACAACTGACGGGCCTTGGCGGGGGGGGCGCGGGAGCTCGTCGGTGCGCGCGGCCTCCACCCGCTGTGATTGGCTGTGGGCCCGCTGGTGAGAGATCCGATTGGCTGTGGCGCAGGGGGCGTGGCGCAGGGATGAACGGCGGAGGGGGAGAGCGGGAAGTGAAGGGCGGGCCGTGAGAGGCGTCGTGAGGGAGTCGTGAGGGAGTCGTGAGGCGGGCATGGGGACAGTTGGGTATTTCCAGTGCCACAGGGTCAATTAGATGGAAAAGAGCTCTGATACAATCGAATTCAACCTATGGCCGATCATCACTTTGTCACCTAGACCATGTCTCTCAGTGCCACCTCTAGTCTTTAACGTAAACACTTCCAGGGATGGTGACTCCACCACTTCCTTCGGCAGCCCATTCTAATGTGTAACCACCCTTTTTGTGAAGAAATTATTCATAATGTCCAACTAAAAACCTATCGTGGTGCAACTTGAGAATGGCCTTTTGTCCTGTCACTTGGTACCTGGAAGCAGAGCACGACCCCACCTGGCTGTCCCCTCCTGCCAGGGAGTTGTGCAGAGCCAGAAGGTTCCCCCTGAGCCTCCTTTTCCCCAGGTTGAGCCCCCCAGCTCCCTGAGCTGCTGCTTCTCAGACTTGTGCTCCAGACTCTTCTCCAGCTCTGTTCCCTTCTCTGGACATGCTCCAGCCCCTCAATGTCCTTCCTGAACCAAGAGGCCCAAAATTGGACCCAGGCCTCACCAGTGCCCAGCACAGGGGATAGTCCCTGCCCTTGTTCTGCTGCCACACACTGGGATGAAGGGGGCAGAGCTGAGGGGGGCCATGGGGGCTGTGGGATGAAGCCCCCTCAGCAGAGCACTGTGATGTTTTCACAGAATCACAGAATGACTAGGTTGGAAGAGACCTCCAAGATCATTGAGTCCAACCTATGCCCTAACACCACAACTGGACTATTTTCAGGGAGCTCAGGGGTTTGTGAGGGATGTGTTTGTACCCCCCAGACCGGGATGCTTTGGGGCTGTTTGCTGGGCTTTCCATTGTTGTAGAAGGGCACAATGAGGTGAGTCTGTGATGGGACACGTCCTTGGGAGTGTCCCTGTGTTTTCCCAGCACGCCCATAACTTGCCTCCTGCTTCCTTTGCAGGCAGCCCCAGGCTGTCACATTTTTGAGGCAGTGGTGCATGTCAGCATGACTTCTCCATGACTCCATCTCCATTTTGGTCACACAGCTCTGTAAGTTGGCTGTTCATATTCTTTCACACACATCGCCTTTTTTTGGTCTCTTGTGGAAAAAATATAAATAAATAGTTTACCCTAAAACTCAGAATACAGATAGGGAATGTTCACGTGTTGTTGAATGTACACTGAGTGCCACTACAGCAGTGTGTGGTACAGTGAGTTGAGATCTGTTTTGGGTTCTGGTGTAAGGTTGCGTCATAAATTAAGGCAAATAGTTTACATTCCCAGGGTTTTCCTTTTTATTATGAGAAAGGATTAGTAATTCTGCAAAACCTGTTAAGTTACTGGTGCTGAAAAACAATGAGATCAGCTCTATGTAAATAGAGAAATGAAGCATCCTTTAATAGCACAGAGCACAAATCATCACTATTTTAAATTTCATCCAAAAAAATAAGAAAAATACATGCTTATGGCTTCATAACTTACTGAAGTAGATCTGAATTTCATTCTGTGTACCCTGCTAGATGTTTATTCTGCAGGCGGTGTAGATTTCAGCTTGTTTCTTCCAAATGGTTTTCACATATGTATGAGTTAGGCAGGTTTTGCTACCTGAGTGTGCCAGCTGTGGAGTGGCTCTAAAGTGTGGTACAGTAGGCTGAATAGAGTGACACGCCCCTGATTCACTTTGATTTATGGAATGTAGCAGGTGTGGCAAAATACAGGCCTGTAGAAGAGGGAAAAAAATCTCCAGGTGAGCTAGATAAGAATTCTTGCAGCTACTCACTTGTTATTTGTCAAGTTCAAGTCAAGGTCCTTGTGTGTTTTTTTTCTCTGAGTCTTTTTTTGGTTACACAAATTCAGCTTTGTGAATATGCGCATGACAGCTGATCATGTGGAGGAGGGACGTCCTTTTTAAATCACTTTGTTGTATTGCCTTAAAAATATTTTTTATACAGAGTGAACTAGAGCTCCAGGGAATGCATAACAAAGCAGGTGCAATATTTTGACCAATTCCATCAAGTCACTATTGAGTTCGTGTTAAAAACTTTATGCACAGATGCAGACAACTTTTAAGCATCAAGACTTTTGCCAGCCTTCTTTTGCAGCATACTCACTCAGCTATTCAGTCCTCAAAGGTGTGAGTAATCTCTTGTTTACCCTTGCCCACATGCTTTGAAAACCATTTGAAGTATTCACTTCAAATTATTCACGAGCCCAGCCTAATGCGGTATGCCCAGTTTGACACATCCTACAGGCAGCACATCACAGCAGCTCAGAACTCTGAACTGGTCTAGCACATATGTATCCAATGTGTTTAATACAGCTCTTGGTTCCATTTACAGTGTTTGCCTACAAGAAATGGGTGAGCTACATGTATACTTACATTAAGAGGTAAAACTGGGCACTACTGAGATGTTTGCCTTTCTTCACTTTGATCTCTGTGTTGTATTTTAGCCCACATTTCCCTGTAGAAGCTGCAGTTCTAAGCACTGGATGCTGCCAGAGCTGTCCACATTTACGGCTGGAGTACAGCTGAGCATTTGCTGCTTGAAAACCATTAGTCAATGCCAGGAAGTAGGGAGTAGGCAACCTCAAGATATTCTCAGGGGTTGCTAGGTTTAGTAGAACACTTAATTTCTGGATGGAAACCAACCTCTAGTTGGCAGATTAATCAAATTTGGGATTAAATTTGGACAAATTTAATTTGGATTGTTCATCCTGGAGAAGAGAAGGCTTAGGTGTGACCTAACTGTGGCCTTCCAGCAGCTGAAGGGTGCCTACAAAAGAGATGGACAGGGATTTTTTACTAGAGTGACAAGACAAGGAATAACTAAACTGAAAGAGTGCAAGTTTAGATTGGATATTAGGAAAAACAAGTCTTTCCTGTGAGGGTGGTGAGACCCTGGCACAGATTGTCCAGAGAAGCTGTGGCTGCCCCATCCCTGGAGGTGTCCAAGGCCAGGCTGGATGGGGCTTGGAGCAACCTGGGCAGAGTGGAAGATGTCCCTGCCCATGGCAGGGTATTGCAATAAGATGATCTTTAAGGTCCCTTCCGACCCAGTCCATTCTGCAACTCTATGAAAACTTGATGTTGCATATGAATAGCTCAGCTACTCATATTGCATACTTTCTTAAGGAAATCTTCATTATTTAATATTGAACAAGAAATATTTCCTGTATTTCCAATCTTATTCTCAATTTTATCCATGTGATAGAGACCTCTGTCACCATTTTTCCTCAGTATTTTTTAATCTGTCATTTGACCTGTTATTTACTGTGTTTTGATGCATCTTTATAAAATTGAGATTAAAAAAATAGACATTTCATGAAACCATAAAAAGAGCTAGATGAGTAACAGCTGTTAAACTTTATTAGACCTTAAGCTTTTAGTGCCCATTTAATCCAAAGCATTGCTTGTATATGGAGGCTATAAACAAAAAGTGTTCTTAACCTTGCTGTTTCTCAAACTATGTGGAAGGAGATCCCTAAGGCTGCATGACAGGGGATGCAGAGGACTGTAGTGTCTCTGCCTTCCTTATTTCAGTTACCAGAGCCTTCACTCCAAACAGGCTTGAAACTGGGTTGCTGAACTTTTCAAGGGTGCTTAGCTTCAGAGATAAACAAGATGTTTGAAATTATACCAGATTTTAAAGGCAAACAAAAATGTTTTTCTTGGAGCAGTTGGGCAGATAAAAAGTTAGTATTTCTTAAGCTGTCAGGTACTCCAATGGAGTTTCTGACCATGGACTTAACGACCAAACCAAGTGAAGTTTTACAGAATGAACTGGAAGACCAAAAATAAAGGGCTTTGGAACATCCAAATTGGGAATACTTAGGTCCTGCAGTAGGTAAAGCAGGTTTTCAAATGTGTGTTGTCAATGACTCCTGGTATTTTTAACAGCTAAAAGCTGTTGATAACATGAGAATTGAGTGTCCTGTGCAAAGTGGTTTTTTATTGTTTGTCTGGTTCCCAGTGGAAAAACGTCTGTCATATGCAGAGTGAAATTTATGGGTGTGTTGGCTTTAAATATGCCTTTTATGCAGCCAGCAGCAAAGGAAATCTGGGTGAAGGTGAATCACCATTGCTACACTGGGGTCCTGGATTTGTGAACCACCCCCTCTGAAGACTGCAGAATCCAGGTCAGTTTTAGCAGAACAACAGATGGATTTCTGGATACCTGCCTCAAGGATATGCCCACTCCTGAGTGAAATGTGTCATCCTCAACATCTACCAAATTGTCTTCTGAAATGATTCTTCACTGTGTTTCTTCTCCTTACTGCAATACAAATAGAACACAGATAAAGGAACAAAATGTGGGATAAAATTTTGTCCTCATGTTGTTTAGTGCAAGATTGGCAATGGACAGAGGATTATTGTTGATGAACTGTGTAGAGATGAGGTGCTGCTAACAATACAAGTAAAAGCTGAGGCTGGAAGTGCTGAGGCAAGAGTTTGTTTGTGGTTGATTTCCTCCAGGTATTGAGTGCAGCCAGGAGTGAAAACAAAGTGGTATGAATTTATTGCAAGTCCCTTGTAATAGGTCTGTAAACCATGACCAGTCTGTCTCCCAGAACCCACAGTGTAGTTTTGGTAATGTCCTTGAACTACATGTTGTAAAGCTTTGGAAATTTTGGAGCTTTATGAAGGAAAAACGTTCTTGGGGTTTTGTTGGTTTTTGGGTTTTTTGGTTGGTTTTTTTTGGGGGGTGTTTTTTTTTTTGTGTGTGTGTTTTTTTTTTTTTGTGGTTTTTTTTTTGTTGTTTTGTTTTTCGTAAAACCAACATCCTGAATGGCCAGGAACATTCATGATTTTGCATTGAGTGCACGAAAGTGCAAATGAAGGGTCTGATCATCCTGGATGCTAAGATCCTTCAGTTTCTGAGGCATAGTAAACTTTGTTTACCATCATTCAGTTTCAGGTTCAGCTGTTTCCAAGAACTCTGAGTGCTTTAACCATTCAGGGTGTTTTGTGCATCTTGTCTGTCTGGAAAAAGGTACTTTGGATCAAGCAACTGAAGGACCTCCATTTCTTTAGGTTATTAGGAATGATTTACAGGCTTTTTGCTTAGAGTATGCAAGTGTCTTCACTGAGGACAAATAAAACAGAAGGACTCTTTTTATTAAACCATTAAAATTATAGGAATATCCAACTGGAAATGAGTGGAGAAATTCCAGTAGAAGCAGGTTGCTATTTCTAAACAGGGCTGTGAACCACTGAAGCTACTTGTGGCACTGATGGATGAGTTGAAGATTACAATACAATGGAGTGTCTAGAATATGTGCAAATTATTGCTTCAATAAAGGTATACCCAGGTAGAAGTCTTGAGAATCTGTACTAAATAGTGTAATGTGGGGTTTTGCCTCTGATTCCTAATCTCTGAGAATAGGTGAGATATTCTGTTTAGGGGTCTGGTATTACTGTTATTCTTCATTCTTCCCACCCTGATCTTCCACTCTGGAGGCGAGGGATAACTGACTCTAGCAATTCAGGGATTTCTTTTTAAGTCAGTCTTCCACTTGTCATTTTAAAATAAGTGCAAGGTGGAAGTGCTGATTTCTGTTGGGGTTTCAGGGTGAACTTCTAAAGTTTCAGTAGCAGCTTCAGCAGTCTGAGTGTGCCAGAGCCATTATCCTTCAAATAAATCAAGTTTCTCTAAGCAAACAACTTAAGTACCAATAAATATCTCTGTGTGTTTGAGCTGCTGAACTGAGCTCTGTGTGTCTCTGCAGAGTGAACCAGGCAGCTGTCTGGGTTCCTACCCTCAGTTTTGATGTCCATTTATGGGCTTCTAAATGTAGATGAATACTAGCCTTTCTGTCTAAACAGGCACACCTATTGTAGGGAGCTCTGATAACTGGGCTGTATTAAAGACCACCTTCATCTCCTTTTGATATAATTATTTCCATCTCTTTTTATGATGTACTTTGAGGTGCTCATCACTGTCCACTGGACTGTAGAAAGAATCAGTGATTTCCTTATTCTAGATGCTGAACACTAACAAAACTGTAACTTGTGTCTAGTATGCTAACTGGACTTGTAGTCGTGTTGATTCTGGTATGTCTCCCTTAAAAAAAAAAAAGTTGGAGTAAAATCCGAAATTCAGTCATAAAGTAAAAAACAAGCTTCTCTTGAAAATGAGGAGTTCTATTGCTCATGTTCTTTGTCCTTTTGTGAATTTTTCTGCTTACGGTTTTTGTGCTTCTTTGTGTTTCTTCAGAGCCAGTGACCAGTGTTACCAATAGCTTACATGGGTCCAGATGGTCAGTGACACAACCTGGATTACAGAATTAGCAGCAGAAAGTATTGTTACTGACTTCCACATTAACTCAACACCTTCTAGATTTGGGAGCAGAGGAATTTAGGGAATGGATGAAATTGGTCATATCTGTTTTTTAATCTTGCATTCTCACGGCTTTGGGGTGGGACTGTTACTCAGAGGGCTTTAGTTGTGCTGAGACTTTTTTTTTCTGCTCTCTTGCCTCATACAACCTCTTACCTCTCACTTCTGTGCAGGAGAGAAGTCTCAATTCACTGGACACTTAATGATAGTTTTCGTTGCACTTAGAGGGGGGCAGAGGAAAGAACTTGGATAACTCACAATAAAGAAACCCACATTAACTGTATTTATTTTAAAATATTATCTTATGCTCTTACTCCTTGTTTTACTTGTGATATTTTAAACCCTCCAGTAGGTGCTGCTGCATCCTGCAAATGTCGTCTTCATGGAGGGGAAAAAAAAAAAGTCATGGACTGGACTACAACTGGACTTTGTTCTTTGTTTTGTGTCATGCATATTTCTGTGTTCTTTCTTTTTCCTCAAACTGTTTGCCAGCCAAGTTATTACGGAGGGAGTTTTTATGATCCCAGCGAGTTTAATCCTGGAAGCACTCTGTAAGAAGGGGTTGAAGATCAGTGGGAGTTACTGATCAAAGTCATGCTTAAACCAAGCTGAACAGACCCAGGCAAAAATAGATTTGTCTTTCTATAAAATGTAAAGTAATCCAAGTGTTTTCTTAGAAGTGAATAGTCCTTAAAGAAGTTGAATTTATAAAACTTACCAGCTGTTTTATTGCTTTTCTGAAGTTTCTTGAACTTCAGTAATTTAAGTACATGATTTTAAATAGTCTTATCATTAGCCTTGGTCTTGAGTGCTAGAAATTTGCAAGACAGATTTCAGAATCTCTGAGTTAGGATTTCCATATGAGGAATTGTGGCTGAGTTACATACAGCTAATGTAAGGAGATGTGCTCTGTCCTGTTTGGTGATGGACCACTTGTGCCAGGCAGGAATGTTGGGGGAGTAAAAGTTGAAATTAGGCCTTGGTAATGGGTAATGTATCCTTGAAGTCTTTGAGTTGCATCAGGCCAGAAATGCCCTTGTGAGCTAAGAGATCTCATTGATCTCTGAAACTTACCTGCGTCTTTGTACTGTACAATCACAGTGATTAAACTTGGTTGTGACCATGATCTTGGCACTTTCCAGGTTACCTAGGAGCCCTAAGTTTATTAAGATGAAATATTGGTTTGCTTTTGATATTTAACTTTAGTAGTACTCTAAACTTCTTCATATAAGAGCAACAGCAGTTAACTACAGTAATAAATCTCAGACAGGCAGCACCTGCTACTCTACCCTGTGAAACAGCTTTTGTTCCCTTCTGGTTCTTTCTGGGATGGCTTGAATTACCATCTTTCTCTTTCACTTCTCTTCTTTACTTCTTTAAGAAATCTAACCTGGCTATGGCAGTTACCTGTCAGGAAGTTACAAGGAAGGGTGAAGAAGAAAACACCTTCATTTTCCTTTTGACTCAACCTCAAAAGATTAAATATAATTAGTTTATTAGAATTCTTGTAATAATCAATGAAATCCAGATGCAGTAAACATGGAGATAAAAAGTCTTTAGTCAATAAGGCTTAAAGTTCTCATGACTTTAATAAATTGGTAACTTTATAATAATTTGATAAATGCAGGTTTGGATCTTCCGGGAGTTTCAGCTCCATTGAATTCAGTCACTCTGGAATGCGTATCTGTCTCTAGGAGGGCAGTTAATTCTATGCTAAAGCTGGCAGTATTCACTCAGTTTAGGTTCTGTGCAGCTTGGTGTGTCTCTCCATTCATTAGAGAAAAGGAACTGTATACACAAGGTGGCAAACTAGGTTTCTACAGTGTAGAACATGGAGATACATAACCTAAATGTGATTATAATTACTTGATGCATTATGTATATGTAATCATGATTAATGCTTCTTCATTGCTTTCTTTTCCTATATTCCCAGGGCAGCTCATGAGAGCTTTTACAGTTTTGATCCTAGTTTATAGTTGAGAGGAGGACAATGCCAAATGTGAAATGTTTGGCCCCTAAAGTGAATGAGTGGCAATGTTGGAAAGAGTTAAAATGTACCTCTTTATAATTTTTTGTAGTGTTTTTATAAATGATCATCAGTTGTTGATGATTTCGTAAATAACCACTAAAATGCTGCAGATGATTGCTTGTATTGTTGAGGCAGTTTTGCCTTGCTTTTCCTTGAAGTTTTTGTGTGCTGAAAATATGAATAAGTGGGTGAAGTCTACATTTCTACCTCTTTACATAAGTAAGATTTCCAGTAGAACTGGTTTTGACTTCTATGTAAGCATACTTATTTTTTTACTGTAGCTTTCTAGGACTGATAGGTTCTTCAGGGTTTTTTTGCTATACTTATCCAGGCAACATCTGGAGGAACAACTGATTACAGCTCCAGAGATACAGTTCCCAGGAGTCAGATCAACAAAGGGGTTAAAAGTGAGACAGCCTTTTACTCAGGTGGAAGTGCAGTTGCTGATTCAAGGCTCTCAGTAAATGATTGTTGGAGATCTGCCATGTGTAGCTGAGCATTCAGAAAGTACACCACAGACTCAGCTTCCTCCTGAGGAGCCTTGTCTGTCAACATCTCACTTTAATTGTAGTCTGTAAGGTACCAGCAGGCAGGCAAAACTCACCAGCCAGCAGCCATGGAAGATCCAGTCTTCACTGACATCAATGAAAATGCTAACGACACCACTGTCTCTGAGGTTTCAGATTCTGAGGAAGATAAAGGGGGTGATCTTTCTGATCATGTCCATGAAGATTCAGCATCCCCTTTTTCCATCACTAATATCCCAGAAAACACGGATGGTAGTAAAGAGAACTCAGAAGATAGTTGTAATAATTCTGTGGCCTCTCAGCATGGAAGTGACGAAGAAAATGATTCTTCATCTCACCATGGTGCTGAAGAAGACCACCCACAGCAGCAGATGGATCTGATGAGCCCAGCTCTGGAAGATAAAGATGGAGAGGGCACAATGTTTGAGAGCAACCTGCATTTTCCTCCAGATTTCCAGTTTCGTCAGAGACAGAGCACTTTAACCAACTCTTCAACTTCCCTCAAGTTTCCCCTTAACAATAACTTTGGAGAAACGAACAACTTCCAGGAAGATTCTGAGATTTCCATTTTTGTAAAGGTAAGAACCTGGGTGCTCCTAAGCATACCCTAGTTTTAAACCCTAAATCAATATGTGTGTCCTCCAAATCAGTGAAATACAGCTAGCTACCCACTGCTTTGCTCCCAACTCTGCTGCAGGGAGACAATCCCTTCACTTACCTCTTGCATCTTTAAGCAGAGAAAGAGGTGATTTGTGTTGTGTGGTAGTGCCTGGGATTTCTTCATTCAGGGGGAAGTATGGTGCAGGTATTCTGATTGTTGCTGCAATTCATTTATTCTGGGAAATCTCCCTGCTGTTACAGCTAGGCTGCTACTGTTTAGTTGAGCTAGTTCAGCTATCCTTGCACCTCACTATCTAGCAGCTGAGAGCTCAAAAGTAACAGCTATGAATGCTATGAAGAAAACGGAATATGTAGTTTAAATAATGCTCATCCCTGAAATAAGTTTTTCTTTTATTTCTTTCAATATTTAGATTTAGGTAATTCTGTGACAATTTCAATGTGTATTTTCATTCATTTCCAGTTAGGTATAAATTACTGAGAGGGCTTTCACACCTTCTCTCACCTTAAAAAGGATTACTTAGGTTTCAAAACTGTAAACACTTGTGTACTTGAATAAACACTATGATTCCCTTCATAAAAACACTTGTATTTAACATTACTCAACATTTATTAGGCTGAGACAGGCCTGACAGTTCCTTCTTTTTAACTATATAAGAATGTTCAAGATCTTGTGTACTTTGAATAGAACAATACACCATGATTATAATATTGTTATTTCAAGAGAAGCCTCATGAATTTGTCACTTTTCAACATAAATAATATTATCAAAATCTGTTTCTCAGTTCCATGAAGGCTTTGGAAGCAGGGGAAGAGATTTTGTCACCACACGTAATGAGAAGTGTTTTCAGCAGTCATTATTTGGTTAAATGGCTCCCTGAAACAGCACTTGTCCTATTTCTGTGAAAGGATCATGGTCATTGCTAAAAATATGTTGATTATATGGTCAAAGTAAGAGCTGGGGCATTAGTCCTATTTTATATTTCTGCATGTAGTCCTGTGTATGTGTTAAAAGTTGCAGCAATTGAGTACATTTTGTTTGTTAGCAACTACATGGTGTTAGCAACCTGAGAGCTGTATTTCGACTTTAAAATCATCTCTTTAATATACTTATTCTTTCACATTCCTCTTATTTCAAAATAACAATGCCTTCCTTTTCTATGGCTAAAATAAGAACTGTGTGCAGATGTTCCCATTCAAGCAGAGTTGTTTGGGTTAATTTGAAAAAGTGAGAAGAGAGGCATTTTGAATAGAACTGTCATGGACAAGGTCTGAGGAAGTCCTTTTCCGTGCTTTTGTTGTGCAGAGTAGCTGATTATCCCATAAAGGTTCTTATCAGCTAGTCCAGGGAGAAGGGCAAACTGTGCTCTCTTCACTTGCCAAAGTGCCTGGCGTCTTTGAGATGTCCTTGAGCCCCAAGATATCCCTACCTGTCTGAAAGATTGAGCCATGAGGCTCTCAGGTGATCCATGGTGTGATCCCAGTGGGCAGGGCATTGGGTACTGCTGGGTAGGTGGCTGAACTGAACTCCTGTTACAGTGTTTTACTCTTTGAGAACGTGATGATGTTTAGTTTTTGGCTTTTGTTTTTCTTTTAATTTTTTGTCTTTCTGGTATCAAGGTAATAAAGCAGTAACTCCATGGAATGCAGATCCAGCTTTGCTCTCTTTAATTATCTAGATAACAAAAGTCAGCCTGTAAAATGGAAGGTCACAGAATAATAAATAATAAGAGTAGTGAAATCCCTTAGGGCTGCAGCTTCTTGCACATGGAACTAATATCTAAGTTGTATCAATAAATATTACTCATAGATGGTTCCCTTCTCACATGGTTTCTAGTCCACCTGAGGCCAGTGTTGCTCTGAAATTGGGTTCATCTGGGTTTGCACTTTTCTGCAGACACTAACAGTGACAGCAGGACCTTGTGCTGTGGGACAACAGTGATCATGACAGTTCTGCCACTATTTATTCCTCTCTTTGCTTGTAGCCCCAATAAATCTCTGTAAATGACTGAAAACATGAGTGTCAGAAGCCTGAACCCCAGAGAAAGTAGGAAGATTAAATGGTATCTAAATCACAGTGCAGCTGGATGAATAACATTTACAATAGTCCATTCATTAGACACCAAGAAAATGTTTACATCACTTTAACTCATTTTTCACTGATTATCAGTGCTTGGTAGCTATTTCATGTCAGTGGACTATTTCAGGATGTGCCATAAGGTAAAAAAAGGAATTCCCTGTGCCTTTAACAACAGAATGCAGCATGTAACGACATGAATCTGTTTGTGTGAATCCAGCACGTCCAGGCTTGTCATGTTCAGGCTTGTCACAGCCACCTTAATGCCTTTTCAATAACACTGTAATTTCTTCAAACAAAAGCCTTTGCAATTTGAACAGAAATATGACTGGCACACAAGCTGTGTTACTGAGTGCACAGGACAGCCTGACCCAATCATGGCTCCAAGGTCCAGCCTTCTCACCTGTACCCTGTATTTTCCTATTGAGGAGCATGTTTGTTCTGCAGGTTTAGTTTCTTTGAAAATTTTAATTTTTTAGTTTTCCTGAAGCTTGAGTTGTTATTTAAAGACTAGTCCTCCAATTTTCTTTTCAGAAGGAAATTATTGCCCTTCTGGTTTTTTGATAATCTGAGATTGGCTGCAGATTATAACTTCTCTGTACTCATTTGTGCCATAGGAACACAGTTCCCAAAAGAAGGAAGGTAATTCTTTACCCTAAGCAATAAATACCTTGTGTTAGGCAAAAATACCAATGTTATACAGTGGTTCAGCATCATCAACCTGCACCTGTTGGATCACTGCACTGGAGTAACAGAGTTATGGATGCTGGAGAGCATCTCTGGAGATCACCTGGTCCAGCTTCTTACTCAGAGCAGGATCACCTACACCAGTTCGCTCAGGATCATGTTTTGTTTTCAATATTTCCAAAGATGAAGAAACCACAACTTCTCTGTGCAACCATTCTAATGTCCTACCCTCATGGTAAAACTATGTTTTAAATGGAATTTTGTGTATCTAAATTTGTGCTTGTTGCCTCCTGTCCTTTTAGTGGATACCAGTGCTTGTATTTAAGAATCAGAACCTAAGCATGTAGCTGTTTCTGTTTGGAATTATGCTATACTTCTGTAAAATTTCATTAGGTCAGTAGCTGGAAAAGAAAGGACATTTTTGGTTTTCCCACAAGATGTTTTCCACTCCCTCATCTGAGTCCTGCACTTGGGTCACAACAACTCCTGCAATGCTGCAGGCTGTGAGAAAAGTGGCTGGAAAGCTGGAAAAGGACCTGGGGGTATCAGTCAACAGCAGCTGAACATGAGCCAGGTGTGCCCAGGTGGGCAGGAAGGTCAGTGGCAACTGGACTGTACCAGCCATAGTGTGGCCAGCAGGGCCAGGGCAGTGACTGTCCTCCTGTGCTGGACACTAGTGAGGCCACACTTCAAATCCTGCCTTCAGTTCGGGGCCTCTTGTGACAAAAAAGAAATTGAGGGGTTGGAATGTGTCCAGAGAAGGGAACAAAGCTAGGGAAGGGTCTCGAGCACAAGTCTGATGAGAAGCAGCTGAGGGAGCTGGGGGGCACTTGCTTTCCAAACTCCCTGAAAGGAAGGTGGGGGTTGGGCTCTGCTCCCAGGTAACAAGTGACAGGATGAGAGAAAATTCCTCCATTTGTGCCAGTGGAGGTTTAGATTGGATATTGGGATTTTTATTTTTTTATTTTTATTTTTTTTTCATTGAGAGGCTTGTCAGGCACTGGAGCAGGCCTGTTCAGGAAAGTGGAGTCACTGTCCCTGGGCATCCAAAAATGTGTGGATGTGGCACTTGAGGACCTGGTTTAATGGTGAACATGATGGTGGTGCTGGGTTGACAGTTGGACTTGATGATCCTAAACGTCATTTCCAACCTTACCAGTTCTGTGATTCTGTGGTTCTCTGATTTCCAAGTCAGGAATGTCAGAGGACTCCAACTTGGTGGTACAACTAACTCTGTGCTAGTTCCTTTCTGACTCCCCAAGTTGAGCTGAACTGTTGTGAATGACAGACCATGTTCCTCACATGGACAGTGAGACTCATCACTGTGTCACTGGGAAAATCACACTTCTTCCTAATGAGTTGGCTCTTCTCTTGTTTTATGAAGCATTCTGGTATCTGTTGAGAGAATTCTGTTTAGGAGTGTGTATTAATGGTTCAGAACATGAAGTCACAGGGCAAATCTAATTTTAAGCATGCATAATTTGCAGAGAGTAGAACCACATGGATGCCCAGTCAGAAGTTTGTGGTTAAACTGGTGTTTTGCTGAGCAGAACTGAGCATTTCTAACTACACTCATAAACTACAGAGGAAAACATCTGTATTCACAGTTTTGAGCTGTTAGATATTTGTAAGCATAACTGGGTGTCCAGATACCCCCTAGCAATGGAAACCACTTAGTCTTCTAATTGATTCCAATATGGCACATAAGGCTGGTGTTAAAGCCATATCTTCTCCACCAAGGTTTGCAGGTAGTAAGATAAATTCAGGTGGCAGGTGTAACTCTCCACTTGTACACAAAATTATAGTAGTTTGGCTTTTTATGACATTTCAGCCTTTAAAAATATTATAAATAATAAATCTAACAGAAGTAAGCAAATATTATTTTGGTCTTACAAAAAAGCTTAGAAAAAGGTTGAGTGATTCATAATCCACCTTTTAAGTAGTGTTAACTGAGCAAGGAAAAGATCCAAAAACTATTTGCAGAGTTTTCCAATCTTGGCAGATTTACAGACCAAGATGCTGGAGTCGACATGTACACAGCAGGAAATGACTCACGGGGAGACAATATCCTAACGTGATACCTGTTTTGATAATTAAAATGAAATTAATAGTTGTTTATTCCTGCAAATAGTCTTGAGATAGCTTACAAGTACAATTAAGTATAGAAATACAAGCCTGGATTACCAAGTGATTTGTCCTCTTGCTCTCAGGCTTATCTAGACTATCCCTAACAGATGCTTTGGATTGATTAATTTCTTTTTTCACATGATTTAATTTCCCTTTTTGTTTCAGCATCCCACTCAGCAACAACTGAAGTGCAATAGTGATCAAACAGTGAGAATGCTGGACACTTCTGCTGTTCACTTTACAGTCTAAATTAACCAGATAAAATAATCTAATGCATTTTGTCATCTTTCCAAGACTGAGATCCAGCACTCTTCCCTTAACTTCAGTCAAATTTTATCCTTTTTTAAACAGCAATCCCCATATATATGTCTTTCAACTGTATTTGTTTTAGAATTATATTTTATTTCAGACACCACAGTAGAAGAGAGAAGCCAACTGAACATACTAAATTTGAATTCCTAGGTACTGCTTCAAACACACCTTAGGATTTTAACTGGGAAAAGAAAAATTGTTTATTTCTTTGGGTCGTAAGACCCTGCATTGAAGGCAAATTTTCCAAGTGTTCTGTCACTGTATTTACTAGTTCATTTAGAAATACTTAATGTCCTCTCATAACCTTGTTTGTGGCTGAAAAAAACCATATTTTTATGTATTTGTGGCAATGTAAAAAATATTTACCACTTCTTTGTGGGAAGTATAATGAACCTGTATGAAACTGCCTTCTGTGGCAGAAGAAAAGAAGAAAGTGTGTCACTCTAAAATAAAGTAATTTATTTGTCATCTGCAGGTATGATTTTTATATTTAGATCTCTAGGTGATCTTTTTCATATCAATTGATGAAACAGTTGTAGGTGAATTTTTACTGGTGGTACGTCTCTGATAATGTAAGACGTCAGTGACATTCATGACATTACAATAATGTACTCAGGGATAGATGGGAAGTGAATTTGTCAGTGCACAGGTCTGGTTTCAATACATCCAGTACTGTTCAAAACCAGGATTTTGATTCACAAGTTAATTGATTTTCTGTTGCAGGTTCCATGCAGTATGAAGTATGTAATGAAGTAAAACTCCAGAACACATCTTCTGAGAGAAAACCATTATCTTCTTGCTTATTTGTTTATAAAAGATGAGGCACATAAAGGTAGAAATCTGTACACTGACCAAGATGGTTTCTTTGGGGATTCTAGGTAATCTGAAAAAGAAATTCATGGGACTGGATATGAATTTTTGGGACATGAAATTGAGTATTCTGTTACAGACAGCCTTATCATGTAATACTTCATTCATGAAGTGATCAAGGCCTACTTAGAAACTATTACTATTATTACTCATTTTGGAAATCTGCTTCAGAATGTCACTGCTCTAAAGGTTTGACACTTTAATTTCCAAATTAGCTTTATTCATGTGCAGCTAAAACATCCTTACTCTTGTGCCAGCATGGTCCATTAGCATTCATTCACGCATTTAGCGCTTTTTAAAATCAGTTTAGGCTTAGACAACCTCAGATGTTTTGGGGCTAAACCAGCCAATCATTTTTGTCTCCATTTCTGCCAGTTGTCATAGTAATCCTCTACTGCACATATTTTCTTTCCACAAAGAAAGATGCACCTTTTCACAGCTGCATTTTGTCTCTGGTTGCTTCTGCTTTTACAGCCAAACTAAACAATCAGCAAAAAGATTATTTTAATAACCTCCTGTTTTAAGATACCTGTGATTGAGTAAACAAATTCTATTTGAGGTGAAATGTCTATGTTGCTGTGCTTTGGGAGATCTCAACACTGTGTCCCTGTAGCTTGAGGGCTGGTTGAGAAGCAAATGGAAGGAATGGAAGCTTTGCATCTGATAATATAGTTATTTAATCACTCTTCAGACCTCTGCTCACATGAATTTGTACCATTTTTTGATTTATTTTAAAATCTATTTGATTAAAAATCTGACCAGCAGAAGTGTTTTATATTTGTCCACATTTATACTTGGTCTATAAATATGTTCATGTAACATTGATACTTCGGGTGGCCCCTCATTGCAAGAGGGTCTCTGTTAGCCAGAAATGGCCAGTGAGATGCCCAAATAATACTGGCAAGTCCTCAGTAAACAGAAATGCTAGGAAAAAATAATTTAAATTTATGAAGTTTTTAGTTTTCTTAATGTCATCAGAAATTCTTCCTAATTTTAATACACATTTTTCTCACAATTTCAAATTAATTTCTCAAAGTCTAAAGTTACTACAAGGTGATATTTCCACCAAGAGTTACTAAAAGAAGATACTGGACAAAGGTCCAGGGTCAAAAATCTGTTATACACCATGTGGCCTGTTTTGAAGAGGCACCAATCCGTCTTCCCTTTCTTTGGTGAGCACATGGATTTGTACATAATCACAGTAAGTAGTTTCCAGTTACACAGTACATAGTTACACGGTGACATAAAAACCACCACCTTCATAAAAACACCAGAGCTTGATTTATATGTATATCATATTGAATGGTTGCATCACTTATTGGACTTCATGAGGCACCTTAAATTCACTAGTTTTCACCAAATATAGGCAGGAGGCTTATCTGTTGAGTCGGTAATTTCCTCATGGTCCTTGCAGGAGCCCCTGTAAAGAGCAGCCGAAGTTCAGAGCAGCAAATTCCCTTGGCTCCTCCCTGTGAGATTGCTGCGAGTGAAGTTTGGCCGGAGCAGAGTTTCTGTGCGGCCCCGGGCGCGGATTGGCCCCGCACCCGCGGCTGATAACAGCTGAAAATAGCCCCGGTATAAAAACTTGGCCGGCAGCTCAGCCACCCTGGCATTCCCTCCTCGACTGCCAGCTAGGGAGGAGACCGTGCTCTCCAAGTCCCTGCAAGGATGTGACCAGAGAACACTCTGTTGCTTGATTCCACTTAACAATTAACTTGTCAGGACTGGACTGTGTGACTCATGGGGATGGTAAACAAGTACATTTCATATATTAAAAAAAGAAAAGAAAAGAAAAAAAAAAGAAAAAACAGAAAAAGAAACAGACTGAAGGCCGGATTTTCCAAGCAGATTTTCCAAGCAGAGCGTGACAGGTGGAATGTCTTTGGAAGTGTGCCTGTAGAATACTGTGTACAAGAATGTTGTATATATATTCACATAATCACCTGTATGGAGAGCATACTCCATGACAATGGACCACTTGGGAAAACAAATGTATTTTCATTTGACAATGGTTTGACTAAGCTGACATTGAGGAGTTCAGGAGTCTATTCTTAGCTTGCTGTTGATTCTGGGGAAATTGGGTCATTTCCTTGTATTTTTGTTCACTTTCAAGCTTTTGTTTTAAGATGTAGCCTGGGGGATCAGTGAGTTCAGTGGCTGAGTGCATTGCAAGATAAACCTTTGGGTGTCTGAAGTCCTTTGGATGCACAAAGAAGACACCAGTGTTGAAAAGCTCCCTTTTTAAAGTCTGGCAAAAGTTACACTGACTTGAAAACAGGGTGTAAATGGGAAAGAATTAGGAAGCATTAAAAATCAGTGGCACTATCAGCCCTATCAATAGTAAATTATTCCCACATATATTACTTCCAGTGGCTCTGAGTCCTCCTCTTTGATTATATGAAGCTTTGCATTATGAAGTTTGTATGTGTGGATTCCCCTTTATTTTCATTACAGCATTTTAATTTTTTTTACTGGTTTAGAATAATACAGTCCAAGGTTTATAATATCTTGGGAGAGTAATAGATGACCTGGCTAACTTGCTTTCAGTTTTGATTCTATATATTTAGTTACCTATAAAAGGTTACAAAATTTACTCTTCTGAACTCTTGCTTTTTCCTCTCCGAAGGTTAATTTTCTGCATGAACCTGTAGTCAAGACTTAACTGGAGAGTCTCTGTTTGCTGCCATCCTCTGCAGGGGAATTTAGTTTTCTCTCAACATCATGAGATACCTTTATATATATTTATTAAGTAGTCTGGTATCACACCTGACTTAATGCTTGGCTAGAAATGGGTAGAAGTTGCTAATAATGAGTAAAGGGATCCATATCTCATTAGAACTTTTCCAGCTGATGCAGGTCTCACAGGAAAACCTAGTCCATTTTCTACAGAACTGCATCAGAGTTGTCACCAAGGTCAGAGCAGTGAGACTGCAAAGACAAACTGAGCTTTGACATTTGGGTGGGCTGTGAGGTTGCTCCCACAAATTGCAGCTGGTGGCCAAGGGTCCACACCTTTCTTACAAAGGTGATACCTGCTAGATGCTCTGTGAAAATTTCTGATTTTGGTAAAAGATGGAAAATTTTTGGAAAATCTTCCACTTAAGAGGCAAAAACCCCCTTACGTCTTTCTAGTCAGACGACTCAGTTTTCCCAGTTCTGACAGACTTAAACAAGGCACCACTGTTATTTAGACTGTGCTCAGTGCTGAATTTCATAAAAAAACCCAACTTTTGGTCTTAAGCCAACCACCTTTTAAAGAATTACCACCACCATCTTTCACTTAAGGATGTGGGGCATGTTCTTTGAAGTCGTAATGAGCTGGGTTTGCTGGTCACCAGCAAAAATCTGTTAATATGATGGTTACCAGAAAAAAATCTGCTAATGTAAAAGTGTATTTGCAGAAGAGAAGTTCACATCTATGCGTAACTCACCACCTTGCTTCAATTCATCCTGGTTGTTTGCATTAACTCTGCAGTGAAAAGGGTCCTCAATCAAAAAAAAACCCTAAAATAGAGTATCACCAAGCCAACTTTAGGTGCTGTAAGATGTTGAACTCTTAGGTTGAAGTTCTTAGGAAGGAAAAAAAGAACAAAGAACCCACTATTAATTTCATAACAGCTTGAGGTGATGCACTAAGGCAAGTGAGCTGGCAAACTTTGTGGAAACTTTATCACAGAAGAAGTACCAAAAGGTGAAATGAAAAATGAATGAAGGCAATTTATTAAGGAGAATGGAAGAGTTCTTCAGTTCACTGTGAGGCTCAAGGTCAGCCAGCTGCATTAACCCAGGCAAGCAACATTGCCACTGACCAGAGGCATCACCATTGCAGAGGTTAAACTTTGCTGCCACAGGGGGATGTTGAGCCCTATTATTTCACACTGATCCAGTGTGAGTTTATCAGGGAGCAAAAATCCAGAGGCCCTTTTCTTAAGCCAAGCAGTAGATACACTGCAGAAGATTCGAAAACCCACAGTGCAGATCCATGCACATAACCTGCCATGCAGGTACTGATGCCAGCGTGTGAACCCATGGGGACTAGACTGAGTCATGAGTATTTTCAAACTGAGCTGCTGAAGGCTTCAACCTTTAGAAATAATGTGCATCAGAACATAGGAAGTAATTTCAGCTTTCAGCCAAATTGTTTGCTAAACAACAGTGTGAAACACAAATGTGTCCAATGAAATCAGCAGCAAGTGTGCATTCTTTGAGCCTTATTTACTGGGAGGAATTGAAGCCTAGCCTGAGATGTGCATGAGTTTTACATGCCATTTTGAACATTTTCTGTAAATAATAATTCATAAATCAGGATCTAAGTAGTGTGTTGTTTGGGGGGGGGGATTTAATTGCATGTTCATACTTCAAATCTTAATTAATTTAGACCTAATTTATGATAAGAAGCATACAGAGAAGTGAACAGAAATAATCTAAATAGGGACTTGCATGATGAACTCCTGTAAAATAAGACAGGAATAGGCATTACTTACTCTGTTGCAGACTTGGAAGTAAAATCACATAATTCAACTAAAATTACATGACTATGACATAGTGAGTCAACAACAATGGGTACATCACACTTACCTGGTGCTGTTTTTCTTCACCACACTCGATAGCATGGAGGATTCATTTTGAAAAGCAAGGGCTGAGGATTTCTACATTTCTCCTTTCATCAGCTGCATTATCCATATAGCCCACAGCTTGGGACAATCTGTCATGCTCTCCATTGTATCTCCTACAATACCACTTTCCAGAGCAGTCTCAGTTCTGGTTGGAAATATCTTTTGTTTTTAATTGAAATGTCAGTTTTGAAATGATAGTGAAATAAACCACTGCCCTCTAGAAGCCTCTGTACTGAATAGAGCATTAGGAGACAATTTTGTACCTTTTCAGAGCTACTTCCTTACAAATGGGTACCTGAGGCTGTCTCAATATGAGCACTGAAATCATTATCCATAATGAAATCCCTCTTCACACTGAACAGCAGAAGGTTTTCTCTTGAAGGTGCTAATGCTTATTAATGTTACAGCAAAGTTTGATGCTGCATCCATGTGAAAACATAATTATATATAAAAATAATTCCATGGTTTTAGACTACAACTTTGCAAAACTCCAGTCTGAATGAATTCATTCTGCTCAACAGAATTGTTTCAGCAAGATAATTTTAGAGCTAAAATAATGCTTCTTAATAAAAAGATAAAGGAGAGCTGCTGCAGCTCATAGCTGTGATGGATTCATAATATCTGGGAGTGGGTATAGAGTGGATTATCTCAAACTGGCCAATTAATGGAGTGCAGTTTTCTGGTCTAGGCTTTTCCATCCCATCCCGTTTATTGGGACATTCAGGTTGCACAGCTGTTTTTGTATCTCTTGATGTCTTTTCTTCTATTACTGTGAGTGTGGGAAAATTTACAAAAAGGAGCAAAATCACAGTTCTTCCATTAAACCAGCACATTTTGAGGTATTGTGCATCTTTAGAGTCAAGGGAAAGTATCTGATCACCCAGTGTTGGCATGAGGCTGATGAGAAAAGCTTTTTATGTCCTTGCACGTCTTGTACATTTTGGGAGGGGAACCTGCTGTCTGGGCCTAAATAGTTCAGACAAATCCTTTGGTTTTCTGAAATTCAGACAAGAAATTGATAGTGACACATTGTAACTCAAAAGAAAATAAAAATTACTGGATTGGTTCGTTGCAGTTGTTAACTTGGTGTGTTGCATATCAAAACTACTAGCATCCAATTAATGCAGTTGCAGACTGCCAGTAATTCAGAACTCTCTCTGGAAGAGATGTTTCCATAACCTTTTCAAACCACCCTGGCTGCTGCTTAGGTGTGGGGTTTTTTGGCAACTAAGCAGTTAAATAATTCCCTGGTAAAATCATAGCCCCGAATACCATTTACTGCATTTACTGCAGCTGCACCAAGATTTTACTTTTTTTCATCACAGCAATGAAAAACATTGCCTGTGTCGTATAAAACTTGCAATACCTGCTCTCATGGAAGGAGCTGGACGGAAGCACTGGGGGATGGATGTGCTTCGTGCTCTGATCCTTCTTGGTAACGTAGCAGTCTGCTGGAGAACTGCATGATAGAGTTACATTCTGGATGCTTGGCCTCTGCTTCACCCCCTTGGGACAAATCTTTGCTGGAAGTGAAGCTTGGATCAGACCTGTGAAAGCTGATAGTGCATCAGTGTTCACCTATAATAGAGGTCTTACGTGGGGACATGGCCGTTCCTTTTCTGAAGCTGTCCTCTTCTTTTATTCATGGGATGACGTGCTCATATTCATTTCTATATCTCATAAACCTCAAACTATAATGACTTGGCTTATGAGGAGTTCATAATTCAGTGTCTAATGTTCTTGCGTGTAACTCAAAGCCTCTGCTACTTCTGACTTGTGAGAAAATGATAGGCCAAACTAAGTGACTCATTCTTTGCAGTAAAATGAGAGTGTACTAATTATTTATCAGTGTCTTACCCTTAATTTGGCTGAAGAAAGAGCTGATTTCATAACACACAAAAGAACTGTGTAGACACTAAAAACCATTATAGTCAGAAAGGTTCCACCCAGATGTAAGTGATAAGTCAGTTTTATATGACAGAAAAGCAGTAAATGCATGAATAGATTCCTAAAGCAGGGCATATATATATATTTATATATGCATCTATATATATTTCCTCCTACTCACTGCCTTCTACAATGTTTATCCTTAATTCAGCTTTCAGAATCTCTTAAAAAACCCCAGCATTATATGAACAAGTTATATTGTCTGTTATATTTGGTCTCTTCTAGGTTTTCCATGGGAGTATTTTTATAAAGCAGGGGGGTGCGTTTTTTGAGGTGGGTTGGCTTATTCTTTCCGTGGATACCTAAAAGCACTGCTGGAACACCAGATGTGTGGTATTCACTCCTCAACTTCTGTAGCCTCTGAGCACCCCATATCAGGTCCTGGGGCAGGGGTAAGGTGGAAGCAAATGGGAAAGGCACCTTCCAGTGACAGCACTGCCCAGGAACACCCTGAGCCAGGTGGGATCTGGCCCGTTCCTGCAGAAGTTTGTATCTGGGTTAGGATGGAAATGGCTGCAGGGCACCTTTGCTCCCTTTGTATTGCAAAGTTTCCCTTCTGCTTTGCTGAGCCTCAGCACAAGATTCTTCATCTGCAAACTAATTATAACACACCACTAAACCCAGACAGTAATTGGGAGGGAAGGATTTGAATGTTTTGACACGTTGAGTCTGTACTGAAATTGCTACATCTAGAGTTCGACTTTCAGAAGCACAAGGCATGCACAACTTCTGGAGTGAGGGATTCCAATCACGGGAATCAGGCACTAAAGCCATAGATTTCTTTTACTTAAAAATAAAGTCTGACCATTACATATTTATCTCATTACCCTGGGCTCAATGGAAAAAATTAGACGCTTCTAGGGCATATTTTTTCATTCTAAAATAGACATCTAAATAGGTCACATGCATCACAACTTGTAAGTGCTGGTATTTTGAAAGCTGTTTTTATTTCTACCCTTTGGTTTAGCATTAGCAGCATTACCTCATTACTGTGCTCATACTGCTGGCAGTATTTTCCCTTCCAATAGAGATGGTCCTGTGATATAACTTGTTCGAACCACTTTCCTATATCAAAACAATGTTTTCAGTGAGGCTGGAGCTATAGGTAACCTCAGTGAAGATGACCAATTTCCCATTGTTCCCAGGAATCCTCATTAAAGGGAAATTATGTCACCACAAGGTGCTAGAGCAAAACAATTTTTCAGCAATACTCAAAAGATTATAATTGTATAGTAAATAATGCACTTTTAGGGATGCATTTTAGAGATACGGTGATTACTCTTAAGTTTTTGGCAGACTTTTATAACTGTAATGCATAATTACAATGCAATGATTCTTTCTGCCACATGTAAGTACACTTAGCCCATGTCCTTGGAAACTTGCCGGTAAGCCTAAGAATAATTGTACTCTAAATGTTTGGTAATTAATGTGCCTAGTCCAAAAATTACATGTAAAAATTTGAAATCAAAGGAGTAATAGCACTTAATTCTCTTATAGTTAATCTTCCAGTTATTTGAATGAGTGCTAATTAGATCTAAAAACCATAAGCATACTTTTACAGTAATTACAATGATGATTATGTTGTAATTACAATTGCAACAGCATAATGAGATTTACTCGTTAACCATTTCACTCCTTCATGTAGTGCACATGAAGCAGCCCTAGTGGGAAAATTCCCATAGAACTTACCCAAAGGGCCACAGAGGTGTTGGCTGTGACTCCTCTGGAGCTGTGTCAAATGCCTAGAGGTCACGGAGAGAATTGGAGATCATCACAGAAGCACACAACTAAGAGCACTTTCAGGAAAGGCGAGTGTTTGATCATGTCAAAACCCTCCCCAAAAGGCCTCTCTGTTTCAGAAGGGGAAGGTAAAACTCCTCATGTCTGGAAGCTCGAGCTGCCAACAACCTGTGAGCCAGAGCTTTGGCAGTCCTGAAACAGGATCGGGGCAGAAGTGCAGGAAGAGGGCAGGAGGACACAAAGTCCCTCCAGGCAGGGATGGGGATATGGAGCAGGTGTCATTGACCCCTTCACCTCTGCCCGCTGTCCCTTCCTGTGCCAGCGCTCCCTCCCTTCGAGCCTTTTGGCTGTGTCAGGACTTTCTATAGGTGCCACCTCATGCTCAGGGCTGCTGTGCGGTGCTCTCTGAATCACGCAAGGAATGCAGGGCAAAGGAAAGGCATAGGGATGACAGCAGCACGTCAGCAGGGGACTGAGGCCCTTGGAACTGTTCTCCCATGCTCCACCCAGCGAATCATTGCTCTCTTGTCCCTCCTCTACCACCAGCACCCTGAGGGGCTCGCTGAGAAATAGTTATGGGACCCAAACATTCCCATTCCTCTGCTGTGAGCTCCATCAGCAGTGGTCACATCACAGGTGCTTCTCTCACCTGACTATTCAATTTTGGCTTCTGTAGCACTTCATACCACACACATGGTGGGGGATGAAAAAAGCTCTTCTTTTCTTCCCATTCCTTGATTGATTGATCCAACAGCCAGTACATAAGCTCTTCTTCTCTTACCTTTCTTAAAAAGAACAATATTAGGATTTTGAACAGAAGGAGGCAAGACAAACACCCTTCAGAAAAGCAGAAAAAACCATCTCTGTTGCTTAAAGCAACGAAACCAGCCCTGCTGCAGGACTTCCTTCTTCCCTGTCCCTGGTGCTCCCAGCTGTAGAGTGAGGGAACGACAGAAATGCTGAAAACAGGGAAGAGAAGAATTATTTGCTCAGGACTGATCCTGCCGTAGGTAGCAGGAGCTTGTCTCCTCCCCTATGAGTTTAACCCCACCCTCTGTTTTTTTTATGCTCTGGGCTATTTTGGGCGGGCAGCGAGGGCTGCAGCTCTGACAGATGAGGATACTGTACCAGAGCACAGCAGCACTTGTTGCTCTGAAGAACTATCGTAACAGGGACTGCTCCTCTGCTGCCTGCCTTTTCTTCATTATTATTAATTTAATAACCTGCAAACTTGTTTACTCCACTGCTTTTGAGCTTTATCATTACTAATGATGTTTTAAGAGCTTTGTGAGAGCGGTTCAGAAGAGAAACTCACACGCCGTGCAGTTGAAAGCTCCTTTTGCCACTTAATATCAAGAGATCAGCTGGTAGCTGGTAGCTGCCTTGGAGGTGAAAAATGACAGACTCAGTTGCTGCTAATGGGGAAGGAAAGGACCCTGAAATTGAGCTCTTTGTGAAGGTAAGTTGCGCTGTGAACTGGACACTGGTGTGACTCTCAGATCGGCTCAGCTTCTACTGAATAATCAAACTTTAATTTTCTGAGCGAAGCGGTGCTGTGACAGCCTGTTATCTCTTGCACACACGCTCACTCTGCTTTCTTCTTCGTGACATTAGAATTAGGTAATGTTGTGGGGGGAGAGTCAGAGTTCCTGTGTTTTATTGTTAATTCTCTCCTTGTGAGTTTGTTCTGTTATTCTTAGCCTGCTGCCTGCAATTTACTGTGTCCTAACTTTAGACTTGAGGCTGTAGGCTTCAGGTTTTGCTCTATGAATCCTGACTTTCTTTTCCATTTTTGGGAAGAGCTGGAGGGTACCAAGATTTGGTACCTCAGCAGAGGCTGTTAGGTCTGAAATGCTGATGGATCATAAACCAATAAGGATTGAGATAAGCTGTCAGTCTTCTGATTACTTACTGCAATACTTCCTTTTTTACTCTAAGCCAATAAAAATCTGTTTTTACTATCAGTTTCCTCAGCCTGAAGCTCATTCTGATTTTCTGGAAGGGTAACTGAGAACAGAAAGCAATTTAATGAAAATATTGAAAAATGACTACACCTGTTGTGCGGTAGGGTTTCAGAATGTTTCAAGTTGTGTATGACTGTCGATCTTGGGCTGTGAAAACCTTACCATTAAAATCACAGTTGAAACCCATGAAGCATGCAACCTTATTAATAGCAAACTTCATGCAAACTCTGTCTCAGTGAAGAGCTCAGATTTTTTGATGTTCACAGTGTTTTAAAGCCTCTACACTCATTGAGGCTGAAATCCCCGATGCCCATGTAAAACTATGGAATGGCTTGGTTTAGAAGGGACCTTAAAGATCATCTTATTACAATCCCCCTGCCATGGGCACAGGCATCTTCCGCTAGATCAGGTTGCTTAAAATCTTGTCCAGCCTGGCCTGGAATGTTTGCAGGTGTTTGGTCTCTCTGAGCCTAGTCCATTCCTGTAAATGCACTGGATTATTATTAATATGTGGGAGTTACCCTCAGACCCTTAGCAAACAGAATCCTGAATTATTAGGAAAGCAAATTCCAACCCCTCCCTTCTGTCAAGATGAGGGTATGTAATTGCTTTGTACTCCCTGATAGATATTTTGGGCTGTAAGTTGAAATGTCAGCCACATCCATGATGTGTATACATGGCTTCTTCACACATCTTCCAAAACCAGTCAGTTCAGGTGCAGGTGCTGTGACTGTGAGGTCTTTTTCCACAACAAACAGATTTGACAAGAATTTCAGGTTCTTAAGAGCCCTGTAGATCCTTTTTACAGAGAGCTTAATGTACTAAAATGGACCAGCATGAGTCCATACTACCAGACACCTCACCTCTTACAAGTTGTTTCTACCAAATTGAGTTTAATGGAGATGCTTATGGGCTAAAAAATAGGTTTGTGATGTTGTTGAGCAATCTGTCATCAGTCAAATGTGTGCTGGAATGGAAATCTGTAGCTACTGGTTTGTTTTAGTGCTCGCACTATTTCACTGAGGCTGACATGGATGTTTGTGATATGTGGTTCTTTGACTGCCTCAGCTGTTAAACTGAAGATCATTACCCAAATTCATTGTGTGAAGCTCTGGATCTATAGGATACTGGGAAAAATGAACACTGCATTAAACCAAGCCATGCCACCACCTGAAGATTTATAACTCCAGCAAGAACATTTTTAGTAATGTGACTTCCTGCATAATGCATATTACAAAATTGCATAGAGACTCACATAAAACTCAGAGCTGGAACAGAAAAATTAATTGGTATCTTCCTGGAGACTTTCCATTTAGGCTGAAAAATTGCAATTCTTGATGTTTTGGAAAGGTGCCATTAATTTAATTAAAAGTTTAAAAGGTTCTATAGTAAAGCATGTGACCAGAATATTAAATTCTACACCTTAGAAGCTCAAAAATAAAAAGATAAGAACATCCAGAGGAGAGAGAAACTGAAAGCTGAAAATAGGATAATGTAAGAGAATCATGAACAGGTGAAAACTTTTCTGGAGGGTGACTGCAAAGAATAGGATATTAGTAAGGGGAGGCAAACAGGAAGGCTGATCCTGGCTGGAAAGTACAGAAAAGCAGTAACTTCTGGAGAACAGTGAGATACAGGGACAAGTGGCAAACGTAAATATACTGGACCACACTTGAGGCAAGTTTTAACAGTAGGGGATGTTGAGATCAGTGAGCAATTCCCAATTTCCTTCACCCAAGGAAAAGAGTTCTGTCCTGCATCCTTGACGGAACACACAGAAAATACAGCGATAAGTGAGAAAATGTAGGGCAGTAGATGTGGCCTGGTGGAAATTGTATCTTCCACAAGCCCCAAAAAAAACCAGAAAGGGCTGTTTTTCACCAGCTACAGTGTTCCCAATAAAAGCATTTTCTGTCTCAGGTTAAAAAAAGAAAGGTGTTACACAATTGCTCTATTTCCCTTTGCTGTTTGTCAACCAGGAGTGCAGGAGCCACAGACAGACAAGCAGGGAGCGGGGCTGTAACCAAAAGAGCTGCTCTGTAACCTAATGCAGGTTGGCTCAGGATCTCCAGAGCTGCACAGACAGACTGGGCACCACCAGGACACAGCTGAGCTGCTGTGGCAGGGACAGGTTAAGTGGTTATCACACCTATTTGTTATCATCCCCATTGATTTCGCTTGTTTTCTAATAGTGCCCTAAACTGGATCTGTGAAGTATTTTTTTTGTGAACAAGTGTTTGTTCTTGCAAGATGCGTGTTTGAGAGCAAACCCCCCCAAATCTGGGGCAGGACACACGGAGAGTGATGGTGGGAGCAGTGAGATCTGCCAGGGAGGTGATGCTGCCTTGATCACATGTGCAGCTTGTGTGAGCAGGCCTTTGCTGAACACTGAAACTCTCTAGCATCAATTCCCTCTCTAAACTTGTTTGACAGGGAATTGGAGGAGGCTGCCAGAGAGAAAGGTTTGATGCGTGGTGTTGTGAGACGCTGGCAGCGGCAGCGTGGGGAAAGGAACATCGGGAGGTAGTGCTTGCTCTGTGCTTAACCCAGCTTGTTGGAACTCAGGCGAATTTCAATCCTCTGCATGCTGGAGGAGCAAAGTGCTTCTGTAGAAATGACCATGTCACCCTGATAGAAGATATATTTAGCTTTTCTTGCCAGTTTTGCACCTGTACGCATGAACATAATGACAAAATTGAAATAGTGCTCCTTTTACATGAAGTAATACAATTAAAATCCATAAGGGAGTATCACAGGATTTTTGTGGCTTCTTTCTGTTTGCAATGGAAACAGGTGTTTGGATATATGTGCCTTGCCTTTCAGGATTAGAGTAGTACCTAATATTGAAAGTTAATTTGAAGGGAGATACATTGTACCCATAGAAAACCAAACATGATGCAAAGAAAACTGCATTGCTCAGAATGAAGTGTAGAAAGCAAACAAACCCTACAAGTGGACCAAAGTGCATTTCATTTCTAAAATCTTCCTGCTTTAGAAACACTATAACAAGATACATCTTAATCCATATTTCTGATTGGGAAAAGATGGTGATATCAAGGTGGTAGTAGAATGTGTGGTAGGCTGGCAGGCAGCTACTTCTAGGAGTCACTATTGTGGCACTGATGGATTAATATTAGGGGTATGTTCATCAGTGTCCTGGGCTGCACCAAAATCAGAGGGACCAGTCGATTGAGGGAGGTGATTCTGCCCCTCTACTCCACTCTTTTGAGACCCCACCTGCACTGCTGCATCCAGCTCTGGGCTCCTCAGCAGAAGGAAGATGTGAACTCACAGGAAGGAGTCCAGAAGAGGCCACTAATCACAGGACTGAAATATCTCTGCTATGAAAACAGCTTGGAGAAGAGAAAGTTCCAGGAAAACCTTATAGAACCTTCTAGTACCTAAAGGGGGCTAGAGAGGGACCTTCCACAAGGGCACATAGGATAAAGGGGGATGGCTTTAAGCTAAAGGAGGGTAGGTTTATATTAGATGTTAGGAAGAAGTTCTGTATGTAAGGGTGGTGAGGTCCTGGGACAGGTTGCCCGAAGTTGTGAATCCCTGACAGTGTTCAAGACCTGGCTGGATGGAGCTCTGAGCAACCTGGTTTTGTGGAAGGTGTCCCTGCCCTTGGCAAGGGAGTTGCAATAACATGATCTTTAAGGTCCCTTGCAACCCAAACCGTTCTAGGATTAGGGGAGCAAGAGCTTTTGCTTAAAAGGTGTAAGGCTTTTCTTCTCAAAGTCACCCACAGTCAAGCTGAACACCCTTCTAGAGAAAATGCGAAGGTGCTGCTAGTGTACAAATCAAAAGAGATCTCAGAGTCCTCGAACTTTCACAGACTGTACTTCAGACATTTAACATGTCCCCATCTGTCAGCTGACTGGGTTCCTTAGGATTATGCCTAAAAATGATGGCAAGATTTTGTACCAAACTTGCTGTTCTGAATGAATGGGTCAGTCAGAGAGCCTGGCTGCCAAGACAGAGTAGTCAACAACAGTGTGCTCATTCAAAGTCCCAGGAGCTGGCTGCTCTCAAGAAGGTGTTTCTGCTCCTCTTGTGGACACAATTATCCCAGAAATTACCTCAGTGAGGAGCACGTTGGTTTGGTTTTTGTGTGTTAGGGTTATTTTTTTGTTGTTATTGGTTGGTTGGGTTTTTTGATGTTGAGTTTTCGTTGTTGTTATTCTGGCTTTTTTTGGTGCATTTTCTGGATTTTTTTTTGAAGTTATTTCTGTTGAAAGGTGTTTTCAAACCAGCCTTGGTTTGGATTTTGGTGTTGTCACATAGCCTTAAAGGAAGATAGAAGTAAAAGTGTTACACCTGTTACAAGCAATCATTCCCCACTGTTAAGGCTTTTGTGGTTTTAATATAAGAGAGTCACTCTGATAAGAAAACTGATTTCAGTTTCAGAATTTCAGGGTTATCACAATTGGTACTGGCTTTGCAAACAGGGAGAGATAACTTGATATGAACCTTTTAACCCTTTATAACAAGACAGGCTTTGCAGTGTATTTGATTCATAGGCTGCCCTCAAATTTTTTTTTTACTGATGATTAAAAATCAGAATCAGATCTGGAGGGCTCTAAGTTAATTTTTGTTTCTTGGGACGTGTGGGTATTTCCTGGGTATTATGAGCTCAGCTTGGCTTTCACACAAAATCATTCCTATGTTTAGCTGAACTTTCTAAATAAAGAGTAAATAATAAAAATAAAAAAAGCACAAGGAAGAATAATGATACTGAAACATCTGGTCCAACCTGTCTGGTGCCCTAAGACTGACAATAACATTTTTTTGTTGCCAGACCTTTCACATTTTGAAGGAGCCACAACCGCCCTACAAAGCAGATATGTACAGTGTGTGCAGTCTCTGACACTTTTCAGTTGTCACCCTGGAAAGGGTTTACACAGGGTTTACTGTCTATCTTGAATTTTTACCTTCTGGAGCTGCCAAGCAGGTGATGGGCACCATGGTTTGTGTCTCTTCAGACTGCTTTTGGTGAGACAGTGCATGATCAGCAGCCTGAGTCTCCTCTTCCAGCATCCTGGCCTTATGCTTTGGTATTAAGGTTACAAAATTTACAAGGTTTACCAGTAGTCTAGACACCAGGGAGGAAAATAATTTTACTAGATTTGTTAAAAAATCTCTAAATGAGTTTTGAAGGTTCCATGCAGGGGGACCCGAGTATTTCAGTGTAGTGGTTCTGCTAAGATTGTGTCAAATCAGGAGTGATCAGAGTGACAAATCAGTAACAACTCCACTTCTGACCCACCTAAATCAGGGAAATGCTATCTGGACTGATTGTTGCCTCCCTGGTTTTTTTAAAGCATTTTCAATAAAATAATTTAAGAAATAGAGGAAAACCATCCATCTTAACAAGAATTATTTTTGCTTTAAAATTACTTTAAAAAAAAATCAATAAATTGCCATATAACCGCCTAGCAAATGTTTTAAAATTACAAGTTGCTTGTTTTTCCTTGTGGTGAAGAAAAACAATACTTTAAAGAAGCTTTAGCCTGAGTTATACAACCCAGTGTCTGTCTGTCTGTGTCTGTTATGTCTCTGAGCATTTTCAGGTTTTGTTTTGCATCAAGACAAGGACCTTGTTGGTGGGAATATTAGAGACAGGCAGTAAATTGTTTAAGCAGGCCAAGTTTATAAAGTGACTTGGCAAGGATATATTCACTATCCCTGCCACCTTGAACCTAGTCTGGAATGTTTGTAGGATTGCTTGGGAAGCTGGTTCTCAAGTTAAGAAGGGATTTCCAGCTGTGTCTCCTGCCTAAGTTCACAGTCTCATCCTCAGTTTATGGTTAAAAATGAATGATACCCTGATCTGCCATGGTTTGGAGGTTTTCCTCTATTAAAAGCTGTGACTACTTGCTTTTTATTAACCTTGATGCTATTGCTATACATGGTTATTTTCATCAAAATGTCTGATTAAAGTGAAACATATTCTGATTTTTTTGTTGAATATGCATACCTTCTTTATATGCCTTTATAAATGGGATCCATTTGAATAAATAAGAATTCAGAAACATTTAGCTTGGGTCATGGCCACAAAAGCGAGTCAGTTTTGTACTGCTCAGTTCAGTGGCACCAGAATTAGGCCTGCCTAAGTGTATTCGAGATCTTGTTTAAACTCCACTTGCTAGTTCCTTCCTTTTTTTCCAGCTTTTCTGAGCCACACAGCCAAATTGGGTAAACACTGTGTTTTAATCTTACCATGAAGAACTGGTGATATTTGTAATTATTATTGCTGGTGCTTAGAAATAGCTACCAGTGTACTCTGGGTGCTCTATGTTTAGCTGCAGGTTGCTCTTTTTCCACCTCTGGCAGCTCCCATCTCATCAGGCTCACAGGTTTTGTCATGGTTCAGCAGTGACAGTGAGGCTCCAGTGTCCTCAGGAAACTTTTACTGGCAATACATGGTTCTGCTGAGGCTAATTCAGAACAGCAAATGTCACCGGGATCGTTTGACATAACATCCCAAAAATACACAGGGACCCTTTCCAAGAGAGCCAGCAGGAAGTACGTCTGCCTGTGCTCCAGGATTTAATGCTGATATCAGTCCACCTGCCTATGTCAAATAGAGTTTAATGGAAGACTGTGTAAGGATTGTTTAGGAGAACACATTGATCATCACAGCAACAATATCACTTAGTTCTTGCGTGGCACATAATTCTTCAAAATGTGGCAGATATGAGCAAAATAATCCCAGCAGTGCTGCAAAGAGGTAACAGAAACATTATTTTGTTAGTAATATTTCTATTTTTCAGCTAGGAGCTCTGGTAGATTTTTCAAATTACTCCTTTTTAACAGAGTCAGGCAGAAGTTAAAGGGCTGTGCCTTTATATGTTAGTTTTATACATGAATAATAAAAGGTTTCAGTGATAAACTTTTTTTTTTAGCTAAGGTTCACTTAAAGTCAGGGAGAATCAGTTGGGATAAGGAAGGGCTTGGTTTTGTGCTGGATTCAATTTATAAATCTTACATGATGTAGGAAAGCAGAGCAGGTACCTAAAGTGCTATAGAAGGTGCTTTGTAAATAGCTTGAAGTGATTTGTTTGACACAATAAAATTTCACATGGAAATTTCCTTATTCCCTTTCCTTCCTTGTCTCTTATTCTCCCCATTTTTTGCACTTCTGTGTTGCTGACATGCAGTGAAACTCATCTAGATGGGGCAGCAGGGATATATATGTTCTGGAGCTATGAGTTAAAAAAAATATCTATCTATCTATCTATCTATCTATCTATCTATCTATCTATATCTGGAGCTATGAGTTAAAAAAATCTGGGTTTTGTACGTCTGAGGAGTTTAATCAGCATCATGTATTCCTGGCATGATTTTTTAGATTAAACTTAGGACTTGGAAATTATTACAGTGGAACAGAAGTAATTCAAACTGTATCCAGCTGTGTTTTTCAGTTCCAAAGCCAGTAATTTTATCTAACAATATCTAAGGGTAGAACTTAATCTAACTGATTGCATTTACAATGTGTCATTACTGTTTGTTACATAACTTGATTGCCAGTACACACATAAATGTAGAATAATGAGTCCATAGGATTTTTTCTCTGTCTCTCTTAAATTTAAACATTCTTTGTAAATGAGTATTATTTTGTCCCTCTCAAGAATAATTTATACTTATCTTTTAAAGTGTTTATGATTTTACTCTTCTGTATGTATCTGTATTTTATCATTGGTGATGTTCTCTGGCTGAGGTGATCTTCCATGATTTAGCACATGTTCTTTGATTCAGTGACTCTGATGCACCACAGAAATGTCGTGGGTACAGCACCGTAAGAAGAGATGTGCTGAAAAAAGAGATTGGATCACAAAGCCCCTGAGATACAGTTCTGTAACACACCATAGCAAAGCCATGTTAAAATGGCCTCAGTGTTGTCAAAATCCAAATCAACTTTTTTTGACTTTCCATTCTATGAACAAATGAGCACTTCAGCACTTTATTTTAATAGAAAACAGCAACACAACTCCCACCATTCAAACCCTCTGATTTTTATTATTTTTTTTAATCAAACTGTGAAAAGGTCCTGCAATGCAAATTTTACTTGTTAAGCTCAGTAATATTCCCAGGTTTTGCCCCAAATTCTTTGCAGGATTTCTTTACTTTTGTGCTTTTCTGCCTCCTTCAGTGACCCAAGATAAATCTTTCAGGCTTTCCCCACCTTGATAAAATGCTTGATAAAAGGGCTTCTCTAATTCTTACCCCTATGCACCTGATTTCCAAAAGACATTGAAATAGCTCCTTTTTAGGTATTTCTGGCAACCCTTCATAAAACTGAAATAAAACACTAATTGAAAAGCATTTCAGGAGAGCTGTGTTGTATTAATGCATCTGTAGGACAGTAGGAGTTGAAACTGTCTCTGCTATAGCTACTCTGGTGTAAAAGAAGATTATATTAAGGATAAAGATGCTCAGATAGTGACAGTTTGCTCTTCTAAATCCTCATCTTGATAGATGCTAATTTTGTGTGCAGTGCAGATGACAGAAGCCCATGCCATTCATCTGCATGTGCTTGCTGCAAAAGGTAATCAAAATGCTCAAGGCCTAATACTCAAGGCTGACACTGATTTTCATTTATTTTAAATTCTATAAAACTTGCAAGAATATTATATGAGAATACTAATTTCCCCACTGCCCCACTTCTTTATGTAAATCCTGCTGTAAAAAAGCCCTTTCTTAACTATTTCTTTTGCTTCTCTTGCATATCATAGAATGGTTTGGATTGTAAGGAACCTTAAAGTTCATGTAATTCCCACTCCCCTGCCTTAGGCAAGTACACCTTCCACTAGACTAGGTTGCTCAGAGCCTCATCCAGCCTAACCTTTAATACTTTTGGGAATGGAGCATCCTCAATGTCTCTTGCCAATTTTTTTTTGTTTCCTTTGGTCAAAGAAAAACATATCATGACTCAGTTTACCATTCACCAGTATCTCAGGTGTTAAAACCTGGACATGATTCTGGGAATGGGGTTTATGCACAGAGGAAATTTGCTTGATTTAGGTATGGCTTTAGTTTCTGTTTCTCTTAACCAAGAAGATGCCAAAGCAGACATAATTTTTTTTAACTTCTGCTGCTGGTAAAGACATAAGTGTAATGCTCTACTTCTTGGAAAAGGGCTCATCACCTCCAAAGGGACTGTGCTGCTGCAGGCTCACAGTGGAGTTCAAAGTATGATGAGCTAATCCTCGTATGCTCCATCTCTGAAAACGTATGACAGCTGAGTTCAGCAATTGTCTGTATTCAGAAAAGACTGTTTAGCATCAGTTTTAAATGTTCATAAGATGGATTTTTTTGTGAAAGAGTTGGTTTTTGTTTTTTTAATTCTTAGTAGTAAAACACAGGGTGACACTAGAAATTCTCCAAACTTCTAGATGCTGATAGCAATTAAGCATCCTTAGATCCCAGTTCTGCAAAGGAGGCTGTGCAGGCTGCTCTGTGCTTTGGCAGCCACCTCTGAACATGATTCTCTTTGCAAAATCCATTCCCTAAGGTAAAAAATAAATACAGATGCCTTTTTATAGCATTTCTAAAGCTGTGTACACTTACAGTCAGTGTTTTACAGGTGGAGGAGCTGAGAAGCCATGGCCTTGTGCAAGGAGGCCCAGCAAGAACTTCACCTTGGTCCTGTGCTCTGTCCTTTAGTCATAGCTCTTGTGTCCTTTGGCTTTTGTACAGCACTTAGCATGACTGATTCAGTGTTCATGTGCCACTCAGGCTTAGTAATTCACAGTAAATAGCCCAATAACAAACACACAAATCATACTTATCCCAGCTATGCATTTTTACAGTCTCTTTTTGCCACTGCTATTAGTAGGGATGGGTCAAGGTTTAGATTATCTCTTGACTGGCTATTTTAAACAACACACAGAGCTTATGTGTGTTACGACATTGGAAAAGAAGTAGAGAAGAATAATTTTAAGGCTTAAAAATTACTTAAGATTGCCATCCTGAAGGCAGCCTTTCTCCTTTAATTAAAAGAGCAAACATGACTGCAATATTAAATCTATCAGTGGGGTCTTTTTAGTACAGTGGTAAGAAGTATAACAAGACAGAGAATCACTGAATGGTTTGAGTTGGAATGGACTTAAGGACTGTCTATTTCCAATCCCTCTGCCATGGGTGGGGATACCTTCCACTAGACCAGGTTGCTCTAAGCCCCATTCAACCTGGCCTTGATCCCTTCCAAGAATGGGGAATGCACAACTTCTCTGTGCAGCATATTAATAGTTAAGGTCAAATGTAGTCAGATTAGGAGTAGGCTTAATAGTAAATGTAAAGGTGATTACCTGTTGGAATGAGACACCAAAAAAGTGGTTCTGCCTCTGCTTCAGATTGAGACTAGATATGCTTTAATGAAGCACACATAATTAGGGACAATAAAGGAATAAACATGCCAGAAAATCTGCAAACCAGCAGGTCACTGCTATGGAGGAAGTCTTGACAAAGCACACAGAGCTTGGTTGAAGCACAGAAGGAATCTTTGCTTTCTGTGCCTCTGAACAGCAGCACAAATTTAGTTGAGGCCAGAAATGATGCTGAGAGGCTGCTTACGTATCCTGGGTGTGATAATGGAATGTTATTAATTTAGGTGCTGGTTAAATATGGGATTGCTTATCTTGTGTGCTTATCATACTTGGTTATGCAAGGGCCAGACTTTGGAAGGGCCTCCAAAGGCTGAGCAGATGAGTGCTGTGTCAGTACAGGTCAGACCTTGAAGATGAGATGAGGAAGAGCTAAACTGGGAGATACAAGAGCACAATTCCCTTTCTGTCTGTCATTGCCTAAGTCATGCCACAACCCTGTGCCTTGGCTTCATTCTCTGTGAAACATGTGTCCCAACATCCATTTTCATATCTGTGTAGTCCAGTAGCATGTCCAGATAAATTTTCCCCTCTTTTTCCTTTATACAGATGTGACTAATAAGGATTAACTCTTGACAAAATACTGAATTAATTTTCAGGTTGGGCTGGTGCTGCCCTGTATGGATTGCCAAGCTTATCCTCCTCACGACATTTTAACACCCAAATAAACACCCTGAACCTTGACATCCAGGGCATGCAGCTGTTGTTGTTCTGCATGCTGGTGCATGCTGTACCTGTGTATTGTCCCAAACAAGTGGAAATCAGAGAAACCAGCCCTGATGGATCATCGCTATTGTTGCCAGTGTTTTTCTAGATTGTGACTCAATTTGTGTGGGTCAACAGGCACGTTGTGTTACTGCTTTCCTTTTGCTTTTAGCTGCTGAACGAGCAACTTCAAACAGATGCAAATGCATATCATGGGGGGAAATTATTTTCTTTCACTGCCCTGTAGTTTGTGATGAGCCATTGCTGCTGATTCAGTGTGCAACGGGAGACCTGTTTTGCTTGTTTATTTTATTTATAGTACTTTTTTTAAAAAGCTCTTCCTGAAAGAAGAGGGATTGAATCATGGAATATTCTTGCTGGTTCTAGGCTCTCTCAGAATGGCAGTTTTATTTGTTTTTCTGTGTTTAGTTCTTTTAAATGCCCAGGACATGCCAAGAGGATCCAGTGCAACAACGCCCCTAATTATTATGTCTGGTTTTAGTCTTCAATTGGCATTTGGTTAATTTTAATTCATTTTTCATTCTGAGTGTTGAATCACACGTGCAATTTGACAAGGAATTCTATTTTGCCCTTTCTTGTACCGAGATGCGCTAAATTTGAATTTTTTGATTTGCTTTCTTTTTTATAAAAGTATCTCTGAGACTCACAGTTAAGCTCTAGATCCAGTCCTAGGGCTGGGTCTTGATGAAGGTTCAAAAATGATGTTTTCTCTGCATTAGGCACTCTGCACTCAGCCTGGTGCAAGATGGAGCCACATGGAGCTCCTCAGAGTGCATGAATGAATTCTTCTCTTACATATTTCAAATCCATATTTACAAATCCTCAATTACATATTTCTCTAAACACTCCATAAGTCTTCTTGCTATTCAGTCTCTAATAAAGGCAGGTGAACATGGGTGTGGGAAGACTTGTTTCAGGGTGGGAAGTATCCACTCCCCATCCTGGCTTGCTGACAGCAGCAGCCCTATGACTTGTGCTTGTGGGAACACCTCATTCTCGTACTGAGCAAAATCTCTGCCTGATGGCCTCATGATTCAGAGTTTATCTCAAAAGAGATGATTGAACAATAATAATAAATCTTAAAAATGCTGACTTTAGACAGCTCCTCAGGTCCAACCTTTAAGAGCTGGGGATGGATGTGGCCAAGATGGGAACTTTGAAGAAGTTATATAACTTTTATATAAAGTTATATATATTTTTATAAAGTTATAGAAACTTTATACAGTTATAATTAGTCCCATGACATCTCTTTCACTCTGGGCACCAAGGATTATTAATTTTTTAACTTATTAAAAATTATTTTAATATTTATTTAACATTTATTTGAAGCCATATCCAGGATCTTTGAAAGTGAGTGCAGTGTTAGTACTAATCACCTCGTGCCATGCTGCCAGAAAGAGGGATTTTGTACTAACAGATGTTTAGCTTTTCATTAGAAGTGTGAAATTATAGCATTTCTCTTACTTGTTATTTTTGGAAGACCACCCGTGTGAGCTTGACATTTTACAATAATAGGGAAAAAATCTCCATTTTAGAGAGAATTGTAAGTAAAGATTAAAAAAATAGGTTATTTTCAGATTTTTTCAGGTACTTGAGGGAATTAGGTCTGGCTGTACACAAATGTATAGAAAATGCTCAGAAATTCTCTTGCCAAATGCTGGTTTCTCAATTACCTGATTAACCTGGACTATCTCCAGAGAAGGCATCTTCTTGTGAACTTAACAATAAATGAGTGAGGAGATTCAGAGGGCATGACCCTTGTGTCCCACTCCATTTCCACCATATCAAAAGGGATTTGTTTAATTTGAGTAAAGCAGCTGGATGACAGTATCAGAGAAACAGAGTGGAGAGCCAGAGAAAGAGATGGAAGCTGAGGGCAGATCTCTGTCACCAAATCAGTGGTGAAGCCAGGGAACGGGGAATATGGCTGAGGGGCATAAAATGAAATAAAATCAACAAAGTGATTATTATCTTGTGGGGGGAAGAGTGCAAGCAAGAGACATTTTGGCTAGAAGGCTACTGATTGCTTCTGAGAAAGCTGTGAGAGGAAAGAACAGGATGGAGAAGAGTATTTCTGTACAACTGTGCTGGGGTCACTGCTGGTCTTTTTGGAGGGTGCTCTACTTGGAGCACAAGGGACTTTGGAGTGATAAGAATAAAAAAAAAACAACCCAACATGATATTTGGCAGCATGATGAAGGATCTAAGAAACAAAAGGACAGTAAGAAGTGAAGAGGTGCTAGAAAAAATGCAATTGATTATTTTAATTAATAGCATTGAATTAAACTTAATTAAGCTTTGAGTTTGGTTGGTGGGTTTTTTTTTGGTTTTGGTTTTTTTTGTTTGTTTGTTTGTTTGTTTTTCATGCTGTATAACAGGATAAAATGAAATCAGAAGAAATTTACACTGAGCATCAGGTCAAAATTTGTTTTGAGAAAATTGCCAAAACGCTTTGCTACAGGAAGTTTTAAAGCATTTCAAACTGAATGAAACAGTACAGGCACAGGAATTTAAGAAGTCATCCTGCATTGAGATACTGAGTAAAGAAGAAATGTGTTCAAAACTCATCTCATTGAGCTGTTTTTCTGTTTACAGCATTTATCATACATTAATTTCAGAAGCCCATACTGCAAAAAAAAAATTGTAAATTCTACTTTTGCTAATAAACACACCTATTCAAAATTTCTCAGTTGCTTTTAGGAAAAGCATCCTAAAAGGATGCTTTAGGAAAGCATCACTGTTTATTTTCTTTATCATTTGATATTGAATGCACAAATTGTTTTGCTTTCAGGTAAGTCCCAAGGAATATTTACTTGCTGTTTGTGTCTGTCTTAGACTCTTGTTTTCACTGCAGGTATTTCCATTTTTAAATTCAGAACTTGCTCACTGTTTCTTGTTTAATGAAATATTCAGAGGAAGTGGCATCAGAAAAGACTGCCTTGTAGTGCAACATCCCTCTAATGGCTAAATACGACTGCATGCCTGTGTAGATGATCAGATTAACAAATACAGCAAGAAAGAAAATATTAAAAGTGGAAAAAAAAATCCCCTCAACACTGAGCCCTGTGATTATTTCTCTGTGAGTAGCTGGAAACTGGAAAATTTTTTCATAAGGCATTTTTATTCTCAGGGCATTAAGGCTCAGTCCAAATACCAGTAATACTGTATCGATAATTCCTTTGTTGGAGTGATTGTGGGTTGCATTTGGAAGTCACACCGAGGTGCAAACATCAAACCAAAGACTGGTTTGAGCCTGTGGTTTGCTGGTCCTTTGCAGCACAGCTTGATCTGGTTTCAGTGGAAGTCAGAAACATTCATCACATCTCGAGATGGAGCTTCCCCCTGCCCTCTGTGGGGCTGTGAACTTTGCAGATCCAAAAGCTCACTCTGGGACACCTCCTGAGGGCTGCCAATTGCTCTTTTAACCCATTCAGAGTCCCCGAGGAACAGTATTTTTATGATGTTAATATGGTACAAAACGAGACCCCTGAGGACATTTTATGGGACCAGCTGATATGGTAAATGCCCTTATCAGCAACACCGACCATCCAGAACTTTATTTGCAGTGCCTGCAAGTGACTCACTTTTCTAAGACTGCAAATAAAGTCATGGAATTTCAATAAATAATTCAGCCCTGGATCTTATTTCAGGTTCAGCGTTTACTTTCAGCACCTGGCTGCTGTTATTATTTGTTAGTCTGATGTGCTGCTTAGAGGCATGGAAATTTGGCTGCTATTCATCAACATTTGCAGAATATGCTGTGTGACCAGATTACTACCCCTGGCTCAGAGATTTTTAACAGACATCCAAATTCCAGATGTGCCAGATTTAATTTCTTATAAGAAAAATATGCAGGATCCTGGTACTGTAATGGGAACTCTGCATGGATCTTGTTTTGGAGAAACAACTCCTGTATTTGCACCTGATCTCCACAAGAAACAGGAATAATTTGGTTAGAATTTGCATTGTCTATGACACCTTTTGACACTGATCTATCTCTCATTTTATTTTCTGCAGCTTCCCCAGGGGAAATGATTTTTTTTTTTGTATCTAATTAGCTCTCAGGATATAGAATCATCAGTTTCTGAAAGTATTAAAATTGGTGCTTTGTGAATAGCTAAATAAGAGTTATTCACAAATTTTTTCCTCAGAGCACTTGTGGTTTTAATCATTTATTAGGAAGAAACTAGTGAATCCAAAGTATGACTCTGTTTTCATTGAAGTCAGTGGAAAATTTAGTGGGAATATTTTTTGTGAATACTGACTGTTACGGAATTAGATAAGGTACATTGTCACTGAATCATAGAGTATTTTGAGTTGGAAGGGACATTTCAAAGGTCATCTAGTCTGATTCCCCTGCAGTAATCAGGAACATCTTTAACTAGAGCAGTTTACTGAGAGCCTTGTCCAGCCTGACCTTGAATGTTTCAAAGGATGGGGCATCCACCACCTACTCCATTAGAATATAACACATTAATGAGAGTGGCACCTAAAGGCAAAAACCCTAATAAGATCCTGCAGGCTTAAGCTTCCAAAATGGAGCTGCATTATGGATATGCAGAGCATGAACAGGCACTGGTATCAATATCTTGCAGAACAAGAGCCTTCCAATCCCTGAAGGGAGCCAATGAGAAAGATGAAGAAAAAATTTTTACAAAAGCCTGGAGTAACAGGACAAGGGGGAATGGCATAAAACTGAAAGAGAGCAGGTTTAGATTGGATATTAGGAAGAAATTCTTCCTGGTGAGGGTGGTGAGGCCCTGGCACAGGTTGTCCAGAGAAGCTGTGGCTGCCTTGTCCTTGGCAGTGTTCAAGGCCAGGTTGGATGGGGCTTGGAGCAACCTGGGGTAGTGGAAGGTGTCCCTGTCCATGGCAGAGGGTTTGGAAAGGGATGATCTTTAAGGTCCCTTAGTCCCTTACAACCAGAACCACTATGATTCTAATTTTATTTATCTTCAAAAAAAGGATTTGTGACTTTCTTGTTCAAAGACCTTACCTTCCTATGAGATACACCACTGTATCCAAAATAATCAACAGTAGCTGATGCTTTAGCATCTGTATTGAATTTTACTAAAATCCTGACAATTTTTTAAATTGTTTAGCAACTAGACTGTTAGATTAGATACAGACACTGCTGTGTCCTGACTCCCCAAATCTTGTCACTAAAGTTCCTTCCAGTACTTGAACCCACATGCATAAATACAACTGATAGATAAGAAAAAAAGATACAGACACTGCTGTGTCCTGACTCCCCAAATCTTATCACTAAGATTCCTTCCAGTACTTGAACCCACGTGCATAAATACAACTGATAGATAAGAAAAAAGATTGCATGTATAAGTGATGTGACAAGTTAGGCACCTTTTGAAAAAGCCCAGAAATGGGATGTTGACTTTCCCGGGAGCAAGTTGCTCCTTGCAATGCAAACAGGCAACGCTAGAGGGGATTTTACTACCGCTCTATGTGAGGCATGTGCCTCTCCCAGAAACCCTTCCAAAACACATGTTCTAGTTCAGCCACAAGATGTTGGCTACAGGCTGAGCAAAATCTATGTTTGTATGATGCAAAAGGTCAGGAAAGATTATGATAATTGTCCCCTCTGGCCAGGAAACCTCTGAGTGAAATTCTGGTCCTGTCAAAGTCACAGGCAAAATTGCCATTGATTTCACTGGGGTCAGACTTATCCTGTGCAGGTTGGAGGGAAGCAAATTCTGTGCCACCAAGCATCCAGCACTGGCACCAGGAGCAGCTTTATTGTCAGAGTCACTAATATATACTGTTAAAAAGGATTTTTAATACACCATACGCCCCCTCTCTGCTCTGCAGCAGGATGAAATAAATCAAGACCAGTTTTACCAGCTTCTTTTGATTTCTTCAAAGCCCCCACTGGATGTAGATTACACAACCTCCTTGGAAAGCCTGCTTTGTGTTTCATTAGTCCTATAATTACACTAGGGATTTTTTTCCTCTCCTAAATGTTTATTGTTGCAAATTGAGCAAAATACTTAATCCCATCCTCTGTGGGCATGAATAACAATAGGTCATCATCCTTTTTGTGAAGCAGTTTTATACATGCTTCAGGACTGTTTTGTTGTAGTAGACCAACACGTGTACATCTCATCATCTTGTTGCTGTTTCCTGTAGAAGCACAGATTGATGATTCACATTGTGATTTACGTAAAACCTCCTTCACTTTGCCTTTACCAGCTATTCCCCAACCTGCATTTTGTATTTTATGTTTTGTTTTTCTCACATCTTACACCTGGAGGTTTATTTTGCTGAATTTCATTTAAGTGATTTCAGACACTTTGTTCAATTTCTTAGCATCACTTTGAGTCTACTCCTCTCCGGGGAAATCCCAGTAACCTCTCTGTGCTTGTTGTTGTCAGGAAATTTTGTGAGGTTCTGTCTGTTCCTTCCTCCATTTTGCTAATGGAAACATTAAATATGACTCATCTTGTCACAGACCTTTATGGTACCTCTATTTGTTATGTGTTTGTGTGCTAACAGAAAACTTGTATATTGCTGCTCCATAAGTATTTTTTCAACTACTCGTACAAGCACTTTGCAGAGGTTTCATGCACGTCTTGTTTCTCTATTTTGTTAATGAAAATATGGTCTGGATCTGATGTCATAAATCTTACAGAGGTCAGCTGTAGGTGCCTGCTGCTTCTTTCCTACCCAAAGTGCTGGGAAACCTGGTAGAGAACAAAATTTACTTGGGTTAATTCATGTTATTTGTTCCTGATATGTCCATATTTTCTTTTCTTATCAACTTTAGGTTTCCACATTCACTTGTGAGTTACTGTTACTCATTTGTTCCAGTATCTTTCTATATGTTAAACTTATATATCTGGCATTTCTTGAATTCTTTTCTTGTTCCTGTGGTGTCTCACAATGAATTGATGGATTCCCAAAAAGCAAAGCTTCTAAAAGCTGTTCTCTGAGGTTGCATCCACTGGCTGATGTGTGTAGCCAAGATCCTGTGCCAGGATGCTGGTGAGTGATGGGAGCACAGTTGCTTTATTAAATTGGAAAAGAGTCAGGAAGAAGTGTAAAGGATGATTGTTATTTGTCCATCAAGCCAAGAATGAAACACCTGTATTTTCAGCCCACTGTGTTCTGAAACACAGGAACTTTGTGCACAGTCTGCTATCAAGAGCTATACAAGAATGACAATTTTTGGTTATGAAGAATTTCAAGATTCTGCTCTAAATTGCACTAAGTCTAAAAAAAACATTTAAAAACATTCACAGCATTACTGAATGGCAGCTGTGGTGGGTTTTCTGTGAGGAGGGAAACTACAATAGTAATTTTAAAAGGAAATTTTGTCTGTTGGTGGGCTGCTGGGCAGGCTGCTGGGCGGCCAGGAGCCCTGTGAGTCCTGCTGAGCTGCAAGTTGTGACCCCTTCAGCTTTGTGTGGACCCTGCCTGTCCTTGGGGCTGACCAAAGTATATGACTCCACGTATATTCCCTGAGGTGATATGGCCAAAGCATTCATGCATCTCCATCAGGTATATGTCAAATTCCAAGTGAGCTCCTCAAACAGTATTCTTCCAATGGAGATTTTATTTTTGGACACTCTGAGTTTTATGTCTAATTGCTCAAGAAACTCACAGTCAGTGATACTTCCCTCTTACTGAGGCTTTTATAATCAGCTTTTCATTTTGGGTGGCTTGTGGCATGATTTGCCAAGTAGAGAGTTGATACTTGTGAGAAGTCAGCTGCCTTCAAATTGTCTCACAAGATCTAAAGCGGTTAGCCACTCTAAAAATGTCAGCCTGCATTTAGCACCCATCCTTTAGCTTGTATTTTGCTGACATTAAAAGAATATAAATACATGCTCTATGTGATTTCTTTCTACAGTACTGCTGGTGTTACTTAATGACTCTCACTCTTCTGGGGGCTTTTCTCTTATACATCACCCTGTGAAAGTCAGTCTTTCAGAAGTTCAGAAGTTCCTTACAGCAGAGCAGGCTGGAATATAGTCTCTTGGAAAAAATATTTTGGTACCAAACTTCATATGTATGTGTATATATATATTTGTGTATATTTGGTGTAGGAAGTTTTGTTATTGTTCCCACCACCTCTGATTACCTAATATTAAATTCTCATTAACTTGACCATATGCAAAGCTAAGTAACAGATCTACAAATACAAATTAGATTAAAATAATATCGTATTCTACAGTGTCAGAGCAGCCTGTGCTCTTCTACTCTACTGATATTTGTCAAGTCATGGAACTTTAGAAGAAAGCAGAAGAGGTGATGGAATAGCATGGAATCCTTTCCGTGTGATCAGACCATTCACCCACGTCTAGTCTGTAGTTTTCTAAATCTAAACTGCACATGACTGACTGGAGTTCTGACATCACCAAGGTTTATTAGAGAGCAAAACTTATTTCATGCAAGAGCAAATACAGTGGCCAGTGGCTCCAACAAAGCCCTTGAGGTAACTGAGACCTATTTGTGCAGGGTGATTCCTGTGCATTCAGCTGTTCTGCTACGAGGGCCTCAGCTGATTTGGCAGATGAATCTGATCTTTAACTGTGAATATCCTAAGCCATCATGAAAGGCTTCTCTGGAAGAAGCCAACCTATTAGGACTGATCCCTTCCTGCCCATGCTGCCCCTCACATGGATATAAAAAGTTGAAAAATCATGATTTACCAAACCTATAGATTATATTTGTCATGTTCTAACTACATGATGCCCACGGGGTCTCCAACCTGCAATTCCATCTCCTGAAAGTCCTGAATGTCTCAAGAGTACAAATGCATCTCTTCCAAAGCTACAGAGATCTGAGAGTGCAGCGACAGCTCCTTGGAGATCCCCAGCCCTGCTGACGTGCTGCTCAGCTGGTTGGAACCCAGTGAGAAGCCAGCTCCCCTCAAATTGGCCAGCAGCTCAGACCAGTACAGCTTATGTGCATCTAAAATATATGCTTGTATGTAATGCCAAGGTTGGACAGCATTTTGGCTGGCTTTTGGGGAGCTGGCTAAAGAATCTCGCCACTTCCTTTTTGTTTTGTTACTACCCTGACAGTCCTTCAGGCAAAATGCTCTGTTTTTATTTGACATATATGCACATGGTCCTTTTCCGTGCATGTGTGCTTGGGAATATATTCCTGCTCTATCTTGCCCTCCCTTCAAAGGCTGCTGCCCACAGCTTCTCCTAGCAAAATGAAATCTCAGGAAAAGTCCAATGAAGTTAAAATGTTGCACAGCAAATTTATTATTGTTTTTATAGGCCCTGGCTCAGGAAAGTACTTAAGTATGTGCTTAAGTCCTATTGAAATCAACAGGACTTAAGAACACGCTTAAAGGCAAGCATATACTTCCTCTGAATTGGGATGTATTTCAGCACATGCTTAAATGCTTTCCTGAACCAGAGCCACAGCCAACATGAGTGTCCTGTGATACACAGGGCTTGTGAAACAAGATTTACTTCTTACTTAAGACCTACCAGTGCTGCTCTATGAATGTACAGTTCTTAGCTTGCCTCTTGGTTGGTAGCACTCCAAAAAGCTCACTGGCTTTTGCATTTGGATGGGAAGTTGGGAAAGAAAAAAAGACAAGAAAATGGAAAAAAATAACCCTTACTAAAGCAATACCTTGGCATGTCTGATCTCATGTTGCAACCCATGTTTTTTCCCTACAATGGAGATTTGTGCTATTGTGTGTGTGGTATAATTACTAAGGCAGATTTTTTTTTCTTAATAGCACAATAAATAGGATATTTCCTGGCCTGCTTTGCGTTTCCAATAGGATTTTCACTTCCCCTTTGGGTTCTGAGCGTAAGAAGAGTAAGTGTCAAAAGGCAGGAGCTTTCCCAGTTTTAAAACAGAGAGGGTGTAACCATGTGTAATGTGAGCCTTGAGTTTGATTGTAGGGATGATGAAATCAAATCACTCCTTAATCCATACTGGGAAACACTGAGGTGAATTAGCCTGCTTGGTTTTGTTGACTTGTTAAAATCCTTTTGAAAAATAAATGTATTTTAATGTCATCAGAAATATCTCCTTGCTTTACCCCACAGTCTAATAGACCCTTGGACCACATGCAGAGTGACCTCAATGCAGGGAAAAATGAAAGGAGAAGGAGGATAGATAAACCCAAACACATTATTTGCCTGGAAAACCCACAGTACTTTGCCATATGCAATTCTTTCCAGTGCTGCCATTTTTAAGCTAGATGCTTAGTCATTATTATTTATGGTGTATTTCTTTAAAGTTCTGTATTTTGGGAAAAACTGGAACTTGTTTTTTTTTTTTTCCTCCCTTAAGGTTAGTTAAAATAATATACAGTTGTCTGTGTGTATTGCAGTCCCTGTGCATGTCCCAGTTGGAGTATTTTTGGAATATGTATGGAAATTTATTCCAGTTATTTCATTTATAGCAAAGTATTAGCTTGAACTTGAGAAGAGCTCCTTGTTCACATCATTCAGCTGTGCTGTGCAGTGGTTGGAGGCTTTTGATACTGCCATGGCTTCACAAAAATACTTGACACAAGTTCATAAAATCACTGAGACTATTTTTCTCCCTCCCAAAACTGCTTAAATTTTGTTAGTTAATAATGTGTTCATGCTGCCCCCACACATGCGCACAAATGTCATTAAGGTTTAATTAATTCACTAAAAATAGCTGAACTATTTAAGGAGGAGCACCTTATAATAAATAAAGGAGAACATGTTGTTCATTCTTGCCATTACTCAGACAGAGGGAAGCAGCTGGTCTTACAGTAGGCTTTTCCTGATGTGATTATACTTGATTATACTGAGTTCCGGGGCAGGACCTTGCATCACTTGGTGTGAAGGACAGAAACAGATGGAGACTAAGCAGAAAAGCATACTTTTTGAGTAGGTAAACTAATAAAATTATGCTTGTGGGAAGCAATGGGAGCAGAAGGTGCTGTTTCCAGTATGGAGAAATGTAAGTCTTTAGAAATTCTGTCTCCACAAACTCCAGACTTTTCTGTTGCTGGAGTCCACGTTCATCCCACTTAAAACTAAGACACTCAGTGGATTCAGTCAAAGTGAATAGTGGACAGATTCATCTTTCAGATGTGCATCTTGACCTTGCCCACATAGGAGACCTTCCTTTGCGCCCTTCCCTCCTAAGTTAAACTTCAGTGGGGTGAGTAATGATTGGCCAAAGAGTCTCACCCAGCAAATCCTCAAATCTATTATACTTTCCCATGATCACTATGGGAATTTGCCTTTTCAGGTGAGGCTTTTCTCAGTTGGAAGTGCACTTTAACAACTCTATGTCCTTTATCCTAGTGCCCACAAAGCCTCAAGTCTGTCCCTAGCTGCACTCTTTAATTCAGAATTGTCAGTATTGTTCCTAGTTGCAATCATTATATCAGAAATATCCAATATTACTGGCAGGGAGAGTGCATATGTCACCAACTTGCTCCGTTTTATAAGTGCTTCATCACTTTTACTGTGTTTCAGGGAAGCTGCGTGAGAAAGCTTTTGTGAAAAACAGCAGGGATAAATGGTGGTTCTCCAGCTTGTCAATTATTTGTTCTTTTCTTTCCATCCACTGCTTGAGTTCTTGATCTTGATGAAGGTATTATTTAATTCCTGCCTTTCTGAGCCCTTACCCTTAGACAAATATGTAACAGGGTTGTATTTAGGCACTACTGGGGTGCTTTAAGAAAGCTGTTTTCCTTTGAGGCTCAGAGTGACTAAGCCTGGGAAGTTTTCTTTCTCATCTCCTCCTGGTAGTTAATAGGCTTCACAAGGGATCTCAAAACACTCTGATAAGCATTTGAAGTTGTTACCTACTAAGGTTTTGCTCTTTCTGAGTGCTGAACGTTGAATTACTGACTGCTGTTAGAAGCAATGAGAAAAGGTTCACAAAACCGACAGAGCCTTGCCTGTAATTTCCACAGAAAAAGGGCTGAATATAATGGATAAATTGTGTTGCTGGGGAGATTTTGATTCTGTTCTCTTCTCTGTCACCAGTTTGCCTTGTGATTTGTGGTAGCATTTTCAGTTATGCCAGTCACATGAGATCAAAACCCATGAGTCAGTCTCCACCCAAATCATGAGTCTGGCTTCTAGATCCTGGAGCTTTGAATAGAGATCATATCGTACTTTTTCTTTAGTTTATCTTTTGTTTTTGGAATTTCCTCTGCCTATTCCCAATGTGTCTCTAGCAATAAATGTTTCCCATTGCTTTGGAAGTGTTGAGAAGGAATTTTGACCATTGGAACTGTTGAAGGCCACATTTGACCTACACAATTAATTTTATTTTTGATCACCAAGTCAGTCTTATTTCTTCCAGATTTCACGTCTTCTTCGTTTACTCTATGACTTCTATGTCCCTTAGCCCCACACAGTCCATCACTTCTGTTTCTTCTTGTCATTATCATTCTTCCAGACACATGGTGTCACTCTTGGTGATGTCCTTTGCTAAGAGTTGGACTCAATGATCCTTGTGGGTCCCTTCCAACTCAGCAGATTCTGTGATTTAGCTGATCCTGTGATTCAGCTGATCCTGTGATTCACCTGCTGTGCCCCTCCTTTAGTCCTCTGGTCTGGAGATGGTTTTTCACCATTCCCTTGAAGGACAGAGAACATATAAGGTGCAGGTCGTGGTAACCCTTAATCTTTGCATGAGAATAAACAAATGGAGAGAGCAAGGAAATTGTGTTCCTGTGTCTTCCCTGAAAAAGATGAAATTGTGATTTATGACTAAGATGGTGGAAAAATCAAGGGGAAGTTTGGTGTTGTATTGCTGTTTTCTCCCATAGCGTTTGCCTCTTTTCAGGAAGGGCAAGAAGTCAAAAGCTCCTGGCAATGGTTTAACAAGCTAAATCCAAATCAGAAAATGTGACTTGGCAGTAATTATGGCATGCACTATGGTGGTGCCTGAAATTCCCATGGTGACATTGTTGCTGTTGCTATGAAATTTGCAGAACAGAGCTAATGATTTAATTAATGAAATTTTGCAAAATCAGGCTACTCACACCTCAGGTACATGGGAAATGCATCCTCTCTTGCTCATCCTCATGCCCTGCCAATCTTTCACCCACATTGTTTGTTGATCCTTGCATAAGCCATGTGCCAGACATATTGCAGATCCATAATTTCAAGTAAAACTGCAGCCAGACTGTTCCTCCCTATATCCAAGTACCTCTAGAGTCTGAATGCTTGAAACTGACTCTGAACCCAGTCAAAACTCTTTACACAGCTCTGAACTTGGTGACAGGTTGTCTCTAAGCCTTGAATTCACACTCTCCCCATAGTTTGCTGACAGAAAATGTGGAATTTGTTTTTAAACCCAGAATCGTCAAAAGTTGCATTTAAGGCCTGAGAAAGATTCTTGATGCCCACCAGAAAATCCTTTGGCTGAACATTTCACAAGCAAGTCCTGAATTTGTACCAACTGGACATGTCTCAAAATGTTTCTAGTTGCACTGGGGATATTTCACAGAACTGCAATAATTAGAAGGGATTTGGTTCTTTAAGACAGAGAAATGCTACCTCACAGCTTGAATATTAATAAGGGAAAATTTATGAGAGCCAACAGAGTAATAGAATATAGTCTCCAAAGGAAAAGGGCATTTATTTGCTTATCTCTTTCATCAGCCATTTTTGGACACACACTGTGCTTAAAATACAGTTATGCAATCCATGTGGGTCAACAACGGAAGGTTGGTTGCTTCACTAGCATTATAAGAATCTTTTAAACACAATGGTACCACAAATTAAAATGGAAATCTATCAAAACAATTATCGTCCTGAAAGCTTTGGCCACAAGCATAATTATTGTAGAAGGATGTTGTCCTTGGCCACAGTTTTGGCTCAGTTCAGCTGGTGTTATTTGGATCCCTCCATGGCTCAAAGTTAGAATTTGCATGGCTAAGGACCATAAATTTTTAGAGGAAAAAATGGGCTGTTCCTCAATGCTAACACTAGCAGTTTTGTACTGTTGTGTAGTGGTTTGTAGGCAACTCATTAGATACTAGAGATAGGAACAGACTGAATGTGGTGGCTGAAATCTGCCTAAAACCTCGTAAGGATTCAGATGGAAATTTCTGTCTGGATCTGGCTGTTTGTGTCTGAGGCAGTTGTTGATGTGAACAAGAACGAGTCAGTGACCAGAGTTTTTGGGTTTAACTCTAAAGTACATGATTTAGATAGTAAAACAGTGAAGCAGATATTGAGCTGATATAAATGGCAATCTACAGACTTAAATAAAGCAGAAGTCAGGTCCTGAGTTTGTCCACCCTGTGCATGAGGCAGGCAGCCCTGTAGGCATGAGAGTAGCTGAAGGAACATCTTGGATGTTGCTTGCCATCAGCAAGGGACATATCTCCTTAGAGATGTCCTCAGGAGAGGCTCTGTGTTGCGTCCTTGAGCTCCTGACAAAGGTTGAATCCTGCAGTAACTGAATTCTTGTGTTGATGATAAACTATATTAAGTAACAAGCACTGATGGTTATTTTAAAAATACTTGGTTTTCTTTCACCATCCAATTTTCCATCTTGAGGGAGGTAAATGAGTAACAAGTCTAAAATCCATTTTTCCTCTCTTTTTTGTCCCCCAGGCTGGAATAGATGGAGAAAGCATTGGGAACTGCCCGTTCTCCCAGCGTCTCTTCATGATCCTGTGGCTCAAAGGAGTTGTGTTCAATGTCACTACTGTTGATCTGAAAAGGTAAGAATTGTTCAGTATAATTGAAAATAGGTGTATGACCCAGTGTTTGCTCTATAGAAAGACCCCTCCAAGTTAAATCAGATTTTTATCTGGCCTAGAGAGCCTGTGGTGCACAACAAAATTTTTGGGATTCAGGTTTGGTTGTAGGTTTTTTTGGTTTTTTTTTCTCACTTTTGGAATGTTTTTATATTAAACAGGGTGCTTGGGGTAGTTTCAAAGTCTTCCAACCACAAATTACAGGAGAGAAAAAAAAAAAGGCAGACTGATTTTTTCAGAACTATAAATATCTGAGCAACTACCCGACCATAAAGATTAGTGATTTCATGACTTTTTCTCTGCTTGCAGAAAGCCAGCTGACCTGCACAATCTGGCTCCTGGGACCCACCCACCTTTCCTGACATTTAATGGAGAAGTCAAGACAGATGTTAACAAGATTGAGGAATTCTTGGAAGAGATTCTTGCACCTCCAAAGTAAGACCTTCGGGTTTGTTGGTTTTTTTTTTTTTTCAGTCAATATTCCATTTCCTAGGAATGAAAGATGTCCTAAGAAGAGTTCCTAAAAAGCAGTCCTTCCTCCAACCTTTACTTACAGGAGTAATATTTATTTATGAAACTTGCTGGCTTCAGTGAGATGACTTCCATGTGTGAAGGTTACTTATGTGACTAATAACTGCAGAATGTTTTCTCTGTACACATTTCAGGATGCCCTTGTATGCAGAATTAAGGAGACCAGAACTAGAAAAAATTGTAGGGGTCTGGTGGCCACATTTTGCAAAGCTAAAAATAACTTGGAATAGATGCTGAGAATTGCCACACAAAATATCTGTGCCAGGAAAAGCATTTTACAGAGAAAAAACTGGAGGTTTCTGAGCTGTATGATGTGTTAGGAAGGTTGGAAGGGGGACTGATTACAGAGGACGAGGGGCTCTGGAGGCGGAAAAGTGCTCATTATTCTAGTCAAGAAATGACAAGAGCCCATAACTGGAAGTTATAACTAAACTAATTCAGATTAGAAATAAGGCCCAGATTTTTTCAGTATGAAAAAGCTACCAATGAAAGGTTTGGATTTACCAGATATGCCTTACTTAGTCAAACATTTTGGACTTAATACAAGGATAATGGAAAAAAGAAATAGTTGGCTTGTGAGTTGGACCCTAGAATCTATGAATCCATCAAATTTGGCTTGGTTCCTTATGGAGCATTTTACCTCCAAGTGAATCAGCAGCTATAGAGTCTGGAACATTTATATTCCTTCACCTGGCTAATCCTAACACCCCTTGCTATTCCATCCTGGAGTACGTTTTCAGAGTAGAGGATTGGACATGACTACCATTCATAATGGAGAGATCTGGCTGCCAAACTCCTCTGCACCTTTCTGGAAATGCTTCCTTCTGATTTAAGGCTGGCTTTGGATTGTGGTTACATAAAGCACAAGTGCAATTACATTTGTCTTGACACCATCCCTGGATTACTCCCCAAACGCCTGCCTTGACAGACAGATAACAGATACCTTCAAGAGGGTCTTGCCAAGGTGTTGTTTTGAGATAATGAGTGTTAATTACAGTTCTTCACACAGGAGGTTTTTCTCTCTTCTTGTAAATTATATTTGTAACCTTCACTATGATGCTGGTAACAAGATGTTACTCTCCCCACTGCTTTTGCTTGCTCAGGTACCCCAAACTGGCTGCTAAGCACCGGGAATCAAACACTGCTGGAATCGATATCTTTTCCAAATTTTCTGCATACATCAAAAACACCAAGCAGCAGGATAATGCTGGTGAGTATGACCACTGACAAATGTACCAGGGAGTTTGTGTGCTTAGAAGTGGAAGGATTTTGCCATTCACTCATCATTTTATTGTAAACTGTTCAGATCTCATCAGGTACTGCTGCTGATCAGCTTGAGGTGGTTGGTGAGGTGGACTTCACTCACATGTCCACAGTTGAATTAACTACATCTGTAGTAGTAAATAAAAGAGCCACAGAGTGTTTGGTAAAGAACCTCTTTACCAACAGCCATGGCATGACTCCTGTCCATACAGCCCAGTTTCCTTACCAGAACAGGACCTCTAACTGCTTACTGGAAGAGACTGGTGGCCTGTGCTACCTCCTCCTCTGCCCCGGCATTGCTTAGAGGAGTGTGTGTTGACTGGACCCAAACCTATGAAAGCAACTCATGCTTTATTAAATGTTGCCATCAGGCTCTTGGCCCTCTTATCTTATGATTATATTATGCTGTTATAGCTAATTTCCTCATATAAACTGAGTTATATCAAGACATTCCATATAAAGTAATTAAGACAAAGAAGTGAATTTAAGAAATGTAATTGCACTCTGTAAGCTCCAGATTTTCCTTCATGCTTGTTTATGAAAAGAGAGTCCCCCAGAAGCCAGATGCCAGTCGTATTTATATGCACCCCACACTGTCTTCTTAATAAAATTGCTGTTCTTCTCCACATTCCTTTCCCCTTGGAGAGGCAAGACTTCAGAGAGTCTGAGCTCCTGTTGCTCCATAAAGCTGTGGATTTAAACATCCCTATCACTTGAGATGACCTAGTAGAATATTTAGAGTCATTCACTGATGTACCTCCTCCCTCATATTATTACTGCTTTCACAGACAGACACCTAGGGCATGTTGAATACTGTGGGCTTATATTATATCATTCAGAAAACACTAGATTTTGCAGGTTCCAGCTCTGCCACACATTTCATCTGTGCAATTATATTTCATTGCCTGGGGCTGACCCATGAGATAAAAGTGGATAAATGATGATTTATGTCAGATAACAATCTCCTCTGTAATGTTTTTGTGTTGTTAACAGAAGGAAATAATTATAGAGTTTCACTTCTCAGTGATGCTAAAAACTTGGGGTTATTTGTCTAATGCTAATGGGATGCTCAGCTAACCTTTATAGGAAGTTATAAAAGGAAGATAAATTAAGAGTTAGATTAAATAGATGTAACAGTGAAAGTAAAATATCTTAGCCATTTACAAGGAAGTTTTATGGTCTGCTCTGCAACTGTAAATCTTCAGCTGTGCTGCCCCACATGTACGGTCCCAACTCTTGCTTCTCAGTGACTGCAATATTCAAAGCCCTGGGTTCACAAGGGCTGGCATGTCCAGCCAGGAATAAATGGTTGTCCTAGAGGTGTCTGGCATCTGACCATAATCAGAGCTGGAATTCAAGGTTTGATATCCATTATGGTGAGATAAGTAATCTAACTCTGAAAAGCACTCCACATTTTCAGAAGCTGCAGTATGATTAAAGAGAGCTTTCCCTAGTTCTGCATAACAAACTCTTGGTTTAGGCACTCTTGTAAATGACAATTAAGCACTCCAAAGTTTTAGAGATGAGCTGTTAAGCTGCAGGAGAGACACAATCTTTGCTCCCTGCAAACATCCTCACTCCAGTTTTGTTACCTGGTTCCTGTTCCTGTCTCATCCAGACACTGCAGTCTCTGAATGTACTGATGCTCAACTTTCCTCTTCAAAGTAGAGAAAAGCTTTTAGCTTAATTTTATTACAGCTGGAGTGCTGCACTGCAAGGAGAATAAATCAGAGGTGGGCAGAGTAGAACTGGATCCTTCTATCTATAACTATGTTCTTTCTATCAATGAAGTAAAGTCCCTGGGACTGTCAATGCAGGCCTCAATTTCAGCAGAGTAATTGACTGTCAGTTTTCAAGGGCTAAGGAAGAATAGTTTCTCCCTAATCCCAGGGGTGTTTTACTCATCTTCTGTACAGTTCATCTGAAAACAGCAGTTTTTCTGAAGGCTGATTTGGATGGAGGAGAATGAGTTAGTCAAAAAGTAGTTGTGTTAAATTTCTTGAGCAGTGAATAGACTGTGTGCAAAGAAGAAAGGAGAGCAACGCTGTGTACATATTTCCTAATGAACCTATTTATTTTTGGCTGGTATTTCATAAATTTTTGTAAAATTGCAACACTGATTCAAAAGGGATCTGGGCCTCTAGCCCTGATCTGGTGTGTATCATTTTACAACAGGTCCTGCTGCGTTAGTCAAAATAATAGAATAGAATCACAGAATTCCAAAAGCTGTAAAAGACCTTGAAATCATCAAGTCCAACCTTTGATCATGGCCATGTCAATTAAACCATAGCACTGAGTGCCACATCCAGTCACTTCTTGAATATTTCCAGGGATGGTGACTCCACCACCTCCCTGGAAAGCCCATTCCAATGCTAACAACCCTTTCAGTGACTAAATTCCTCTTGATGTCCAGCCTGGCCTTCCCCTAGTACAGCTTGAGGCTTTCTATTGAAGTAAATAGGTTTTAAATTATATTAATATTATAGTCTATTATATTTATATGTTAAATAAACTTTATACATTTGTTTTTATATATTGTAATATTATATTTGTATAATATAATATTATATTATTTTTATTTTTCCTATATAACAGCAGAAGTAGTTGTATATAGATCTGTGACTAAAAAAAGGCATTTTATAAACATAAAATGTAATTACTTAGGTGAAATCCCTTTCCCTGTCTCCACATGAGCAGGTGAGATCCAAAAAGAACAGAGATTGCATCTTGTGGTTATCATAAATGGTTTCTGTAGCTCCCAGCTCTGAGATAAAGGTAATATGTGTCTCATAGTCATCCTTAATATCTGTTCCTGGCTTCAGCTGATTCCAGTGCTTGGGTTAATCTGGAAAGTCACACAAGTGACTGGAACACCAGTTGCACGTGATCAAAACACAAATAGAAGAAGAGTTGTTAGTAAATTAAAAATAGATTATAGGATTATATAATGATTATAGATCATTATTTAAACAATAATGTTAATTTCTTTTAATTGGCAATAGAGGTAGGCAGAGGGAGGGGGGGCAGGGGGCAGGACAGCAAGGTAGCTAAAGCACCAAACATCAAGTTGTTTAAATTATGTTCTCTTAACTCAGGAGTCAGGGAAGTGAATTCAATAACGTGGGATATCAGGCTAGGAATTTGTGGCATCAGCCTCTCTCTGACTGTGAGGAGTGTGGCTTAGGTGTAATGATGTGTGACCATTCCTCGTCGGGTACTGGTTTAGGACAGGTCTTGTGTGTGCAGCGTGAGCTCTCACCCCAGCCTGGGGCTGTTACGTCTCTGTGGAAATGTGACACAAAGTGGTTGGGATAGTTACTGATATTTATGCAGCATGAGGGTACTGGATGTGAGAATTGATGAGAATCTAATGCACACTGAAGGAAAGTCCAAGCTGCTGTCCCTCTTAGCGAAGTTTGCAGCCAGGGCCATGGAGAAATATCACACTTCAGCTGATGCCACTGCTGGCTGTGTCACTGCTATATTTCCTGTCCTGAGAGCACTGGCAAGATGGCACTGCTAATGCAGCCTTTACATAGCTAAATGATTTTTTTCCCCTGATAGTGGAAATGTCAGTGAGGACAATGGGAGATCGGTAAATCCTTGTTTTAATGTGTGTCTGAGTCCTCTTATGTGAATGAACAGATGCAAGGATACATTTGAAGGTCTGTTTCTAAGATTGTGACACCCTCTGCTGGCAAATATATGAATGTATAAAGCAGCTTTGTACAATCAGAGCGGAAACATCCCCTTAACAAAACAGAATTCTTTCTGTCAAGATAGTTTCCTCTTACAAATGTAACATTGTCAAAAGAGCAGTGTTTCATAGTAACCTATCAATTTTGACAAAGTTTTCATGGAAAAAATTATGTTTTTTCTGGATGAGTTAAATTTACTTTGAAGTAAAAATGCTTTAACATTACAGAGAAAAATAGTGATTTTTTTTCTGGATTCATGCACTACTTCATTAGCCACACACCGTTATGTTTTATGCCTGGCACAGAAGCAGGTGATAACCTTCTCCTGTAAGTCTGCATGGCAATATGTTATTGATCATGATTCATTTACTTACCAAAGGTATTTGGCAGCGAGGCTGCCCTGATTTAATAGTTCCCTGAATTTCTGATTCTTTTTTTCCATCTTTGTTTTCCTAACTTTTCTGTCTTATGATATAAAAACGTTGAAAGTTTTGGAATGGGCTGGCGAGGGCTGTAAGCCCAGAAGCAAACATGCTCATGCCATATCAAAGTCCCACCACTTTTAAGCTTCTTGAAAGGGAAGGAATTGATTCCAGATTCTCAGGATGTGGCAAGCTGTGTTTAAAGAAAGTGTATGCATTTATTATTTCAAGTCAGTTCAATCAGAACTTGATTCCTTCCACCCCCTGTGCCACTTGATAATTTTATAACAGGGCTGTTTGAAGGAGTCATCTCCTCATTGTGGGATTAGATCTGTGTCTCAGTAGCACCACTGGATTATTCAGTTCTCTGGCTGTTGTCACCAGGCTTTACCTCTTGTTCCTGAAATGACAAGCGCTCATTCACACGTGGACAGGAGTCCTTGGGAGGGTTCAGTGCAGTAGTTTTGAAAATTATTTCCTGCGTGCTCTTGCTCAAGTTTTCATAGCCAGTTTGAGAGTTTTTTGTTGCTTAGTGATTGTTTAATATCGAGAATTAGGTCTTGTCAGAGCACAGGAAAGTAAAATTAGGTCTTGTGTATTTACTTTGTTTCCTCTGGTTGATGCTGAGCAAGTCACTCATGCTCTGTACAGTCACTAGGGAAGCAACAATTTATGTATTCATTGGAGGAGGATGAAATCTAATTAATTGGAATGCAGTGTACATAGTCAGCATCCTGCTTATTATTTTTACTTGTGAGACTGAGTACTGCAAACCAAGGGGACAACCTGGGGTAACCACCCATTAACTGTCCCACCTAAAATTATGAGTTCTTTGGCTCATAGAATGAGCCCTTTGATTTCATGTGGGAGTTGAAAAAGTTGTTCTTGAATTGAGTTCTTAGGGGGCACCAGCTCCAGTGTGGGTGGGCGCATTCATTAGTGGTACGGAAGGATATTTCACTGTACGGCTCCTCAGAAGGCGCTGAGCTGGGAGACCACCAACATGATTTCGTGCAGAGGAATTTCCAGCCGTCTGACCAGAGGACTCTGCTTGTCTGGTTTGGATTTACATCAAGAGGCCAAAAATAAAAGCGCATTTAAATCATTAACTCACATGTGATTAAATGCTGTTCACCTCTTTCAGTAGCTCCATCACACTTTGTGGTTTGGTGTGTGAGGTGGGAAATGTCTCTCTCAGTGTGCGGTGTATGTACACGTGCAGTAGAAATGCACACACACGTACAGGGCTGGAATTAAAACTGCCCTACATCAGTTTTACACTCTGGAGTTACTCCTGCTTAGCAGAGGGTCAGACCCATAGCACAGGTATGTACACAGGCTGAATTGTGCACATTGATCCTTCCTAGAAGTCATCACATGCCTCTTGTGATAAGCAGAAAATCTGTTCACTCCAAACCCCAACTTAAAATATTCACAGTAATACCACCTGCATGGTCAGACCCTCTGTGGCACCTGAGCCAGGGGTAGGAGCTTCTTGATGTGGTAAGGCAGCCTGGGACATGCTGACAAGCATGATGTGGTCTGGCTCCAGTAGCAGAGAATGAGACATCTGTCCCCAAAGCATCACCCATGGTGGGAAAGGGCAGAGAGTCACTTCCTTCCAGCCTGGCTTCTCTCAGCCAGCAGGGTCATATTATAACTGTAACTGTGATACGGCTTCTCCTGAGCCATATCATTGGTCCTTCTGACCTGTTCCGTGCCTAAAGGCTTCACCCTGTGCCCAGAAAAGTTCCTGGCAAAGTTGCTCTTGAGTTTGCTAGAGCAAGTTTAAAATCTGTTTGAATGCTCTTGTATTGATGGAAAGTTTCCTGTGACAGGGATCTTGAATCAGACTCTAATTTGGCACCAACGTTAATGCTTTTTGCTTTTGGAACAGATTGTCAATGTGCCATATGAATATATAGGTAAAGATATAAATATGTGTGTGATGTCTGTGAATCAACTTGCCTTTACATTTTTTAATTCTTTCTCTTTAGATGAAGAATTTCCATTTTCTAGTACAAACCCCACATCATTCCAAAGCCCAGCACAAGCCACAATTTGTCCTATGGTGTGACAGTACCAAGTTTTATCTGTCATACAACCAGGAAGGACTAGAAAGAGCTTTTAAAATTGTTTCAGAGAAAATGAGTTGCTTCACAATGGAACATGTCAGGATCACAGTTCTTCTAGTGGAAGGTGTCCCTGTCCCTGTCCCTGGCAGGGAGGTTGGAAATAGATGACTTTTAAGGTCCCTTGCAATCCAGGCCATTCCATGATTCCATGCTGATTCCATGATTCTTTAATTTTGACCTTTTGAAGCATAAAAAAAAAGCTATTTCAGAACATTTTAAACAAGTTTTTATTACTCCCCCTGAGCTGAATAATGTTGGGCTCATGGTAGCTAAAGTGCTTGGCAGCTTTACAAAACCAGCCCTAATATAAAAAATACCCAGTCTTTAAAACATATGTAAAATAGCTTTTCTGCAACATTTGTGGCACATAAAGTACCAAATACATGTTGGTGAGTGTGATATAAAGCTTTTATTGCCATTCATTTGGGATGACCCACATAACTCACTCATGATATGTTAATAAAACTGTTCACTCTGTCTCCTTATAAAAACACACATATAAAGACCACTAAAATGGTGGTGTAGCTTTGTGCTAACTTGTTAAGAAGTGCTGCAAGTTGCATTTATCATCCGTCCCAAATTCTTTGTCTGCTTTCTGCCCAGTAATCAAAGACTAAAATGCAGTTTGCAAAATAAGTTTTCTTGAGAAATAACTTTTTGAAAGTTCTCCTCAAAATCCTGCTGGCTGGAGGCCCAGAGCCATCAATATTCTGTCTGGTACCAGTGACAGCTTTAAGGACCAATATCTTTTGACATGCCAAAACTGAGAACTGAAATGCTATGCCATTAAAAGGAAGAGGTTTTCAGTTTTCTAAAATGATAACACACCATCACGTTTATCTGAGAAATATGTACCTTACAAGGGAATATTTCTGAACTTTCCGACTTCTAAGACCTTGCTAATTGAGGAATGAAGATTTCCTGATGGAAACATGAAAAATGCTCTGTGAAAACAACACAAAAGCAACATTTTCTGTAAGTCCAGATGTGATCAGACTGCAGGCTCTCCAAGGCAAGGACTTGGTATGCCTGGTTAACAGTCTTAGATGCAGCCATTCTGGGAATAGTAAATACTTGCAGTAAATTTACTAAAAGATACAATTTTCTGACACATCTGTGCTGAAGCAACTTTGAAGACATAGAATACCATAGGGAGGAAGAGAGAGAGAGAAAAAAGAAAGAATATGTGTATTTATATAATTTAAAGTTATAGAACATGCTGAAGTCCACAAGGTTAATGACATGATGAAGTTAAGGCACTTTCTCAAGCCTTTGCTGAGTCAGGGCCTATATGCATGGCCAGGCCTAGAGTAAAACACTTGCAATGGGAACAGTAGTTGGCAGACACTCTCCTTTAAGAGGGAATTATTTCCCCTGTGTGTTTGAATATTCCTCCAAGTGCTGCTGGCTTTACTGGGATGCTTTGTTCTGTTTCCCAGCCGAGCTCCCATGCTCGCACACAGGAGCAGTAGCACAGCTGGAAGTGGATTAGAGCAATCTGGCAGCAGCAGTCCTGGGAGGAATTAAGCGCCTTGGTGTTGGAATGGGAGGCCTAAATTACATTATTATTTAGAATTGAGTTTTAGTTTCATTCCTCTATGGTTTTGCCCTGGAGGATAACTCCCTTCATTGTGATAGAGTTGGTGTATCTTAAGTGTGTTCCCCACAGCAAGGACTTAGATGAAGTTATGGCCTTGCTCAGTTCAGTGTCCAAATCTTATATAACCAAATGTTCAGGTTTAAACACCCAACTGGTCTTGATGTCCTGACAGGATTGCTCACAGGCTTATATAAAGCCATTGCAAGCTATCACATGGTAGAAAGCCTGGTGACTGGCTCCTGGAAGTCAGTTTGCAAAACTATTGATGACTTCAAAGGGAAAAGAATTGGCCCAGGATCTTTTTTTCCTAAACAATTTTTTTTAATTTTTTTTTTTTTAATGCATGCAGATGTTCTTCATAAAATAACAGGGAAAAGAAGAATATGTAAATTAAAATCAATGTTGCTAAGTTTTTTTATTATATATATTTCCAGTCATTGACTTTCAGCTTGAAAACCATGCTAGAAATGAGGTGACAAAATGGGAATCAGAGAAATAGTTCTTGTAAAAATGTCCTGGTTTTTCTGATTGCGGAAAAAAGTAATCTGTACTTCATGAACTTTGAGGCCAGAAGGATCTTTGTGTTATTTACTATGATCTCTGACAAATCACATCCCAGTGAGTTTTGCCCATTGAGCAAACATGTTAATGTTCCATCCTTAAAAGGATTTGGTTCGATTGAGCAGAGAACAGGAGAAACTGAAGTGTCCTTGGTGCACTGAAGTGTCTTTGGTCTTTGAGGCTTTTTTCCAGTCCTTGAGCACTGTCTTACTGTTTTCCTTTGACCTCTTGTTGGAATTCCCAATGCCTTTTTCCTTTTTTTGGCTGGGGACACCAGAACTGGGAAACAAGTTTTTAATACTTGCCACTGCAGCTCAGTTGCAACAGAGGCAATGTGACCTCCCTACTAATTTTTGGATTATTTTCATACATCCAGACTTAATTATAACTGATTTTGCTTCTACTCCTTTCAGGGAGGTTGAAGCATAATCACGATGATCCCTAAGTCATTTCAAGGGGCTTGAAACAAAAAAAAGTCTCAAAAGCAGAGAAACAATGGGAAATAATTAAGATTTGACTCATTTGAAAATCTCATCGTCTCATGGCTTTTTGTGTCTCAATAACAGTTTTTGAACACTAAAGATAGAAAATTTTGGAAATATTAAATAAATCTATTTGAGACTGATATTTTCCAAGTGAACTGAGGGATTTGGGAACTTAATAGCTTTGAAATGTCATCCTCAGGTGCTGCTAACCAGGCGTGGCTCTGTCTCCCTCTCATGTGTCTTCACCAATATTGGAATTAAATAGCATAGCTGAAAACAGTGGAATGCAATTGGGATTATCCTGGTGTAAACAGAAGCAGACTTTATTCTTCTACATGACTGGAATTGGAAGAAACTGATATTAAAGATTCAAGCACCAATAGCCTGTACAGGAACAAATTTCTTCGCTTAAATCTTGGGACGCAAGGGGTCCCCACAGCACTGCTGCTAAAGCCCAGCTGCACTCGCTACCAGAATCTCACTTTACTCTTATTTGAATACAGATACGTGAAGTTAGTTTTCCTTTGTTAGTCCCAGAATTGTCTTATTTGCTCTCTAGTAGTAAAACAAAAGTTTAGACTCTGAGTGAGCACACTTAAAAATCGAGATAGCGGGCCGATAACCTCATACTATGAATAATGTGTGTTTATAATCTGCAGGGCTTGATTTTATTTATTTTTTTCTCCAAGTTCCTGATGCAAATCAGCTGCTGCTTGTCTGCAGTTGCTTTAGGGACACCTGCACAAGACTAGCATGGCAGAGGTCAGGGTTAGGCCCTTGGGGACGTGCCCTAGAAATGATGCTTGTCACTTACGTGCTGCTACAGGGTCACGATGATTTGTGAAACGCAAGTTCAGTGCTGTTCTTCCTGAGGCACTTGTAGACCAGTAGTTTTACATTCACTTGCTTCCTGCCCTCAGGGTCACTTGGACTCCTAAGAGACTTGGGAATGAAGCTTTCCTTTGGTGTCATTTGAACACCTGGTTTTCTTCTTAAAAAAAAGCATTTGAAGGTGCTCTGACCACATTCTTCATGATAATGTTACAAGTATTGCATTTATTTCTTGCCTCCATTGTAAAAATGAAGAAGAAAAGGGAAGGAGGAAACCTGAGTTTTCAGTAAAAAAACAAACAAATCAAAACAATCTTTCTAAATGCTTGAAAAACATGTCTAATTTACTATTTAAGGCATTATTGATTCACCTGCTTCTCTAGCTTTAATTTGGGAGTAGGACAGATGGTATCGCAAAAATAACTGCCCAGATGCCTCTTCTTTTTGTTATATTTACTGTTTATCATGTCTAACCTGAAACATATTTTCACAGTTGGTGCATTACTCCTTTACTAATGTAAAGTTTGTGGCCAAAGAGTTGTGTTTTTTTATTATTTTGTGTATAGGAGCCAAGGCAAATGATTTAAATGATTTTTACAAGGCCATATAGAAAAGCTTAAGAAGAGACTCATGTCTCCTAAATCCATGTAACCTCTTAATCCTTGGATCATTGTTCTCTGTCTTAAGAAAAGGTAGCTGGGAATTGAGCTTCAGTCTTTCTCATTCTTTCTACGGAGGTTTTGAGACACGTCTGTCAAAATATCCCAAACTTTTTGGATGAAGCTCTAATCAATCCACATCATCAGTCTGTAGATGGGGTGAGAAGGGAAGGGAAGAGAGATGATAAGGGTGGGATCATTTCACCTAAATCTGTCTAAAAGTTATATATTAGTCATTCAAAAGTCCTGGTTTATTTCTGATCAATGGAGAGAGACATCAATCCATTTCTAAAGGGCATTTTGATTTTTCTTAAAATATGAGTCTAAAGTTGGGAGAATTTCCTTTGGAGGTACCTTTCTTTCATTGCTACCTATAAGGGATACTTGAACAATTAGGTCAGACTAATTACCTAACAACAGTTAGGCTGAAGTTAGGCAAGGGGAATTTTACCCACAAGCAAATCAACAGATTTTTGATGTGTCTAGGTTTCTGAGGGTGCTTGGGGTATCCCTCAGCTGTGTCAGCTCCATGTTCCTCTGAGTTCTGGATGAAGTGTTCCTGGGGCTTAGCACCTCCTTTTCCCTCACTGCACATACACAGAACAACATATGTGTACCTACATGTATGGAAAATACGTCCCTGTTTATGCCTGGCTCAGACCATGTCTTACAGGTGATTTATGCTGAGTTGTGTGGCTGTTCCCATGTGTGCCCCTGTGTTTGTGTGACTCACCCCATTCCTGGTGTTTGCTCACCCCAATACTGACTGGGAGTAAAAAACCCTTTTCACGTCCCAGCTCTGACTCGTCTGGAGGATAAACAGGAACTCCTGTCCCCTAAAACAACCCAAAACCAGGAAAAAGTGGAGTTGAGGAATAAGAGACACTAATTTATTTCTCTTCTGTGTTGACAAGCAGGTATTTGTTGATTCATTAAGTGGGCAGAGACAGACAGATCACGGCTTTTCCACATGGCTGTGTGGGCATTCACCTTTATTGTGGGAACATGCATAAGTCTCTTTTCCAGTGAATATTGAATTATTTATCTGGACTGGAACATCTTTAATAGGAGAGCTGAATCACCCCAGAAACTCTCTTTGGCCCAGACTTAGGTATCTAAATGCCTTGGATGCATGGGAGGACACAAACCTTCATTCTCCTCTGTATATCCAATGGCTCTCTCAGTGACTTCCCATTCATTTGCTGCTCAGAGCTGGGGATTTTGTGAGGCAGAAGCATGCCTGGAAAGGATGCTGCAATGCTCAAATGGGCAATGTATTTTCCCTGTGGGGAGTAAACCCTAATATTTAAGTAACTTTCAAAAAAATTGGAGGTATTATCCTAGATCACTTGGATGAACTGTGAAATTATATTCAAAGGGTAGGATTCATCTTGCCTGACTTCACCTCCCTGAAAGTGAGTTGTCTAGTCTGAGCTAGTCCTTTAGGTTTCATCTGTAATTCACACAGCAAGAAGGGCATGTGTGCACTGAGTCACGCTGGTCTGAAGCAGGTGTCTCAAGCAGTTGGATGGAATTACCCTCTGGAGATGCTCAGTCCCTCTGAGCAGAAGGGGAATCTACAGAACCAGCTTAGACAAGGCACTCAACTCGTAAATGGCTGAACAGAAGAAATCAAGGCAGCACTCAGATCTCAAGGGTTTTATTGAAATCACAGGGGGGAAGATAAACTGTTCAATATGGAGTGCAGTCACATGTATTGCAGTCACAACTCCTCCATGGAGAAGAATTAATCTATACAGATGAAAGTTACAATACTCTGTTGAGCCAGCCTGAAAAAAAAACCAAGCAGGATGGAGGAAAAAGAGAGTGAAAATATGAATCCCGGGTTTTTAATCAGACTGTCAGACTAGTGGAACGATATTATTTTCTTACCTTAAATTGCTGGTTTTTAGCTTGTTCCTCTCTCCTACCAGAAAACAATATTGGGTCTCATATAATATCAAACTGTGAATCTGGAAGTGATCAGGAAAGGTGGTTTGTTTTTTTAAAGGAAAAATAAATCTCAGATGGTTTGATTGAGACTGTGAATATTTATGTACTGTTCCCCCTTTTCCCTCATTGCGTATTTCACCAAGTTCATTTGCGTGTGTTACAGGATAAATTTTACAGGAGGGCAGTGGAAGAAAGCAGTAAGAAGGGAAAACATCAATCAGTGATCCAGTTTAGCAGCAGGAATCATTCATTTTTGTACATGGATCATGGTGGTTGTACTTGCCTCGGCTTGACAATTAAGAACCTTGCAGTTGTGCTGAGATCAGCCTCAGGTAGTTTCAGATGTTGGCTACAAAAGACAAGATGTTGCTGGGTTTCAATCACTCTGAAGCCTTGTTGTCATGGGGATAATCAGTTAGAAAGAGGGCCACATACTTGTCCTTGACTTGAAGAAAATGTTTTGTGAGAAAAGGTTTACTTAATAAAAATGCCATGGGTGGTGTGAGTAACCTGATTTATTGGCAAATGTTGGTGGAATTTTGTGAATAATAACTTGCTTTGGAAAGTAAAAGTATTTTCTGTCAAACTGTTTGAAACAGAAGGTTATTCTCCTTTTTATTTGGAAATATGTTAATTTTGAAGATTACCAACATTTAAAAAGCAATGCAAAAATTATTGGATGTCCAGGCAAGGCTTAACCAACCATCCCCAGACATGACTTTTTTGTTTTTATGTTTGTTTAGAAATCTTGCATTATTTTGCTTAAAGTTTGTTTAAAAAATTAACTATTTTTGCTCTCTTTTCACATAAATCAAATAGTTTTTATGTTCAATTTGCTTAAAAATCTATTGTTCTTAGTACTCTGATTATGCCCTCTATGCTTTGAATCTCCATAATAACTATCAAGTGAAATCCTTACCTTTCAAAAGGTTCCACACAAACACATAAAAAAGGAGTCATCTCACCTCATTTTAGCTATTTTAAATTTGGGTAGCCAGTCTGCCTATGAGAGAGAGTGAGAGAGATAGAGAAAGTGAGATTGAGGCTTCTCTGGTAGTAATTCAGCTTTTCCTAGGCTACTATTTTAGGATGGAAAGATTTGCCTTCCAGTGGCTCATTCAGGCCACAGAGATTGGTGTTTATGTGCTTTGTCTGCTTTGCTATTTCTCCTTGTCTCAACATTAAACAAGGAAGGAAATATTTGGAGTTCAAGGAAGGGGAAAAAGAGTCCTCATTTGACCTCTGCAAATGCTGTGGGTGTGGGCAGTCTGAATCAGTTTTACTTTTTCCAAATCGTTTTTCTTTTACTACTTTCTAGTTACTTTCCATTTTGCTTCAGCCTTATTTGACCCACAGAAAACAGAGGTGGAAACGACCAATGACGCTGGAAGTTTTATGGCTGGTATTTCAGGGGTCAGATTAACTGATTAAAATAGTCTCTTTTGGCTTTAAAAGCTTCTGGAGAAATCCTAATCCCACTGAAGTCAACAGCAAAACTTCCATGAGCTTCAAGATGGCCAAAATTTCATCCTGAGTACCTATTAATGAATCTTTGTCATCTGGCCCTCTGCTTGACTTGCAGGATTGCTCCATGCATTACATTTTCCAATGTTTTGTTCAGATGTGGTATAAGTACTTCAAGGCACAAGGATTTCTCTCCATCCCCTGGAAATAGTTGCACAGATTAATAGTTTGAGGAAGTTTTTGCTTGAAGAGTTGAGTAACAGAGCCAAAGTCTGCTCTTGGTTGAACTGGAGTAAATATGGAATAGCTTGTTGACAATGCAGAGTTACTCCTCTTTTATGTCAGTGTAACCGAGAGCACAGTTTTGCCAATTATTAACTTTTGTTAAATTATTTGTATTTCTGTGCATGTCAGAATTTGTTAATCTCATTGTTCAACATCAAGTAACCTTCTGCTGAAAACAGAACATCATTGTGAATTAGGTGTCATCAGCTAAATTGAACCTCACCCTGTGCATTTGACAGATGGTAATATATTCATTAAGTGTTCTGTGGTTGCTTTGAGGTTGGAAATTGCTATTTTTCTGGCTTCTAACTCAGAATTCTTAAGTAAAGTTGTTTAAAATCCTAGTTTTAAAGGGAGAAGAAAAATCATGAAAAGCTCATGAGGTTTTTTTTATTAATATTATTGTTTACTATTGGTGGGATGACAGGGCAAGACTGTGATTGCTGGAAGTTGTCTTTGGCTGCATAAGTAGCCCAGAATGAAGTAGAGAAGGCTGAGAGAGATGGTTCCGCCATGGATTTTGTCTATACATGGGTAGAATTTCTTGGAATTCAAGGTTATATTGAATATATCCCAGTGAAGGCAATATGATTCTGGTGCCTTTATGCTTGGTGATTCCACTGCTCAAAAAAATGGTTTCCAGGAGTTCAGACATTTCAGCTGTTGAATGGATAAGCCAATGACAGGGCTCTTCTCTCAGAGCTGGTCACATTTGGGATCTCTAAGTTCCTACTGAAAGTCTGCAGGGTGGGGAAGCAGAGGTAGAAATTTCAAAAGCAGCACAGAGCCACATACTCAGGCCTGGCTTTACTTGGTGTTGTAATATTGAATTCTCCACCCTGACATTACCAAGACAATGCAAGGGTGTGATTAGAAACTTCAGGAAAAGTTCTCCCCACATCTCATTTAGGAGTCATCAAAACCAAGTGTAGAAGAGAAAACTCCACTGAACAGAGAGGAAACTCTCAAGGCGTTTAATTCAAACCTATTCTTTTAATTTTGCTCACTTCAGGTAAGATTAATCGCAGCCATTAGCTGTTATCAGCAAACCTATTTAGTTATTTAATTATGTTTCCCAGAGGACAAGTTGCCAAGGGGATTAGGTGCTTCTGAAATTCACTGTGGGTGGTACTCTCACAAATGGGGAATTAGTAACTTTTAAAATCTTCACATCTTTTTAAATGTCTTCATCTGGTCTGGTGCTGACTGGTGTTCACATGACCCTTGCCTTGATGAGTGCATCCTCTCCCCTATGTTCTCAGTGGAGAGAATGTAGAGAGTCATCCAGATTTTCATGAAATAGCCAAAGTAGGGGAAGTTTGGAATCAAGTCCAAATTTAAGGAATTAATCCAAGCTGAGTTTGGTCAGTAATATGAACCCAGACAGTTCTTTCCTCAGGAAGGGTTCCAGAACATTCAGAGCTGTAGGCTCATCTGAAGACATCATTTCCTGGTCTCCATTCACAATTTTTCACATAATGCTTAAGTATCTACCAGGTAAGAGAGAAAATGAGATTCTTTTACTCATCCTCTACTTTGAGTGGGGATTTCCTTGAGTACCTTCCCAAGGAACATAAGATTTCAAATCATACAGATAAATTTGAGTGTGTCAGGGCACCTAGAATGTAGGATTTGCAACATGGATATTTGAATATGGATTTCAAAAAGTGCCTTGGAAACCATTGACCGACTTTAAAAATCTAACCCTGTGCACCTAAAATCCATTTGATGTGGCGACTTTTGGATTTTAATTCTCTTTCAAAGTTTTTCACTATTCAATTGGAAGGAGAACAGTTCTCTCTTATTCACAATTTTTCTATTTTCCAGGCTGTTCTGAGAAGTTTACTGGGATCTAAGATCTAGTTTACTAAGAAGAGTGTTGATTAAAAAAATGGGGTCACTGCTGTCACGAGTAGTTGTTCAGTTCTTGTCTATCAGGATATAAGATGGTCCTGACTGTGTGGTAATTTCATTGTGAGATGTCAGCATCCTGTGGGCTCCAGCAGAGCCTGTGAATTAGGTCACAGATGTATTGAACCCTGAACATACGCTTATTTCTGGCCTAAAGCTGCCGTATGCAAGCGCCAAGTATGAATTCAGATAGTTGTTTTTCTTGCATTCACAAACAGGCTTCACTCCAGGCATTGTTTTTGGGACAGCCATGACGCACTTTGATAGAGCAATGAGAACAAAAAAAACCCCCAAAACCTAATAAGTTCCAGAAAAGTTACATAAACACACCTCACCTGCTGCTGTTGTCTCTGTGCACACCTGGCTGATCCCATGGGCTAATACAAAGCATCAAACATCCTCCTGGCACTGGAATGTTGCTCATATGACTTGGAGAACCAACAATCCTACTGGGTAAAGGGAATACTGGAAATTGGTCAGCGTTGAGCCAGTTTTCCAACACCCAAATGAACAAAACGGAATGAAATCACAGTAATTTGAGTCTACTGTCTCTACATGAGCCCACTGTGAGAGGACACAGTCTGAGGCTGACCAAGAGAAGCAGAACTGTCTATTCAACAGGTGCTACAGATCAAACCAAAAAGATTGCTAAATCCTTTGAGTGCTGCCACACTCCACAGTTCCTACCCTTCCGTGGAAGTTGTGAGGCAGGACAGCTGCAGGCGATTAAAGGCACCACTGCCAGCATCTGACAGCAGAATGTCAGTGTCAAAATTCAATTTGAATTGATTAAATGAGGGATGGCAACACTTTTGTTTTATGGATGGCAGCATTTCAGTCGCTTTAGATGCTCTGCTTTCAGAAATAAAATTCCTTCCCTCCCCGCTATGTTTGTGAGGGTGTTTTCAGTTGGATCACAGTCATTTCTCCAGTCAATCAATTAAGCCAGGGTTTGCCACTGTGTCTCAGACTCAGCCACAAAAGAGCTGGTATGGTTCCCTGGTACTGGGCCAAGAGACTTCAGTGGGAGCAAGGCATCAAGTGGCTTAATCTGACTTCCACTGCTGGCACAGGTTTAAGGGATGTTAGGGCAGCAGAGAAATCATGTTCTGTGGTGTTCAGCTCCTGCTCTCTCAGTGGCCCTGGACGTGCTGCCTTTCTCCCTGTGCCAAAAGCACAGGGGCAGCTGACAACAGAGCCTGTGCCAACAAGGTCTCTGTGAAGGATGATTGCTGCAGCCCTTTTGAGCGCCTGTTGTGGTCCATAAATATGTTTAGGACCATAGAATCATAGTATGGTTTGGGTTGGAAAAGACCTTAAAGACCATCTAGTTGCAAACCCCCTGCCAGGGATGCGTCCCCCCATCCCAGGTTGCTCCAAGCCTGGTACACCCAGGCCTTGAACACTGCCAGGGATGCGGCCACAGCTTCTCTAAGCAACCTATTGCAGTGCCTCACTATTTCACAGTAAAGAATTTCTTGGATATAATTAATCAAATGTCCCCTGTTTCAGTTTGAACCCATTGGTCCTTGTACTTTGTCTCCATAGGCCTTGTAGTGCTATACCACCTGAGTAACTCTCCCCTAAGTTCAGTGGCAGTAAGTTACTCAGAGATATAAGATTTTACAGAATTAGACCATTAATACTGACTCCAAGCCACATCTGCAGTAGGTATAAATCACTGCAGGTAATTTTCACCAGCTGAAGCTCTGGCCTTAAGCCCATGAGTCATGTTGTTATTTTTTCACATTGTAAATTCTTGCTGTTTCTTATTTATGTTGCTTTAGCACTTTGGGGCACTTGTGGGGGACCAGGACTCCATCATGCTTTTCACCCTTCAAACAGAAACACTGAAGACCCTTCTTTGCCCTGAGTGTTTTCAGTTTAGTAACACACAAGCCTGCACAGAGTTATCCAGCTTTCTGTAAGTGCATTATTGCAAGCAAGCTTTTCTATTGTCCTTACAGTGAAGCATAAGAACACAAATTCCTTGCCTGGGTGAAAAATTTGCACTCTGCTGTAGAGGTCTAGGTGGTATTTGAAGACTGGAATTTGTTGGAGCCAGCAGCAGTGTGGGACATGGTCTTCAGTAACTGAACTAAGAGGTCTGGAGTCTCCTCTCCATTGTGAGACTGTTCAAGAACTCTCAAAAAGAGCATTTGAACCTGAGTTAAACGGGAATTTTAACACTGGCTAATATATCATCTCATTTGTAGCATATCTTTCAGCTCTATGGAGCTCTGGTTAGCATCTTTGGAATTACTGCTATTGCCTTTAATTACTCTGCAAGGGTGTTGAAAGAAGTGAAACTAAGACTTGATAGAGCTGAAGTAATGCTAGAAAATTCTGCTTCATTGCAGTCCTACGCGTCTGGTTAGAAAAATGAAGGAGCAGTGTACAGGGTTCCAGTTCCTGTGTGATGGCTTTTAACAGACCAGAAGAATATCATAGGCAATATGTGGTTTTTTGGTGTATCATCTTGACAAGCTGTTTTTTCCTTCTGTGATCTCTTTCACTGGTTTTTGTTGTTTGTCAGGAGAAGACATGGTACAGCAAGATCCCTGTGTCCCTTTTCCCACTGCAGGATGAGCTTTATCCTCAGGCAGATGTACTTTGCTGGGCTACTTTGCCATTGGATTTTGTTGGCTTTGGAGCACAAATTGACAACAAAGAAATTGATTCTTGGCTTTTTTTCTAGACACTACCCTAGCCATTGCCAATGAGCATTTGTAAATAATTCTTGTCCTGCCCTAATCACTTATTCTTTGGGTTTTTTTGGCAAAGCGCTTGAAAGGGGCTTGGTGAAGGCTCTGAAGAAGCTGGATGACTACCTGAGAACTCCCCTGCCAGAGGAGATTGATGCAGACAGCACTGAAGAGGAGAAAGTGTCTAAACGCAAGTTTCTGGATGGAGATGACCTGACACTTGCTGACTGCAACCTTCTGCCCAAACTCCACGTTGTCAAGGTAAAAGATGTCATGAGATGGTCGAAGAAGCCTTATCTGACATGATGTGCCTTGCTCTGGCAGCTGAGTGACAAAGCCACTGTGTATTTCAGCAGAGAGTTCTTAAGGCCTAGAAGAGCAGTTTGAAACACACTTTTGCTGTTCAATGTTTCCTACAGGTTAAGTAAAGGAACTTTATACTTAGTTCATGGGAAAACTGTCCCATCACTTATTAGTGGTGAAGACAGTACTAAGTTCTAGGTGTCTTGTCTCTTTATTTTTACTCTGCTGTAAGTAGCAGCAGTCTTTCGTATTAATGAGTTCCTAATGCACTTAAGAATCATGTCAAAACTTTAGTCAGTTCCCACCCATTTGTAACTTAAGAGCAGCAGCCCATCTCTTTGGGGAATATTTATTCCATCTGGTATTTCATGCAGAGAAATTAACAAATCAAAGTCATTGCCGAGGTCCAGGATTTAGGATGTACTATGGTTGCTGGTATAGTGCAAATCATGTACATCATCTTGACTTCTAAATGTTGCATTTATTTAATTTATCAGATGACATGTTGCTTTAGAATAACGCAAGTACCTGGCAGACCTTGGCAAGCGAGTGAGCTAGGAATTAATGCCAAGTCATGCATCTAATTTGGCTCTGTGAGCCAAAACATAAACTGAGCCTGGGAGCTGACTGCACACATGCAGAAAGAAAAAAAAAAATTAAAAAAGCACATAAGTCACCAGGTAAGAAATGTGATAATATCCTCACAGGTTTAGCACTTATTTGGCTCGTCTTCATTGGCAGTGTTGGAGTCAGACAATACAAAATGAATGTGTGGCCCCTAACTGGTTCTTGTCTCCTAGGGATGAAATGAAAGATGTAAAAGGAGAATTAAAATTTTTCTCAGACAAGCATAGCTATAGGATATTGCCTGAAAAGCATTTAACAGATAGAAGAAAAGGGTAAATTATTTTTTCATTTGATGGAAGATGTGGCTGGAAATTTTGAAAATGCTGACTTAAGTTGCCCAGCAGGTTTTGTCTTCCCCATATGTGTGTAAAACATCATGGAAGGAAAGAATGCCTAATTAAATGCAGTTTAAGACAGGATCTGGACTTGCATATACCAAGTGGATCTTGGTAATAAAAACAAATCAGAGTAGTTTCTGAGAACACGACTGTCCTAAGAAATGTGAGATGGAAAAAAGTTCTACCATGTGCTTTAAAAATAAAGGGGAACACTGTGGCACATATGTATGTAATTTATGCCCAGGAACAATTTTATACTGTCAGAAAAATTAGAGATTGGAAGAACTCATTAAATTAGCTAATCCATCTCTTCCTATCAGATAGTTCACTCTGTCACCACAGGCTTATTCTGTATGGTATATTCCTACAGGGAAACCGAAATATCGCAATCCAGCAAGGTACTTAACCAACCAACTAGCTTTAAGTACAGATTAATCCCATTGACTTCAATGGGATTGTACAGGTGCTTAAAATTAAGTATGCACTTAACTATTTTCCTGAATAAGGGCCTGAGTGTTTTTAGAAATCTAAAATTTGCCTTGATAGACAATTTCCTAGTCTAACAAGTCTTGAAATAACCATTTTCTCTCTCAGATTATCCAAATGCTCCTGTTTCTAATATATGCTAAATCATCTTGGTTTCCTAATCATGGTACCCATACCACCCTGAATTTTTCCTTTTCATGAATATGGACACAATCTTCCAACAGCTGTAGGTGGTTATATCCACTGACACCATTTGCCAGGCAAAATATATTACATATATTAAAAATATAATACCTTATATATATAAAATAATGTTAAATATAATACTTAGTATGAAAATATGTTATCATCATTACTAATGCCTTTCTCCTACTGTCTTGCTTTTTATGATTCAGCCCCTTCTTATGTGGTGTCTCAGCTTTAAGTGATGTACTTAAGACTTGTAGAAAAAAACCCAAAACCCCAATGTGGTAAAATCAATGAACTTCAGGTACCATAAAATTTGAAATTGAGTGACAGTAGCCAGGTTGTAGCTTTACAGTGTCCTTAGGCCAAGCAGCAGCCTTGCAAGATAGGGGACAACCAGCAGTCACTTCTTAGGCTTTTCTATGATAAATCCCTGATTCTCCAAACATTCCTCTCATTTGCTATTAATTACATGACAGAAGAGAGCAAGAAGCTCCCTAAGAAGGAGATCCATCCTCTGTGAGATGCTTTTTACATGTGTTTTATCTTTGCTTTAGATTGTTGCAAAGAAATACCGCAACTTTGAGTTCCCGGCGGAGATGACGGGGCTGTGGCGGTACCTGAAGAACGCCTACACCAGGGATGAGTTCACCAACACCTGTGCAGCAGACAAAGAAATCGAGCAAGCCTACGCAGATGTGGCCAAGAGGCTCAGCAAGTCCTAACTGCCCCCAGCCATGGCTCAGTATCCCCTTTTACAGACTCTACTCCTTGTTGCCTTAAGATGTACTTCATCCTTATGCTGTCTGGTTGGCATCTTTATGACTTCACCTGTTCCAAGTGTATTGGGCAGGGACACATCTGCCTCTCCCTGGAGAAAAGAGAAGGCGGATGTGGTGGGGGGAGGGGGGTGGACACTCTTTGAAGTCTAACCCAAGATCTGGCTCAACTAGTATTATTTGCAATCAGTATTGGAAATAAGTCCACTTGACTAGTTTCTTGTTCTGTGTTGGGGTACACCATGACCTGTATTCTTTGGAGTTTTAAAAATAGCTGAAATTTCAGGCAAGAGAGTTAGGAACACACGGAACTTGTTCCTTTCTAGGTTATTTCAAGGACGCTTTTTCCCTCAGTTCTATTAAGATCCTTGAGGCATGAACAAAATATGAGAGAGAGAGGGGAAAAATAGGAGTTTGACCCTAAAGCAGAAATGCTCTTAGCAGTTATAGTTAAATAAACTCTGTGAATGCATCTTCTGTCTTAGCAGGCCCAGGAGTTTATAGGGTATTTATTTTTAACTTGGCGCAAGAGGGGGAAGCCTGAGTGAATATGTCAGACTTGCAGATGCTACTCTGCATAAAATTTGCATGGTGTTGTTGGATCCGAATGTTTAAAGCAAAAGAGAGTGGAAGAGCAATTGAGCAGGCAGCCCTTGGAAGAGCAGAGCCTGTGCCAAAATGCCCAGTGGATCTGCTGGTCGGTAGAGACAGACACAGCAATAACAGGGGCAACAGATTGACTCCAGCACCCACAGAGGGAATTGGCACAGCAAGCCAAACCACGTAGGATATTGTCATCTTGACTGTATGGTTGCCAGTTCCTTTATAATTGCTATCTTGGGAAACTTGGATCAGCAGTGGGAAGCTGTCGCTGCACACGGATTCCAGGCAGGGGAAGTGCTTTTATCACCTTGGGCTCCAGATGGGTCACTTTCAAGTGCTCATCATCTCACCCCAGGAGGAGTTTGCTGTGTGAGGGCAGGCTGGCACAAAGAGAGGCACGTTTCCAGCCAGGAATTCAGCAAGTGCGCTAGCAGAAATCCATGCATAATGCCTCAATCCCACTCATCCAGGCTTTACCCGTTCAGGTTCAACAATTCTGAATTAGGCTTTTTTTTTTTTTTTTTTTTTGTCTAAAAGAGATTATTTTGCTCTGTCTGCAGTGCCTGCCTGGCACATCTACTTTTTACTGGTGATTATTTGCATGTTTCTTCAGCAAATTTAGAGTGACGGCTCTCTCACTTGAAACTCATGTGCTCCAGTACATACGGGAGAACACATGGTTCATGGGGTCAGTTTGTGGGGGGATTTATTGCTGTTTTAAGAGATAAAATAAAACTGAGCTGTAACCTCATGTGGCTCCCCTTCTGATCAGAGCTGCTAAATCTGCACTGATTTGAGGGGAGCCCCAATTTGATGAGCTGTGACCAAGGGGGACCTCACAGCAGACTTGTTTGCAGCCAGAGAGCTGGGAAAGTGGAACAACATCGAAAGCCAGGCTCTGCCATGTGATGCTGATGACAATCTGAAACCATCCTTTTGCTTTAGTGGGATAATTCCACTTTTCACACTAACCCAGCTGGGAGCAGAATGTTGCTCATTGACTGAAGAGAGTTTGCGGTTGACTATTGTTTCACATGCAATGGTCAATTTGTTCTGAACTTTCAAAACCTTGGAAGAAAATCCATGAACTCCCAAGTCTTCTCCTAGAATGGGCTATTTTAGCAGCGGCTAGACTGGAGGGCAAAAGCTTGCACTCTTTAAAACATTGCTGAGAAATCAGCTGGCTCAGAGAACTGATAGCAACCAGAAAAATCTGATGAGATTAGAAGTATCTGCACAAGCACATGTGGCTTGTTAAAAACATTTCTTCATGAGATTGGAATTATTGTGATATTATTTTCTTTTTTTTCTTTTTAAAAATTCTGCCAATTATTTATTTATTTATTTATTTATCTTAATTGACTCGATCCTTTCTTTCTGTCCTTCTAGTTTTTGTTTTCACTCAACACTTGGGTCAGGGTGGCTCAGTCAGTTTAGAAAAGTGTTATTAGCAAAGCTCTGCAAGTTTGTTCTGAGAGAAAAGTCTTCTGTCTGATCAATGGTCCTGTGGAATTTATACTCTCAGTATGATCCTGCCAATCAACAGAAATTACATTTTCCTCAGTTGCCTTTCCTCAGGTTTGCACTGCAGTCAGTAGCTTTCCTTAGTCGCAGTTGCTGTGAGTATTTGAATAAAAGATGCAGAGGCAGATGCAGACTCTTGCTCTCTGCTCATTATATTTATGTCCTAAAAGAAGACATGCCCAAACATGCAGCAGATCTCAGGCAGGTGAACCTAGGTCTGCCCTGATTTCTATCTCAGAATCTTCACCATTTTGCTGAATCTCATAGTTCTGAAATTCTCTTTTATGTTTGTCTCTATTTTTCACAGAAGAGGGCCAAATCACAATCAGTTGATTTCAGTGACCTCAAATTGCATCTATTTTTAAAAAATTATGTTTAAAAGTGGTCAGGCTTATATAAAAAAGAAAATTATCTATAAATGCAATGAGCTTTTTCTAAGATAATTTGCATGTTCTTAAAAACTTTTTAAGATTTCATAACAAAATCTAAAAGTCCTCAGGCTAATTTCCCTTCAATTATTGAAAAAAAAATCCTTACATATCTTAATTTTTCATACAGTATTCCAAAAAATCTAGATAAAATATAATGATGGATATGAGAAATTAGAGAAAAATTGAGCAGTTTTCAGCTATGGTGCCAGTTTTGCCTGAATTCAAGTCTCACTCTGCATCCTAACTTTGCATTTTATTCATAACTCTATTATAGGCTGATTCAAGATCATGGACAGGACAGGCATTCCCTGACCTTTGTTTGGGTTTGAAATCCAAGGTCATGTTTTCAGATCTGTAACTTTCACTCACCTTTGTGCTTCTTGGCTTTATCCATTGCCAGAAGCAGGAAATACTGGAAATCCTACACAGAAAAGTGTTTTGCTATGATTTTGAGCTCAGTTCACAAGGCTCAGGATCTATCACCAATGAGATTTTAAAGGGCTCCAGACTCTTCTAGGCAAAGTATTTTTGGTGACCTTCCATTGTATTTAGAATTAGAAGTAATAAATATTAATCATGCAGGATTGTATATCTACATTGGCAAGGCAGCATTTCTGAAAAGAATCTAAGTGACAAGACAGACATTGCAGATTTACAATAACTTTGTTCATAAATTTTTTTTGCAAGATGTAAAGAAAGACATAGTGCAGAGAGGGAAGAAGCCAACAATGTGGATTTAATCATCTACATTTCAGAAATGCAGACCAAATGTCTGTGAAGATGTCCATTTCATCCAAACATTTCTTAGATATTTATTTCAAAGCTCCCTGCTCAGTCAACCCAACACTCCATTCATATTGGAACGAATATTGATTTTTCTTCTATTAGCAGTGGTATGGGAGCTCTTGAGGATCCCATAGATTAGTTACCCTTATTCTCTGTTAGAACTGTTTGAATTGCCAAGAGGCATTTTGCAGCACAGGTAGGACTAAAGAGTATCTGTTTAAAGTCTATTTAAACCAGGCCTTCTGAGAAACAAGGCTTTTTCCTGTAGAAATCACATAATATTGCTTTATCAGGTCTAGTGTGGAATATAGAACTACAGGTTCCTCCTCTGGTTGCATCAGCTGAAAAGCCACTGCCAGGGTGAATGACAATCTATAGCATAAAGAAAATTGACAACTTTGTTTCCTACAAGAAAGTTCAGTTGAATTGCACGTAGCATTTATTTTAAATATATATTTATTTTATTTTTACCCCTAAATGCCTTTCTCCCTCTCTTGTCTGTGCTCAAATTCAGCTGCAAGTTAGCCATACCATTTCCTCAGTGATAAGTAGCAGGATTCTCATGAACAGGCACAGGGGAAACTGTTTTAGTGTAGCCCTTCCACCTGGTGGGATGGAGCCCCCTATCTGATCACCTAAGTTTGGCTAATTTGCTGAGTTGAAAGTATTGAAGAAATTTAGCCAGTGGAAATCACACCCCTGTAAAACCAGAAGCACATGGAAGCATTATTTTTTTAAAAAAATGAATTGGTGTTTTAAGGAAAAAAAATAACCCCTAAGCCTTGTGTCCTCCTTCATGTGTATTCTTTTAAGCATCAGGAAATTTGTTTATTACTTTTGTAAATGTATTCATTATTTTTGAATTGTTTTTGATATTAAGAAATATTTTTCCAGTAAGATTTTGCCTCGCTGCTGAATCATTCATCTCTTCATTAATTTTGATGTCTACAATGACTTAGTAATTCCAGAGGAGGCAGGAAAGCTGTGAGGTTTATACTTGTTGAGAAGTTAAAGGAGGTAATGATTTTTTTTTTTTTTTTTTAAAAAAACAACATTGAAATAATTTTTAAAATTGTGTCTTTTCATCTGGGAAACTTTAACCAAGAGTGATAGACTGTTTAGTCTGGACTGTGAATTTCAGCACAGACATGAGCAAGGCAGCATGTTGAAGGTGGCTCTGCCTAGGTGTTTCTCTCAGGTAGTAGACATGTTCCCTCTGAGTCACAAATTTCCCATTTCCTCCTTTCAGGATGGCTGTGCTGTTTTGGACACTGAACTACGACAGCCCACTCAGTGCTCAGCAGTGAAAGGAGTCCTGTTCCCTCTTCTCCCCTTCCAGCTCACATGCATGGAAAACAGAGCATTAAGCTGCTTTATTTCCTTGTCCCACATTCCGAACAACACTTGGCCCCAGAAAAGCTCAGAAACCCCATCCAGTGCTGTTTTCCAACACTTGATATGTCCATTTTTTTAACCCGTGACATAAAAGCCCGAAGAATCCCGTGTAACCCCTCAGGCACTCCCCACGAAGGACTCAGCAGCCTTTTAGATACCGAAGCAATCATCTTATTCCCCTGTTGCCCCAAATCATTCCCCTTTCACCATTCACTGGAGAGATGCTAATCCTGAAAACACTCCTAAGGATGCATTTGAATGTGGTGCATTTGAGCTGTGCTCATCAGCTAAGCAGCTCTGAATGGTGGCATTGTCACAGCTCAGCGGGTCATGCCTCTGCTGCCAAGGGGACCCACCACACGCTGGAGGAGCTGAAACTGCTCCACCAGGGATGGTGCAACCATGATGAAAGGTCTGAGATCCACCTTTCCTCCTGCCTGGCTCCCTGGCTGAAGTGTTAGAGCTCAGCTGGAGCCATGATCCAGTGCTAATGAGCATTTCTAGCTTGCAGCATGTGAATAGGGACTACTGATGTGTTTAATGTTAAACATGTGCTTGCTTGCTTGCCTGCCTGCCTGCCTGGAGAGGGGCCTAAAAGCCATGACAGAAAAGCCTATATTAATGAAGGGCATTATTATTCTCTTCCCTTTGAAATTTGGTGGCAGAATTCCCAGTGGGGGAATTCCCAATAGGAATTCCCAGTAAAGCCAAAGGTGGCATAAGCATGAAGATGTTTCGAGTGCACTCAGGGAGCAAAGGAGGCAGCAGTGCTATAAAGGTTCTTAGTGCAGAAGAAGGATGCCAGGTGGTAACTGCAGGGACACGAGCAGTGCTGCCAGGCTCTGTTCTGGTCCCATGGGGGGTTCAGAGTGCAGCAGGGACCAGTGTAATGCCAAGGCATGTTCTGCTGTATCTCCAACTACACTCCCTATGGTGGTATCCCACAGCATGAAGATGCCTCCATTGTGTCTGCTTCACTCTTATTATGAAGTGGCTTGTCTAAAGAAAACTAAGAAGGGTGGGGGAATTTTTTTTTATGTATACACAGAGTAAAAACAATCCAAATATGCTTTAACGGTTCTCAACATGATACTGTCAATTCTCACCACAGGGTGGAATTTGTTGGTGGAAATTAAATTAAATTAAAACAGAAAAGCTTGGCTATTGCTAATGGGTACTACTGGGAGCCCTAAAAGCAGTTCGCAGTGTAGAACCATAACAGGAGTGAACATCCTTTAATTCCCAGAATTGCTTGGGTTTCACAGGGTCATTTTAGCCTATTCTGCTGCACTGCTGAGAAGTTGCTCTTTCCCTGTCTCTCTAGGTCTATAAACTCTGAAGAATTTGGGAAATGGCTACGGGCATCAAATTAGTCTTTTTCTTTTTCACTCCTTTTTCTTCCTCCATTAAATTAACTACTTTAGTTTGGAAGTAAGCAATAAGTAAGTAGAGTTTGCAAACAGCATATTTCTCTACTCTTTCATTAAGAAAGTTTTTAAGAGCTTTCAGGAAATGAGAGGTTATCCCCAGCTTTGGGAATAAACGGTGGTATAAAATACAAATGTAAGTGGGATTCTGAATAAGCTATTGAAGCAGAAAGATTGCACTTTGTTTTAAGGAGCACGCTTAGGAGTAAATGAACAGAATATTCCAGATACTGCAGTAGGGGCTTCAGTTCTAGTTTCTGGTTTGGGTTTTGGGGGCTTGTGGTTTTTGGTTTTTTTTTTTAAATTACCTATTGTTCAATGTAAAAACTATATATACATACATACATATATTGAGAGTATTTATCTGCATTATTTAGTTCAATAATGCTGTGAAGTTTGTTGGAATGGAAAGTGGCATAAGAGGAAAACTTACACTTTTGAAACAGCACTATTATTTCTGTGCCTTTGATTTGGTTCCCACTGGAATAAACAAGAACCACACCATTAGTTGTGTGGAAGCAGGATCTCAACTTCACAGACCCCGAAAGTTTGGCAGTCCCTTGGAAGGCAAGGTAATTTGCTGTTCAGCAATCTGAGCCTTGCAGTGGGCACAGCGCGTTTTGAAGACGTTCGGAGCCGTCTTCGGGTGAGGGAGTGATGCTTGCAAAGGACCCCAGTGAATCCCCTGCTGTTTTAAAATGAGATTAAGCCATCATGAGATGTGGACTGGCTAACCCCAAACCAGACACATTTGCCTGCAGCGCAGCCGCTAAATTGGTCTGACATCAGGAACCGCAGCGAAGGAGCTTGGCCTCAAAAGTGAGTCAAAGCAGCATCTTTGTCACCAGTCATTTTCTATTTATAATGACACAGATCTATTTTATAATCACGGGGAAGCACAACAGGAGTGTGCTTTGTTCTGCCTAAATCGCATTTCTCGTGCGGGTGCATTTAAACACAGCCCTTGGCCCCTTGCCCCACACCACACACACCCAGGGCGGGCAGTTCTGGCACAACAATGCACACCCTGTCGTGCTCAAATGCTCAAAGCCTACAGTGCTGGAGCAATAAACTCCTGCTAAATGGCTTAAAAATGTTCCCTTAAGTGCACCGAGCTGCTCCGCTGCTGCCTCACTTCTCATTTCCAGTGCTGTTCTGCTTCTAAGCCTTGTGTTTCAAAGAAACCAGGAGTATGTTGTGTTGTTTAGTGATGGAAATTGCTGGGCATTATTAACTGTAAGAATCTGGGGTGAAAAACCCCGCTCCCCAACCCAACCGTCTTTCCTTGTGCAAACCTGACAGCTTTAACTCCTGACTCTGTTTCAGAGGCTATGAACAAATTTCCAACAGCTGCTTGGTTTGGTTCCTGGAGAATGGGTCCTCATCTGTGCAAATCCTCAGAGCTATGATGGTAATCCCCATTTGTTCCCTTTTGTCCTTTCATTTTTTAATTTTTTTAAAATGAAGGGTCCTGCTGTGTATTTCCTAGAAAATTATGATCTTGTGATCAGTAGATTTATTTTTGTAATCTGTTTTCAGTTCTAAAGCCTGAAGATCAAAACCAAGTTGCATAGTAAGATTCAGGGGTGAGCAGAAGTGCTTTTTTCCCCTCCCAAACCTACTTGTTTTCAAATCATGATTCATTTGGAGCACAATTCTGGTTACTTTGAGGAGGTCTGAGGTTGAAAGAGAGGAAGGGGAGCCTGAGAGAGGATAGCAGGAACCAATCTGGAGGTCTTAAGAGATATGTGGACAAGTTTCCTATCAGTGTGTGAGCAACCTGTGCAGAGACAGACCTGCATGGCCCTGATGGACCCACAGTTGCTTAAAACCTGCACTGGTATTCAAAGGCAAAGTTTGGGCAGTGAAGCATGATGTGATGATCAGACATGAGACCTCTTCAGGGCATTACAAAGGCAAAAAAAGAGCTCACTTGAAAGGACACTCAAATTTTTAGCTACTGGTCAGACCTGAGTTCAATGACTGGATTTTCTTCTCCAAAATGTCATTAATCCCAGAAATGGCTAATGGCTTCAGGGCTTCCACCTGAAGTACTGGGCTAAAGGCAAGATTAGAAACTCATATAGAGAAATCAGGAATTACCTTTAAACTCAGACCTGCTTAACTTCACAGAAACACAATTTGTTTGTGAACTATTTCATAGTGTCTAACAGTGCAAAGTAACTGTGTATCCAGAGATTTCCATCAGATAAGAAAGCAAGCCAGGATCCCTTTGCATACTTGTGTTTTTCAGTCAAGGAACATCCTCTCTTAATGTGCAATTTTAGATTAGATTGCGACCTTTTGGGGTAGGAGCTATGTATTTGTTCTCTGCATGTGCAGCTCTCTACACATCATCAAATAACATGACCTTGATTAGGACCTTTGTGTGCTGCTCTAACCCTCATAATCTGTAATAATAGGAAAAATATAATTAAAATGTCATTGCAGTTCACCTTTAATATTATGATTGTGAGATTGTACTCTATCAACTGTGAATAAAATAATGTCCTTTTTGTATAATAGGTAGTATATTTTATTATTGAAGAAAGAGTTAAATTTAATTTTTAAACACAAGAAAGTATCTGCTCATTGTTTCATTTTAAGCTTTTGAATATTTAAGCAAATATTTCTTTTGTATCCTTCAAATGGGTATGTGTTAAATGAGGAAACCCACCTTCCTAAAATGGAGCTGTTTATAATTATATTCCAAGAGTGATTAACACCTTATAATTTGAATAAAAGTGGTTTATTTTCTCATTGGGTTATTGCTGAACTTTTGTTTAATTTTGTTAATTTTTTTTTTGAAACAGACAACTTTTCTTTGCCTGCAAAAAATGAAAAGTGTGCTCAGAGCTTGAATACAGCTATAGTCATCCCTTACTCTAAGATTGGGATATGAGAACTGGTGGGATTATAGTACACATCTATAAAATAATGGAGGGAGTGAAATGTGGTGTGACCATTCACTGTTTCTCATATCAGAGGTTGGGTGTTCCTAATGAAATAATCAAGCAGCAAGTTTAAAGCAATCAGAAAGAAAAGCCTTTTTACACAGTGTGTAATTAACTTTGGAGCCCTTTACTGGATGATGCTGTGCAGATCAAAATGAGTATGGGTTCAACTTCCTGAAGAACAGATCCCTAAGTGTTGTTAAGCATGAAACTTTGGAAACAGCATCCAAGTCAAGAAGTCCCGAAATACCAGGGCTGAGAAAAAGTCCACGAGGAAGTAGGCTTCCATTTGCCTCATTTCTTACATTGTTTCTGCTGTGAGAGATTAGACACAGCCACAGGAGGGCTGGGTGCCTTGGCTCCAGGATGTCCTTTCTGGGATCACAATACACAAACGTATTGTAAATTGAATTCCAGCAGAGAACTTTGAATTTAGCTTCCCCAAAGCAAACCAGTTCCAGGGGTGCTTTAGATACAGAAGCTCAGAATCCCTCTAATAGCAAATGACAGGGAACCACATTCCATCTGAAACAAAAAGACTTCATCATCCAACAGCTGCAGCTGAAGAGGAACAAGCAGGATTTCTCTGAATTTACCTATCAACTTCTCTTCTGGTCCCAAAGATTGTACCCAATGGTTCACATCTCTCTAGTCCTGCATTGCTCTGGTACCACATCTCTTTTGATGTTTTGTGTGGTATCAAAATGAGCATCTGTTTCAAATTCTCCAGACCCAAGGTGGTAATTGCCAGCCTAATGTTTCTGCTCAAACTAGTGCTGAAATACCATTTCACTTGTCCAGCACTGTACAGATCCAGGGCCTTGGTTGATTGCTTTTGGACTAAGCCCTAAATGTGCAAACACTCATAGCAGATGAGTGCACCTTCATAGCAGATGTGATCTTTCTCTCCAGTTGTGGAAGTGTGAAAGAAAACCAGGGAATCAGAAAAACTCACCATCAGATGTATCAAAGAATTAATAAATACCTTTTTTGTTTGTTTGTTTTATTTGTATCCAGTCTTGAATGGAGGTTCAGCTTTGCTGTTCAGTCACTCAGCTGCTGAGGGTTGCTATGCACTGCTGTGGCTGATGGGGGACACTGCAGTGCATTTTCTCATAGAAACACACACCTTGCACAGCTCCACCATGTCACTGTCATGCCAGAACCACAGGTATGAGACTGCTCCATCCTGATGAGCATCTCTGACAGTGGTCAGTACCTAATAATTCACAGAGGGCTGCCAGGAGCCCCAACCCTTGAGGTTTGACCTACTGACCATACACAAAAAATGTTCGACACTGGTGGTTTTTAATGTTTATTTAATTAAAAATTATTCCCCATAGCTCTGTCCCCTCTCATTGTACAAACAAACTTAACGCTGGTCTCAGGCTCTCTGGACACTGGTCTGGGTGATGTTTGACAGTAGTAAAACTGAGTGCATCGGATCCATTAGGCACTGTGTAAAATAAGTGGTTTCTGTGCGTAAGTGATTGTGATTGCAGATCAGAATGATGAAAAATGGGGTGAGTAACAACTTGGATCACTTATCACTTTTCCTGTCTTTATTTTATCATTCCTTATGCATTTTCTCTGAGCAAAGCCAAAGCTTTCCCCTTTCTACAGCAATGTCTCACTGCTGCTGGTCATTTTTTTGGTCATTCAGTCTCTGAAAATTCACTTCTATCCACGTAATCGCTCTCTCTGATGGGGATTTGTACTGCTGTCTCTCCCACGTAAAAAATAGAGCCCTTGATGGGCTCCACGGAGCTGCTGGCACCTCTTCCTTCAGCGATGGGGTGGGGGGAAGCTTTGTCAAGGAGGGTTTAGTTTGGGTTTTCTTTTTTATCTGAATACCTGACGTAACACTCCACACGTCCTGCTCGACATGCTGCAATCAGTCCAGTCAGCGCCAGGCAAGAGTTTAGACATTTCAGGTGTCATCCATCCTTCATATTTCATGCATGCCTTTCCTTTCATGAGCCCAGCAGATGCCTTTAATTGCCAGCCTTCGCTTCTTGGCTTTCCAAGGAGCAGCAGAGGAACTATGGAGTCCCTCTGGCGAAGGATGAAACGAAGGGGCCCAGCAGTGTTATGACATTTTCTTGCACTGAATTGGCTTTGGGAAGAATGGCCTCTTTCCTCCCGTTAGATAAGCACAGAAATCTTAAGCAGATGCTTGCAAAACATCAAACAAATATATACTTAAAAAAAAGTAAATATAGGCTATACCCACATGCCCCATAATCTGGCCAATATTCAGCCACTGCTGACAGGATCTAGCCTTTCTCTGGAGGAGCCTGGAGGAAAAGGAAAACCCGCAGTCTGGTCACTCCTCAGCAGGACTGGAACTGGCTCCTCCACCATCCCAGGGCCCAGCATGGCCATGCCAGTGTCTGGGGGCCAATTTCCAACCCACCCTGTTCTTCAGCAGCCAGAGGGAAATGCAACCCTTTTCTCTAGGGTGTTGTGTGTACACCCCAGGGATTTATTCTGTTTGAGTTTCCCCCTAAATCAGCATTGCAGAATGCAAAGGAGAATTTAATGCCATAGGGAAGAAGGTGCAGCAATTTGAAAAGTCTAAACTGCCAAAAACAAGAAGAAAGGGTGTTTTTTTTAGTGCATATGTAAGCCTTGTAACCCTTATGTGCCCGAATTTTAGAGCAGAGAAAATAGAGGGCATTTCTCCTGGTTCCCTTGCACTGAAAGCCACAGGTTTTGGGGAAAGCTGGATGGAAGTACATTCATTAGGAAGTGTGAGAAAGAATTTATTGCAAGAAGTCCCCCTTCTCTCAACCCTTTGTTAAAACAACATTAAAGAACATTATTGGTGCCAAGGGAAGGACTTTGAAGAACCTGCTGGAGTTCATGTCGCCTGTGTAATCCTCATCCAAGTCCTGGTGTGGACGGGTTGTGGTACCAGCTTTCATCAGCTCGTGCACCACATCCTGCTTAGCTCCTGCCCTGTCGGTGCCCTGAACGGGTGATGCAATTTGTTTTCTTGGCACGGAGTGGTGCTGGGCCTTCTTTATTCCTTATTGCTGAGCCTGTTAGGAAACTCTTTGAAACAGTCACGGTATCATGTGCTTTCTGCAGCAGCGTTGTTTGTGAGTGCTTCACAAACATTCATCAGATCACTTCTTGTGTCCCCAAGGGGCACAGGATGATGTTTCACAGTGTGGGAACCAAGACTGCAGAGATGAGTTTTCACTTCAGAGCTCCATTTCACCTATTAAAGATGTGATTTTTGCACTGTGCTGTGATTTCAGGGAACTGCTATACCAATAAACTCAATGTACTGGGATCACTCCCAACCTCTGGGACAAACTGGTACCAACTGGCTCCTGTCCACACTGGCTTACCCTCCTCAGCTGAATAGCTGCCTGCAAATGGCTTGTTAGAAACACCCCCTGGACAAATGAGCTTCCAGCTGATTTCAAAGGTTAGTTTGGGAGGGTACTAGATGGCCCAAGCCAAGATACACATGCTTATTAATATGTTTATACATAAAAATGTATAAATTTATATACATATATCCATTAAGTAGTAAAGGCAGGTATTTGGGTTACAGTTCCAAGTGCAGCTGTGAGTTCTCAGAAGCTCCTGCCCCTCAGCTGTTGCCTCAGGTTCCAGTGCCACCACGAAGCTTGCATATAAAAAGTAGCAAATTTGAGGCAGGTGAGCAGTATTTGATCTTTCCTAACTTTGCAGTGACTTTGCAATTATAGTGATAGCTTTGCTTCCTATAATGTTTTGTACACATATGCACACCTATCTATACATGCACACATATACAGTGACATCCTTCCCTCTGTGCAGCATTTTAGTTCTGGGTTTTCCCTTATCATCCTTAATGATGGCAGAAAATCAGTGCAGCTGGGATTTGAGCCACCACAGGACCAGCTGGCTTTGGCACCACATCTCTGCTGAATCCCAGCTCTTCAGAAGGTTATTTATCACACCACATCCAGAGTTGGGCTGCCTTCCTGCTCTGCTGGGAATATTCCCCATCCCTTGCCCCTGGCATGATTCCCCAGGGAGAGCCCCACAGATGTTGGAGCCAGTTGGATGCCTTACTCTGCAACCAGCACTCATATTTATGGTGTATAGGGTAAAATCTTCATAAAGCAGCAGCTTTAGCTTTTCATTGTCAGCGTGGATGTTGAACTAATCAGAAAGGGGAGCAGGGGAAGGGTGGGGACAGGAAAAGAGGAGTTTGTGGGAACATAACAATGTTAAAGAAAAAATCTCTGCTTGCTGTCAGTTAAGTCTCTCCATTAGTTACCTCTACTATTATGGATTCATTTTAAGATCCAGACTTCAATATACATAACTTTAAATCACTAACATCCTTCATGGCTCTGTGATTTGCTGGTTCCATATGTAGCCTCTTGGCCCATTGTGTTGGCACAGGTTCAACTCTTGTTCTTCCTTTGGGTTATGGCTTCCTCGCTTTGATGGGGGGGTCAGGAGGGGAAGAAGAGGGAGAGAGCAAGAAAAGGATGGTGAGACAGAAGGCAAGTGATGGTGGAGAGGGGAGGTATAGGAGGAAAGGAGAAGACCAAAAGGAAAAGTAAAAATAATACAAAGAGAGAGAAACAGCTTAAAATAAATGAGAAAAAGTAAAGCAGAGTGGAAAGAGCAGAAAGAGGAAATCAATGAGAGGTGTTGTCATGAGCAGCTATCCCCACCCTGCTGCTTGTGGCAGCGCTGGGATGCTGTGGAGTGGGAGGAGAGGGCTGATGCAGCCTTTCCTGAGCTCCTGGAGTGGCAATGCCAGCCTGCCCCTCATCCCAGTGCCAGGCTGCCCCTTGTCCCCTCATGAGCAGGCTGTCTCCACCTAAACTTTATAATTAAGCTCACTGAGATTTTGCTTAGGGTCTGGGCTGACAGCTGTATTGAATTTTGGTTTATTGTGTGATTTATCAGGGCCGTTGAAGGGCGTTTGGATGATTTAGTGCTGCAAAAATACCTTGGAATGCAATGCACAGCAATATCTGCATTATTAATAACAATAATAATAAAGATAAATGTCCCTCCTCAGAGCTTTCGATGGCTGTGCCACTCAATTTAACATTTTAACAGTGGCATGTGGCCTCTCCATGGCACCTGGTAGCATCTGATGGATTTGAGCAGGCAAAGAAAAGGTTATTTGTCAAACACTCAGCCTCAACTGTACAGTATTTTGAAAGCTCCAGGTCAGAGCAGCCTGAGCTGCATTCCTGTCCCTGACATTCAGCGAGACTGAACTTTGTCATGTTATTAAGCTGTCAGCAGTGCTGGGGCGTTATTTGGATTTCTGGTGGGAACTCCTTGCATATGCTTGGGGTGCTCTAGTGGGATTATATCAACACCATTGTAAAACACACACAAATGAGCTGTGCTGTAATTACCACATGAGGACCTCACTTGGCTGGGTTAATCAGCAGAGAATGGAAATACCAGATAAACACAAATGGCCCACCAGGATGTTTATTCCAGTGGCAACAATGCCATTGTTTCCTAGGAGACCAGCCTGATTCCTCTGGCAGCCAAACCACTGACTGCTCATCTGTGCCATGGAGGAGCAACATGGAGCTCTGCTCCATCCTCTCCACCCGCACCTAACAGTACAGCAGGACCAGGGCTGGGAAGAGTAGAGGGACCACAGTATTTACAGGTATTATAAATATATGATAGTTGTTGATTAAAATACGAGTTTGCTCTACTCCCTTGCACCAGTTCCACCCAAAGATCTGCTTTGCATGAGAGTCCTGTGCCCACCAGGTAGAACAGAGGCTGCTTTCTCTCCACCCCTCCCCATGATGCTCTCTGAAGTGGAAGGGGCAATTATGGCTTTATCAGTTCCAGCTGCCTGTCAGGAAAGGGAAGGCTTGGGAAAAGCAGCTGTCTGGGGTAGCTTGTTATATTGGTCACCATTCAACAAATCACATTTTAATGTGCTTTTATGATTTGATTTTTGGGAGAGACACAATCTGAATTAAATTGACTGCATTTCCCAGTGCCACAAGTCACAGTGGCCAGGTGTGACCTCGGAGGCACCAATCACCCTGGGCAGTGCAGAGGGCAGAGATCTTCACAAACTCTCTGTTCTCTGCCCAGTACATTGGTCTTGTTTTACCTACAGGGCCCCTGGGGGCAGTGGCCAACACCATGGAGGTTGGTTTGCTAAGCAAATACTGAGCTGCTGGAAAGTGTCCTTGTCCCAAGTATTTGCTACAACTTCCACAACTCTCTCCATGGGTAGGGGATTGCCTGAGCCCTCCTTAGTTCAATGATGGTGTTTATCCAGAGTAGTTTGGATGAGCAGTGAGAACCTGCCTGGCTCTGTCAGGAGGTGATGGCTGAGCATTTGGTTGAAAAAAACTACAGGAAGACATAAGGGATAGTGATAAATCATCCATAGGTAATGCCAGCAAGCTTTGAAAGAGGTTTTCCACACAGCTTGACATCCTGTCACAGTAATTGCAATAAAGTAATGAAAATATATGGCACTATATGCAAATAATGTAGTATTTGAAGCCATTGTGCTACTCTCATGAATTTGCAATCCAAATGAAATGAAGATTTCATACTGGAGCCTCCATTTGCAGAGAGAAGATTGTCCAGAGATGGTCACTCATCACTCAGGTCAGGTTCATTGTTCATCTCCTAGACACTGTATGAAGAACAGGACCATCAGTCTCTTCCCATTCCTGGCTCACAGGTGGGTTTTCTCCTCCACAGAAGGGAAGAGGAGAGGAACAAGTGGTGGCTGTCGCAAGGCAAACCCAGGCACAATGGGTTAAGGAGACAGAGCCAAAGAGAATGATGTTTCCTTAGGGCCTTTTTGGCATCTGCTGGTTCTACAGGAAAAAATAGCCAGACCATGTTCTGAAAACCTCCTCTCTGAGTCCTCAAGTGCTCCATTATTTCTGGGAACATTGTAAGACATTAGACACTGAATAAACATGAAAATCTCATTACCATTTCTTCCTTCCTGTTGTTTGCCATGTTTCCCTGTGCCTTTTCCCTTTCCGTGTTCCCTTTTAGCTCTTGACCTCCCATCTCATGCAGAGGGTTGAGGTCCACCATGCATTGGGGCTAAATAATGCAATTGTTAAATAATACTGTCCAAGAAGCCCTTATCCCTTCAGTACCACCACCACTGCTTCAGCCTGTGGTGGTTTAGCCCCAGCCAGCCACTGAGCACCATGCAGGTATTTGCTCAATCCCCCAGTGGGGTGGGGGAGAGAATCAGAAGGGTAAAAGTGAGAAAACTTGTGGGTTAAGAAAAAGACAGTTTAATAGATATAGCAAACCCCATGCACACAAACAAAACAAACCAAGAAATTCATTAACCACTTCCCATGGGCAGGCAGGTGCTCAGCCATACTAGGAAAGCAGGCCTCCATCACATGTGACAGTGACTTGAGGAGAAAAATGCCATCATTCCAAACATCCTCCCTTCCTTCTTTCTTCTGAAACAGGATGCCTTATGATCTGGGATATCCCTTGGGTCAGCTGGGGTCAGCTTTCCCAGCTGTGTCCCCTCACGACTCCTTGTGCACCCCCAGTCTCCTCACTGATGGGATGGGGTGAGGAGCAGAAAAGGCCTTGGTGTTGTGTAAGCCCTGCCCAGCAATAACGAAAACAACCCTATATTGTCAGCACTGTTTCCAGCAAAACCCAAAAATACAGCCCCATCCCAGCAACTGTGAAGAAAATTAACTCTATCCCAGCCCAAACCAACACACAGCCAAAGGGATGGACATCACAGGTCTGCTCCTCTCCTGCTTTTATCCACTCTGTAACAAGGCCAGGGAAATTCTGATGTCTTACCTGAGCCTGGTTCATCACCTGCAGAGACCAGGTCAGGAACCTCTTGCTGCATAGGTGACTTGAGCTCCCAGGGGAACAGCTAAATGCTATCATCACTTTCCAAAAATTAATGCACAGCTCATAGATCTTCTGTCTGAGGCTCTCAGTTAAAGGATCTTCTGAGCAATGTGTATCCCAGATGAAAAATATTTTTCAGCCCAAAGGAAATTCTCACTAAAAAATGTAATCCTGTCAAAATTTTCCAAATAAAATTTCTGGTTTGGACACACAAGCAAAACCCCACCAAAACAGTTAATCTTCATTTACTAACCAGGATACCAAAGTTATATATCTCATTGAAATTCAGCATTTGGAAATTAAATTACATTTTTAAATGAAATAGCATCTCAAAAGGAATTGTTCCTTTTGAAGGCACCAAAATGGGCTATGTTTGGTTGATAGTCATTGTCACTTGTTTGCTTTACTCATTTGCTGCTCTCTGGCGTGTGGACTGGGTGAACATCTTCATTTGTGTCTCAGCAGTAACATGTCCAGCCTGACCAGGAAAGTGACTGTCCCTCTGTGCTGGGCACTGGTGAGACCACACCTTGAATCCTGGGTTCAGTTTTGGGCAACTCATGACAAGAAAGACATTGAAGGGCTGGAGTGCGTCCAGAGAAGGGAACGGAGCTGGGAAGGGTCTGGAGCACAAGTCTGAGGAGGAGCAGCTGAGGGAGTGGGGGAGGGGGCTTAGCCTGGAGAAAAGGAGACTCAGGAGGAATCTTCTTGCTCTCATAGCCATGTGAAAAGAGATTGTGTAGAGGTGGGTGTTGATCTCTTCCCCCAAATAATAAGAACGAAGGTAAGGGGAAATGGAAAGTTGTTTGGGGGGCAGTTCAGATTGGATATGAGGAAAATTTTCTTCACAGAAAGGTTTGAGAAACATTGGAACACGCTGCCCAGGGATGTGGGGGAATAACCATTCCTGGAGGTATTTAAAAGTTGTATAGGTATGGCACCTGGGGACATGGTTTAGTGGTGGCCTTGGCAATGTTGGGTTAATGGTGGGACTCCATGACCTGAGAGGTGTTTTCCAACACAAACACTTATTCTATAACTCTGTAGTAAATGATCACTGTTTTGGTCTCAGAGGGGTGGGCACAGGTAGCCCATAGCTTTGTTTTGCAGGTGATCAAAGCTGGCCAGATGCAGCATGGATCACATCCTTTATTTCTTTGACTCCCACCTGAAAAAATGCATGAGCACATACTTATCCTTAAATCCATGACTGAAGTCAAGGGGTTACATGGTCTGTTGAGCTGGGATAGAGTTTAACAAGTGCTTGAAGAGGTGCCTATTTTGTTAACTGGATAGGAGCATCTCTTCAGAATTTAGATAGAGAGGTTCATATAAATGAAGAAAAAAAAAAGACAAGATCACGTAGAAAGTCAGTGTCACTGGACAGGATTGGCACAGCAAGAGAAGCACCTTCAAATAACTTCTTCCTCTGAACAGCATTGACCAGCACCTTCAAAAGTAGTTTCTTTAAAGTGCCCACAACTGGGTGCTAAAAATTAGTGAAAAATAAATCATTTGGGATATTTGGAACACAAAATATGTAGACAACAGAATTTTGAAGAATGAGGAGCCATGTGGTGATGAATTGTTCACTATGTAGCCCTTGTTTTCTTTGTGGTTTTATGAAATGTCTTAAGCAGGAAAATAAGAAAGTAAATACCTCTGCTCCCAGTATGCTTGAGAGTTGCATGTTTCATATCCTGCAGTACCAAGATTTCTTGTTTGGTACTTGCTTTCTCTTTGCCATCTTTGCGGAAGATCTTCCGCAGCTTCAAAAGGAAAGATGTATATTGTTTTCCTCATAGCTGCAAAACCAAAGGATTTGAGAAAAAATGTGGAGCTCTCTTGTAGAAGAGGGTTAAAAGCGCTCCCCTACAAAAGAGAAAGTATTGTGACATACATTTGAAAGATTATTCTTCCTGGGACTCAATGTTTTTACCAGTGATCTGCATCTGTAGCCTTTCCCAAAATACTCTGTCATCAAATGATTCAATGTCATCATCAAAGAATTTTTGGCTACTGACTTTCCTTTAATAATGGTTGAGAAGTTTAATGAAAGGTCTGCATAGATTTCTTCCTAAATTGGATGAAATCCTGCCTTTTTTCTTTTTTCTTTTTCTTTTTGGTAATATTTCTGCTCAGAGAAAATTATAGCCTCTGGTGCCAGTGATGTGCTCTGTATGTTTTGTTTATTACAGTGGTTTTAACTGGAACCATGGGTGAGGGAGTATCATTATAAAATTCTTGATACCCCTCATATATTTGTGCAAACATAGTTGTGGGCACCAAAGGCAGTGGTGGGGATGCCAGTTTCAAAGCATTCTCTCCTTGTTTTAAAAATGTTGTGCATGCCCACATGCTCTCTAGGCAAGAAGAAACCCAGGTCCTGGTCCAGACCGGACGTCTGACCCCGCGTGTCCAACCCCACCTGGGTGAAGCTGGGTTCCTGCAGCTGCCTCTCCAGCTGAGCCGTGGCTTGGTGGTGCTACCCAGTGGTCAACCCCTTCCTGGTGTTTGCCATCAGGAGCATCCTGAGCAGCTCTGTGGCTTCTCACAGAAGGGCAGCCTGGAGTGGTACAAACCAGCAGCTGCTGCATTTTGTAGTAAAAACCTCTTGGCTGTGTAGGTTACACACATGCAGTGGTTGAGAGGAACAGGTGGCTATCCAACTTTGTGAATAGCAAATGTTGGGTCTCAGCTGCAAATTCATGCCATGTCTGCAGTACCAGTGAAGATTAACTCTGAAAAGAAGTCCTGCTGGTCCTTTCTTTGCAGTTCTCTGCTTGTCCTTTCTTTGCAATTCTCTGTATTTCTTTATTTACTTCTTTCAGAAGTAAATTGCACTGAATTGCTTCTGACTCCCTACAGGACTACAGAAGGTGACTGCTGTGGAGGAGATAAACAAGAAACTGTTTGAAATGCAAGGGCCTGGGTTTTCTAAAGATCCAGGACCTGAATTTCTTGCCATTTGGTGTCTACAGGCTGGGACAGATTTTCCAATTAATTCAGCCAGCAGCACTGGATGTCTCCCACCAGAACAGTGGTATCCCACTCTGCAAAAATCTTCAATCAGAAAGGTATGAAACTGTCTTAGAAACTTTGCACCTGTGAGTCACCAGTCTGCTAATTTATTTGTATTACTTTGCTATCGAGCCCTGGAACAACCTGGCTAGGGAAGTGGTGGAGTCACCAGCACTGTAGAGGTTTAAAAGTCATGTAGGTGTGGTGCTGATAGATGTGGTTTGGCAGTGCTGGGTTAATGGTTGGATTTAATGATATTAGAGGTCTTTTCCAACCTGAGTGATTCTATGATTCTATGAATCATGAGAATCACTTAGTTAAGGGAGATGTGGAGTGGGAGGGGAACTGAGATTTTTATTTATCTTTAGGAACTACCATATCAGTAAGGGCTGTGTGTGGCCTCTGCAGAGCCCAGCCCACCTTGGTGTGACCCTGTTGAGATGAGGGCTCACAGCAAAACCCTGGGGTGGGCTTGTCCTCATCTAACATTGGCTACCTCAGACCAAGGTGTATCTGCCATCAGTGATGTGAGATGAGCACCCCCACAAAGCTGTTTGCCTTTCTTGTTGTAGACACATTCCCCTAGAATGGGAGGAACACTGTTCCTTTCCAGAGGAGCATCTCAGTGGTCACCTTCTCACTCATGAAGTCAAGTGAGAATTATCTCACGTGCATGCAGATGGGGGTAGGGATGACCTGAAGAACTGGGCTTGCATACTTTGCTGGATTGGTCAGTCAGCAGCTCTTACAGACTACTCCCAGGAATATCTGTGCTTCCACTGACTGAAACACCCTTCTGAAAGGCAAAAATTCTGCTCCAGCCCCCCAAAAGCCCCTCTCATTGCAGTGCCATAGGCCAGTGATAAGGAGATAACTGGGAACACATTTGTCCCTCCAGTGGCAGAGGCAGCTGCCAGCAAAATGTGAAGAGTAGGAAGCAAACCAGGCAAGAGCTGTAGATATTCCCCACTGGAGCCTGGAGAAAAGCTCTTATTGATATCTCTGCAAATCAGGACTGACCCAGATGAAAGCTGTGAAGAGAGAGCTCTGTGTTCTGTGAGGTTGTGTTGGTCTACAACCAAGAAGGGGAATGCTCTGTAGTCTACAAGAGCCTCCTGGGCAGCACCAAGACAAATTTTTCTTTCATCAGCACAACTGGAATGAATATGGACTAGTTCTAGTGAACAAAAAGAAATAAATTCACTCTGTACATTTTCCCTTTTCTCTCCTTCCCACATACCCTGAATGTGGATTAAACAAGTCCTGAGCTCTGCACTCAAGAAAGTACAACTTACAGTGCACATGCTGGGAGTGTTTGGGAAATGTTTATATGGCAGGGTTGTTTGATACAAAGAAGAGATGGAACAAAACTCTCATCAAGGGCAGGAAATCAATAAAAGATTGGTCACTCAATCCTGGGATAAATATAGAACAAATTAGTGAGTAAATATCTTGTTGACTCAAGGCATCGTGTTAGGAGGGGTTCTGAAAGCAAAATATGGATGGAGACCACAGTGTCTTGGGAAGCAGCAGTGGGTTTCGTTGATCCATATTTTTATGTTACTGATATTTTTGGGGGGCTGTGGTGAGTTTTTTTGTTTGTTTGTGTTTTTTGGTTTGGTTTGTTTGTTTGTTTTTAAATTGAGAGACACAGTGTCTTCATCTGTTTTTAAAGAGTGCCAAGGAGCATTTCATGTGCAGCCCCTTTGTTGTCTCTACTGTTGAATTGCCTGAATTTTCCCCAACATGCTTCTGGCCTGATCCCAGCAGGGCCCAGTTGTGACCTGGGAGCTAACAGAGAGCTCAGACTGTTCCCAGTAGCTGTTCAGATGCAGCTTCCTACTTTTGGGGAGAATTTAGCAGTGTGGACATGGACATCCACAGAAACATTGCTCTCATGTTTATGTACTAGAATAGGTGTCATTGGTGTGTTTGTGTTCAAAATAAAGTAAAACATTTAACCATATATCCATCACAAACAACTATTGGCAGATTTTTGTAGGTAGTGGGGTGGGAATCCATGGGACAGCTATCCACCAGGGTCCTGCAGTCCTGCACCTTCCCTTGGGTGGCTCCACTGCATATCCAATGTCTGTGTGAGCTGAGCTACTGCTGTAAAATGGCAAAAAATGGCAAATTTCCTCACTTTTTTGGTTGGATATATCTTCTATTACATTAATGAGCTGAATTAGCTGGGAAAAAAAAATCAGCAAAGAAGGCCTGGTACAAGAGCTACAAGGCTGGAAGTCAAGGAGAGAGGGCAGGGATCCAGCACAGGAGGGATTTCCAAGGCTCTCAGTGGGCCTTGAGCCTGGGCCATCAATATCCCATTGGTGCTGGTGAGATCCCACACTCAGGCTTACACACCTTCCTCACCTGGGACTCGCCATCAAGAGGTTTCTTTTGTGGTATTTTGGTGCTTCTCTTCCCTCTCACAACTTATATAATATTCCCATCCCCCTTCTGTTCTTTGTTGTGTCTTTGCCCATGTTTTCACAGGGAACACATGTATTCCATGAGTGTTCAGTCTTGCACATGTGTTGCTCATGCCAAGTGTGAGCCATTCTGTGCCAGGAATGGTCATTTATGAGGCAGGGAGTAGTCAAAAGATATTGATTGTAAATCCTGGCATTTGGCAGTGAGTTTTCAAAATCTTTGGATGCTGGGAGTGTATAATTCGCAGCAACAGCCTCAGACTCACCCCCATGAAGAAACCAAGTTTTCATAAAATAAAAAGCCCATATTCTGAGGTTGCATCCTACGTATTTTAAGGGATTTTCTGTTCCAGAAGTCCAATTATATAAAAAACAAAGGTAGGAAAAATGCCTATTGTCCACTGTCTCATAGCCATTTCTTATCACAACAAGGATAGGGAAAGATAACCACTTTCCATGACAAGTGACCAATTTGATGAAAAAATACTGGAAAGGGAAAACTAAAATAACTCAACCCAATATAGGCCTTATTCAACACAAAAAACCTAGGAATGAACAAAACCAGGGAAATTACTAGAAACTTACAAAAGCCTGTAAAGAGATGGTTTAAAATCATAGGGAAAAGAAAATTATATTTTCTTAATTCCCTTTCAAACAACACCCAGTCCACTATTTTGCAGTGTTTTAGTCCTTTGGGGCATTCTTGAAAATTCAAATCAGACTTACATGCACATTTACTACTTTGAATATAATTTCTGTTTTAGAATTTGCTAAATAAACAGAACTGGTTAATTTTACTGTACTACCTTTTGTTGATAATACTTCAGGATATATAATGCTTAAGAATAAGGGATCTGAGGCTCAGAGAAACATTAAAAAAACCAAGTACTTAAATACAGAATATCTAGACTATATCTCCAGCTTCTTCACTGAAATATTCATGGGACAATACCACCTACTTAAATTTACATGTTTAAGAAAACGTCTTGTAAATGGAGGTAAGATGAAAAGTCACTGTTCTCTTTTGCACTCAAGGTAAGTATTTGACTAGTGGAAGAAACTGAACTAGTTTAAGTAAATGAGCACAACTGTGCACAGTGGGAACAGCATGACAGTTATTTCATCCATGTGATGTTGTGACTTATGCATTCAGCTGAAAAAGAGGTACTTTTCTTTGCCCAAGATTTAATGGAAAATTAATATTCTCCTAGAATTTTTTTGAAAAATTGAAAGGTGGACAATGTCAGTCCAAATGTGGACTTAGGCTGATTTGGTCACTTAGAGGAATTTGGTTACTTTGGTTATTTGGAATTTGGTTACTGAAATGTCATTCAGTCTTTTACTGTCGTTTGATACATCTTGCTGTACCCAGGTCCTACCTTCTTCCTATCCTTCTTGATAATTCCTTACACAACAGGCACTAGCCTGTTATTTTCATGAAATAAATGCTTTTAATAGGCTTAGTCCCTTTGCACTATGGATCCTCCAATGGAGTGTTGTGCATCCTGATTTTCTGCATGTGCTAGGGAAAAAAGAACCATGAATTGATGTTCAGCATGAACATCAACAGATGTTGAAGATGAGGTAGCAGGGACACCTTCCACTATCCCAGGTTGCTTCAAGCTCTGTCCAGCCTTCCAGGGATGGATCAGCCACAGCTTCTCTGGGCAGCCTGTGCTAGGGCCTCACCAATCTCCCTCTTTTTTTAGGCTCCCTTTAAGGATGGAAAACCTCCAATGGGATCTCCTCATAACCTTTGCTTCTCCATGTTGAACACACACAGGAGGGAAGAGTATGGTCCATCCCCACCCAACCTACTTTCAGTGGCCCCGTATTCACACGTCTCAAAAGAGTGTGGAATTAGAAGTTTTGGGAAGCGCGTTGTCTGCAGGGAGCGCGCGGTGCTCGGCGATGCTCAGCGCCTGTGGTTCTGGCACCAGAGGAGCTGACTGCTGCACTTTCACCAGCAGATCACTTAAGGCAATGGAGAATTCAGTTCAGGGAGAATTCAGGGAAATTGCTTTTTTAATAACAGGGCAGGAGTTTTCACCCACCTCTTTCACCCTAGCCTGAGTGCTGCAGAGAGTAGTTATCTGTATGAATTGGCTTCCTCAGCCAGTCTGAGTCATTTTTCTGAGTCTTAAGTTTTAAGGGATTCTTTGTGGCTACACATTGACTCTGGTTTCATCCCTGGCATCCCTACAGGAAACTCAGTTGCACAGTTTTGGTGTCAGACTCAGCAAAACAGCCCTAGACTGAGTGGGAAGAGTTGGACCCTCTGGGAGAACAGAGACAGCAGGCAGGGTGAAGAGGCAGGGTGAGTAGAGGTTGCCCCGCTGCCCTTGTTATTCTAGTTCTGTGGATAACCAGAAGGTTACAGCCTTCAGCATTTCTGCCAGTCAGAGCTATTTTTGATTAAATATAAAGCCAGGAAGTTTTTAATATGGGCAAACCAATAATGGGTTGTGTCACTGGCAAATTCTAAAAATTATTATGCTGAGTCTTTGTTAAAAGACAGAACAATTTGCCTATAGTTTTCTTTCTTTTTTAAAAAAATATTTATATTTGTTTTTATTTAAAAAAATTCATGGGCTCAAATGAATTTTTTATTCATTCATGGTCTCAAATATTAAAAAATACCTTTCTTGATAACACATTACCAATAAACTTGTATAGAAGCTAACAACTTGGTCTGGGACACTAATACAACTCAGACTTTTAAGCATAAACTGAGTATGGTCAGCAATATGTTCCACACTAAATGACATTGTCCTATTATTACAATGTGTTTATATCTTGCTGTGTGCTCCAAAGACTCCACAAGAAATCAGAATATGTGTGGTGGCTCATCAGTGATCAAATATGAATTAACTGGAAGATCTGTAAGGAATCATCTCCATAGAAAGAAATATTGAATGCCATGAGAAAAGTTATGTTTTTGGCTGGAAGAAGGCTACTGGATGAGATTTTTTTTCAAGAATTATGTTTGTCACTAACCATTTCTTAAGAATGAGCACATTTAATATGGCTATTGGTCATTTTAGCATAAAAGCCCATTGATCTCTCAGTATGCTCTTTTGAGTCTCCATCTGGAGTGCTGCATCCAGTTCTGGAGCCCTGAACACAAGGAGAACAGGGACCTCTTGGAATGAGTCCAAGAGAAGCCATTAGGCTGATCACAGGGCTGGAGCACCTGTACTGTGAAGACAAGCTGAAAGAGCTTGGGCCTGTTCACCTGGAGAAGGGAAAGCTCCACAGAGACATTAGAGCCTCTTCCAGTACCTAAAGGAGCCTACAAGAGAGTTGGAGAGAGACTTTTTGCAAGGCCATGGAGTGACAGGACAAGGGGAAATGACTTTAAGCTGAAGAAGGGTATGTTTAGATTAGATATTAGGAAGAAATGCCGAGTGTGGTGAGGCTCTGGAATAGGTTCCCAGGGAGGCTGTAAATGCTCCATCCCTGGAAGTGTTCAAGGCCAGGTTGAATGGGGCTTGGAGCAACCTGGTCTAGTGGAAAGTGTCTCTGCCCATGGCAGAGTCTCAGAACTGAATGGTCTCTAAATTGCCTTCCAGCCCAAATCCTTCCATGATTCTATATTTTGCTGATGTCACAAAGAGAAGGATTATCTGATGTCCTGAGGGTGAGAAAAGCAGAAACTGTATGATTTTCAGCAGAGCAAAATACAAGGATATCACTTCAGAATTATTAATGAGAATTTTTGCTTTAATATCAGAGCCATCACCTGTTAACAACGGAGATGTGAAAGGCATTGTTATTAGCTGACAGCACATTTACTCAGAGCCACCAATGCAATGGAATCAGAATAGCACAAAATCCTCCCAAAATGGAAGATGTCCCCAGCAAGGAAGATGTTTTCCACTGTTGCAAAAGATCTGCAGTATTTCCTAATGCCTGGGTCCCTGCTGTTGTGTGGTCAAGCCTAAGCAAACCAACCCTGTGAGATCACACTCAAGGATTTCACTAAATGGACCTGGTTGGGGTGCAAAGAAAGCCTCACCACATTTGCACAAAAATCTTCTCCAAGCCAATTGTCTTTCACCTGGCACATGATGGGACCTGAAGTACCTCCTGCAGAGCTGTGGAAACAAATCTCTTTGTAGGCTCCTCTCCATTAACACCTGGAGATACGGCAGCAAATTTCTGCTTCTGCTGCCCTGCAGCTGCCCAGGTCCGTGTGCCTCTTCTGAAACATCTGATACCAGTCACACTCTGACATGAGGCCATGGTAAGATGAGCAGCTATTTCCAGTTTGGCAGCCTGGCAATTCTTGTTTCCCTGGGAACTGGCAACTGCCCACATAAGCTGAGCCACTGTGTAAGAATCCATAATTAATGTCACATTTGCTCTGCCATCAGTCTAGACACATTTGTCTAAACTATTGTTTTTAGAAAAGGAGCAAAATTATAAAAAATGTCGATCCCCAACAGATAGAGAGTAGAGAGTAAATAAAGCCTGGCAGGCTCTTTTGCCTTTGATCACTTTTGCTACATTCCTAGCTGTCTTTTGAAAAAGTCTGGCACAGATTTGAAAAAGTTATTTCCTTTATCCTCTTTGACTTTACAGTTGCCCTGCATTAGTTGGCACCACATAACAGATATGCTGTTAAATAAAGTAGACACCATGTTCAAGGTTTAACAGAGCTATGTTGTATATTATTTGGGCACCTTTTGCCGTTGTTTTTCCACATTTTTGTCAGCTTAAAAATGTCCAGAAATGTTCAGAAATACCTTCAGCTATCTCTGAAGTTCAGTCATTTGTGAAGTGTTATACTGAAGGAATAATATCACAGAGGCTTTTGATTCAGAAGTATTATTAAACATCCAGATGAAAGCACAGGAAAAAAAATCAGTTTATAGGATCCTGGTTTGATATCTTGCTTTGTAGCACATTATGATTTGTCCTCTAAAATGCCAGTACAGATCACCATATAGCTTAATACATTATGCTATTTTTTAAAATCAATTTTCTTTTCCTTCCTTCCTTCCTTCCTTCCTTCCTTCCTTCCTTCCTTCCTTCCTTCCTTCCTTCCTTCCTTCCTTCCTTCCTTCCTTCCTGCCTGCCTGCCTGCCTGCCTGCCTGCCTGCCTTCCTGCCTTCCTCCCTTCCTTTCTGCCTTCTTGCCTTCCTTCCTGCCTTCCTCCCTTCCTCCCTTCCTCCCTTCCTTCCATTTTTTTTCCCTCTCTCTCCCCCCATCCCTTTTCCCCATCCCCTCTCTCATCTCATTGAATTTGAGTCCTCTAAAGTTGTGTGGATAGTTTAAATCACTCAAGTAGGTTACCTTAGAATTTAGTGGGGTATGAGCTGTTACTTTACAGTTGCCTTCTCTTAGGGTGGAATGAGGAACCCTCCTCTCCATCTCTTACACAGGGAACATAGGGAAATTACTCTAACTCATGGTGTCAGGTGTCCACGTGTCAATATCCACCAGTGAACTCTTTGTCGTGACTCCCACTGTAGTCAAAACCTTATTGCTCTGGTTAGTGGAACCTTGGGCAAAGAACTTCTGACCAGATGTGGGTGTCTACAGCCAGATGAACCTCACTGACTGTTGGGATGAAACCTCCAAAGACTAAAACACAGGTCAGATGCCCAGCAGTCTAACTGTGCCCTGAAAACATTTTGGATGCTATTCATCCCACCCTTCAGGCCTAAGTGTGGTACTGATCTGTCATTCTGGAGCAATGACCTCTCTTACTGTTTTAGCTGTTTGCCAAATGTTATGTGATCTGCAAAATTTGCCTACAGTGATTTTTTTTTTCCTGAGATGGATGAGTTAGAAAGACCTCAAACACATTCTTTAGAGATCCTATCTACCTATTTATAGCATTTCAAAGTTCTTATCAACATGATATTACCACAAAAGCCTTTTAACTGGAGACAGAGAAGAGCTGCATTTTGGGTTTAATGCATCCAAGCATTTATGCCACCCTCATTCACATAGTTTCTGAGCATTTAACAGAAGGATGCAAACAGTCTGTACATTTACTGTCTCCAAGTTCTGTCTCCTCTGACAAGAAATACAGCTCTAGAAAGCTTCCCACACAGCTCTCATGACTATACTCTTGTAAATACATGGTAGAATTATTATTGGATTAAAGAGAAGGGTACACCAACATCAAGTGTCTTGTAAAAACCTGTCTTGAAGTGACAATAAGGCAAATAATGTAAAATTAGGGGGAAGTCTATCACAAACAAAGGCTGTGCCCATTTTTCATGGTGAATTATTTTTATTTTGCTATGTGATGACAGCCTTTCTATATTTCTGTCTGAGTGAAGGGAGTTTAGAAAATAAATTATTATAATAGAAATTTTAGTAACTGGTGAGATGAAGGAAGAAAAGTCAGAAGAGTGAATGAATGGCAAGAAGCAGTGTGCAGAGGTAACATCTTTGAGATTCAAACAGTGTAGATCACACCTAAAGAGAGAGTCAGCTGGAATAAATTAAGTTTTCCCTATTAAAGTAGATATTTTAGTAAAAGCAATGATTCAGTTCTGTTCAAAATTTATATTTTGACTGAAGAGCTCAGATTTCTTTAGACTCAAAGTCTGTTTGTAGGTTTTTTGAGGTATTTTCAGGGTAAAACGCCCTCAGTGTAGATGCAGTATCACATAACTCTTGCAAGCAAGCGTTTGACATCCCTTTTACACCATCTTTCCAAAAGCAGAGCTCAGAGGGTGTGCTGAAGGGCTGAGGCCTATCTTCTAAAGCTCAGTACAACAAAAACCTTCAGCTGTACACAACTTTCATCCAGGAATTTAAACACCTCCCCACTCTTCTACCTCTACACACATGTGCTCTGGACTCCTGTTCCCTTTCCTGACTGAACATCAACAATCAAACAATGACCTGCAAGGAATGAGACACACAGTTAGCAGTGAAATACAAAACAGCTGGTGCAGCTGAATAGCTGTTATTCTGAGCACATGAACCTGAAAAGATACTGTTTAGCTTATAAGACAAACAAAATTTCCCTTCTGCTTGATCTCAAAGACCATCTACCATCAGGAGCTGTCCATTTTCATTTAGTCTTTCTGATGCCAGGGCCGACTGTGCAGGGTTATAAACAAAGAGCAGAAAGTATCACTTTCCTTGTTAATTTGACAGTAAACACTACTAATTTGACCATGCAGCTGTTTATTGATACCACCCCCCAACAATTTAGTATAAAAAACCAGTAGCCAGTGTGTTGAGACTGCACTGTTTATAAAATTCAAGGGGCCAGAATGGGCACAATCTCTCGCTGTAAAGCAGACATCAGGAGGGATTCCTATTTGTGCACTTCACCTTGTGCCAGGGAAGGCTGTAGAAATCACAGAATCATGGAATCACAGAAGGGTTTGGGTTGGAGAGGACTTTAAAGATCATCATGTTCCAATCCCTTGCCATGGGCAGGCCATTTTTCACTAAACCAGGTTGCTCCAAGCCCCATCCAACCTGGCCTTGGACACTTCCATGGATGAGGCAGCCACAGGTTCTCTGAGCAACAAATGTAGAAAATGCCTTACTGTGAACAAGAGGAGCAATTTTTTATTCATGGGTGTCTTCAAGATGGTGTTTCCAGAAGAATTTCTTATTAGTCTCTGATTTCTGTGAGGTCAGCAGGAACACATTAACTGCTGTAGTGTCTGCTCAACCTGCTGACAGTGTGATGACATTGAAAATAGGTCTTAAATGTTTGTTTCTGAGACATTCTTAGTAGTGAGAGATGAAATGCTGTTATTACATGAAATAGTAACTGGTGACAACTACAAACAGTGGTATCTTCACACCTTTTTTCTTTCCCCAGCCAAACTTACTCCCGACTTTTTTCATTCGTGCTTTGACCTGCAGCTGCCAAAAGCTGAGACAGATCATCAGCTTCTCCAGGGACAGAAAGGGAGAAATTTGACAGCAATGCCATGTTACTGGTTTTATTTCTCAAGAATTGTCTAGACATGGCTTTTATTTGTGTGGCCAGAGCCCTGTGACATACTGCCAGGATGTAAAGTGCCCTGCTGAAAAGCTGATGTCCCCATCCAGAGAATACTGAGCCTACACAAGCTTAAGTAAACAACATCAGTGGTCATATTTGAAAGGCAAGTATAGCAAAAACAAAGTTAAGATTTTTCTTGCCCTATTTGCATAATTTTTAATAAGAACATCTTGCTTTTGCCTTTTCTTGTACCTCTTTTGTTAATGCTTCCTGGGAGTGATGACTGATGCTCTATCAGCTTTTTGGCTGAAGTACTGCTTTAAAGATTGTAATGAATGTTTGGAAGAATTCATGCCACTTGATTATGCCAAGTTTTGATTGGATCACTCTGACTTGGCAGAGATGGTGATATCAGCTTTGATTTTTATTTTTAAATCGCTGTTACCCAATTTTCAACAGTGTATTAATTAAAAATATGTGCATGTTTTTTTATTGGGCTGAAAGGGAATTTAAGTGTGTAGATAGTACACTTATGTGCATTGGCAATTCCAGGCGTAGCAGAGAGAGAGAGAGATGAAAACTGCTTGCCACAAAATACACAGATATAAGGAGAAAAATATGGGTGTACCAGCAGAAATACTGTGGCTCCATTTGCTTTTAGATTTTACAAAGAAATGGAATAAAATAAAAGATGTTCAATGTCCACATTTCCTCCTAAAATATAAATAAAGACCTAGGTATTTGAAATTACATCCTGACACTCGTTTTGATTCTCACTGCATGCAAAATCAGGAACTGCACTATCTGTGGTGCTCACATCTGCCTCATGACAGGTAGCTGCTGAGATGTTCCTGGGTTCTGTTGGGTCAGGATATTAACATGTCACCTCTTGTGACATAGCTGGGGGGAACTGCCAGTTCTCAGGGTGTTGGAATATTTGCAAACAAGTGGGGATGAACCTTGCACTATACACACCCTGCGCATGGTTTCCATAGTGGTGTAAAATCTACAAGTGCTGCTGGGAATTGCTTTCCCATGTGGGCCTGAAAAATGTCTTTTCACTCAGCTCAAGCAAGCTTAGCTTATCTGGGAAATGCATTTCCTTCCTCTTCTGGGGTTGTATTGGAGTGGTACCAACAGCAGCCATACTCAATAAAGAATCCTGTGTCCAACACATCCTGAACTGGCATGGAATCAGAATCACAGAACAGTTTGGGTCAAAAGGGACCTTAAAGATCTTGTCATTCCAACTCTCCTGCCATGGGCAGGGACACCTTCCACTATCCCAGGTTTCTCCAAGCTACATCCAACCTGAGCCTGAACACTTCCAGGGATGAGGCAGCCAAGGCTTCTCTGGGCAACCTGTGCCAGGGCCCCACCACTCCCATGTAAAGAATTTCTTCTTAGTATCCAATCTAACCCTGCCCTCTTTCAGTTTAAAGCAATTCTCCCTTGTCCTATCACTCCCTATCCTTGTAAAAAGTTCCTCTCTGACTTTCACTTGGCACCACCAAGTTAATTCTGTGGTTTTGTGTTTTCCCTATATGATACCACAACTTCAACAAGGGAGCTATGTCTGAAGGGCAGAAAGTTGCCTACAGCCACAAGCTTGATCCAGTGCTGCTGACTTGCTCTTTCATATCACTTTGTGTGTCATTTTGCCTCTGCTGGGCTGAGGTTAAGGGAGTACCAGAAAAGCCAAAAAGTGGCTGTAGGTGGTCTGGTAGTGCATCTAAATAAATCATTTGTGGATCACAACTGATAAAAGCCAGCCTGAAAGAGTGGTACAGCACTTCTCTGAGGCAGTGGCAGAACAGCCTTACACATCCCTTTCCCCTCATTTTTCATCTGTGTGTGTTGGCCCAGCTGTTGGCTCCAGACACAAAGACCAGTGCTTGCACTTGGTGAGCCTGGCTTGGGTTTCCTCCATCTCCAAGTCTTCATAGAAGCCAAGGCCTCTTGAAGGTTTTAAAGATCTTTGCAAATGATAAATGATAAATGACATGCTTTGTTTCAGTACTTTGTCGTCATGAGCCCAGAACACAGTTTGCAGGTTTCTTGAATTCCTGTAGATGGCAATTGCAGGACAGTTGTCCCTGGCTCTAAAATAACATATAAATGGTAAGACTTAAGCTCAAGGAGCCAGGAACAGGAAGGGTCCTCCCAACTGAAACTAATTGGATCCATGCTCCGATATCCGTGCCTGTTTCCAAAAGGGTATAATGATTCCAGCCAGACTGTTTGCTCAGTGTCAGTCTGAATTTAACTTCATGCTACTTCACTTTATTTTAATTTGACATTATTTTCATGTTTATTTTACCTAATAAGTGAATCATTTAACTATAAAAGACTTGTTTTGGAGGGTTAAGGGTGGAATCTGGAATGGGTGAAGCTTGGAATAACCACTGACCTGCTCAATTATGCTGGCGTAGGGCATGAGCAATGATGTCACATCAGGGAGGCAAGCCAGACACGTAGGGGTGAGCAGGCCTGCCATTCTCCCTTCCTCGTCATTGGAGATGTCAGTAGACTTGCTTGAAGGACAGATGTGGTTGAGTTTGTGATAAAGACATCCTGAACTCTCCACCAATCAGAAAACATTGATGTTGAAATTTACTTTGACGAAAGGATTCTAAGAGAAAAGCAATGGCATTACTACCACAAATTTCACTCAATCTGCAATATCACGATACAAATGAAATATGAGGGGTACACAGTCTGTGATTCAAAAAGCGTGCTGTGAAACTGGGAAACTGTTTTTGAAAACTGAACTCTTTCATCATTTCTCAGACTATCTTCCAATATAAGTTGACTTTTTTAACAGTGAATTGAACTATTCTTGATTTATGCTGTTCTGAAGGTATAATTTAGTAAAAGATACTTTAATGTCTCATGACTTAAAGGGAACTGTTTCCTTTGTTCTCACTTGAGGTGGGATTTATCTTGTATAACTTCAGAAAGCTACGTTGAGGATGTACTATATATACTCAGGCATCTACTGTAAGCAAAGGAAAGAAATAGGATCCCTTAGGGATTGCTTACTCTAGACTGGTTTTCTTATCTATATTTGGAAGAGCTACATCATGGGTTTAAAATGCATCTTCCCCTGAGACAGCTGGGGTGGTTCAGCTGGGAGAAGAGAAGGCTTATTGTGGCCTTCCAGGGGCTAATAAGAATAGTGGAGAAAGACTTACTACTAGTGCCTGTAGTGTGTCTACAAGGGTCAACAGTTTTAAATTGAAAGAAGAGAGATTTAGATTGGACATAAGTAAGAACTTTTCTGTGATGAAGGTGGTGATACCCTGAAATGTCTTGCCCAGATAAGCTGTGGCTGTTCCATCACTGGAAGTATTCAAGGCCAGGCTGGATGGAGCTTTGAGCAATCTATTCTAGTGGAAGATATATCCCAGCCCAGGGAAAGGGTGTTGGTCTGGATGACCTTTGAAGGCCTTTTCCAACCCAAACCACTCCATGGTTCTATGACTCTGATTTTAGAGTCCAGAGTGACTGCTTCTATGCAGAAGTGTGTATCTGTGGTCAGATAAACTTGGTTCTTGTGATCTAAAATGGAAAATTTGAAAATAATGTGATCTGACCCACATCTTGACTGGACAAATCATAACTTGAATGTAACTATCTGTATTTTCTGGAAAAGCATCCACTGCTGCTCTGGAGATCTTTTGCACTGTTTGAACCACTTGTTTCTTGAGCTATACTTCCATTTGTACCTGCCAAAACATCTCTTGTTTGATTGGGATGAGGTTACTGACTGATCCAATTTATTTGGTATTGAGGCTTAGTCTTCATTTGTTATTTAGCCACCTGGAAAACTTTGTGCAATCTTAAAACTCTATGAACAGCAATATTTATACTTGTTCTCAGAACAGTGATCAAAGCACTGGATGACATGACACAATACCAATCCCTGTAGGAGCCCAGGGGGTGTACCATATTAAAAACTAATTTCCTGTTGACATTCCTATTTCTGACATCTCTTAGCTAATAATTTCTTAATTCATTTTACTTCTGTGCTTATGAGACTGTGCAAAGTTCATGGTTGCAGGAGAATGACTACGCACCCAACTGACCTTGCAAAAGCCTATGTACATCATATATCTTAGAAAATATTTTTATAGACCAAATGTGTTGGTTCAAAAGAGAATCAGGTTAATTTGAACTTACTGAGTGGTCCCAATTACATGTTATTTCTAAATTCTTTGCTTATTGAATCCCTTTACTACATTCCTTGAATTTTGTCATAAATTAAGTCACTTCAATCAGCTATCTGCATCATCTCACTTTTGTACCTTGGAAAGCTTGCACATGAATTTTGATCTTCAGGAATTCTGAGCTTCTGTGGTTATTAAAAATAAGTATGAACACACCAAAACCTCTCTCAGATAGTTTTAGGTGCAAATTAGCAAGATCTGTTGAATTAAAAATTGTTAATAGCTCAGATTGCCAGAGCATGTGTCTTGAAGGCAGTTAGGCTGGAATCCAAACTCTCTCCCCACCCACAAACCACAGGCACCTGAGCTCAAGGAGAACCTCAGGATGTGGGTCTCATGCAGAAACATGACTGTTAACATGAGCTACATGAGTTACTCTTAACAATACACAGCCCTTCTTATAGTAGTGAAGGTGATGTGAGATCAGTATGTTTGAGGAATGGCTGACCATGAGATTGAACACCCAAAAAAAGAACTACACAAATAGACCACATAACTGACGTGCACAAATCCATATCCTGACCACCTTTTTCCTGTTATCCCTACCTCTCAAGCACTGCACACTGAAATCCTTTTGTGGGCCAAGTAGCAGAAGGGCAAGTCCTGCCCTCATTAATACCAACTCAAACCCACAGAAGCCATTAGGATTGGGACACTCCCACTGGCTGCTACTTTTATCCCAATGCTGATGCTTTTCTGCTTATGCAAAACCTCACTGATGAGATTTGGGATAACCAAAAACCAAATGTGACAGATTTAAGAGAATGATGATGTTGTGGTCAGGGCATTGGAGTTGGGTATTGGAGACATAAATTCAGTTTCTGGCCATCTCATGGTTTTTGCTCTTTGGTCATGGGTAAGTAGCACTGTAAGTGTAATACAGTAATGGATGTTACACAGGGGGCTTCACTAGTTCTGGATCATATTTTAATTGAGATAATGAGGATCTAAATCAGCTAATTTGATTTCACAACCGTTACAAACCTGAAAGAGAATTTGTTTGCACTGAAAAGGAGTTACTCAAAGGATAAAGAGGTAAAGAATAGAAAGTATTAGAGCGCAAGTCTTGTCATCACATGATACCTGAGTAATAAAGAGTTGGCAAATGTTTAGTCATTCATAGAGCATTTTTCTTACAAACATTTTTTACACTATTCTTTCATATTAATAGAAATAGACTATCTTTAAGCAAAAAAAGATTTTGCAACAAGATTCATTCTGTTAAGCTGGAATAACGCCATATAATTTTCTTGTTATTAAGCAACATTATTTTCATATTGACAGGGAAATAAGGTTTTGTGCAATTGTACAACCTGTATCAAATAAACTGAATTAGGCAGATTTGTCTAAAGTTGTCTTGGACTCTCACCCTCTCTCCACCACAGTAATCTGATCCTGCAAAGTTTCACAATGAGTTTTTTGGCAATTGTTCCCCTAAGGTCCATGACTCTTCCGATAAAATCCTAGGCACTGATCAGAAAAGAACCCTTCAAAGCTAGAGAGCACATTATTACAGTGGTTGACATAATGTCATCTGGAGGAAGACATTACCACTCAAAATTAACCATGGCCATGTGGTGAGCACTGTGGCTTCTCCTGACTTCAAAGCTCAACCTGGTAGTTAACAGATGACAATACCCACTTCCTTGGGCATTACTGAATTTACTTACTGGGCTTCTTGAAAATTATCTTCCCCGCCACATGAGTGACCAAAAAGTAAACCTCTACAGAAAAAAAAGTCATTAGCATCTGTACAATGGAGTCAAATGTGCTCATGTTTATATAGAGCTTTGATGTGTGTGAACAAGTGCTGACTCCAGATTTTGTAAATTCAGTATAATGTGTCCCTAAATATTTTAATGCAGGTTTTGAACACTGTGAGAATATGAAATCTGAGATCACATATTTTGCAGGTCAAACAAAAGCATACCTCTTCTTGTGCTAGTGTACTTATTTAGGAGCTTTTATCTATTTGCCTGTTGCTGTTCTTCAGTCTGTCCATCTGGGGAATAATTAAATACCCACATGCTTGATTTGACTCCTGATATTTTTCTGTTGTGAGCTGAGCAGCTGTATTTGAGTCTGTCTAGTGTAGAAGGATGGGATTAGATATATTCAGAAGTAGAAAGGAGACTGGGAAAAGTAAGAGAGGAAGGGGAAGAGGGAATGAGCCCTGGTTTTATGCTCTCTGCAGTCTGGATGACTCCCAGATTTTCTGTTGCTCATTATTCCTTTGAAGTCAGTAAATGTCTGTGAAAATTGGTGGTGAAGTTTTCTCACCTCCACATAACTCTGGTAGAAGAGGACAGTTTACTCTCACTGCTGCTTTCTCTTTTATCTTTAATAGAGGTTGGTCCACAGTCTGCGTCAATAGTCCAGTCCTTCCCATGTGAATGTTGGCATGGTGGCACCTGATGAGCAATGCAGGGGAAGAGAAAATGGTTTTTTTTTTTAATACCTGGTATATTACATTTCAAAAGAAATAAACAAATAATCCAACCAACCTGAAAGAACATTTTATAGTTGTAGAATCAAGCACTTAAAAGCTGATAAATGCCAGAATTAAGGGTGTCAAGTTCCAAATGTTGCCTTCTGGCACTGTTAAATTATGATAGTCTTTCGTTATCTAATCACATGCATTTTTTTTCCTCAAGGCTCCTGTCTCTAGTAATGCACATGTAACGTTAAGGAGCAGAAAAAGAAATGGAGGATTTGCTTATTAAGTTTACATCAAATGAAGCGGAGTGCAGAAGTGGAGTTGCAAAAAAAGGAGCTACCAGCTGCAGAAAGGGAGTTAAACCACTAATTTTGAGATCATAAATTTTTGACAATTATTATGATGTCTTCTTCTTCTCTGTATCTGGGGAAGCGTTGACTCAAATTATAACCAACCATCTGAGCAGTCATCACTGACAAAGTGGTTCCTCTGAGGCATTACAAATTCTAGCTGGTTGTGAAACCATAAATGCAATCTTCACACACATTCAGATTTAGAAGATTTATAGAGATGTACCAGAACTGCTATTGCACCTTTACTGTTTTGACCAAAACAGTACTGATACATGATTAAACCTTTCAAAGATTTTGCCCAGAAAACTGATAAGTCCTTCAAGTTTCTGTAATCTCATTCATTCCTCTCTTGTTGGTAGAACAACCAAAAAAAAAAAAATTAGAAGTTCTAATTTTGAAGGCATTTTATTACGAGCAGTCGAGCAAAGCTGTGTTCTTACACATACAAGTTATGGACGTAGTGGTCTTCCTGCCCTGTCCCAAAGCAAACACCCTCATGGTAGAACTGGTGATCTCTGCCTAAGCTCTGCTAAAGGAGACCCAAATCAAAGATTACCTAAGCAAAAGGTCTACAGCATCTCTTTAGTCTCTTTATATCATTAAACACCTCTGGTCTCACCATTATCAGCAAGGAGGTGCAGCACAATTTCTCTTGTACCAGCTCCAAAACTGGTCTTCAATCCATCCCAGAGTAACATCCAGCAGAATAAGGCCCATTTGGCAGCACATCCAGAACAGTTGCTGGTAATGCACTGCAAAGGTCAGTTAACCCTTCAAGTATTACTTAGGTCTGGAGCAGGAAGAGACTTGGCATTTCGTGCCCATGCCAGTACAGTCTAGCCCCAATGCCACTACACTTAATGAAAATGGCAGTCAGGCAATGATAATGCTGCTGGCTGTCTCATCACACACATGTGCAGGGGCAAAAGATAGGAAAAGCATAAAGTCTAATTTCTTTGAAGATTTTGAAGCCTGCTTTGTAACCTTACTGGTGTTTTTTTGATGTAGTTTTACATGTGTGCGTGTGACATATCAGAATTAGAGGAATATTAAGGCAGGAAGTCTGGAAAAGACTTCATGAAGATATTGAAGACAAGAACATCATCCATGTTGTTCTTGACAGTTTTGCATGTTCTAAAAAACAGTCAGTAATGGCAAACTCAAATTCCTTAATGATATACCTTCTTAGCTTTAAAAAGCTTCCTCTTAAGTCAAATCTAAATTGGTTTAGTTAAATTTCAAGCTTACTGCTTCTTGTTTATCCTTCCTTGCTCCTTGTCTGCACCATGTGTGTCCAAGCTCATAAAAATTCTGAACTGTCCAAAGCAAAGTTTTGAATTACTCTTGAGGTGAAGGAATGGTGCTTTATTCCTCTCCCAATTACCAGGAGTGATTTTTGAACCTCTCCTTTCACTAGGGATCTCAACAGGCAAGTCTATGGTGTCCAACATAAAATCTTTTACCTCTACAATTAGAAAGGACTTCAGACATTGTGTCTTCTCATGGTGAGAGATGCTTACCTAGAAAACCACTAAAGTGAAATTCAAAGTGAATGCAGCTGTGTGCTACCCTATGTCACAACTACGTATAATAAATATGTGCCCTTCTAGATTTGTTGAGAAATTTCGATTGTGTCTATATAAAATTTTATGAAATTTCAGACAGGTTTTTTCAGTTCTGTCTACTGTCTCCATTTCTAAAAATGCTTTTTCATTGCTTGATGGGTTTTCTTCTTTTTTTTTTTCATTTTAATCTAATAACATTACTGAAAAGTGATGTGAAATAGATAAATCCGTCAGTTTCCTCTTTCATTCTCAGACTCACACACGTATGAACCAGAGGACGTGCATGAAGGAGATGGAAAGAAAATTTAGAAAATCATGTGCATGCCCTTTTTACTTCTGTGGTGAATGAAAACCTGAAGACCTGAAGAACCAGAGTCCTGTAAGGCTTGCAAGCAGCACGTTGCTGCCAAGACCATGCTGTCATTTGTGGCTCCTCACACTTCCTTGACCACAAGAGAGCCTGGAGACAGGAATCCACCACCGAGGCTTTGAAAAACTGCATTAGGTTATTGAGCAACTGGATTCATGAAACTCTCCTTGTTTTCCTATTTGTGGTGTCTCTCAGCTTTGCAGCCCATAGCCAAATGCCAATCTCTGACAGCATTTTTACCTAGTATATTGTACATTTTCATACTAGATAGTCTGGTGTCTGTGTTATTCCAGACACGAATTAGCTGGGAAAAATGGATATTACATACAAACACATGTATACATCTTTCTATTCTTCAAGAGCTTTAGGCCACAAAGGCAAGCAAGAAATTAGGAAAAGCCACAGTTTAGGTAGCTTTTGCAGTCTCAATTTTCTTTCCATGTACAGAAGATCTATGGAGGTATTTAAAAGATGTGTAGACTTGGTGACATGGTTTAGTGGTAGGCTTGGCAGTGCTGGGTTAATCATTGAATTCAAGGTTCTTAGAGATTTTCTATAACCCATACAATTCTGTAACTCTCTAACGAAATGATCATGTACTATCTCTTCCAAACCATCTTGATCTCATCCAGTGCTCAGGATCAGAAGTCTTAAGACCCAGAAGATGCCATGTGGCAGTCCCATAACTCTTGTGAGGATATGGGGAAATGGTGTAAGGGACTACAGGGACAGAAGAGAGAGGTGTAAGAGGCCCCATCTGCTTTCTTGCTGAGATCCCTGCTCTTGGTGCTGGGAGCACTTGTACTTACATCTCCCCATGCAAGTAGAATTACTTCTCTTCATTCAGCTAACAGCATAAAAAGCTTGCACAGAAAGTAATCTTTTTCCTTTAAAAACCATATAAATTGCCAACTTCAGTAATTGTGGGAAAAGCCTTAATGGACAACCCTTTCCCTTGCCCTATTTAAACCCACACGGCTGGTGCTTTACCCATCTCCTTCCCCAGCAACCTCCCACATGCTGCTCAGCTCCAGCAGGAGGAGCAATGGGAGCACACGAGAAGCATCCCCCGCCTCCCTGCTCCCCCAGCATTACCAGCACCCCTTCCACAGCCAAGAGCAGCAAATTATCTAGAAACTCATATTTGGCTCAGGGCTGGAGGAAACTCCAAAGCTGTTAAACTTGAAAAAAAAGTCTCTGTGGAGTGTGTGCGACCTCAGAGTTCCCAAAGGCTCATTTCATAGGATAATTTCACCGGGTAATTTCACTGGAGAAGGTTTTCGCAGGAAAAGACATGTCTCTGACAGTAGGGTAAGCCCCTTGCTGAATTCCAAATCCCTGCTCCGGAGAAGAGGGATAGGAGAATTTTTTAATGAAACACCTATTTGGGTTCTGTTGAGTTTTATACTGAGAGACAATGGAACTTTTTTCTTGGGCTCTGTTTTGGAAACAGGTGAACTGCATTTGTAAAATTTCAGCCCGAATAGTTAAATTCACAAAGTTATGAAGATATATAAAAAGAGTGTCATAATGGTATGAAAGTCGGTGCTGTCTAAATAATGGTATGGAGTTAAGGTCTCACGCACTTCTGCAGAGGACTATGCTCCTGCCAGCTTCTTCCCAGTGCTGTCACAGAGGGCATATCCCACACCAAGTGGTGTTAAAGGAGGGCTAGAGTTTCCTTATTCACCTGTCCTCCCCACTGTTAAGTAGAATCCTGGATAGATACAGCTGTACCCTTAAATGGGGATTGGCAGCATTTAGAAATGACACACGTTAGACTGTTTGCTTTTTAGCAGTGCCAAGAGGAAAAGATTTGCGGCAAATGTGGGGAATACAGCTGATGGTGCCTTGGAGGCACCTCCAAAGTTAGGTGGGAGGTAATTCAGGGATTTGGATCTTAGAAGGATAATTAGGACAAGTTAAGCACCCAAGACTTTTTGTGGCTCTTGGCCCCAATGGCTGTGCAATGAAGAATATCATAAAAAAATCACAGAATCACAGAATGGTTTGGAAGGGGCCTTAAAAACAATCCAGTTCCAATCTCCCTGCCATGGGCATGGGCATCTTCCATTAGACCAGGTTGCTCCAAGCCCTATCCAACCTGGCCTTGGACACTGCCAGGGATGGGGCATCCATAACTTTTCTGGGCAACCTGTGCCAAGATGTCACCACTCTCACAGGGAGGAATTTCTTCCTTACATCTAATCTAAATCTCTCCTCTTTTAGTTCAAAACTATTGCCCCATTTCCTATCACTATGTCCCTCTGTAAAAATCTTCTTTCCCCATTTTAATGTCTCCTTTAGAAATGGGACATTTGAACAGGAAACCACTCTTAAGAAAGCCAAGAGAAGGGTCTTGAAAAACTCTAAAGAGAAATCCAAGCTGTCAGAAAGCACTGGTGTTGTTCTCCTGGGTTTCCAGTGGTGTGTTTCATGGTGGAGCAGTACCAAGCAGATGCCAAGTCCATCCTCAGTCTTGACACCAAGCATAGCAAGAGATCCGTGATGGAGGGTGATCCAAAGTGCACAGCTATCACTCTTCAGCAAGTACACTCCTAATCACCTAGACAGCAACAGAGGCCAGCTGGTCATCAATTATCCAGAGATTCCTGAGGCTGGAAAAGGCTGACGGGGCTGAGGTCGAAGAATGCGCTGCGACTCTTCTGTCCCGCTCCACTGGGAAAACAGCAAGACTGGCTTGGTACAAGCCACCACGAAATGGCAGGACATTCTTGTGGTTGGCTCCATCATAATTTGCTTTGGAAATATTTTGGCCATCTCTCTTTGTTGGGCAGGGAAGGAGGAAGTGTTTGAACCTTTAAACCCAGTGTGTCTGGCTCAGCTCCTATTTGCTGCTGTGTGAGAGGGTGAAGGCAACGCTTGGGCTTAGGACACAAGTAGAGCTGGTTGAGTGTTTCCTACCTGCTAATTTCTTTTATTAATTTATCTGTCTAAATTGTTTGTGCCAATGTGTAGTGCTTCCGTATTTCACTATCTCTGAAGAACAACAATTCTTGGGACGATTAAGCAGTTGAGAAAAGGCAAATTGCCCTCATAAGTGATACTACTCCATTAAAAAATCTATCCTGCTTTCTTTTCAACTGTTTTTTTTCTCTCTCACAGCTTTGGGCACAAAACTATACTCCAATAACAACTAATTGTTTTCTCTTTAGCACAACTAGTCTGAATCCTTTATATCACCCATACAAGATATATACCTACAAATATCATACATAAAACATTGAAAGGGCATTGGGGTATATAAAGAGGTGAATTCAGAATCTCCTGGTCCAAAATGTGGATTTAGCACCACCAAGAAGGCAGTCTGGTGTGCAGGGTGTTCAGATCTTTGACTGTGAGTCCTAATGCCAGAAATTTCACCTCTCTGTGCCTCGAATTATTATCCTATAAACTGGAGTTAATTTTACTTGTCACTTTGTAAAATACTTTGAGGAATATTGGCCAAAATTACCATCTAGGAAAAAAGTGTTATTAATATTATTAGGGCTGATGACACAAAGTTAAGCTGTTCCAATTTTATCCAACAGCCAAACACACGCTCCAGTTTTACAAATTACAGTGTGGGCTATCCAATTTCATGAGCACACTTGCCACTCGGTGCCACAGCTTTATACCTCTGGCTCCACAGCTAACATGAACTCGGTATAATCACCATAGAATTTATGTCAATTTTGTGGAAATGTTATGATTATTCACAGCTGAGACTTCAAAGGCATCTTAAAGCACTTCACAGCCATTGAGTTTCCTGTCATGAGTCTCAGGAGATCTACCTGCTGCACTCGCCACTGAGCCTGGAAATCTGCCCACTGAGCTTCAACCTGCGCCCACACAGGGAGCCCAGCTCCTGCATTTATGGGAGTGAGCCTGGGACATGAACATTCACCTCTGCTTCCATTAATTGGCTCAAAAATGCAATTTTCTACATCTGTGCAGAAATGGACAGGGGATTGTCCATAGCTGAAGGATGAAAAGGAGGCTCTCTGGATTATCAGTCTAAGATTATAATTTATTCAATAATGTAAACAAGCACAAATCCTCCAAAAGCTGAAAAACTGACCTTTGCTAAACCTCTGCACTGAAATTCAGCCTCTGTGAGGTGCTCACCTAGTCACTCACTTGGTCTGTGCTGGCTGCTTCATAGTGTTCCTGAGAAGCACTGTAGGAAATGACAAACTGGAATTTTTGGGAATGAATGAGAACACGTGTATATGATCTCTGCTATGCCACCTGCTCTTAGGACCAGAGAAAGTGGCTTGACCCTGTTTAATTTATTTTAATAAATGTAGCTGTTCTGAGCAGGATCCTTTAGCCTCTCTTGTAATGTACATCTTTAAAAAGCCATTTCCAGGATGGGAAAATTAGCAAATTGTTTAAAATTAGCAGAGTACCTGAAAAAATACAGGGAATTATCTCTCATGTGGATGCAAGCTATGCTTTTAGAACCAGAAATATCATCATTAATATCTAGTCAATCACCTTTCCTAAAGTAACCAAAATTTTTGCACACACCCGAATATTTTTTTAAATTTTTAAATTTTTCAGCAGAAAATAGAGCCTTTATAATTATTATTATAGATATGGTGTTTGGGGGCATAATTTAGGGGTGCACTTGACATTGCTGGGTTAATGGTTGGACTTGATGATCTGAAAGGGTAAGAAAAATGGGCTGAGAATCCCTAGGACATTTGACAAAATGTTTTAAAACAAAGACAGTGCACATAAAATAATGAATCACATAATATATATAATTTAGATAAAAAACTACGTTTGAGCAGTAACTATATGCTTTTAGTACTATTTTACTACCTATATGAGAAATAAAAAGGGAGATTCTGTTGCGTGGGAACTTGTTTAAAGTCTCAGAATAACTTTTTTTTTCTTTTCCATGGTGAGGAAATGAGAGGTCTGAGTGAAAAATCAAGGTCTTCTTATGGTACATGTTGTACAGAAAGAGAGGAAGAAGCAGGCTGTGATGCTGAAAGATAACTGTCTGGAGAGATGAGATTACGAGCTCTAAAATGCAAGTACTGTTTTCCTGACACTGTAAAAGGGGAACTAACAGCTACATGGATCACGCAGAGGTTTGAATATCAGTTTTATCTGAGATGAGAAACTTCCAGCTTGGAAAGAAATCTATTCCAAGGAGCATCAGCCTCTGTAGCCTCTTGGGTATGATCTGATCTTGCACTGGAAGGTAGAGGGGTTGAGATGACCTTGTGGTTGTGCCCTGTCACTGACACTTTGATGCAAAAATAGCCACAGGCAGGGTTGACGTCTTGTGGGTTTGAGGCTGACTTGCAGTTCTGGTCCAGCACTCTGCTTTCACCTTCCTGTGATGGAGAGGGATGCAAGCAATGTACTGGGATCTGTTTCCCTTTTCCTTCCAAGTGTTTGCTCAGTGCTCTTTGCAGGCAGCAGCTGCTCCCTGGGGCTTGTAAAACTGAGGGTGTTGTTCCAGAAATGGAATGGAACAACCACCTTCTGGTCTGAAACCTCTCTGAAAACTGAGCCCCACAGTGCCAGGGATTGCACTCCCCCTCTGCTTGGAGGAAGCTTGTCTGCAACAGAGGCCTGAGGCTCACAAGTGTCAGATGGGTCCTGCTTACCTGACACGTCAGGGTGCAACTCAGGAGCCTCCAGAGCAGAAAGCCACGCCAGAAGTTGTAATAACTCATATCCTCTGTGGGTTGGTGGAAAGAGGACCTGAAACTCAGGGGCTTGCACCAGCCACACATGGTTCTCAGCACCAAATTTTGGTCCGCATGCATCACTAAGGGTTTTGCCTGATAATTAAGGTTTGGTTTACTAAGCAAATAAAATTTCTACCTCATGCCAGGTCTTCACCTGCATTTTTTTACATTTTTGAGCGGCAAAATGGTGGCTTATGCATTTACATCTAAGTAAGTCTGCTAGATTAGGTAAGCATGGTAATAAAGTGTTATGGAAATGCACTGACCACAACTCAAAGTCACCATGTAGGAAAATGAACATGGTTGGGGGTTAGGTTTATGAGAAATAAAAATCTGAATGATGCTGTGCTTGAGAGTCATGGGCCTTGTGTTTTCTTAATGCCAGGAGTGATTTATTTCTTGTAAACAGCTTTGCACAATTGGGGCATCCAGTTACTGCAGACCTTGTTTGGTATAAAAACTAACGGCAAAGAAAAATATTGCTCTAGCAAGGTTTAACTGGTCGTCAGCCCAAACATGTGGCTGAACATGAATTCCACTGCTTGAAATATCCTCTGGTCGCTCAGCAACATCTTAATGTCAAGAGGAGATTATAGTCAGCATTCCCGTTGAGCCGTGACTCAGACGTACTGTATGGAAAGAGGACATTTCCAGCACAAGCGTGATATGGAAACTAAACACAGTGCTGGAAATCTTCCCTCCCATAGAAAAAAAGATATGTGAAAAGCTAGCTCTTCTGAAGTGGAAGTTTGGCTGCTGCTGGGAACGTTATGAAAATACACATTACATGCCTGGTTCCTCATATATAACTGTGTTTCACAGCACGTTTCATCACCCACCTTTGCCCTTCCTTTTTTAATTCAGAAAAGGCGCAGGAAGAGATCTTACTTCTCAACAAAAATAAGTGAAACACTGTGTGGAGGTGACATTTTTGCTAAGCAGGAACTCTGATAAGTTGAAATGGCATCGTTTTGCTTGTGTTGCATAAATGCTGGCCATTAACATACCTTAGATATTTTGAGAGGTATGGAAATGTTTAAAAAAAACATGGACTGAAGAGACTGGCCTCAGTGAAATTTACATTAAAAAACCCAAGGAGACACTTAAATATTCATAGTTTCCATTTCTAATCTTTCTCCAAGTAAGTTTCCTGACATACATAATTCTTAGCTATGTTTGTGAGATGCCCGGCATCCTGAGGTCAGATGCATATTTCTTGTTGGGATCCAGATTGGTTATTTTAAATGTTCTGATCCTGTGCAGACTTACAGGATCAGAATAAAATGACCAGGACTATGTGGATTTTTAAAGCCAGACACGTAACATAACTGTGAATACTTATATTTTTAAATCAATATATATATACACATGTGTTTGCAGGATTGTGTGATATAGAATTTAGATCAGAAAAATAAAAGTACCACTGTGTATAAATGCTTGGTCTAAGGGGCTAGGGAGAAAGAAGGCAGAGCCAGTCTCATCTCATGGAGCCCAGTAAATGAAGAAAAGACAATGGGCACAAATTAAAAGACAGCAAATTCCACTTAAACATAAGTGAAACCTTTTTTGTTGGATGAGTGGTCATGCACACGAACAAGTTTCCCAGGGAGGTTGTGGAGTCTCCATCCCTGGACTTATCCAAAACGCACCTGGAAAGAGTCTTGGGCAACCCGGAGCAGGTGACCCTGCTCTGAGCAAGGGCTTGGATTGGGCAATCTTCAAAGGTGCCTTCCAGACCCAGCAGTTCTGTGATTTTGCAATTCTGTTGAAGGCAACACAATTACTTGGATTTATCTGAAGAATGATTTCCTCAATTGCTTAACTTCATTAAAACCCATGAAAGTTTATAGAGAAATTAAATGATGGCTTTTGTTCCAGGATAAATCTGCTCTGCTCATATATAAGATTACTTTAAAATCAATTATTTGTTTTAGGTCCTCAGGTGTATTTGATAATCTTATGTAAAAGTAATGAATTTCACGGGTTCATCATTCAGTTTGTTAAAAAGTTCTTTCCTCTCATGTATTTAGAAAAATATTGTTTGCATTTCCTTTATTCTTTTAGTTCCTTCACTATGAGGAAGAATACATAGCAAAACTTGGTTTTGTTTTTTATCTCCAACATCCTCTCACGAAATAGTACCTGTGCAAAACCAGCATATGTTAAATTTCACTAGCACTGGAATAAAAGTTGGAAAAAATTGGGTGAAGTAGCCTAAAGGGTTATGCATGGAGTACCCAGGTAACAGCCTTTGCTGAACGGGTTATCCATTACCATTTTTTTCAGTATATCTCTTTTCACTTGACAATTTTCCAGTTTTCTGTGAGCAGTGATTCAGTTCCTAGCAGAGAATGGCCTGGGTCCAGTTATGACTCTGGCCTTAGAAACGATTTGCCATGAGAATCTGAGCTGAATTTCACAACCAGTCAGAAAGTCTATGGATGTTCAAATCCTGAACGGGATATGAGTTTTGTGGCTGGGGTTGTCTGAAATACTTGTTGTTGTTGCAGGAGACCTGGATCTCACTGTTCTTGCTGCATAAACTGCATTAAAAGTGGCTTCTTCCATTAAAACCCCATAAGTCTTAAAAAATCCTCCACTTTTCAGCATTCAAAAGCCAATCACTCATCAAAATAGTCTAAGACTGTCTATCTCTGTACCAATGCAGTGGGAGTGTCTGGTGTCTGGGGCTGGAATAAATCATCCAGTGGGATAGAGCTGACCACTGGCCACCTACTGGATGAGAATAACCCAAAAGGTAGCCCTGGAGTAAAAGTCACTGAGGCATTGCTGGTCAGTATGATAAGGACTGGGATAAGATTTTGTTTTTTTCAAGCTGGTCATCTTTAGACAGTGTGGCAAAGGAGGTGTTTGAGAAGGGAACTGCAGTAATGAAAATAGGCAAAATTTAGGGATATTTATGGCAAACCTCCTCCAAACTCAAGGGGAAAAAAGGTGTTCATATATTAGGAAAAAATAGCAAATAGACAACAAAGATTACATTCACAGGCGGCTCAGAGCCTCTACTATGCACACCTCTACACCAGGCAAAGAGGTGCATTGAAATGATGCTGACTCTTGGAGAACTGTAATTTGATTTGTTTTACTGCAGTTCAGAGGAGAATCCAAGCTCTGGTTACTGTAGCACTGAAGATCCTCTTACTGCTGGCGTAAACAGGAACCTCTTCCAAGTGCAGATAAGCAGCAAAGGATGAAATATTGAATTATTCTGCCAGTCTAGAGGTGATCCTTCTGCAACAGGCTTGGGGCCCACATGTGCATGGCAATGCAGTGAGGTATATCCCATTGCTGCTTTCACTGTGTCTTTTCTGTGGCTGGGAGTGTGCTTTGGTCCTCAGGGCTGTCAGCTGGGCGTCTTTCCTGAGCTCTACATTTATTTTAAGAAGTAAATATCACTGGGCTGATGTGTGCACTTAGCCTTGATGAAGTCATTAATGTGGTTTCCAGCATACTGTTCATAAAATTCATGGCTGTACTTAATTGCTACCATGTTCTTCCTCCTCACATATTCTTATATTAATAAGAAAAAATGTTGAAAGGCCTAATAAGCTACACACAGTAGAGGAATGCTCAAACTGCTGTTTGCTGGTCACATCACCACAGACATGCAGGGCAGTTGTCAGACAGGGGATTATGTGTCACTTAAGGCACTGAGTAACAGCACAGCCAGGAGAGTGGCTCATCCCAGTCCTCTCAACTCAAATGTTGCCAGCAGATGCACAGTGCTGGGTCTGATGGGTGGGTGGGGAGAGGAAGGGGATGCTACTTATTTATTCTCAGAGTTCTGTCACCTTTTTGATTGGCAGTTCCTGTGATGCTGAGCTGGGGGCTCACTAAAGAAGACAACTCTGATATTCTCCTAGGAATAAATAGGGTTGTCCCACTGGGGACAGCTTTTCTTCCTGAGAATTCCGGTGTGGTGTTTTTGAACTTACATCTCTGCAAAGGGCCAGGACAATGCCTGGGTTCTGCCCAACCTGCATAATTTGGGTCTTTCTTTTAGCAAAAGGGAAAGAGGTGAGTAGGATGCTAATCAGCTGTTGGATGTACCAAACAATTTCAGGCATCTGATCTATTTTTTTTTTACTTTTAGCTTGCTAGAGATTTAAAGAGCTCCATATATCTCACTTTAGCTCTTTAAATGTTAAATTTCTTTTCTAAACAAGTTGTTTACTGTGTTGTATGGTTAGCACCTTCACAATTCATTAATCCCCCCTATTTAGGGATTTTATCCCTCAGTAATGTCTGCCTACTCTTGGTCCTAAAGGTCTTCCCCAGTCTAATACTTCTATAATTCTAATCCCTCTCTGATCTTTTCCTCCTGAGTTCAGGAGTTTCAATGGCTTGCCTAGGTTAGGTCACTAATTTTTGGAGAGCCAAAACTGAGATGAAACCCACTGTCTGTGATCAAATCCCAGCTCCCCAGCTGCTCCCTTGGCCCCAGGCAGCATTATTGTGCTGTGCAGGGTGGCAGTGCCTTGCACTTGCAGTCTTGTTCCTCTAACCCAAGTTTCCAGAGAAAGTCTGAGCAGTGACTCTGCATATCAGCATTTCAAGGGTATTGCCTTGATACCATATCCAGTATTCCTTTGTAGGCATACCACAATGCACTAAGATCAGTGGCGTAACACCAAGCAGGTATCCAACCTCAGTTACCTAATTTAGGCCAACACAGAAGTTGCTGGAGGACATGGACAGGCAGCCAGGATCCTCCTGCTGCTGGCTTAGCTGACCTGTGCTGCAGAGTGGACCAGTGGTTGCAGAACTCAAAGCTTGGTTTTCCTTTGAGCCAGTCTTTCACACTGGCCTGAAGTTTTGGCTGTGTGGACAGCCCACTGCTTAATGACTGGGGGATTTGCCACTCTCAGCTGCAGAAATTGTTTGGTCCACTACTGAAGTGAGGCTTGGGAAGCACCTTGGTGTGCATAATGCTATGTCCCACCTTTAGACAAGACTGGAAATGTGCTTTCCCATCCACCACGGTGGGTGAAACATGCTGCAAGCAGAATATAACTATCCTGATCAGGATTAAACCAGAAGATGGTGAATAGGACCTTCAATTTTAAGTGCCCTGGCTGTAACAGAACCAGGAAAGAAGCCCCTTTTGTTTCCATCTTCCTCCAGAAACTGACATTCAAAGCTTAGCAAGAAGCATTGTCGAAATATTTGAGGGCTAAATGTATCACCATCTGGAATGGGACTGCAGAAAGAGAGTGAGAGTAAGACTCCTTTTTCACATGTAACTTGTTTAATAAAAATAAAATTCCTCTTGTGTTTCTGACATGGGACTGTAACCACTCCACCCTAACTCGCTTTGTCATGTTCAGATCTATGAAGTAAGAGGAAATTATGGAAATTTATCATGTCTGGGTTCTCAGGATTGATTATGACTCGCCGCTTTTATCTTCCAAACAGTCACTAAATCTAATTGCCTTGTTGTAATGGATTAACCCCTGTGGTCCACAGTAGCATTTATATTGTGTTCAAAGAGACTGTTACGGAGTTAGGGTGCTTTTTTTCACCAATATGCTTTCATAAGATGTAGGTGCTCTATGGACATAACTCACCCTTTGTGGGTCTTGGGGGTCTAATTGGCTCATTGTTCTGCCTTTCTGCAGGGGATGAATTTCACATCACTTCTGGAGCAGGTATAGATGGGTCAAAGGGCCTTCCACAGCATAACCATTTATTTTAAATTACAATGCAAGCAGATTTTGAAACCCTGTGTTCAAACATCAGCATCTGTATTGTAATCAAAACCATTCCCTTGCTGATATTTGTGGGATTAGTATTATTATTAGTCATTGTGCCTCAGCCCCTGGGGAACCTGAACTTTGGGGTCAGGTCCCCAACTAGGAGCTGTATAAATACAGACCCTGTGTTAATAAAGTTCCCACTTAAGATGTCTTACACCATGTTTGCCAAGGGCTAATGGCTCACACACATGCCCCCCTGTTGACTCAGTGGGTCCTGGTGACTCTCCAATTCTTGGTAACGAGGTCCTGTGGGTGTGAGCCAAGGAACAAGAGGTGGCTGTGGACAGCAGTAGTGGGGTAAGGTGGAAATTGCTGCTCAGTGTGACAACTGCTGCTCAGTGTGACAACCAGCAGTCAAAGTGTGCTGGCACCCTAAATCCTGACCAGTATCTCTGGAAGTGCAGTGGGAGAACAATGATTTAAGGAGGGGTGTGAAATGCAGTAAAAATGAAATGAAAGAGAAAAATTCAGAGGTAAGAAGGACAGGATCTGCCAAGGCATCATGTAGGGTAGGGCTGCCTGTGCTAAAGGAGGAACACACATGTCCCTGTTTGTATCAGAACGAGGGAAGCAGGGTGCTCTGAGACAGAGAGAGAGTGGAAGAAATGACACCAAAAACTAGAGGAAGGTGATGTTGCAACTTTGAAAGAACTAGTGACAGCTAGCTTGTTGAAAGTTCAAGAAGAAAGGAACTCCAAAGTGGAGATGGTGAGGCAAAAGTGAGGCAGAGGAAAACTGCACTGAAGGGTTTGGTAATATTATGTTGTTGAGTTGTCTGGAAATAGCTAAAAAAAATATAGAAGACTAGCAAAATTACAGGGAAATATACTGAGTAAGAGAGAAATCAGCTGAATCCTGGGCTTCTCAAGAGTCTCTGTACCCAACAGCGATGCTAAAGAAGCAGTTGGGGGTGAGTTCCATTTGTGGGAGGCAGGGCAGACCTGAAAAGAGAGAGGAGACACCAAAGGGAAAGGTAGGACTGAAGAAGCTGGGGCAGAATCAGCCACCACCAAATCAGAGACCAGCAACAGAGATGGACCATGCCTGAGGAACCCAATCTAATTAGCAACTGCTGGTGGAGCAGGAATCTCACAAGAGATGTCAGAACAGAGATTAGACATTGAGATATGTTTTTGTAAAACACCCACCCTATAAATGAGACTTGAATTGGGTTTGAAGTTCATAAAATGATTTTAAAAGGAATAATTTCAGATTCATTTTGAAGTGAATAGGAAGCAGTTGTGATCCAGGCTCCTCAGTCAGTAAATCTAATCTAACACATTTCATCACACCAGACACGATTGCAATCTCAGATCAGTGTAACTGAATGTTTAATAGCTTCAAGCAAAAGAATAGAGCAGGTGAACAAATGTCTTTAAATTGCTTGCTTTAAAGAAGGGCAAATTGTCTGATACATTTTTGTGGGTGCACAATTGCCAATATTATTCATTTTATTTGACTATTTACAACGTAAGTTTAATTAAAAGTATTATGAAAATTCTTGTCTTAACCATTAGCAAAATAATTGCTTTTAGAAATCTCATTCATTCTCAAGTTGGTTTTAAATTCTGTTTGTCATACTGATAAGTGCTTAAATGAGCTGCTTCACAAAAATTGTCACTGGAAAATGTAATCTATTTGAAGTCTGTTAAATGAAAATACTTTTTAATTAGAGAAATTGCTATGAAATGCCTTCTCACTGTCTGTACAGCTTGAACAGAACTGCTCTTGACTTGAATAGGTTGTGCTGAAATGGCTCAAGATGAACTTTTGTTTCACCCCTGAACTTGGTACAAGAGTTTCCAGAGGTTAGTTCAGGAGACTGAATTGCTGATCACTCACTCAACATCTTCTGACCCATCTGTAACTTTGATATTTTCCCACTGTAGCAAGCCATGAGGATTCACACAAGCAGGCTGAGATTCCAGTGTCTATGGATACATTATTACTGTGGGTAAAACCATGACATCTTTGCAAACAACAAACCTTTCTTATCTGGGATGAGCTTAACTGTACTACCCAGAATCTGTATTACAGAATGATTTACAGCAGTTCTTTGGGACACAAGCTGATACAGAAAAGGAAAACAACATTTGTACATTTTTATGCACAGTTTCTGGAGGGAGATGTCACTTTGGTTAACTGTTTCACTGCCTTTTAAGGCAATTTGTTAATGAGTGTTGGCTGCAGAAATTTGCCTGTTAGGAACGTAAATTCACTGCTGCTTTCCCTATGCATATATTTTTATTCCACCTAAGGTAGTTCTGGATGTTTCTGTGGCGTGCTTGAGCAGCCATATTTTGAATAGCACTGCCAGCTTTGTTTCAATTCTATCTAGTGGTAGTGAGTTCCCCAAATTAATTGTGCATAGAGGCTTTTGGGACAGTGTTAGCCATGCTTGAGATATCTGCTTTCTCTTCAGAGCCCAGGCAAGGGGGTTGTGGCTCTCCACAGCCTCCCTAGAGAGAGTCTGGGCCCTGTTCTAACCCTTTCAGGTGTGCTCCCACAGTGAAGATGTTCACATGTAGACCCACGGGTTCATGGCCTGAGGACCTGACCTTCTCTTTGGCACATGGCCACAATATTGTTTCATGATCAATCATACGCATGTGTGTGTGTTTCTGTATGTCACATGTAGAAGGTTGATTCCAGTGAAGAGAGTAGAGAATATTAATTTAAAAAATCAATAATAAAACAGAACAACACCACCACCAAAAACCCCCCAACAAAACAAAATAAATGTCTACTCTCAAAATGAATTTGAAACCAGAGATCTTCTCTCATGTTCAGACATCTGCAGAAGGTCCAGGCACTGGCAAGATTAGGATTTAAGCAACAAACAAAACAATACTGTACTGTATTTATGAGGGAACAACATGACAGACTCTATTTAGGTTTTATACCAAAAGCTTAACCTTTTGCAGTCTGTGGGTTTGAGCTGCACTAACAAGAAGCAATTACTGCGGTGGATTATTTTTTTTTGCTTATGGTGTATGGCCCCAGGCTCCTCAGTGTGGCTTCTCTCAGAGCTGGCACACAATAGCAGGGGTATATGCCAAAGCTGCTCTTACTTCTCCAAGGCAATGAATCAGAAAGGGCTGTGGTGTTCTAATCAGAATGCTTTTTTTTTTTTTTTTCCTAGGCTGGGAGTCCATTGCTTTCTTAGAAACCAGGCAGACATAGCAATCCCTCCTGCTCTCTCTTCTGTTCCCCCATAGATAGCTCACTGGAGGCATATATGCACACATTTTGGCTGAGCAGCATGATGGATGAGGAGCCTGGTGACATACAAAGTGCAATTTTCTTTATTTAGATGTCTGCACCTCTCCTGTAGAGAGGGGATTACAAGGATGGGCAGAGCAATCCTTCCTTTCATGCTGGTTGTTGGCTCCCAAGATGTCTCAACACAGAAAACAGCTCCAAGCGCAGATTTAGGGAAAGAATAAAGGCCAGAGTTGACAGAAGTTCAGATTCAACAAGTTATTAAGAGCTGCTAAGTGTGTCTGGGCTCCTCACTTTCCCTTGCAGTCTCAGGGTTGACTGGGCGCCCTGAGATTTCATGATCTTCTGTCAACAATTAGCCAGAAAATTAAAACTCATAAGAGCGTAACAGCATGTCTTTACATGGCAGGGAAGTCTGCTTCCATGCCAAGAAACAGAGCTGGGGATTCTGTGGGAACACTGCCATTTGGAGGCACCTGCCATAAAACTATTTATATGCACATGGATATGTGTGTGCATGTACCTGGCTCTGTGCCTGCGTGCAAGTGTGTGTAGGTGCACACAACTGCCCATAAGGTGGGCTCATGGATATGCTTGATACATTTGAGGCAAAACCAGTGTATTTTCTTCTCCAAATTGCACCTTTGTTCAGTGCTTGCAATGCTCTCAGATGATTTGTTCAACCTATGTTTAAAAACAATTCCCTTGTGTTTGGCTTCATTTCATGGATTGATCATGACCACAAGGTCTGATCTAATATTCCATCACCTCACAGGGAAGTTTTCCATTGGAGATATAGCCTAAAGACTAAGGGGACTGGAATGTCAATAATCTGATTGTTGAATGGATGCACATACATAACACGTGGAGTCACAACTCTCTCATTCAGTAGCAACAGCATAGCTGAAAAAATAAATAGAGGCTTGAATTGTTTTCACAGAGATAAAATCAGTTTGAACAGCTGGAATATTCACTATAGTTCAGGTCTATCCTAATACTTCTTTTCTAGGAAAATTAGTTTCTTTAATAAGATATATGTGCTATGTGCAGACTGCAGGCTAATAATTCACAAAAATATGTAACCAATAAGTCCTATCTCATTTTTTTAGTTTCCACAATTCTCTTGGAATTGTTCCATATTAATGATTACTTATTAAACAATTTTTGCAAATTATTCTGAACTCACTGGTCAGTCATGGCCAGGTTTTCCAATGGGAGTGTCCACAATTTACCCAGTTCAGTACATCTGTTTGCATACATTTGTACACTTTTTCCTACACAAAATATTCTGCTATGAAAATGTATCTTTAGGTGTTCTTTGGGCAGTTTAGGTTTTTTTTCTGTTATGTTTAGTGCATTTGTTTAGCACAACAGTAAGTGTTGCAATGGCAGTGCACATGCTCCTGCAACCTTCATATTTTTTACTCTGCCTGGTGCAGAGGAAATTCAATAAATCACGGATTTCTCCACGGCCAGTGAGCACCGAAGTCTGGTGTAGCTCAAATGCTACACCCATGGAAGAGGTTGATCCCAATACCTGTTCTATTGCCTATTCAGACACAAGCTTTTTCAGCTTCACTGTATTACAGCCCCTTTTAGGAAGGTAAATGTTTTATGACAGTTGATTTTTTTGTCCCTAAAGATGAGCAGTTGTTAATTTTGTGGAGCTGAATGGGAAATGGATCTGCATTTATACCTTGTAGCTGACTACTTTCCTGCTATCTTACAAAATAAGAGCTCTTGTAATTTATCTGGGAAGACACTGCTCTATGGGGGGAAGAAATCAAGTACATGTTGATGCCTAAACCCAGATTATTTTGTACACAGCAGGCAGGGCACAGCCAACTCCTCATCCAGAAGCTGCAAGGCAGCAGGCTGGGGAGAGCCCTGACCTGCTGGCTGACAGGTTTGGAGCTGTCTAAAGGGTTGAGATGAGGAGGTCAAAGCCAAATTTGGAGGAGGCTGAGGACTCTCTGCATCCCTGGAAGTTTTCACTTATGGGAGCAGAGTGAAATGTGTTCATATGTGGTGGCTAAAGTAGGAAAGAAAATATGTTCTATGGATATTGCATGTAAACAGGAATATATGGAAGATACTTTTAGGAGCTGCTGCAGGTTTATTGCCTTCTTAAAAAGTGTTCTTTAAATTTTTCTCCCAGACCTGGTTTTCCAGCCATTCTCCCATCCTCAGGTGAGTTTCTCTGCTGTCCTGGTCAGGGCATGCTCTTCCCCAAAAGATTTGTCAGAACTGGATGCTGTAATCAGCTGGGGACATTCTGATACTGAAGAGACCAGGAGAGGCTTCACGGCCTTGTGTTTGTCTTTTTTTTTCTCAAGAGCATGACAGCATTGATGCACCTTCACTCAGCCTCTGATCCACTGTAACATCCTGATAATTTTAAATAAGACTTTCCGTCCTCACAATGTGTTTGTACAGTTGATTATTCATCCTTCAGTCTGGAAGTTTTCATGTGCTGGTATTTGTTCTTTCAGACCATTTCTCCACTTTGTTCAGTTCATCCTGATCCAAATCCATTCCATACTGAAAGTGCAAGATCAGGGCAGACCCCTCTGCTGGTTTTATCTGCCCAAACCTTGATTTTCATGGAGAAGGTAGAAGAATTTCTGAGTTCAGCAGCACTGAACAACCATCATGATTTCCTTAAAGAAATGCAGAGAATTTAGCTGAAGACTGAGTGGATGTTGAAGGTGCAGAATAATTTAGAGCTGTACATGCTGCTGGACTGACAAATACTGCAAGAGGATGAACAGGAGCAAGATACCTCTGGGCATCTTCTTGTGTTTCTCCCTCTAACCCTGCACACTGCCATTAAGTGACCAGATGGGTTCAGAACTTCATTTTGTGCCCAGATCTACTAGATTGTAGCAGCTGAGCCTCCAGATTCTTCAGTGTTGCAAATCTGCAGCCTTTCACACAAACAAAGTTAATCTGGAAACAGAGTTTCTTCATGCAAGCCCACAGAGGTGCCATGTGTGACCTGGTCCTAGAGAGAATTTTTCTTCTTTATGTGTCAGAAAGGATTAGGGAGGTCACTTTTTGTAGTGAAGTGGAAAATTTTCACCTGCAATATTCTTCTAGGTTTGATCCTAATACACACTGTATCATCCAATGAAAAAAAAAATTAAGAACCAGACTGTTAAAAGTGATAATGGGAGTATTTAGAGGGGAAAAAAGAGCTGCATTTTGGAAGTGAAATGAAAACTTCAAGTAAATGTTTAAGACTATGTTAGATGTGATCCCAAGAAATCCTCAGAATTTTTAGAAACCTGTTGATTCCTTATAACAAGTGATTAATGTATAGTTATGAACATTAGTGCAAATAAGGTCTTTTAATGGTAAAAAACCCCAGCTACAAGAAAACTTACTAAAATATATTTATATGCATATTTGTGTATTTCATAAATGGTTCACTGTAACATGCAAATTCCTTGGCTCTCAACACAGCTCTACACAGATGGTGAACTTTAGTCAGTTAAATAAGTGGAACACTTCACTTCAAACTTTTCCTTTTATCTTTCACCTTTCTCTGCTGTTTCCCTCCCATCTTTTCTGCCAGCTACTCCACAAAGAAGCCTGGGAATGACTGTAAGGCAGTCTCCTCAGATCACTTAATATTCCTACTATGAAGACAGCCTGAATTCAAAGACTCCATGTGAGAGACTGGGAAGATCTTAATTTCTGCCTTGGCAGTTCTTTTATGCTGATAAATCGCAGTTTGCTCTGCATGTTTCTTTTCAGAGGTAGGATCTGCAAAGGCTGACAGCATTAACAACCTTCTCCAGCAGCTGAAACCCCTTTCACCTCATTTGTGCCATCACATATACAAGCTGTACAAATCCTACATCAACTTTTAAACTAGAACCATGCAACTTACTTCAAATTTTAACACCATAATCATAGAATCACAGAATGTTTTGGGTGTTAAAGATAGGATGTTAAAGACCATTTATTTCCAGCCTCTTGTCATGGGCAGGGACTGTCCACTAGACCAGGTTGCTCCAAGTCCTGTTCAACCTGGCCTTCAACACTTCAGGGATGGGGCATTTCCACAACTTCTTTGACAAACTTATTCCACTGCCTCACCACCCTCAGCTGTGCCAAAGCTCCACAACCATGTGCTCATTCTGCAAAGATTCAGTCTGTGGCTTCATAGATGTTCAAGTTGAAACTGGAGACACCACTGTAGACTAATTTAGTCAGCAGATTTAGGGCCAGAAAGGTGATGAAAAGACATTTAATATGGAGATGCATTTCTCAGATTATCCAAACTAGCCTGGCTAAATACTCCAATAATTTTTCTTTGATAAAGCCATAATATTGCATTGGTTAAAATATATCTTTGACAATTTTATAGCTTGTTGAGAAGTTCCTCAGGTGAATATATCATTGCTTCCTTGTAGTTTGTAATTATGAATAATCACTTCCATTGTCATATTTCTATTTGTAATTTTTAGGGCTTCCATTTCCATTAGCCCTTTCTCTGATGGATTAAAGACCATTTGCAGGCTGAGGCTGAGGCACCTTAAGAGCATTCTCACAGAATCTAGTTTCATCACTGCTCAATTATCTTTCTGATAAACTCCATGGACTGAAGAATTTTGACTGAGATTGAATTCCTCACTGACAGCCATTTCTAGTAATTTGAGATTTGCCTTCTAACTTTTAAAAGTTTCATTAAATATGAAGCCATTGGGAACTCATGTAGGAAATATTCCAGAATTTCGTGATCTAATCCTGTCCAGAAATCTTTGACTTCACCTGTCAGACAAAGTTGAAATCTTATCTTGATTCTAATAACAGTAATAGAAAAATAAATCTGTTTTGTTCTCTCTTTGCTCTCTTTGTCAAGGGAAGTTTTAAATAGAAATAAGCATAGGCTATAAGTTTTGTTCAGATTTGGATGCAGACATTCATATGGCCTAAAATAATCGATGGAGAACTTACTTAGAGTCATCTGATGGCTGGCCCACCTCCACTGAGGTTTCTGAAACTGCCATAGAGCTGGAGGTGAAAGTCAATGAGATAAATATGTCTAACTGCTGCTAGTCTGAGAGAGGCATCTGCCTGTTTCCTCGGCCCTTATATTAGTAAGCAATTTCTGTTTAGAGAAATAAATTTTTCTCATTGCCATTTTTCCTTCTTTTTACAATAGCTTTGAGTATGTTTTCCTTTTTCTTTGGCAAATGGGTCCAACTCCTTTTCTTTTACTGACCTGATTTCAATAGCCTGATTATTACCAGTTGTTTGGTACTTTAACATGTGTATTGTTTTATTCCACATTTATTGAGCATGGGGTTTGGACTTTGGGTTTTGGGCTGGGACTGACCAGCAGAAGGGAAGGAAAGGAAAGAAGGTCTTTTATTTAATGACAAAAAGATGAAATTTCCAAGTGCTATGGGTTTTGTTTAAAAATATGCTTCCTCCTATGTGTGAAATTTACATCAAATTTAAAACCAAAGTCAAAAAGGAAAGATAGCAAACCAATTTCTTTTATGGCCTCCTTTGCAGTTTTGCAATTTTAAAGTTCTTTTTCTTCTTTCTCTACCTCATATTAATCCCACAAATGCTCAGTGCAATGGGAGACTCCTAAGGTCTACTGATCCTTTCATTTGCTTAGTTTCAAAGAAGTGCACAGTGAGCAAGGTGCTAACCCTAATTCCTGCCCTTTCCTTTCTATTGTCCTCAGTGAAAAATGTCCATTTCATTATTTCCCAATCAGATGTGGTATTTCCCTGCTTTTGGATCACTGTTTCTGTCAGTGAACAGGACAAGAACTTAGTGAAATGAATGCATACTCCCCAGTTGAAAAGATGGCTGTTCCTGCTTCATTATCACAAAAATTCCTTATCACCACACGCTGAAATTAGGCTAAAAGTGACAAAGGTTTCAGATGGAGACATGAGGCCTGGTTCATGCAACTACATAATGCCCAGGAATGTGACTTTCCACCAGTCTCTATATCTCTTTGCTTTTAGGTTCCAGCAGGACACAGCCTGAACCATTTCACCCCAGAGTTTCTATTTTAATTGTTATGGGTTTATTTTTGATCAGACTTGTCAAGATTCTTGTCTGGTCTAGACTCCCCTCCAGTCACTCTCTCCTTATCTTGCTTGACAGGAGTAAATACTTTTTCTGTGCTCTGTAGTGGAAAGGGGATCAAATATTTTGGTGACACTTCCAGAGAAATCCAGCTTGAGGGGCAATGAGTGGCATGGAAAGAGTTCTGATAAATATTCAAGGACAAACTGAATATTTACACAGGATCCTATGATGAAAAATACCTTGCAGCATTATGACAGGCAGAACAACTCTACAACCAGAAGTTAAAATCTGCTTTATAGGTCTTATGGAAGACAAGGTACATCTGACAGTAGTTGACAAGGTGGTGTTCAGTCATAGGTTGCACTGGATGATCTCAAAGGTCTTTTCCAACCTAGCTGATTCTGTGATCTGCAGGAAATTCTGTACCCCTTCTTCCTTAACATCTCTTCTGCTATTTACAGAAAGATGATGGAAAGGCCTCTGGGTGATCCCCCTCCAGCTACCTTCTTGGCCAGCCTAAAGTCCAATTTAGCTGTAGAAAACACAGAGAAACTCAAAACTCATGGACATACTGAGACATGAAAACCCAAGGCAGGTTTTCAAATGCCAGAAGTCAACAAGTCCATGTCAACTTCTGTGAAGCCAGTCTGGGGTTAATCTGCTTTAGGGGCTAATCTACTTTAGGTACTTTGAGAGACACTCTGGTGATGTGCCCCAGCATAACACCCTCACACTGATAGCCAGATTTTTATAAATGATGAGAGCTGCGCACTGCCCTAAGGTTAGCAGAAGTACAACATACGCAGTTTTATTGATATTGATTGTGTTTCTTTTCTTTTCCAGCAGTGAATGCTGTTTAAATTACAGTAGAAACCTCCACCAGTCCTGATAATAGGGGCAGGGGATAAACCTGGCTTCTACATCTGAGTAATATATACCCTTTACCCCAACACTGCACGATATTAGCTCAAGGCTTGTCAGCCTCTTGGGTTTTAATTAATGAAGTTCCTGTTAAGGACATTTTTTTCATCACTCGCTCTATTCCAACACATTTCTTTCATTTGAAACCTGAGCATTCTGCCAAGCAGGCCCACAGTGTCAGGAGGGGAGGGAGTGCCTGTCTAAACTACAGTCGTCTCTCTGTTCAACTTGATTCAATTTAGTAGAATTTCACTTTGTCAAATGACAAGATGCTGTATTTTGACATTTGCCTATTTATGCTAGAGTAGAGGAATAATAAAATCAGTTTGGCGTCTGGCTTGCTCTATCTGTAGCTTTTACTTGAGAATGATAATCCTTTTTTTTTTGTTTTACTGGCATTACTATTTAGTTTCTGATTTGTTGTGTTGGACTGTTTACCCATGAGCTTGTTGACTTTTGTTTTGGTTGGTGTTTGGTTGGTTTTGTTGTTAAATAAAAGCTTTCCTAACAAACTGGCATTCTCTTCCTCGAACACACCCTTCCTCAGCTGTAAATCTAAAAAAAGAAGACAGCTTTGTTAAAGGGAAGGAATTTCTTGTATTTTTTTTCTTAAAACTTATTGGAAAAAGTAAAATGCAACAACCAAACAAAAAACTTCCAGAGTTTTAGAGCAACAAATGCTGAGGCTGTAAGAGGCATCCTGTTACTGAGGCAGAATCCCCTCGTGGCTTTGGTATGAGGCTGGGGTGGTGCTGGGCTGGCAGACCCTGGAATAGCATGTTTGAATGATTTTGTGTTGGGTTCCTCACCATAATGCATGAGCACCTTCCAGGAGCCCACGAAGAGATGTGGCTGGCACTTGTCACCTGCTCTGTGTCACTCCTTCCCCAGCAGACGTGGGTGTAAACCAGGGGATTTTGCTTTCCCAAGGAATATTTTCAAGTCTCACATCAGAGGAGGTACCACAGAGGTGGATGTCTTGCATTTAACCAGAGGACAGTGAGTCTTGTGATGTTCATTAATTCCTGGGGAAATTCGTTCCACCATTCAGCCCAGGAAATGACAGATCTTTCTCCTTATCCTTATTGCAGAAAATCCACTTGAGCCAGGAAAGTTGGTTTTTTGGGATAGGGAGCCCTAAGAACACAAAAACCCTGCAAGTCACACCTGACAGGATGCACTAACAGCAATTATTTTCCTTCCCCTACAGAGCAATATTTATGGCAGAAAAATGACACAGCCTTTGATCTCAAGCAAGCCCTGGAACTCTCTACATTGAGCCTCATCACAGCATTTGCAATCCCAACCCAATTTGTGAGCTGAACCACAGAGCACCTGTGTCAGAACATTTTTGTCACCCTCTCTACCAGAAGGTGGGAGGATTTTGAGAAGGAAGATCTGGTGACATTGGTCCCAGGCTTAACTCAAAGCAAGAGCTGCCTGACAAATTTAAGTTTCCAGAGGGTAAAACCCAGAAAGATGGACTGCTGAGGAGCTATGCTGCTGTCTCCTTACATCTCTTACATGGACAGCCCTTCATTGGCCCCTGCTCCTCAGTCTAAGGGTATCGCCTTTAGTCTCAGTTGTCCTAGTGGGAACCAAGCTTTGTCCCGTAGAGATACAATGATTTTAAGGCATTTCTGCAATTCCATCCCTGTGTTATTCCCATCCAAGGTAGTCTTGAATGCCAACCTTTCCTCTGGGACTTTCTGAAAAATGTGTCTCTGTGTTGATGCACATCAAATAAAAAACCAAAACACAAAACCAAATCAAAAACAAAGTAGAAAGCCCACATTTAAACCCTAAGATCAATAACATGCTTTATTTCTAAAAAAAAAAAAAAATAAAACCATGTTTTATTACCAGGATATTAGTGCCACTGCAAAACTGGCTTTTGGGTGCCTTCTGAATAAAGTAGTTTGTCACAGTCCTAATTAATCATGGTCACCACAAATCCTTATCCATGCCTGGATACCTTGTTGTCCCAGCTCTCATTACAAAGTTTTCTTTCAAGCTGAGTACTCAGATGCAGCCCTGCCACATGGAGGGAGTACAAGAAATGGTCTCCTGCTTGTTTTCATGCCAGCTCTGTGGAGATCCTACCCTCCATCCTCGGCTCTGCTCTGAATTCTCTCTCTGCAACCAGGGACAGCTCTGCCCCAGGGATCAGTGCTGAAGGCCTTAACAGGATGGCAGCTGCTATAAACTGTAATGGCAGCCTATAATTTCTTAAATATATCACCTATCTTTATTGAGCCCAGCATTAAAATCTCTTTAAATTTGTGGCTAGTTGTCGTCTGTGTAGTTTGTCTTTTGTTAGATGCATTCTTTCCCAAGAATTATGAGCATAAAGCAATTTTAAGCTCTGACTTCAGGCTCAGCTATTTCAGGGATGTCAGACTGGAAAACATCACCTGGGTAACAGAATCTACTCCTCTGTGAGCAAGGATGTAGCAGATGCCTAAGCCTGGGAGGTCCCCCAAGGGCTTTTTCTCTGCACAAATCCAAACAACATTGGCTACATTGCCCAACACTCAGAAAAAAAAAAAAGTTAAAAATTAGATCTGTAGCACAAGAAAGCAAAACAACCTTAAAACTATAGTATTGTACATGATGAGACCAGAACAAACTCAAGTCATCACCACTGATTTTGGCACTTTCTGTTGCAGGACACTGGCCAGGTGAAAAATGCCCAAGGAATCCACCCAATGCACAAAATTGTTGCAAATCTGATATGGAGAAGGTTTTCCTGACCCTGTAACTGATAAGGGGTTTAAACCTGAGCACAGGAGCAAAAAGAAATCAAGAAGGAAGCAGCAGCACCCCTGACCTCATGTCCCATGTCAGAGTGCCGCCAGACTGTGATGAATCTGAGCAAAATAGGGAAAAAATAAACACCAAAAATCAGCAGCCAAGTTGTTCATCAAAGGTGGGAAAAAAAATCTTCCTGGCCTCTCTAGGCCTCCAGTGGAAACCCTGAAGCATGGAATTAATTAAATACAAAGAAACATAATTAATTTAATTAAATGCAGTCCTTTTAGGAAGGGTTGCTCTGATTAATGCCTGCCCCTGCAAACATTTTTGAATATATTTAGCCCTATTCCCAAAGACAACATTTGCAGGATCTTGGTTAGAGCAGCTAAGAGCTCACAAATATGAGTGCAAGTGGATGCCTTGCACTTTTGGTGTGAAAACAGACACCAGAAATAAGTTTTAAACAACACTGAGATCAAAACATCCCTTGGTTTAATATCTGCTAGGGCTAGGAGGCACCATTCAGATCACCTAGACTGACTCTCTGAATAATGCCAACCACAAAACCTCACCATGTGATTTTCACATTAGGTCCATCAGAATCTGATCCAGCCAGATCCTGCCACCCATTTCCATAACACAACGTTTGGTGGGGCTTTTTGATACATTGATTTCATCCTCTGATAGCACTTGGCAGTGGCTGAGCTCAAATTCATTAAGTCAAATCATTTCCCAATTAAGTGGCAGACCTTATCATATCACTGGTCTTAATCAGTTCCCACACAACAAAATCCATTAAATAAAACATCCCAGCTGAAAGCTTTGGAAATGAGTCTCAGACACCTCCAACATAGTTTGGGAAACCAAGGCTCTGAGACTGACAGTTTGTTACCATTGTGTGGTCATGAATTCCGAATTCCAGTATTTAGTAGATTTACTGTATTAACCTTCAAAAATCTGGTGGAAATGGCTGTTCTTTATTTTTTTCCTGACAGATATCTTAGACTGATTTCCTAAAGACTGTAACTCTTCCTTGTAGAGCTCTGTTAAGTTTTATGGAAGACTGATTAGCTTGTCACTTGTTATGTGTATTTCAGGTTCTAATATTCCTAGGTTGTCTCCTCAACACAGCTGATGTGCATCATCTGCAGCTCTCAGAACTTAGAGTCCTCTGCATCATCAGTAACAGGCCCAGGGAAGTTGTCTCCATGTCAGATTTGTCCATGAATTTGGATGTTGTTATTTTTGCTGTTGCAAACAGTGAATACTACCGGAACAGAATTCTTAGCATTTCCCCACTTCACCGCACTTAACACTAAGAATACTTTGAATTCTTTCTTTCTTAGAATAGGATTCATAAAGGTTTAAAGAATGAGCATTGTGATTCTGTGGAAATATTGACAGTTTTATCAAGAGCTTACTTCTCTGTGAGAGGCACAGTTATTTTTAACTCAGGTTTATATTTTTGGTGCTAATTCGTCTTTTTTTTTATCATAATCAAAAGTAAAGCAAAGTTAATAACCTCTACCTCCAGATAGGAAGCAGATGCAGGAGATCGTAGCAGTTCTTCCCAAGGCCTGTTAAGAGTTTTGGCTCAAATGTCAACATGAGTCAACGTTTTACTTTTAGTGACAGATTGGTTTAGTTTCCTATTTAGTATTGGTTGAAACACTGCAAATCGCTCTTAGAGAGAAAACATTGCATCCTTAACAAAAAATTATTCTAAAAGTCTTAGTGACATTTTCTAAAGTACGTTGTGTGTTTTCTCCACATTTCCTTGAAATTGCAGCGAGAAGGAATTTTATCATTAAAGTGAGCAGAACTGGCAAGGCATGAATGAACCCAAACCAAAGAGGCTCCTGGTCATGCCTGTCTGATGAGATCCATACCCTGCACCTTTGCTCCATCTGCAAGGAGATCCCAGCTGTCATGAGAGAGTTTCTTCTGCAGATTTCAATTCCCCTCCAGACCTTAAAGAAATGACTAGGACTTGCCTGGATTCATACAGTTCCTTGGGTCACTTTTATGGAATCCTTCAATCTTTTCTTTTTTTTTGTGCTTAAGTTTTTTGTTTGTTTGTTTGTTTCCTACTGGCCATGGAGCAGCTGTTGTTAAATGGTAACATGTACACTGGTACTTAAACAGCAGGGCACTAACTAGAGCTAGGTAGATACAACTCTGGTGAAGAAAAACACAAATAATGAAACTGCTAGGAAAGTTTCCAGAGAAATAGGAAAGTGCAGGTTCAAATCTTAATTGTGGAAAGGGCAGAGCATGGATTTCAGCACAGCTTTTGCACAGCTCAAGCCTAGCTGTGAGCATTGGACAGACATCAGTTGCCTTCACCTATTTGTGATCAAAGGGAACACACTCCTACAAAGCACTGAAATTTTTGAAGAGGCAGGACTTGCTGATGCAAAAGATATTTGCTGAAAATGAATCAAAAGTCATGGGTGATCATTCAAATCCTTAACATAACTCTGCTTGGCAGTGGGGAAAGGGCTGACTCCCTTATTCAGCCTACACCATGCTTGTCTCACCTGAGCTAGGGTGGTACCAAGCGCATAACAAAATAACAACAGGCTCTAGAAACACCAGCTGGACCATTATAACCTTTCTTAGACATCTACATTTACAGGACACTGTGTAGTTATTACTGAAGCATGGAGAGAGGTAGACTTCTGTGGTGGGCTCAGATGTGTGAACACCACAAAAACACAAATTAATCGCAGCTTTAAGCTAAAGCAAATTCCCTTTGCCAACAATTCTCCTGAGCTATACTTCATTATCTGTTGACTCCCTGATGCCAAAGGCAATTTTTTGCATATCTACCTCTGTTATCTTGTTCCACTTTCCCCTCCCTCCAAATGGGTACCAAATACTAAACCCCACTGTTCTTAATTGAGGCATACTTGGGGCTTCTTTCTGTTTCATTTGTTCCAAAAGGACCTGGAAAATGGTGTAGGAGAATTGTTTAATCAGTCAGCCTTTCCTATACATGTGACTACAGTGATGGGGATTTTCTGGGCTGAATCACCAAGACCAGCCTGAGTGGAGGATCCTCCATTAACAAGGATGGGGAAGGAGATATGAGTGTGCCAAGTGTCCTTTCAGTCACTGCAGGGTGCTTTTGGAATAGACTCTGACATCGTTTTACCTGCCCAAAGCCTTGAAGCTTCAATTCCTGAGATCAGAAAGAGACTTAGAAGAAAAATCATTTTCCCTCTAGCTTTCAAAATCCCACATAAACTTTCGGGTTACAGGAAAAGTGTCCTGTTACTCTGATGAATTTGATCAGTCCTTATTCTTTTTTTGAAACTTCAAGCTTTAAGTGAATTCTCTTCCTGCATTTAAAAACAAAACAAGGCAGAAAGCAGGACACAGATGTGACATGGGACAAAAAGTTCACAGAATATTGCAAGGAAAATGATGTACTGTTTCATACAGACACTGTAAATATCATATTTATACCCAGACTTTGCCAACAGGATGGTACAGCCTTGATTTTGAACTCCAGTGTCCAATCTAATATGATCACAGCAAACAGCAGAGTGGTGAACACAAATTATTTGCCTTTGCTATAAATTCAGGGGTTTCTCTACACAGGGCAGCTCCTGTGAAGCAAATTCAGGTGTGAGTTTACAGCACACATTCCCTTTTGCACTGCCATCCCATCCAAACACACTTCCCACAAAGTAGGTGTGGATCTGGTTGTTTTACTGCACTGGGCATTGGGAAGAGACTTTCAAATCCCCAAAGGCTTTGAACAGTCAAGATACTTGTGCATGCAAAACTGCCTCGGGTTAGGCACTTCACTCTATTTATGCCAAAGAAAACCTGTTCCAAAATCTCAGCTCTATCCCTCCCTGATCCAGTGCTTTTTGAAGACAATGGAAACATGGGATAAACTGAACATAATATGGGGTTGCAGTAAAGACTGTACTGGGATTCAAAACTTGACATGCTTATTCTATATGAATAAAAATCAGATTTGCCATTGAATTGGCTGTGATGAAAATGCAAGAAAGCTTCTGAGAATATTTGGAAGTTTTCCTTCACTAATATATAGAAAGCAGATACTGATTCCTAAATAATTACTGAGACAAGAGGTACTTTTCAGCTGGAAAGCACAAAGCATCTGACTGCAAATATGATACATGGGAAGAATGACTCACATACAAAAGGGGGTGATTCAAAATGGAATTATTTACTCTTGACAGTGTCTGTTTATGGGATGACTTGAATGAAATATTGAAACTAAGGATTATAATGCATTTACACGAGGCAGGAGGTTCAAGGACAGATGTTCGAAGGAAGAGGGGAAAGTATTACATAGGGGAGGGAAAGTGTTGTATTACTGCTAGAAAATGGACTTGAAGTCCAGAGAACAAATAATGACTCTGTTTGCTAAGGCCTTCCACTGCTAAGATTGTATGTAGCTGTCTTCTGGGTAAAGAGACTTTTTTTTGCTCCATCTCAATTCCCCACTCTACCAAGTCAGAAATATAATAATTCTCTGTTTTCCAAGGTCATTGTGAGGTTTAATCCATCAGTTTTTGTAAGCACATCCTGAATGCCTCAGATGTCATCAGCATAAGAATTGAAGGAGGCATTGTTTTAGGCAAAGAATAAATAGCCAGGAAGGATTTTGGTTCAAAGGATCTGGAAGCAAATAGTATGAGCATCCTTAAGCAAAATTTAGATGACTTCACTCCTGATGATAAGGGAGTATTCAATTGTTTTACTCTTGAGAGTAATTAATATGTTGGAGGAAGACAGGACTTTTTTTATTTATCAGAAAACTGTGCTGGGTCAGTATTAGAAATGGGACTCAATTTTTATAGCATTTGCATGTAAAAAAAGAGAGGCTGCCTTTCTCTGGCTCAAAATGTACAATGTATTACAGAGATGACAAGACCAGCATCAAGATATTGCAGCCCCAAAGCACCTGGCTCCTGGTCCCCCTCCTACACAGCCTTGTATCCAGCTTGAAAACACATTTTCTCTATGGCTTCCAGTGGATAACAGCTTTCAAAATCATATTTTCCTTCTTACAGTTGGTGGAGAAGGTATTTAATTTATGGCAAGGGTTTCACAAAAGGATAAGCCTTTAGAGGCAATACAGAAGCTAAAGACTATGGGTATGAAATGTTATTTCTTATTTTAAGTTACAGCGTCTTTCATCTCTGGCCATGGTTGGATGTCATTTTCCCCCTTGTCCTCCTTGTATCTGTTAAAGTATTAAACTAATCAAAATAGTAAATATTAACAAATTACAGGGGCTGCCATATCTTAAAGGCATTCAGCACTAGGGAAAAATTTCTTTCTATGATAAAACATTGTATGACTAGCAAAAACATTACAAGTTCCTCCAGAGAATTCCTCTAGGTCTACTTCAGAGAGACAGTAGCATCTGTAGCTGCCCCATCCCTGGAAGTATTCCAGGCCAAGCTGGATGGGCCTTTGAGAAGCCTGGTCTAGTGGAAAGTGTCCCTGCCCATGGTAGGGGTTGGAAAAAGGTCCTTCCAACCCAAACTATTCTGTGATTCCGTTCCTCTCAGCTCATAGTTGGGTTCTCAGTTGCACAGGTATTACATCGGTATGTTCATCCTACCTCTATGATCTGTTGAATGTAGGTATTCTCCTTCAAGGTTTCCTAAATCATCTATAAAAAAGAAATAATCTGACAGCATCAGGGAGCCTGATCTAACTACCTACATACCTCACCTTTGCAGGCTTGAGAGTCAGGTGGGATGGTTTGGATCCATGTGCATTGGTTTAATGAAATTCTCACAAAGCTGGATATGTTCTTATAGGACCTGATCCCATGACCAAGAAAGTCGGTGGAAAATGCCTGTGCTGACTTAAAAGTACAATTCCAAATCCAGCAGGATCTACAGCCAATATCTAAGGCAAAACAGGGGGCATCAAAATGGTGCTTATGAAAAACAGCAACTGAACACCTCTAAGGTCTAGGAAGCCAATCTAGGTGAGGTTCATTTTGGGTTTGTACATTCTGCACGATTTATTTCCTTTGAAATGTTTTTTTAATGCTTTCTTCTCTGTCCTGAAGGATATAGGGGATTCCTGTAACATGCTGCAATAACAGCCAAGGAAGATTTTGATTTATCCTTCTGCCCTGTGGTATGTGTCCCAAAGATGAGGCTTTTCAATCCAAAGAAGTGTATGGAAAAAAGTTCTGCAAATATGGGGGAAAAAATCACCCTTATCTTTATTTCTTGAAATGATGTGTCATAGTCTTTTTAGTTAAAGTGCTTTCACTAGCAATCTGCTAAGGGAAATATGAAATCAAAATATTAAAAAGTGGAAATTAGACATTTGCCTTTTTAGATACACAATAAACAGTCAAACTTAATTAGTTTCAAAATACATGCTAAGTATAATCTACCAGTACTGCATCCAAAATGAAAAGAAAGCAGGGAAAAGTTCTGCAAAGCAATGTGTTGGCATCCACCCTGCTCCTCAGAGTTACTCCTCAAAACTGCTCAGGGCAGGACATCTCTTTCTGTTTGCACGGTAATCAGTCACTCAAATATGCAAGCAGTCCTCAACCAGAGAGGAATTTCATTTATGGCATGAGCTCCAGGTCACACAGGGAAGGGCCATATTCAGTTCATCCAAGGAACATTGTTAGATACAAATGTTCAACTAAGGCATATCTACATATATATACAATACTAAAGTCACATCCTGCTCAATATTATAAAAATGCATTGCCTTTTGCATTCTATACTTCTGCCAAGGTCTTCAAAAATCCTGGGATACTCTGCCATGATTTTGTCCCGGCTTGTGGGTTGAATCTTCTTTGTATTTTTTTAATTGACTTAGCTGCTCCAGCACAATGAAATTTTCAAGTGTTCCCTATGTAATAAGTTGAATTTTCAAGAAGAGAGGCTTAAGGACTAAGCAATATAATTTAAGACATAAACAGTATCCAGGAGGTAAAGCTACTCTTCTCAACTGAAGAAGATATTTTAATGGAAAAGCTGTCTTAAAGAGGAAGGAAATGCAGAAATCCTTAGTCTTCATATGAAATATTTATTTAGGATAGTGGAGATTTTAAGAAATTAAGATCATCTTCTGCTAACCCCCTCACATTATTTTATACCCTAGATGATATGTTACTGACCCATATAATTAGCTATATGAAAACCAGCACGGAAGAAATTTTTGAATCAAAGATATTTAGAAGCACAATACAATAACTTAGAGGATAAGCAATTAAAAGTTAAGGAAGACTGTTGTGGAAAGAGGAGTATTTTAATCAAGTCACATGTTAGGAGTAGAAATAAAGGTACTCTTGGGCTTCTGCTCCATATTTACAGTGCTGTAGTTAACACATTACAGCTTATTCCCCTCCCAAAATTGTAAAAGGATGGAAGGAGCCTTGGAAAGTCATCTAGTCTATTGTGGGAAACCATCCTTAAGTAAGTGGTAGCTGTATTATTCTCAACAAATGCTTGTTTTACCTGTTCTTGAACACCTCCTGTGCTGGAGATTCCACAGCCTTGCAAAACAATCCATCTCAGTACTTAATTACATTTATGTTTACATTTTTTCCCACAGGCTATCCTAAATCTTTCTTGATGCAATTTAAACCTATTACTTCTTGTTCTACTTGTACTAGGACATGAGGATATTTTATTCCCTTCCTCTTTACTCTTAATTTCATATAAGTGAAGAACAGTGTCATATCAGCCTGCAATCTTCTCTAAAGTAAAGTCTATATAATCCTAATTCCTTCCACTTACAGGTCACATTTTCTAGCATTTTACTGTTCTTGTTGGACTTTTGTGTGTCTTCTGCCACTGGACTACATTTCTCTTAAATTGAACAGAGTAATTAAATTTAAATTTAGCCAAACCAAGTAGAGCAGGAGTATATCACATTTTATTAATAAGATTCCCTACTCTCCTTGTGAAATAGCATCCTATTTTTTACCAGTTATTTCTTTATTTAGTGAAAATTATTTTAATTCTACTCTAGTCCCTGAATATACTTTCAGCATTCACTTTTGGATGCCTGCATAATTTATCAACCTTGTACTTAATGAGTTTTGTCTCTCATCTATCACCAATTAATTCATGAGGGGATTGAATATTATTACCACAGGAGACTACTGCTCTTGACATATTTCTTGGTAGAGAGTGTAGCATTGGCAGCCTTTAGTTTCTCAGCAATTTCTCCTCTCCCATTTATTATCCCTTTGACTTGATCCAAAGAATAGTGTTTAAAACAATATCAAAAGCTTATTAAAGGCAAGATAAAACATCTATGCTTCTCCCTTATCCAAAAGGTCTGTTGCTGTGCCAGAAAAAAAGTTTAGTTTGGTTTGGCAGGATTTCTTCTAAAAAAATTCCACAACAGCAATTTTTCTTCTCATGCTGCTTCACAGGCACTGTAATTCCCACTTAACAACTCTGGCCCACAGAGTTACCTGCCTTTAGGAGGTGATGGGAGACCTAAATACCTTGATTTGCAGAGGAAGGTCCTGAAGTGCACAGGTTCCTGTCCCCAGCTCATCCACCCACGCTGTAGCAGTGTTGGCAGACTGGAAGCCTGTGTGTTCTCCTTATTTGTCTACAGATGATGATCTGGATGTTGTTTCAATATCAACTGCTGCCCAACCTCTGAATCCCAAATGTGGGATTTTACAAAAGGGGTATTTTTAGAGTTTATTTTCTGCTTTTCACCTAGACCTCAGTGATGCAGGGTTGGAAACAGCATCTGTACTATTGTAGCCCCAGCAGCTGACCTGGATTATGCATCTTGTTGGATGCTGTGAACAAGGTGGCACCTGCCCTACTCCCACCCCAGGAGCACCAGCTGTGGGGTTTTCTGCACTGGCCTCTGCAGGCAGAGTTGTAGTGGCTCAGCTGGAGAGGATCCAGCCCAGATTTGAAAGCCAAGTGCTTTTGTTAGATCCCTAAGTGTGCTGAAAGTGCTGGGCTGCCCTCAGAGAGCCCCTTGCTGTTTTGGGATCAGAGCTGCTTCAGGCACAACCATTCTGGGATCCTGCTGTCTTTGAGAGGCCATGCTGACAAACTCACTTTGTAATGCATATTTTAGCACTGGCTGCACCTTCTCTTTGGAGATGAAAAAGGATCTGTACCCATCATTTCAGTATGTTATAGAATCATAGAATCCTAGAACAGTTTGACATGGAAGGGGTCTTAAAGCTCGTCTCGTTCCAACCACTTGTCCCAGGCAGAGACACCTTCCACTGAAAGCTCCATCCAACCTGGTCTTGAACACTCCCAGGGATGGGGCATCCACAGCCTCTCTGCCTAACCTGTGCCAGTATCTCACAACTCTCACAATAAAGAAATTCTTCCTAGCAGCCCATCTAAATTTACACTCTTTCAGTTTAAAGCCATATGTAACAGGTCTATTTAAAGCTCTTTTTCCAATGTTGTCCTTTTGTATTCCAAACATCCTTTTAGGCAACCAAACAAGAGTTAAAATCTTTTGGTTTTTTCCCTAATAAATGAAGACAGTGAAGGGAAATAGGTCTTACATTGCAGGGTGATTTCCAGCTCTGGTCTTTCGTCAGCTACTCTACAACAGGCAACTGTTGGAATGTGGGAGAGATTGAGCTATTGGAATAACCTTGTGTGGTTGACAGGAAAAGGAGAAAGCAGAGGAGGACAGCCCAACTAGCCTGTAGATATGTACAAACTGGGATATTCTTGGATTTAACCTATATTTAATGAACATGCCCTAAAAGTGCATGTTACCCACCACAAACCCAGTACAATAAGCCATTGCTTTCCAAGTATCTTGACCCCAAATCCCCAAAGTGCCACCAGATATTTATCACATACTTTAGAAAGCAGAAAGTACTTTCCAAAAGTCCTTAGGAGGTGGAGAAGCCAATGGCTCCCAGATGTCCCAATTGCTTCCCTGCAGAATAACCTCAACTGGGTGCTCAGATGGCTCTGGGGTAGTAATTTTGGGTCTCTTGGCATCAGTGTAGGAAGACAGCTGCCTGCTACATGCAAGGTAGAGGATCCTCACCTGGGAGCTTGCAAACTGTATGTAAATCTGTAGACTACACTACCACCAAGACACTGTGCAATGTGTCTCTTCACTCAGCATTATTGCTCAAAGTAACTTCCACTCTTTGTATTTCACATTCTCACCTCATATGTTACTGCTTGACTTGCCAACAATGCCCAAGAACAGGAGGGTGAGAGGTTTCTGTCCATCATGCAATGGCTACAGAGATGGGTCTGTATTAAATTTATTAACCCTGGGATGACTCCTATTTAATTCTCAGAATGTAAAAAAAAAAAGATTTATTTCATGGTACATTTGCAAAAAAGCTCAGACTATACAAATAAGCATCTTGCTGCAACTGCAAGTGGAGACAAGTTCCAGAAAGAAAAAAAACCAGTCTGATGCATGTCATCTTGTGGTTTTTTGGTAGATTAATGAAAAGCCCACACAGCATAATTATGTTTACAATAAGCTTACAGGAGTTTTCCCACAAGGTAGACGAGAGTCATAGAGGGATCAGGTTAAACCAATTATTTAACCTTTACAGAGCTAAACTTGCAAGTGTTTCAGAGGTAGGCAGAATGGACTATTTTAGTGGTTGCTTATAACTGTGTATTAAAACAGTGGGGTCTTTTTTTTTTATTCCATTACTTCTCAGGAGCACATCCTGGCAGATTCAATTCAGATGACTGGAAAAAAAAAATGTTGGGTGCCCAGATGACTTAAATATTCCATTGCTAGCACAAATTTTTTTTTTAATGCCATGAATGATTCCCCTCACAAGTAATCTAATAGTCTAGTAAGGCTCTTCACAGAACGTGGCATCCAGATTGAGGGGTTTTAATTACAGAGTGACTAAATAAATCATCGAGCTCCACTGGAAGATGTTGCATTCACTAACGTCAAGATTTCCTTTTCTGGAGCAGGTCTTTAGGGCTTGAAGCAAGTGGGCAATGGTGGAAAGCACTGAAAAGAAAACAATATAATATCATTTATTGAGCCTTTTGCAATGTCAGCTCTCCATTGTTCGTGCTTTAAAAACCCATACTTCTTGGATTTCCTAATCCATCAGAGACATGCAGTTGTTCTGGTTTAAACATTAGTATTTGTTTTGTTTATTCCAGTTCCAGTGGGCAAAAATGAAGTAAAGCTGATTAATTCAGTGATCTACCTATGGTTTTTCCAAAGGATATTGCAAACCATGATATAGTAGAGCTTGAGAAACACAGATATAATACCCTAGGGGATAAATTCTATGGATGCTGTTGACAGAGCATCTGTCTAAATGATCTCCCAGCTAGTACTGGTCAAAATCTCTTTTTTTGCTCAGCTTCAATTTGAAAATGTGGGGGGGAAAAAGCCCATTACTGCTCAAAATTCAAATGCTTTGGCAAACTGCATCATGGGGAAAATATTCAGAACATTTGATGTGTTTAATCTGAATTTGAGAGTGTTTTATTTTCGCCAAGATTTAAAAAAAAAAAAAAAAAGGATTTTGTAACAAATTCTCATTTCTGTCACAAAATACCAAAAAGATTTCTTAAAAAAATGCTCTCTAACCCCACCCAATTACCAGCCAGCTGCAGCCAACAACATGCTTTACACATCCAATAATAATCAGCTCGCATATGAGAAGAATGTAAATTAAAATAATACCCAAATGGTCAACCTGGGGCTCTCCAGCTACTCACTTCAAAGCCATTCCCAGGTGACTTCCACGCTGGCACTGCACACAGGTTTGGGAAAGCCACCCCTCTGGCTGCAGAGAAATCCAGCAGAGGCACCCCAGCCTGTGCTAGAATTGAGCACTGTGCTCAGAAACAAGCAACAGTACCCCACAGGGAGATGTTAACCTTTTCCACCTGCAAATACCTCCTGGCACTCCTCTGCTCCCTGCTCTGTCTGCTGTGAGCAGGGTAGGTCTCATTTGTATGGTGATTTTGGCAGGCGGCTGACAGGGTAAGGGAGGTGCCGCACCTCTGCGTGCGCGGACTGATCCTTGCTCTGTGTCCTACAGTAGGTGACATTTGCTCTTTAGAAGGAATCCTAGTGGCAACAACCAACAATAAATGAGCCCCTGACCTACTGTAGAGCTCCCTGGCCAGGCATCAAAAAGTACTTAAATTTCTCATTGGCTTTTGTACGGTGTAAACAAGATAATTCCTTGAATATCTCAAAAACAAGGTCAAGCATTTTCAGTCACAGGGTTTCCAGTTCAGCAACTCAGCTCCAATTTGAGCAGCAAAGATGTGTAATTTTCCAGTTGTGCTAGTCAAATGTGAGGGAATTGTAATCTTTTCACACCTCTGAAAATTAGTAGAAACCATCAAGGAATTGGCTCACTCAAGGTCTCATCCAGGAGTGGGAGTGGGAATAGATATAGTAACAATCTGAGGTTTTCATTGCATATACTCCTCTCAGCATTTTAATCAGAGAAGTCAAAGTACTACAAAGTCAAGCAGAGATACTGGATCAGCTGATAAATGGATCACATTTTCTGATTTATCTGCATTGTTTCAAGCAAACAAAGCACAGGTAAACATGTGACATATTATTTCTCGGGTTATGTCCTTGCTCCAGATGAAAGAAAAACTTATAAACATTCTCTGTCACAGTAACTTTTAGAATTGCACAACAAATACCATTAAAACACTAATTTCCAATTATTTGTGTCTTGCCCAAGATTCTGTGTTGGGACCAAAATTTTCCATTTTGGTTGTTAATTTATTTTTGATTTTTTTTTTCATTTTTTGAGAAATTTTGGGTGAAATAGCCATTTGCAAGAAGACTAAATTATTTTTTGGCATTAAGTTCTGGACACAATTGCCTTTGATTTCTAATGGGAATCTCAGCTTTTACAGCTGGCTGGCTGCTATGGTTGAGATGAGTCTTTTTGCATTCCCTGTGAGAATCTGCCCAGAATTGGCAAAGTTTCAGGCTTTTGAAAAACCACAATTCACACAGTTTTGAAGACATTAAGCAACCTTCCCAAAGTCTTCCTCTGCCCAATTCTTCTGTTATCTCAAGTGAAGAAGTCCAAGAGGGTGCTAGAGAGGCTCCAGCCCTGCTGATGGCCTTTGTGGGTGCCAGGAGCATAATTCCTTCCTCCAACTCAATTTTGTCAGACTGGCTTCTTAAAAACTTAGGAAATAAAACAGGAAATGTTAACTGCAGGATGATGCAAAGATTAGGAGTCACTGAGTTTTAATGGTTTGGGCAACTTCAGTTTGGTTTCTTGTGTCTAAGTGGCGTTCATGCAGATTTTATTGGCTCAAGTACTTCCTGCATTTCTCACTGCCTTCTGTCTCACTCTGTGCAAGGAGGGTCTGCTCTGGGACCTGACATCCTGAATGAAGGAAACATTTTCAGGTCCTGCTCTCAGTGCTTTCAATGGATGGAAAGGGGGAGAGAAGACTAGAAAATAAAGGCTGCAAGACAAGAACGGATGGTCTCTTGGTTAAATCAGTTGAGTTGGATTCACTTTTGTCCTGGTGTTTGTTTAATCCATCTTTGGTCACTGAAGGCAAACTCTTCCTACAAGTCAATAATTTTGCATTTCTCATCTTCCAGGTATCTGATAAGATTGTGGATTCTGACTTGCAGCAGCAGCTGTCATTCCCAACTGAAGCCAAGATCAGGGCATGTGTCCCATACTGTGTCCCCCTAAATCCCATTTTCCATCCCCCTGCGCTTTGCTTCTCTGACAGACCAGCAAGGGTGACAGCATCCCCTCCTCTGTTTGGGGAAGAGATGAGTGAATTTTTGTGAGTCCCTTGGATCCTGTGGTGATGAGTCCCACAGGAGAAGCCACAAGGAAATTAATAATTCTGTCTTCAGAATGAGATTTTTACTGTAAATAAGGCCTGGGGTCACACCTCAGATAATAAGCAGAGAACAAAATATTGAATTAGGAGAGCACCATGCACTTTGAATGAGGTGGTGGAAAACATACAAGATGTTCATTTAATTAAAGAATTATATAATTCATACACACAAGGAAAATGATTTAAGGTTCATTTTTGAGTTAAGAATTGATTTGCAACCTTAATAATGCTCTTTTAAAACAGTGTGTGGGTGGCATGTATGTTTGTTATAGCCTGCCAGCCAGGTAATTCAAGGAAAGAGGGAAGCTTTGAGCTTTCAGCCCCTGGTCATTTCTTATGGATAATTCACTACCTGTACATCCTTCCTGGAAGCTGCTACATGTATGTTACTGATGGTTTATAAAAACAAAATCAAACCAGAAAGATGTAATGCAATATTTATTTAAAATCCCTGTTTTGGGAAATCATTGAATCATGTCTGTCTTGAGGCATTGTGGTTCCTTTTCTAAATACTTGTTACTGAAGATGTTTCACCATAAAACAACCAGTCTTAGGGCTGCCTGTTCCAGGGCCAGAGAAGAATCATTTGAAAAGCAATTTCAGCCTTTCAAAATTAGGAATTCTTTTTAAAGGTGTTAGAACACCTTTTATTTTCTTTAAGATCAAAACTGCACTTTGTTTGAGAACATTAGTTATTATTTCAAGGGATTTAAAAAACTTGTCCTGAGTAGACTAGTGTGGATCACTGGGGTTTTACTTACGAGGGTGGGGTTTATTTTAATTACAACTGCAGACACCTGGAGTCTGTCAGGGCTTTTACATGAACCCAACTGCATCTGTCATGCTGACCCCACTTCCACTTCGGACATGGTCAGACACTATGGGAACAGAAAATTGGTGCTGCACTGTGAAGCTGGCAAGGTGGGAAGATTTCTTGGCTGGAAATAGCTGGGTCCCAGTTCAGGGACACCTACAGGGACTGTAACAAAGATCAGAAAGCTCAGGATTTAACCACTGAGGACATTTGAGAACAGGGCTGAGGGAAGCAAAGGAGGAAACCCTGACTAAAGGACTAAAACCCTAATTGTGTCACAGAAGGGAAAGGTCAGGTCAAGGCTACCAGAATGGGACTGCTTAAAATGAGCATATTTGGCCAATATCTGCTAGCACAGGTGTCCCATTACCATCCCTGTATCCTGTGCTCTGTGTTATCTGCACAGTTCCAAGCCACTATGGGGAAGATACAGACAGCTGGGGCTGTAACACAGCAGTGGTTATGGCCATTCCCAATTCCTGTAATTATTAACTGTGCACATTTTGATGAAGAAAATCCCCAAGAGGCACAAGTCAAGAGCATCTCTAGCCTAAGTCTGGAAGCAAATAAAATGAAACATGTTTTCACAGTAGTCAATCAATTTGTTTGGGGAGAGGATTGGTGGGTTTTTTACAACCATTGGTACCTCATGTCAAGAACCTACATCTCTTTTGTGAACATCTAAAATTAGGGCAGCCTGACAAAGAAAAGGATCCAGCAGAAGTTTCTAAAATTCAAGATCTGACCTGAAAACCTTTTACTTTATCCACCTAGGTCTGTATAATTTTCTCTACCAGGAAATTAACATTTTTTTGCTTTGGTGATGCAGTTTGAAATCTGGGGATTTGTTTTTTTCTACTGACAAATAAAAGAGATAGGAGGCAGTTTAGTGGGGGGAAGCATCTGGCTTCTCACCCATACATAGTGCCCCCAAATCCAAGAGCTCAGTCATCTGGCTTTCTGGAGGGGATGGGAAATTCTCACCCTCTCTGTCCACTCATTCTTGTCTCTTCTTTTTTGTCTCTCTCTTTTCCTCTTATTAAATAAAAGACAAGGTTGCTTTCCTGAACCTCACAGGAGACTAGAGAATAATCCTAAAAATGCCACCAGAAGGACTGTAAACATATCTCTTCCTAGGATTTAATTAGTAGAAAGAGCTGTGCAACCACCAAAAGTGTATTTAAAGCAATCTGATAGTCATTGCCGTGATGAAGTTTAACAAGCCAGTTTTTGTCTGAAAAAGAGAAGGGGTCTGGACAACACCTTCACTGTCAAAAAAAAATAGCCAGTGAAGGTAATAAATAATATTTCTTCTGTTTCCAGCTCATCCGTTCTTATTTAACCAGCCAATGCAATGAGAGCTTAATGCAAACATGTACTGCAATCTTCTTCTATCCCTCCCTCCCTCTCCTGCTCTCATTCTTCCTTTCTCTCTCTCTTTCTCTCTCTCTCTGGGATTGGCTCATTTAAAAACTATATTTCTGCCTAGGCATTCAAAAATGCTGAATGCCTCAAGCAAAGTAGTAGAATAAGCATGTTTCTCTACTGTTTCTTGGCAGGGTCCACTGCCTGAGTCCTGCTTTAAATTAAAGCACATGTGGCTTGAGTTTAGCATTATCATGAAAATGAAATTACCACTTTACAAAAGTCAAGTTATTTTGGAAGTGAAAACTGCAGGTCAGAGCCCACCAAAATTCCAAAACCTTGCTCAAAAAATGTCTTGTTGAAGGTTCAGATCTACTGCCGTGGACAGTGCATCCTTTTGGATCCTGATTTATAGTCTTCCCCTTCATGTTTTTCTACATTTGTTACATGGTCTTGGGAAAACTTTACAGACTTTGGCTCTTTGTCACTGGCTCCCTCTGCAGCTCCTCCCCTGGAAAGGGGAGAGACATAAAAGTTATCTATCAGAAATCAGCTGCATTGACCCGAGGCTCATCCTACTGTTTTGAAGTGCTTTTGAAAATTGCCCTGGCACTGGTAAACACAACAAAGCCATGTTGAAGTGCTGCTTGTTTGCTCAGCTAAACCCCCTCTGTACTATTACACTAATTTTCTTGCCATCAGATGAGGGCTGTCTGGAGAGGAGGCAGGAGCCCAACACTCTCCCAGATTGGAATGGGTTCTTCTGTGCTCTTTTTAATGCCCAGAGGTTTCAGTAGGTGGTAAATCTCATCTGCAACATGGTGGTTTGAACAGGTTTTGGGTTTTACATTTAGTGAGCACATGTAAAGCTGTATTTTACATGTAACATAATATTTAGGTTAACTAGATTTTTTTTTTCTCTTCTGGGCTTGTTATCACACAAAGCTAGAAAAATCAAATCAAAAAAGCCCACAGGTACCCACAGGTACATATCAAGTCCTTCTCACTGCTATTGAGAAGTGGGTATTGATTTGTCACGTTGTGGTAGTAATGAGCCATCTACATCAGGTTCCCAGAACCTGAACTCTACCAAGTGAGTGGATTGTTAAAGAAATAACATCAGATGGACTTGATTCTTCTGCTCCACAACACTGTTTTTTATTTTATTGTAATTCCACTGGCTTCAGTGGAGTGAAGCCAGTCTCTGGGATGTTTGGGAAAAAGGAGGAGTCAACAATCAACATGCCAAATATTGCAGCTGAGTTGGAATGGCCAGAGTGTTGTATAATCCTGTGGAAACATATACAGTGATTGTGCAAATGGAGCTGGTGATCTTGCTAAGAAATCAAGCCACAATAACTCATCCTGTTTCCTACACACACAAGCATGGACACACACACTCAGAGAGAAAACCATATCTGGAAGAAAATAATTCTTCAGCCAAAACTTCAGAGACATTTGGAAGGACAGGAGAATGGTGAGTGCCAAGAAAATTTTCCCCAAGCTAAGAATTAGTAACATTGCCTTGCCTGTTAAAGTTTGCCAGCATGACTGGAATTGAGGGTGAAGTGACTACTGATTTTCAAAGAATTTGAATCAAGCCTTTAATGGAACATTTATAATCAAATCAAATCAAAATGAACGGAACGGAACGGAACAGAACAGAACAGAACAGAACAGAACAGAATAGAATAGAATAGAATAGAATCCTTCATTTGGATGGGATCAACAATGATCATTTAGTCCAACAGTAAAGACCTTTAGTAGGTACCTACTCCTAACTTTAAGTCAGCCCACCAACATCCCAAAGAGCTGGAGTTTGGCCCAAAGTCTACTGTGATTTGGGAAGTAGTCATGAGCAGAGCCTCAGGCCCAAGGGTTTTTTGTGTTGCACAGTGAGACTTCACCCTTGGTCTCATCAGTTGATGCAGGGAGCCAAGGGAGTGGTCCTGATGCTCCTGTAGACATAATTTCAGACACATTCCTTTTTTCTCCTATCTCTATCTCTTCCAGAAGAGTTATTTACAAAAGCAGTCATGACCAGGCTTTCCAAGCCATCGCAATGAGCAGAAGGGGGATTTTGTTTCTATAGAGAGATCCAGGGCAAGATGTATGGTTTCATCAGTCATGGTGCCTCAGGGCCTGGGGATCAGGAGAAAGGGACATTGGTAATTTGGGGTAGAGGACATGAATTCAAACCCACCAAGAAGTGCAGCAGCAGTTCTGGACCAGCAGCAACTGGAAAGAAACTGAGGCCAGAGGGTCTGTGGAAAAGTGTTGATAGGCAAGTGGATTGTAGTGGATGTGGCAACCAACCCCACACAAGCAAAGCACAGCTACTTAATTTTGATCAGATCTTATGGAAAAACACCTCTTCAAGCTTAAAGGGGATGGGAAGGTGAGGGGTTAAGACAAGGGGTAATTTAGGCAGGGTGTGGGTTGGCAGGGAGTGAGGATGCAGCTGCCTGTGGGGGCTCTGAAAAGGCAGAGGGTTTGTTTGTGGGGAAGGAAACACAAGAAGCAAAGTTTCATGAGACAACAGGGATGAGTGCAAAGTAAGGAAGACACCAGAGGTTCACTATATTTCTTCCATCTTTCTTCCTGAGCATTTTTAATCCAATTTGAATTTGAGCTCAAGATATGCTGCTGCTATTCCTGCAATTAAACCATATGGGACCCTTCCAACTTGAGATGTTTTGTGATTCTCTGACTCTACCCCAACATGTCTCCATCCTCTCACACATGACTACCCCTTCCCATCCTGTGTGCCAGCATACCCTAGAGTCAGTTGAACACACTCTATATGCATTATGTAGCTTTCTAACACAGCGGTTAGTTCCAGGTGGGTGTCCCAGGTCTCTTGCTGCCAACACAGAACTCCTATCAGTGCTCATAGGATACAAAATGTGCAACAAGTGGACACCTCTGCTCAGGTATGTTTCCAGCCAAGCACCCTGATTCTGCAGCAAGCAAATAAATTAGTTTTTAAGAAAGAGGCCTAAGTTTTATATCTGAATATATGATTTTTGCAGGTGAAGTAAAGAATCTGGTGAAAAATAAAGTAGTTCTTATTGTTCATAAACAATAAGAGGCTCTAAATAGGCTATTGTCAATTCAGGAGAAAGCTTCTGGAGTAACTCTTTGAAAATATGAGCACAGGTGTCAGCAGTCTAAAATGCAAACAGAGATAGACAATTAGTTAGCGAAGACTAAACTATAAATCAGAAAAAAAAATCACATTTTAGTTATACACATGTCCTTTGAACTCATTTGTTGAAAATTGTGCAGATCTGCACACAATAGGGGATCAGGAATGGAGAAAAGAATAGTGGCCAATGATGATTAGATGTATGCATGATATGGTATCTACAAAAAAGGAAGTTGAAAAAGAGACAGCTGGAAGAGGCTTGTAGAAATGGAGGGTTATGGAGAAAGTAAAGAGAAACATTTGCTTTCCATTTTGTAGAAGCTAGGAAGTGGGGACCACCATCAGACTGCATCAGACTGCAGGTTTAGATCAGACAGAAGTATTTATTTAATCAAAAATGTAACTATGCAGAGGAACTCATTGTTGTAGGCTTGTACAGAAGCCAGAAGCGTGAATAAGCTTAAGGTGAGATTCAAAAAACCAGGAATAATAATAGGTGTACTGATGAACAGACTGTAGCCTTTAACTCCAAAAAACCTGAACAGTCTGTGGTAAAATGAGTGGGCACACTATGAAAACTCCACCTATTTTCAACTGTTTATCATGAGCTTTACCATTACTCTAACACAGAAATTATGAGGGAGGATCTCCTTTAACATAATTATGCCTGGGTTGGTGCATTCAGGGTTAGTGTGGAAAGCCCCACATTTGAATCCTTGCCTTGGCTTTCAACCCAGAACTTTTTTTTTCTTCCTACAGAGTGCTCCATATCTGCTGACCCATCCTCTTCCCTGAGTGCATCTGCACCATCGTGTTGGCTCATGTCTCAAGTATGTGCAGAACCCTGAACTCTCTGATCATCAGTGCCAGTGTTAAGCTTGTTTTCTGACTCTCACCTTCACTGAGCTAACTGGTTCTCCAGGCAGAGCAAATTCAGGAATCTAGGAGCAGGAAAGTAGGTGGGAGATGATCTTGTCTAGTGGATAGCACATACATTTGAAACACCTACTGCCCGTTCTGCCCCACGTACACACGGGAATAGATATAGTTTTATTTTCCTATAATACACACTCATATAACATAAACATGAGAAATATTTGTGTTATATATTGTTTCTTAAGTATATGTCTAACAAGAAGAGTAATAAACCTGAGGGAGGGCAAGAGTGGGAAGTTCGGTCTGAATATCCTGTAGACATTATCTGCATCAAAAGGAGGTGATTCAGCTTTGGATTCTCATTACAGACTATGTAAAATGTCACTAAAACTAAAATAGACCCTAAACAGCCATACTGTAAGGCAGAATTTCAGCCTTACTTCCTTCTCCCACACTGACCTGACTCAAACTTCAAAGGCCCCCATAAAGCCAGAAGAAGGGAATCACTTAGCTGGTGAGAGTCAAGTTTTAGGCTGCCACATGAATGCAGTTCATTTCCCAAAGACCTTGGGGTGTTCTAGAAGATTCTAAAAGGTAATATTTCTTCCAGGATGTGGTAGAGGTTCAGAACAGGACATGTAATTGAAGATGAATACCTGCAAGTTGCTGTCTAAGCTCCAGGTGTAGTTCATTAAGTTCTAGCTGCCAGAGTTAGTGAGGTCTTTACACTGATTCAGCTAACCAGATTTAGGTGTCTTAACCTGAAAACTGCCTCCCATCCTGGCTTCCTGCGACAGTGAGAATCTACATTTTTGCAGGGAATACATATATTTCTAACATTAGATTTACAGTAAAACATTCAAGAATCTAGACTTTGTTTTGTAGACTCTAAGAAAATGTCAATGGTCGCTCATTTATAGATCTAATTCTCTCTGTCCTCTCTGTCTCTCTGTAATTCCTCTTTTTAAGAAGGTGACAAGGTTACTTCCTTTTTTATATAGGATATGGTAAAGATAAATATAGCAAAGGTTTTTAAGCTTTCACATACTGTAGTTCACCACAAAACACTTTAACTAGATATATGCTAAGTAAATAGAGTGTATAGCAGTTCTCATTTACAAAGATAAGAAAAAGACTTTTTTGTTTTAGATTTTTTATGTATGGCCCAGAATTCCACTGCTCTATCTCCATACTTATTGTGAAAGTGTGAGAAAGAAATATGTGTTTAAAGACTCCAGTATCTCTTATTTGGTTAATGTCCTACAAGTATTTAAATGAGTCATTTGATGGCTCTGCACTTCATGATTGGTTAAGCTATTTAACATACTTTATTGCTTCAGTGATTTATTGCCTGATGAGGACACTCAAGAAAGTCTGAGAACCTCTTTGGGGTTTATTGAGCTGGTACATATTTTATGCTGATTTCAAATAAATCATTGTCTATTATAGCATAAAAAATGGGAACACTGGAAAGAACGTTGAAGAGAACTATTTCCGGAGCTTTGTGTTCTGCTTCATGCATAAAGCATGAGGGCTTCATTAACATGGAAGTATGTGCATGTGAACCTTTGGGTCCTTATTAATCATTTTGTGACTAATACATGGAGCTCAATGATTCCCATAAGCTTCCCTAAAAGAAACCATAACGTACACACTGTGTGAGACGGTTCTCCAAAGGAGCGTGTAACTGTAATGTCTCAGACACCACGTGCAGGAATCTCTTGATAGATGTGCTGTTCAATGTGTCCTTCCCTGCCCTACTCACTGCTTTTCAAACAAGACCATCTAGAAGTGAAGCAGAGCATCACCAGTCCTTGTTTTGTTCAGTGGGCACCTTGGTTGTTCACAGCCCTCAGGAGTTCTGTCATTGGTGAAATGAGAGTAGGGCTGAATCAGAAAATATCCCCAACCACATAAGTTTATTGACCGAGTGACATAAGTGCTTGTATGGATGGAGTTGAGGTTCCAGGATGATTAAATCATGACTCTCTTGACAGTTATCTGTGGACTATGAGGTCTTCTCTATGCACCATTCTGAGGCTGGAGAAAAATGAGACTCCTTGAGTCTCTACTCTGTGGTAAATGAGAGTAGTGGGTTAAACTAGAAAATTGATCCCCCAATGTTTCCTGAGGTGGTCATTCCCAGTGGAAGACTAGAAGGACAATGTCATGGTAGTCTTGAATGGTAGTTCTTTCAAGAAGTTTTTGCAGTCTCTTCCAGCCTTGTACCCTCTGCAAATTTAATATATCTACTTTCTGCTTCATGGATTGACCTCTGTGAAGACTTTTGGTCAAATTTTATCCTCTGATTTTGGCAGATTCCTACCTACTCAATGGATATAATAATTTGGTCAGTTTTTCACCTAAACTAATTAATTTCACTTGAACTGCGTCTTCAGTTTGCTTATGAGAACAGTAAGTGAAAAAGCATCAGTTGTGAAACCCTTCAACTTTGCCCAAATAGAAAGACCTGTTTTCCTCTTTTGAAAGAATACTGATTGGTTTATTCTTGGCAAATTCTTACTGGCTGCTACTCATGTCCTCAGTATTTTCCAGGTGTAATAATTTGTTCACTCGTTCATTCCAGAGTTTTTCTGGGGAGAAAATATAAACTTACTGGCCTATTGTTCCTTGGCTTCTTTTCCTGCCTCTTTTTACAATGGACACTATTTCCAGTTCCAGTTTTTCACCTTTCCGCCAAAGACTTGTCAAAGATAATTGCTAACACTTGTAAGTCTGCTTTGCCTTGTTCTTCCAGGCTGTGACTATTTGTGCAAGCGTTGTGCTGCAAAAGCAGTGGATCAGTCATAAGAAGCATTTACTCTCAGTGACCACACTCTGCTTGTTTGTTTTTTTCCTCAGACTGGCTCTGGTTTGGTCTCAGGGACTTCAAGCCTGTTAGCAGCTACCAATTAACACTCCCAAAGTGTGTCTTCCTGTTTAGTTTCATTCTGAGGTCTAAGCCTGTCTGGAAAGAAAACCAGAGCACATTAAACAGAGCTGATTAGGAGATCTTCTATAAAAGTGCATTCCTCAAACAAACTCAAGGGATGTGGAGCTGCACTCTCAGCACCCTAGACCAAAGTTCATCAGTCTCAACCAATCTGAGAGCAAATAAATCATGAAACTATTCATTGTTCATGATGTTGATCATTTTAGGCCTTTAAATGAAAACTTATTGAAAAAGGTGTTAAATGTATCCTTGTGTCAGCTTCATCTGACAATAGTTCTTCCTCTGTTGGTAACAGGCCAGCTCTCCTTGGTTCTCTTCTTACTGCTGATGAATCTGTAGAATGATTTCTTCATACACTGTATGTTTATTGAAACTGTAATCCTATTTTGTGTTTTGGCTTCTCTGAGTTTATTCCCTCACACGTTTCTGCTCTTCCCATACACTCATCCTGTTAATCTGCCCCCTGTGTCCACTCCTACTTCTTGTGCTTGAGATTCCAAAGGTTCATGCCTTAGCCAAGCAGCCTCCTGTGCTTCCTGTTTTTGCCTTGCACAGGTTAAAGAGATAAAATCACAACATAAGCTTGGACACAATGACTCCCTAAGATCTCCTGAGAGGACAGGCTGAGAGAGATGGGGTTGATCAGTCTGGAGCAGGGAGATTTTTTGTGACCTTGCAGTACTTAAAGTGGGCTTTTTAGAAAGTTGGGGACAAACTTTTTAAAAGGGCCTGTTGTGACATGACAAAGGGTAATGATTTTACCCTGAAGGAAGGTCGATTTAGGTTAGGTATAAGGAAGAACTTTTTTACAAAGAGATTCAGGAAACACTGGCACAGTGTTGGAGTTGGTGAATGCCCCAGCCCTGGAAACACTCAAGGTCAGGTTGGAAAGGGCTCAGAGCAACCTGATCTAGTGGAAGGTGAACCCTTCATGGCAGGGGTATTGGAGTAGATGACCTTTAAAGATCCCTTCCAATCCAAACCATTCTATGATTCATGACTCTGTGATCCCTTCCAGCCCTTTATTTACATGATGATATGACGTTTTTCTTTGTGATGCCATGGCAATAATTTATTAATATTGCTGGAACATTGCTCCTTGGAGAACCACAATCTGTTCCAGTAAGACTGTTGCTTCCATGCATAAGAAAGGAAGAAGAACATGACCTTTGTCCAGAGCTAAAACCAAAGACTATCCAGGATTTTCAGGTCATTTAGGAAGAAGGTAGGATGGCACATACAGCCACAAAGCTGTGTTTGCAGAACAGCACTTCATAGCAAGTTGTGAATAGACATGAGTGAAATTTAGCAACTGGTCTGGCTGAGGATTAAAATTTCTATGAGTCAACAGACTGGCTTTTAACCAGAGGCAGTCATGTCTAGCATCTTGCAGGAGTTGAAAACCTACTGTAGCCTTGTAAGGATCCAAAATGTTATGCAAAAGCAGTGACTTTTTTGATGGTGCTCTGTGTGTTTAGTTTCTTTTCTTTTCTTTTTCTTTTTTTTGCACGGAAGTTGTTCTGAGGACACAAAGTTCTCATCCAGAATCAGAAGTCATGGCTTGTGTTACAAGAGTACAGGAGAACTGGCAAGAAACATGGAGCCCATGAGAACAAACTAGCAGCACAATGGATTTGTAATATTTAATCAAATTCTTGATGATCACAAATCTTGCAACACATTCCAAAACTACTAAAAACGCTATACAGAAACCAGCTGAGCCAATATTTAAAGCCTTTTTAATTTAACAGAACCCGTTTTTTATAGTATCCAGGATATGTTTCTGGCTTTCCTACTTGTCACATGATCTCCTGTCCAGATGTGCTGGTGTATATCTAGTAGTGGACCAGCCAAACCACAGCGCTTTCCTCCTGCTTGTAGCGTGTTACTGTAATTCAACCATGCTTCTCCCAGCTACAGAAGCACTACATTAATATGTGGTATAACAACAATAACACAGGAGGGGATAAAGCTAACCATAACTTTAACTATGTATCTAAAAATAATAATAATAATAACAGAGTGACCCTATTCAAAGAGGTTAATTTGTGTGCAGGGTATAAAATCCAAATATGCAGTTGTTTTGCAAACTTCCCATTTTTCTCACCTGCAACAAAAGATTCGTGCTGAGGAGAAGATTTTCTGCAGTTTTCTACAGGAAATTAGCCTCCCCCTTTGTTTAGATCCCTCAGATTGTGAGGTGTGCTCATGGGCAGCCAAGCCAGGTCTCCTACATTTTTGCTGCCTTTTTTTTTCTCAGTCGTGGCTGCCACACAGAATAGAAGGAGAAGGGAATTCCAGGCTTGTGGGTTAATTATTTACACGGTTAAGCCTGGCAGCATGCTCAGAATTAGAAAGGAAAAGCCTGAGGGCTGATTCTTCCCTCCCGTTCACAGGATAACCCCACTGGGCTGACTGCGACCTCCCAAGGCAAGGGCCATATCCACCCCCCCCCATGGAAAGTTAGTGGGATTCTTATGAATGGCTCCATTAGGAGCTGGGTGGGCTGGATGCCAAAGAAATCAGTGGAGTTGCTTCTGATTTACACGGGGATAAGCATGCGGGTGTATTAAATCCATAATCCTCGTCCCCACCGCAGCCAGGAACTCAGCAGCTGGGTTGTGTGGAGTGCCACAGAGAACTCTCTGGTGTCACAAAGCACTGAGGGCCCCATCCATGCAAAAGAGCCTCGAGGGTGCTGATTCAGGGACATATCAGGCATTTTAGATGATGAAAAGTGGGCTCAGCCAGCTCAGTCCTAAACAGTGATTTCAGCTTGTGTGCTTGTTCAGTCTCCACCACTCCAAGACCCTAAGACTTCATCTTGTAGGTCATTACTGTGCCTTTGGAAAGTGGAGTGATGTTATTTTAAAGAAAATGAGGTCTAAGCTCTTCCTGCCTTGCTTGGCATGTGCAGCTGAGGTGTCAGATGAGCCTAAATGAACCAGACATCACTTGCAGTCAGCGTAGAGAGGAGGCCACCAAGACCTCACTGCCTTCTGAAGGTGACCTAGAGCTACTATGGTAATTTATATCCCTTAATTTAGATGGCCTGGCTCTAGACCAGAAACACACCGGGCATATTTTAAGGGTAGTGAAGCATTTCTTGAGGAAGATTTAAGTACTAATTCCTGCTGAAAACTGAGGAAATGATGAGTCAAACCCATTTAGGTGACATTTCAAAGACCAGTGATCATTTCCTCACTTTTGCAGAACTGCCTGCCTATAATCTGGCTCTGTCATGGAGATGTCTGTGGCATACTGGGAGACTGAACAGAGCTCCCTGGACATCACCCTCACCAGTGACCTGTCCTTGCATGATCACAAAGGACAACCAGTAGTTCCCACTAATTCTGGGCCCAGAATTAACTCCATGGTACAAAAACTGCCCTTCCTGACCCTGAGTCAGTCTAGCACCTTACTGGCTGTAGTGACCTTTCCACTCCAGGTCTTACTTCTGGAGCTGTCCTGACATGGATTTGAGCTGCTGCCTACTGACCCAAGGAGCAGTAATACTGGAAAAGATCTGGGTGTTCATTTCCACACTAATACAAATGACATCACCTAAGGAAAAGATAAAGTTCTGCAAACCAGGGACCAAAGACTTTCTAAGCCCCATATATCCCAGAAATACACATCCACTCCCACACAGCATCTACCTGCTTCATTTAAACCTCTCCTCTCCTCTCCTCTCCTCTCCTCTCCTCTCCTCTCCTCTCCTCTCCTCTCCTCTCCTCTCCTCTCCTCTCCTCTCCTCTCCTCTCCTCTCCTCTCCTCTCCTCTCCTCTCCTCTCCTCTCCTCTCCTCTCCTCTCCTCTCCTCTCCTCTCCTCTCCTCTCCTCTCCTCTCCTCTCCTCTCCTCTCCTCTCCTCTCCTCTCCTCTCCTCTCCTCTCCTCTCCTCTCCTCTCCTCTCCTCTCCTCTCCTCTCCTCTCCTCTCCTCTCCTCTCCTCTCCTCTCCTCTCCTCTCCTCTCCTCTCCTCTCCTCTCCTCTCCTCTCCCTTTCCTGACTGACCTCCATCTGGTATCTTAGTTCTTGATTACCAATAAGTTCCTGCCTGAGCACTGATAAGAGAAGATCTATTTCTCTCTTTTCCTGTGAGGAGGACTGTTCTTAACAGGGATTTTTTTCTAAAGGAGAAAAAGAAGAAAATAAGACGATAACTAGATAAAACAAGAACTAGGGTTTTTTTGTTTGTTTGTTTGGGGCTTGTTTGTTTGTTTTTGTAAAATGACTGCCATTTAGACACCTCCTGGTTCCCATTTACTCCCTTAATAAAACAATTTTTAAGAGTCTTTCACTCACCACACAGCAATCAACTTCAAGAAGGAAGGGGATTGACTGCTTTTATTATTTCATCATTGTTTTCTAGTGTGGCCAAGCAGTTAGTGCTGAGAGGGTGTGTATGTAAATATACATTATAATCACATTACAAATCACTGCCAAGCAGAACAAACCCAGACTAAAGGATGTCTGCAGTCAGAAAAGGGATTGCAGAGTGGGTTCCTGCAACCCCAGAGTCAATGCAAAGGTACATTCCAAAATGAATTTTTATTAATTTTTATGGAAAGGTGACACCTTTAAGGTTAATGTACCTACATCCCTGCCATTGTGCCAGCACAGTGATTCCTATCTAGTTGGTAAATCCACAGAATCACAGAGGATGCTGAATTGGAATGGACCCACCAGGATCATTGAGTCTAACTCCTTGTTCCACATAGGACACCTCAAGAGCCACACCATGTGCCTGAGAGAATTGTCCAAACATTTCTATAACTCTGTCAGTGTTGGTTCTATGACCACTTCCCTTTCCCTTTGGGGAGCCTTTTCCAGTGCCCAGCAACCCTCCAGGTGAAGAACCTCTTCCTAATATCCAACCTAATCCTCTCTTGACTCAGTGCCAGCCATTTCTTCAGGTCCTGTGATTGGTCATCTGAGTGATCAGTGCCTGTCCCTCCACTGCCCCTTGTGAGGAAGTTGAAGACCCCAGTGAGGTCTCCCCTCAGTGTCCTCTTCTCCAGGCTGAACAGACCAACTGACCTCAGCTGTTCCTCATCTGGCTTCCCCTCCAGAGCCTTCACCATCCTTGTGGCCTCTTTTGGATGTTTAAGCTGTATTGATAATGAAACCTTCATTGTTGCATATATTACAGAATGAACATTACCCTGGGAATTTAAATGAGGCAAATTCTGACTTGTGCACTGCCCAGTCAGAGTTTAAGTCCCTAAATCAGAGTCATGAAGTTGATGCTGTCTGTGTAGGAGAGTCATAGGGTAGTTTGAGTTGGGAAGGACCTTAAAGATCATCTCGTTCCAGCCCTCTGCCATGGGCAGGGACACCTTCCACTAACCCAGGCTGCTCAGCCCCCTATCCAACATGGCCTTGAACACTCCCAGAGAAAGAGGCACAGTTATCTGGATAGGGCCAGGCTACTGGTACCTGGCGTCATGAGGGAACACTGAGCTCTCCCAGCAATTCATCTTGGTTTCCTCTTGGTTTCGCCCACTTCAGCAAACATGAGATAATGCATCAGACGTTGCCAGTAAATGATTGTTATTTGCACAAGGAAAAACCTTGCAATGCACTGTACTGACTCCACTGTTTGCTCAGCTCTAGATGGCAGAGAGTTAGACAAAAACAAACACACACACCCCAAAGCACATCAATATCTCTCTTCTTATCACATTTACATGTTTTTGAAGAAAGTTTATAATGCAAAAAGACATTTTCCACCCTACCTTTCTTTTCAGACAGAATGGATTTTTTTAATGATGGGAGTCACAGGGTTATTCATGAATATTTAACAATTTAAACACAATTTTTAAGTTCTTGCCTCAGTTCTCAATGCTAAAACCAGTCTTGTCTCTGTGCCTAGCTGTCTTATTCTAGATTTCTTTACATGGAACCATGATGCCTATAATCAGTATGCAACACCCATGGAAGCACGTCTCTGCTCTGTCTAGGCTTCCTGAAGCCTGTTTTAATATCTCAGTTCATCTGAACTATCTGTATTCTCAGTTGGTTCATGTAAAAGGCAGCTGAAATGGAGATATGAGCAGTTCAGATGCTCAGAGCACATCTGGTTTCAGGTGCCAGTGAAAGATTTTGTCACTGAGAGCCAAGGCCATGATAAAACATCTCCATTGCTACTATGTAACAACTTCATAGAAATAGCTAAAAATGCACCAGAGAAGTCATGGTCCAAAATAGGGTGTCCACCATGAATGTACATTATGGGCAGTGCACAGGGAAAAGGGACAGTGGGTAATAACTTTTGAGACCCTGAATGTGTCTTTTATTCATAATTTGTGAAGAAACTAGAATTAACTAGAAATAACTATATTTGCATGACTGGTAAGGGAAGGGGTAAGGGAAGGCAATCTTCTCTGAGATTTTGGGAGGTCTTCAGCTCTGCAGAGTAGGGTATCTTGATATACCATGGCTGGGAATAAGGTCAAAGCAAAGAGGCAGCCTGGGAAACAGTGTCAGTGGAAGCCTGGATGTTGCTGTCATCTGCAACTGCTTTGGTAAGATGAGGTTACTTCAGAGAGAAAGCCAAAGACCTTCCTGTAGAAGCTGAAGATGATTTCTTCAGCTGTGATTTTTACCAGGATAACATTTGCTCACAAATTTAGACAAAGCAAGCATTTTATAAATTTGATCTAACAAAGTTACCTTTCATAAACACAGAAATAAACTGTCAGTGTGTTCCCTTTTCCCTTCTCATCCACATCCTCACCTCACTGCCTGTTCCAGCTCCATCCCAGCTGATCTCACTGGATGGTGCTCAAATCACAGCACCTTTCTGACAGTGGGACACATAAGGATGCTTTCTCCTGGCAAAGCAGGGCCCTGTAAACAATGCTGCTTTTGTTAACATTAACGTCCTAGATTCTCTTAGTTGATAAAAGGGAAGACGGGCCCTAAAGGTATTTCAAAGACAGCAATCCTTCAGAAGTATTTCCTTCTGCAGCACGAAGGATAGATCCAGTGAGAGTGTGAACATATTTCGAAGGGATTGAAGCGAGGAAGTTATGTAAGGCAGGGAAAAGGATACCCCCACAGGCTCCCTGGCTGTTCCCTGAAATTGCCAGGGACTGCAATCAAAGGAAGACATCTTAGTAGATGGTTTGGGAATAATTTATAAAACTTGACCTACTAATTTTAGGTATATTTTTCCTTGTAGCTCAAACTATTTGTGTTGTGATAAATTATCAACCAGTGTCTCTAAGTGACCTGAAAAATTACACAGGCTGGACAGGCCAGGCTTTCTGAAGTGCTGAGTTTGTTTTGTTTGGGCACATGGATCAGACCAAGAAATGAGAAAAACAAGAGCAAGATCCCAGACCTGCCACGGTTTTGACTTCTGCAACCCTTTGCTCTCTGCAAGTTGTAAGACATGGGGGAATTGTGGCTGCCGGCAGCTGATGCTCTGTTTTACCAATCCAACACAGTAACCAGCAGCCCTCACCAGTTTGTTTTTTTGTTTGTTGAAATCCTATCTGTCCAAACTTCTGAAAGATGGTTTTAAAGGATTTTAACAAAGGTCTTTCGCATGGGAGTCATTTTGTATTTTATGGGCATCATCACATACAGAGGTATTTTCTTAATTAAGTGTAAGTTTTATTAAGCTCTCTCACTAAATGATATTCCTTCTTCTTCCCCACATTTCCTTTGCACAATGATCTCACTTTAGATTACTAATGCAGCCAGATGCATCCTGGATAATTTGGCTCCCTGCAAAGTGTCATTTCCCTGTGATCTCTCTGTTAATACAGTCATTGCTATAGTTCAACATTATCCAATGATTAAACCAGGACCAACTGACATCTCTGCATTTGTGAAGGACAATTCTGCTATGAAGAGTCATCACATACAAGAATGCCTCCATCATACTCGGTAGATACCCTGCTCTGATTTTGGTGGCATTCCCAGTTCCCTTCAGGCATGCCCTTGAGATGCTGGCCAAACCTGGCTGGAAACTTCTCCCTGCACAAAGATGGTTTGAGGAACTCAGTCCCATTGACTGTTCAGTGTGTTCAAAGCTTTGCTGATACATTGACAGATGGTCCAAATAAAGAGGAATTTTAAAAAAGTGAAACAGAGCTGTTATAATGGTATGATTAAGAAGAAAACATAGGAAGAGGGGACGTGGAAAGATTAGGAAGTGTTAATAACATGGTATGACATGGAGTATCAGTAGGAATCAGAGATTCATGCTGTTGCATACAGGTGGACCACAAGCATGCCATCAGTTCTGACTCACATCTGCAGTGATCCATGTCTTATGCCAGAGTTTTTGCCACTTGTGGTGAACAGTCGATACCACAGTGAAGCAACTGCACAGATTTTAAATGGCTCTTTCTTCCCTCCTCACTGTACATCACAGATTTATCTGCAGCAAAAACACATGTTCTTTTAATTGAGTTCAAAGTGGGGAAGGAACCAGCAAAGGTTTAAATTACAAGTGGAAAGAGAGGAGTTTGCAAAGAAGGCCAGTTCTGTGAACTGCTCTCCCAAATCCCCCACTTGCTCAAAAAAATGTTTGAGTTTTTCTTGCCCCAGACTCTGCAAAGTTCAGCTCTTCCTAATTTAATCACTTAAACTCTGGTAAACTGCAAACTCCAGCATGCTCACAGCTTTCTGTAGATAGTTATCACATCTCTCTCAGTCCTTGTTTAGCCAAGCTGCATGCACAACATTCTTTTAGTCCTTGTAAAATCAAGGCAAACCAAGCTATCAGTTTTGAATGTACACAGAAATGCATCTTCTCCCAAATCTATCAGTGACCCACAACCATTTATTAGCTGCCTTAGCCATCTCCATAAATCCAGTAGAGGGAGGCATTACACAGATGTGGTTCTACAGCTGAGGAACTATCTCCAGATATTTGGGGTCAATAAAATGAAGCAAGGTCACAAACAACCAAAGCTCTGTCTGCTTTAGTGGCCGGGTTGATGTGGAAAAGAGAGGAGGTTTGTAAAGGAAGGGGAAACAGGTTTCCTGGGATGGCAAAAATTAATCTCCCAGTGTTTGAGCTGTTTGAAAGAGAGATGAAATTACCCTGAAGGGAGGGCAGTAGGGGAAAAATAATCTTTGATTTAGATGTTCCAGAAAATATATGGAATACAGCTTTTCCATGAAATCCATAGTGTCTTATGTTGATTTAGCAACTGTATTATATGAGATGCAACTCATGTAAATCCATGTTATAACACGTTATTTTCTCATCCATTCAGCAGAGGCCTTAGAAAAATAAAACATAGCCTTGTTACCTATTTTGTATGTACTTATTTCTGCTCTACCAGTTTAGTTACAGCTGTGGTAGCAGGAAAAGTTGTTATAAGGCAGGACACTTACCCTGCAACTTGCATGCTCCCATTGGGAGCCCAAGAATCAAGTTCTCATTATGAACTCTATTTTCACCTCCCACATTGTGAACACTAAAATAGGGGGGAAAAAAAAGGTTTCTGGCCTGTAAAAATATAGAATTTCTTCCTTAGGAGAAATGAATTAAAAATTAATTTTCGAGGAAGCAAAGGTTTCTATCAGCAGTACTATTATTTCTTATTATTGGTTTGAATGGCTTTAGCACCTGGAACCTTCATCTATGCTGAGGATTGTGCATTGCTGCCTGCTCCAGGCTAATCAGGGGCAAAAATCTCTCTCTAAATTGACAAAGGGAAGAAACATGGTTTGCTCCCATTTTACAGATGGAGACTTGGTAAAAGAAGATGTTAAAGCACTTGTCCACATTTATTCTTCCAGCAATGCAACCCAGATCTCTGGAGTTTGAGTCCAATACTTTAACCACAAGACCCTCCTCTTTCCAGTTTCAGTGTTTAATTAATGATGATGATGTCTGCAGCTTCCTCTTATCAAGCCATCCTTTCATCAATGATGGTATTGTGGTTATTTCCTTGCCATGTGTGTGGCTGTCTTCCAGTTATTTTACCAGCTCCTGAAACCATGTTCACAAGTGTAGAACTTACTAATCTTTCCCAAGTCCCTTCTTAAATGTGAAGCTGAACTCTGCTTTCAGTGCACACCAATTTTATGCCACTGATGAATGTAAAGCAGTGATGGTAAAACCTCCTGGGATACGTGGATTAGCTGAGGTTTCCAATACCATCTCTGCTGCCACCTGAAGTGTGACAAATGGTTCTTTCTTCCAACCATCAGTTAAGCACCTTAAATGGTTTTACCAAGGAATTTGAACATCATTAAAATAGCCTGTGAATATCATTAAAATGGCCCCTCATGCCATTTCTGGTTGAATTTGGAAATAAATGTCACTTGGTCCTGGTTTTTCAGGTGTGGGAGTCTTCAGGTTTTATCCCCTCTTATGGCAAGTCCCCTTATTCATGGTTTAATAATATTTACCCTTCTCCTTTGTGAGCATTAAGGGAAGAGCTTTGAAGGATTTATTTGTCACCAGCACCACTTTCCTCTTGTTAAAACAGGACGAGGTTCATGATGACACAGATCTGACTCAGGACCAGTTGTAGACCCTTCCATGAGCTCTGCATCAAGCTGAATGAACTATACAGCATGCCAACAGCATTATTTTTACTGATCTTGCTTGGAGGTGATCAAAAGATATGATATTATCATAACCGGCTTTGTTTAATTATCCACTTTATCTTACTTTATCTGACCTTTTCTTGGTAAATCTGCAGTCTGGGGATCTGGTAAGAAAATGCCTCTGTCAGGCAGTTGGATTAGAGGGTCACTGTAGATCCCTTCTAACTGAACTATTCTATTCTATTCTATTCTATTCTATTCTATTCTATTCTATTCTATTCTATTCTATTCTATTCTATTCTATTCTATTCTATTCCATTCCATTCCATTCCATTCCATTCCATTCTATCATTTCTTGGTGAAATTAAAAATAAAATGAGCAAGCTTCATTCCCACTTATGGTAAGATGTGTGTTCATAGGAATGCTTTAGCTTGCAGCTGACATTAACTTCATGTGCATCACCAAAATGTTCTCCATGTTCTGTGATCAAAAAGAAGCAGAAGAGGATTTAAAATTATTGAGTGAAGTCTCCACAGCTGTGGTATGAATAAAGAAAACATGCCAGGACTCAAGTCCAGTGGAAGATGGTTCAACAGTTCAACTCACCACCAGAGTAGGGTGGCCACATCCAAGCAGTCTGTTGGGACACATCCTTGATCCACACCAAGAACCAGACCAAAATGCTCATTGTCATGATGCTAGGTGGCCTGGACAGAAGTAATTCTGTGTTGTACACTAACAATTTATCAGTCTGAAAAGTCATATGCCAGGCTTGTGCCCATTCCCTGGCTCTTTGCATTTACTTTAAGACTAAATCAACTATGATCTAGAAGGATCTGTTTTATTGTCCATTGATGGTTATTTTAGGCAGTTAACTCAGATGGAGCCATATGGATCATATGGATTTCTGCCTTCATGCCTGGCTCACAGGTAGAGTGAAAGCAGCAAAATGTGTGTTATCAACAATAAACCAAGATGGGGAGGAGTAAAGAAAGGGGGCAAGTAGCCTCCTATGGAGATATTTGTCCTCTGGACATGTTTGGATCCATTCTGAGGTCTCCTGGCCAAGACACTGGGAAATCCAGTGTTTTCTTTATCAACTCATGATTAGTAGGGTTTTTTTTTTCCTGAATGAATGCAATTTAATGATTAGATTCTATGTTTATGATTGGGAAATACAGGCTAGGGTACCTGTGGAAAGTGTTTGGTTTCTGACTGCTTTTTCTGAGCAGTTTTGTGTTGTAATTTTAAGAAAAAATTTAGATACTTAGCCTGACCTTCATTACTGCCAACAACATCTGGCAGGCTGGTAACACATACAGAAAATATCAGCTGTCATCAATAAAAAGTCAATCCTACAGTCCATGCTGGGGCAGAATTCCCACCTAAGGCATTATAAAACTCTCAGGAATAAGGAAGACTGAACTGGAATCTTATTTTGTTCAGGTTAATCTCTTATTGTGTTTTGATTTTCATTCCTTTTGACAGAAAATAAAATTCACTGTAGTTGACCATTTGACCACCAGCCTTTGTTTTAGGTCTAAGACTGGCACACACCCAATGTTTCAATCAAAGCCAGAAGACTAAAGGAGAGGGAGATAAAAAGCAATCCTTGTAAAGACCCTGTCATCCAATTTTGCAATGTTCCAGGGAAGGAAAAAGTTACTCCCAGACCCCCGTGGTTACCAGCTTATACCTTGAAGCATGACATTTTATTACCTTTCTCCTCTAACTGGCCAGCAAATAATTCTACTGGTTTTTAACTCCTCTTCTACAAAATGAATCCATCACTCTTGGTTTGTCCTTCATATGGATTTTTTGCACTTTCTTTCGCATTTGTTAAGAGTCTCAGTTTAGACTTAACGCCCTGCTGCTTAGCAGTGCTCATAACACTCAGACATGCATTAATTGATCTTTGGATATGCTCTCCTTCCCTATCTGCTTCACTGATTTGTTCCGTTCAATTTCATCCAACACGTCTCGCATCAAATTGTGCTGTAATTTCCACTGCTGAAGTTCAGCATCCTTTGTGTTTAACTCCTGGGTCTCTGCATAGTTCTAATTACAAACCTGGAGGATTTAGTTGGAATTTTAATGGCAATATAATAGTAAGCCTAGAGCCAAAACAAGTACTCAGTATTTTGGGACTGCCACGAACTGAGAGGCAGACCAGGCAGCAGGATTTAAACACAAATGTGCAAAAAACATTTAAGGACACTTAACTTGAATTCCTTCTTTTCTCCGTGAACAACTCATTTTATTAGGGAAAGTTTAATTTGTTAAATTGAAATGCTCAGACATTTTAAAGAGAAAAGACTCCAAAAATGTAGCATGTATTTCATGCCAAAATGTTATTCCAGAATTTGCCACCCATTTGTGTTTCAGTAGAAATACTTGCCTCCCACTCCTTGGCACTGGCTCAAAACTCTTTTTCTCAAAGGAGGTGCTGAAAAAGCATCTGAGTATTAATTTGTCTTTTGTGGGAGGTTTTAGTGTTGTTATAAATCACTATAAATCACAAATCAGGCTTTAAATGGGAGACTTCATAAGGCGGTCTCACTGAGTATGGCTGTGAAAATGAAAAGCTTAAAGCAAATGTTATCTTGATGTGTTGTGTTTAAATTGCCTCTAGCAGACTTAGTGGCCTGGTTTTGCCAGTGTCTGACCTGCTCTTCCAAATGGTGAAGGGAAGCATGGTGGCCACCTCCTCTTAGAGTGATTAATGTGATTCAAAGCTCCATTTGTCAAAGGAAGCTGGTCCGAATCCCACTTACAAATTTGTGGACAGACTTTTTTCTAAGGATGTCATATCTTTGCAAGCATTACTGGTAACTTACCCAGTGCACAATCTGAATTTAAGATCTTAAGAACCAAGACAGCACTTCTTGTTCTGATAAAAAATATATGTGATTCCATACGAACAGTTCTGAGTGTTTCAAAACCCCAGCCAGAGACTAAGTAACACCCTATATTTACATGACATTTTTCATTCTGAGGTATTTCTCTGAGTCTGGTACACCAACCATGTGTAGGTAATTATCAGTAATCATCGCTAATTGTTTTTACAATTCTTTTTCCATTTTGGCACCAACTTTGAAACGGCTGCTTAACTTGAGCTCATCTACACGTAGACTTTGTGAAGACAACATTTCTGAATGGGAGCTGTATAGGGAGTCCAACGAGACAAAGCGTTCCAAGTTGGAGCATGGCCAGGACACCAAAGCCATCGCTAGAAGTCATGGGATCACTAATGCCCACAAAGTGGTCAGGACCTCCACTGAGTTTTATGAGTGTAATGTCTCACCCGAAGAACAACTTCTTCAGCAGCACAGTACCCCATTGTACTGCACTGGACTCGTTCATGTGCAAGGAGAAGAGTCCCATTCACTGAACCCCTCATGCCAGTGCGTCCGGCTGACCAGACTGTCTCAGCGTGTCTCCCGGCCCCGCAGACCACCTGTCTTGGCTCACCACATGTGGCTGGGTGCCAGCGGGAGATGGCAAAGCTCTCAGCCTCCCCAGATAAAGACATTTTTGGGGCCTCATGGGATTTGTCCATCTCCACTGAATTTTCTTCATACCTTCGTGCTTCAGCTTAACAGTTTGCAAAGCAGAGGGGAATCAGTTTGGAAAGCTCTTCCTTTGGGTCTGCAGCAGCCGGCGTTGGTATCCCAGCGCTCCGGGCGGTCCAGTGATAATAGGCTACTGAGAAAACTCACTGAATCCACACGTCCTAACACTGTCCAGGCCAAACTGCCTTTTACCACGTGGGGCCATACTTCAGGTGACTTAAATACACTTGAAAAGCTTGTTGAAATTGCAACTGCCTTCCCACCTTCTCTGGTAATGCAAATCCATCTCTTTTTGTCAATGTGTGGACCCTGCTGTGAGTTTAGCCAAGCAATGCTGAACAGGCACAATTTCCATAGGACAAGAACTCTGTGCAACCCAGCATAGACGAAAATACAGGTTTTTTCAGTTTCCTTTGCCATTTACCATTAGCCACAGGACCCTGCTGCTTGGTCCTGTGGCTTTTGAGCATTTCTCTGGCTTCATCCACCAGTCTTACAGCAGCTCGGTGCAGAAAAGAGGAAGACAAATTGAAACCTTTAGGTGTGTTGTGCATCTGTAGAGTTGTTTTAGGATGTCAAGGCAACTGCAATAATTATGGGACCAAATTCACCACTGAAAGCTCAATTCGCTTTCCCAAGTCACTGCTTATGTAGCTTGTCTATGCACACCATCAGTTGGTGGGATGAAGAGTGAAGGATGTGCCATCATTTTCTGCAAACAAAAAGGTGAAAGATTACCCTTTATTTATTTAAATAAAACCAGCTTTTAAAGATTCTCTGGGGGACAACATGAAGGCTAGAGGCCTGTGTACATATCTGAATTTGCACTGACACTCAGCCAGAGACCAGTCCTGAGAGCATGAATATCTGAGTAGCTGTAGTTAAAATCTAAGGAAATTTCAGGCTTAAAAAAGGTGTGGACAGTAGAAGAAGTAGAAAAAATAAGCAGATAGCATGCTAGCTTGGTCTGAAATTGGAATTTAGATATCTAAATCTTACTGTGGTTGGGATTTAAACTGACTCAATCCTACCCAAAGAATATAAACATCATAAAGCATGGATGCATCTGTCTTAGTAGGCATTACTTCCACATAAGGCCTGGAAATCACAGAGAAACCTCTGAACATTAGGTAACCATGATGCAACACAAAGAATAGACTCAGAGCTTAGATTTAAATAAGAAACTTGTAAGAATAGAAAGTGTACTCCCTGTGGTTCAAGACATGGCCTGCAGGTTGCCTTGGCTTTTTATGTCTGGATCTGGTCTCCAGCCTTCCACAGTGAAATAGAATTTCAAGAAAGAATCATATGTGACATGTGATTAGCTTTTAAGATCTGTGATTGAACTTCTTCACTGAAAAATGAATATTTAAGTTTTATGTTTTTCAAAGAAAAAACTTTACCTCCAATACAGGTCTGAATTAGAAAGACAACGAAAAACTCAAGGGGCACTGTAGGGCGTAGAGATAATTACAGACTTCCATGTCTTCAAAGTCTATGGAAAAGGGAAATTTTGGGTTTTGAGCTGTCAGATGACTATACGGAAGTTATGTAGAACTCTTCTGTATAGTTATGCACTTCACTAGTATGAAAAAGAGAATTCTTAATATGAAAAAGGGAATCTGCCTTGGACACACTGTCAATGGAGTGAAAACAGGTCCAAAATTACGGTTTTGCAGGTATTTGGAAAAAAATCCTGGTAGTTTGTGGGAAGGAGGCAGTAAAGAATAGAGAGAAGGAAGGGAGGAAGGGAAGTAAAATATTGTTGATTTTAATTTTTGCTACGGTTTGTTAATTTTGGCATGTGGGAGGTGGAATAGCTCCTGGCTTTTCTTTTATTGTGATTGTACTTCTTAATGTTGGCAAACACACCTGGAGCTGACAATAGGCATTTTTCAGTAGCACATTATTATGAATAAAACTAAAAATAAAATAATGAAGCTAAACAGAAAACTGAGTGTGTGGTTATCTTAAAGTGACACCCTAAGGACTTACTGTTTTACTTTCAAACTGCACAAACCTGTCACCATGGCAACAAACAGATAAAAGAACAAAGATATATATTTACCTCTTGGAAGAGGGGAAACTATTTGTAGGGCTAATTCCTGTGGTCTTTCTGCAGGTAGAAGTCCTGAGCAGTTTTATCTGAGTAAGATCTAAGTAAAGACATCAGGTTTTGGCCTGCCATTATATCCTCGTTCTTTTCTTTCTTCTACCACTTACAAAGCACGTCAAAATAAATGCCTATGGAATTATGACTGCCTGAAATAGTGTACAGGAAGTAAGAGTGTAAAACAAGGAATGTTTTGGCTGATAAATTTGCTCTTGAATTATACACATCAACTAAATGCTGACATATGTTACCTGTTCAGAGATACAGGTACACTGTGGCTACTGTTTTTAATTCCATAAACTTATGTCTTTATAAGAAGTATTTGTATAATAGTTATCTATACTTTTATTCATATATTCATGCACACGCTAACATACACAAGCATGCACATTAATAAATGTCATTCATCAGAGGTTAAGGCGTCTTTGCTTAAGGATTTTCAAAGGCAAAAAACTCTGAGTGTTTAACACATAGACAGATTCGAAAGCCATTTCAAAGACCACATTGTTTTTTGCACTGGTTTGTTAAAATCTATGAGTCTCAGTTGGTTATTCCATGGTTGTAACTCAAAAACCAAGACAAAACTGAGTGCATGTACTCATTGATTTGGAAGCTGTCCCAGACTTGATGAGTATAAAAGATGAAAGCAGCTTTTCTTCTTGCTTTCTCTCAGATTACTATTTCTACAAAAATTCCAGGTTCACTCATAAGTCCCAGAGATGTGAGGGCACTTCATCTCAACAGACCCACATTGCATGGGCAGTGGCACTGTGGAAGAAGTGAGTATTTTCTTTGTGAATATTTTGTTGGGAATTACAGCTATGAGAATGGTGGATAAATGCAAACTGCCAACTGATGATGCTATGCCAGCTGCCTTTTCCAAGTGTGAGGGCTATCACAATTTCATGGTTTCAGTCATTGCTTCAGCAAATAGTTCAGGAAATGAAGAAAGTAGTTAGAGTGACTCTGGAGATGGAAGCCAGTCTTCCATTGGACATACTTAGACATACTTAGTCTTCTGAGTTTGGGAGGGTCTTATATAAGACAGAAAATGTGCCTGAATACATATTGTTAAAGATGAATTTGAAAGTTATTTAACTCACTTTCAAACAAACAAAAAAATTTGTTTCCTTAAAATGGGTTTTATTTCACTAGAGTTGAGTAACAACAATGGTTAGGCATCTAAGGCAATAAATTTCAGAATTTTGGGACTCCTGAGAAGTGGGCAATCGTTTTTTGATATTTATTGCCTTTCCCGAGGAAATTAATCCTGAAGAAAGAGTGTCTGATTCTGAGCAATATCCTGAAGATCTCTATCTTCACATTCATTATTAGCAGGCAGCATCTGGCTCAAGACCACAGGAGAAGAATTTAGCAGGTGGTCTTTGAGGGGACTCATCACTTCTGCTTTCTGTTTATAAGAAGAAGGAGGAAGGTTCAGCAGAACAGCTCCTACCAGGAGGGCTGTGCCAACAGGAAGCAGTACCAATGACTCAGTGGGTGGCACACTCTCCATCTGAGCTGGTGCTGCTCCCAGTCATCACCTCAACTGATGGTTGGGGAGGTTGAGAGGTAAAGATAGCATCTTTCAGACACAGGAGACAGATAGCAACCTGAGTTCTCATGATCTGTTTTCGTCTCATTATGATTTTTCATCTTATTTTACTGTTAATTTTGGGAACTGAGGCATTCTAGACTTAGCAAATCACCGACAAAATCAAGTTTAGCTACAAGAGTCTACCAGGCTACACTGTGAACATCACAGAATCACAGAATGGTTTGGATTGGAAGAGTCCTTAAAGATCACCTTGTTCCACAACCCTGCCACGGGAAGGGACACCTGCTACTCCAGGTCACTCCAAGCCCCATCCAACCTGGCCTTGAACTCTTCCACGGATGGTGCAGCCACAGCTTCTCTGGGCAACCTGTGCCAGTACCTTACTTTTATCACAGTAAAGAATTTCTTCCTAAATTGATTTTAAATTGACCCTCTTTCAGTTTAAAGCCATTATCCCTTGTACTGTCAGGATTTGCCCTTGTAAATATCTTCAGCTAGACCAGGTTGCTCAGAATCCTGTCCACTCTGACCTTGAATGTTTCCAGGCACAAGACATCTACCACCTCTCTGGGCAAGTTGTTCACAGATATCCAGATATTCATTTCTATTCAAGAGGGGTCTACTCTGTATCATGACTATTTACATATATATATATACACACTATGATGGAAAAATAAAAATATATTGTTCAAAGCCTTGCTGAGATCTTGTTGAGATCTCTTACAAGGAGGAGATCATACTGAAATGTGTGTTTTCTCCTGCTCTTTTATGCCATTAATGGCTTTTCAAGACTTAAAGGGGGCTTTAAAGAAAGATGGGGGCAGTAGCAGTACAAGGGGTAATGGTTTTAAAATAAAAGAGGGCAGATCCAAATTAGATATAAGAAAGAAACTTTTCAGTGAAACACTGAACAGACTTCCCACAGAGATGGTGGAGGCCCTGTCCCTAGAAACATTGATGGTCAGGTTGGACAGGGCTCTGAGCAACCTGGTCTGGGTTAAGATCTCCTTGCTCATTGCAGAAGAAGAGTGAGTGGAAAAAAAGCCTAAAGATGAAGCTGACAAAATAGATCTTTACATGAACACAATTAAAAAAAAATATATATATATATATATATATATATTCATATATATATATATGAATTATTGTGCTGGAATATATCCAGACTGTTTTTTCTTTCCAGAATGGATATCTGGGATATTTTTGTTCACATCTTGATAGTTTTTATTGGGCAATAATTTATAGGCCAGCTGATGTCAGCATAATCAGAATTTAGTACAATTTCTTCTTCTTTTTGCTCAGCAATGCTGTATTTATTGGCCTGTTAAGTTTCATTTCAGTGAGGTGCAGCCTGAGCCAACGGAACATAACTTTGAAAAACTCCTGAAAACAGGGTCTCTCCCTGCACTTTATACTCCCCCTCATGCTTTATATTCTCATAATATATTAAAGGATTCTAGTGTCACCTTCCAAGAAATATCCAACTTTTGCTCATAAATAATTTTTAGCCATTTTGACTTTTCTAAATATTTGTGGGTTTTATTTTTTTTTTTTCTATTCCCACTTTGCCTGACAAAATGACAAGTTCAGGGGCAAAGCCTGATTGACTGCCCCATGTTAGACATTTCACAACTGTCTAAGCATAGTTCAGATGTCACCAAACCCAGCCAAGAGGCCTCTACGGAGTTCAACAGGTTATCATTTTCCTACTGTTTGATTTGTGGTTACTCTGCTTCAGTAACTGTAAAGAAATTAGTTCCCGGCTAGACAGGAACTGGTAAAACGAAAGTGGTGTTGATAGAAGTGTTACTGACATGGACAGGTTTTTTTCCCTGTAAGTGATATTTGTCCTGTCTTGTCCCAGTGCATTTTCTAAAGTCATTACTTCTAATGACTCCACTGGCCTTTTTATTTTTTTAACACGTAGAGGTAATCACTTTGTCTATAAGCTCTTTCGGCCATTTCTTCTTTGCATTTTCATATCTATTTTTATGATCTGCAGTCAGCTCTCAGTGAATACAGAGCTGGTTTGTGCTTCTCTTGCCTGAAGCTGCTCTTTTATTGTTAGATGTCCCTGCATTCACGCACACACCTCGCACAGAGAGGAAATAGATGTGAACTGAGACTGCAGAGATAAAAACTGCTGAGGCTGATGAAAAGAAAAACTAAATCCAGCTTGCACAAATGAAGTCTGTGTCAGAAAGTTACACAGCTCCTCCAGCCTGATTCATGGTACACTGAATTTGTCTTATAACAGGACAATTATTTTTTCAAAACATGTGTTTTCAGGGCCATATTTAAACTAAGAATAAATACAGGTTTTCCAGCACAGAAAAAAAGACCTTTCATTATCTTGCCTATATTTTCAACCAATTCCTGCTCAAACAATGAATAAGCCAAAGAGGGAGGTATTTTTCTCTTCTATGGAAATGTTGATATTTTGAATTTTTCAGGAGATAAAAATACTCAGACACAAAGCTCACTGTAGTTTGGACATATTAAACCATTCTTCTGAGAGTCAGAAAGCATCAGCTCCCTGAATTATAGCAAGAGTTCTTTTTAATTTACTCTAATTAGTTAAAATTTGAAAAGACAGCCTGCTTTTAAATCAAACCAAACCAGACCAGGCCAGACTAAACCAAACAAAACCAAACCAAAATACTCTTAAGATATTTCATTTTAAAAAATTACAAAAGATGACATTTGGAGTGTGAATACCTTGAAACTTTGGGTAAACTTGAAATGAAGCTGGCCCTCCCTGCAGAAATTTATGGCTGCTAGTGAATCAATTTCTTTTTTAAAGAAGATTTATACAAAAACTTTGAAGAACTCCACCAGAAGACCATCCATATTTAAACCTACAGGATTCAAGGATAAGAAGAGTAATTCTTCCTCATTACTAGGAATCACATTTGCTTTGAACAAAGTGAACCCTTTTATAGCATTCAACCATTCCTTGGTTCATCCAGCCCAATTCAATCAGGAAAATGAGGACCTGAGAGTTACACTGCTGGTTTGTCATCTGAAGTCTCCTGGTTTGGTCCTGGATGTCTGCTACTGTAGCAAGTGTCATGGGCATCACCAGGTGCTCAGAAAATCTATCTCTGTGTCAGGTTTTTGTGTAGTTTGAGCTTGTCTCTGAAGCAACCTAGTGATTTCTGAGCATGAAAAGCTTTTTCATATAAGAGGAAGAAATCAGGGGGAAAAAAGGCAAAGAGAACTGAAGTTGAAGAATGAAAAAGTCCAGTTAAAAATGACCTGTGCCCATGCACCCTGTGGTCCCTGAGTAGCCAAAGGTCCCAGCAAGAGCAGCCTATGCCTGGCAGACCTCAATGAAGTAGCCTGGAGGTCAGAGCTCTGCTGTCCTTTGCAGACTGGCTGTGTGGGAAATGTTCCCAGGCAGCACTGATGTGCCAGAGAACAGGAGTCATATACTCTACACCGTACCCTTGCAGTGATTGAGTCAGAGAAATTAGAGATGGAAAATGCACTTAGGTCACTTGGTCCATTCCCCAACTGTTTAAAGGTTGCCCCCTACAATGTGTTCTTCATTTCTTTGTCTAGTCAGCTTCCCCCTTTTCCCTGGGGGTACCATTCCACGTAGTAATAGACCTCGTTGTTAGGAAAATTTTCCTGATGTGCAGCCTAAATTTTCCTTGGCTCACGTTCATCCCACTACTTCAGTTAAAACCTCCTAGTCAGCTCTTAACTTCTCTCCACCTCAGGCCCTTTTCTTCCATCAGAGGAAACAAATGAGTCTGATTGAGTAAAGCCTTGTGTGTTTAAAAAATAATGACATCCTTACCTCCCAAGAGTGATAGTCAATAGAGAATTAACATTAAAAGTGCAAATTGCCTTATTTTATACGGAATAAGCCCCTGGAAGCTTTAATCACATGTCTTTTGGCATGGCTTGAAAAGTTCAATGTCTACCACCATTTGCTAAAACACATGGAGCCAGGTCCCACCTGGAACAGATCAAACTGCACTGGTTGGTCAATCCAAGCTCAAAGTCCCATGGAAATTTCTATCACCCAAAGGCCTGTGAGTTCCCTTCCCAAACAAGGCTGGGAACAGAGCCATTTACCACCTCACTGGTGACATATGCCATGGACTGGGGGACACTGGTGTCATCAACACTTTCACTACTTTTAAGAATCAGGGAGAAACTGTGGGGTTTGGATTTCCACTCACAGATAGCCAAGATAAGCTAAGAATCCACTATGCTCTCCTAGCAGAGCCACATGAGTATCTGATGTTTTGATTCTGCTGGCAGGGAGAAGAAATGTTATTTTTATTGACCAAAAATAAATACTGTCAAAAACATTTGAGGAAATGAGTAAAGTAGCAATGCAGAGGAAGCAAAATGCTTCAATTATTTCTTGAACGACTGGTGTGGCTTGATATCCTTAATAAAATAAATATTAAGAAATAAAAAACAGTCTTTGGAATTTTTCATATTTTTTCAGGAGCCTCTTATTTTTGTTTTGTGACAAAAACAATTTGTTGCCATCACCATGAATCATCAAGGGCTTCAGCTGGTGGAAATCCACAATTTTCAGTTCAAAATATGTTTTGAATTACAGTTATAAGTAGTAAGCTCTTCAAGAGGGCTGTTCCAGTAAGACCTGTCTCTGAATAAAATGAGATTTCAGCCTAAGTTCAAGATAAATGGGAAGCCAGGATGAGTGGTAGATGGGAAGGATGTGGATCAAATCAGATGTTGACATTATACAAGGTACAGCTAGTGTCTGAGAACCACTTCCACAAGGAAAAGCAGTAGTGAGAAGTTACTGTTTCAGCCTGGCTTATTTTAGAGAGTCTGCAGCAGGACCTGGAAAGGGGTTGTGGTGCACTTCTGTCTTCAACTTCTACATAACTGAATTCCTCTTTGTTGAGAGGAAGATTTCAGTTTCATGATATCTCTTGTTATTAATAATTACCTTGTGCTGTTATGGTGTTTAAAATCCCACCAGCACAACCACTGCACACACAGCCCAGGACAGGGACAGTCAGGGTATCCTTGCCCACACTGGTGGTGCAACACCTTCTGCCAATAGCATCCAAAGAGGATCTCTCACCAGGCTGGCAGCTGTGGGCTCAGGATAAAGCCCTGTGGTTATGGGTGCAGCCAGTCCCTGCCACAGGTGTCCTGGCTTGTTGTTCACAGACTGAAACAAATTGAACAGAAACCCAAAGAACTCTTCAAAATGCTGTAGTGAAAGGTCTGGGAGGAAGCTGGAGGCATAGACCCTATGGCTTTGTGGGCAGAGATGGGTGTCCACAGGGGCATCTGGCAGAGGGTACCTGCTTTGTGCTTCCCAGACAGAGCTGTGGTAGAAAACCCTCTTGGTCTGGAGGAGGGAGCTCACTCTGAGGCTCTGAGCTGCCAGCTCAAAGCTGGGCTAATGGGAAGGAATGCACTCCCCAGCAATGCTTCTTTATAAATTATTTTTACGGGGAGATTTGAGTGTCGTTACAGTGAATATGTGTACAAATATTGAAAGAACAATGTGTGCTAGAGAAAACAAAGTGAAAAACCACCCGGCTTCCTATTTCTCCTGGGTAAACCTGTGATTTCTCCCACCTTCTTGAGTTGCAGTCTAATACAATATTGTACAGCCTGCTGCTTCCTTAAATAATTCCTTCTGGAGTAGCAGACACTGAGTACATCACTAAAACCCCATGAAGTTGTTTAGCTTTCAGTTCCACATCCTGAGGAGTTAACTCTCTGGGAGAATGGAATGACTGGGATGTTCCTCTGGGTGCTCTCCTGGCACAGGATAACTCCTGGCATGGGGCTAGATCTGGATATTTTGGGGGGCTTCTAGTTTTACTGTCAGTCTTATTCTCCTGAGCTCCCATTTCCTCTCCTCCTGCTCCTCACACTTCTATTGTGATTCAAATAAATGTGATATATTAATGTTTCACCGGTTTAAAATGAACTGCAATTACCAACAGAGGATTTATTTCGTTTACTTCTAGCCACCTAGAAGGCAAGCATCTGGCTTACACGAGTCATCTATAGTCTGGGGAGAACCATGGGCATCACCAGAAGTCAAATTCCTTCCTTCCTATTTTAAATACCTTTTTAAGGCTGAGATGAACAGCACACTGAAAGCCCACAGCTGTAGAGGAATTACAAACCCAAGGTTTAGATGATTCAGGTGTGGGGACTTGAAACCCACCTTCAATATTTGTTCAGAAAGAAACAGTGAAAGATGAGATCAGTGTGTTTAGGATTTTGATAGGGAGGCCACAAGGGGTTGTGTTGATCACAATGCTGACTCTAACAACCTGGCCTCCAGTCTTAACATTTTCTAACCCAGAGTGTTTCAGGGTTTTTTTGTAGAAAAGTAAAACCACATCTGTCAGTTTTAAAATAAATCTTTTCCTATAAATTCCTGCCTTGGAAAATAACAAGGCTGTGGAAGAGGAAGAAGACGGAGCAACTGAAGATGTCACGAGAGAGAAGGCCAGCAGGGGATTTTTAATTTTTTAACAGCCCCTGAAGTGTGAAATGATGAGGTTATTTCTACATAGGACTTTGAACACTCACCAAGGCACTGTAACTTTCAGCCCCTCATGCTTTGAGCTGAATCAAAATGAATAATTTAGACAAGAAAGTCTCTTGAACCCTTTGCCATGGATTGTGTGGCTCTGTCACATTGGAGCAACCTGGACTTGTCATTTCCACAGGTGCTGGGGAACTGTGAGGAGAAAGTGCCAGCTCTGCTGGGGTTTCTGTCTTTCTTCAGTCATTCTGCTGCCACTTGTAGGGGCTTTAGGAGACTTTTTGTTGTAAGCTGCACTCCGGCTTTTGGCTGACAGCATAGCACATGTGGAGCAGCAGCTCAGCAGTGCCAGTAAAACTGCTGAGCACACGCAGAGCAGCAGCGGGACTGGTAGCACCAAGCTGGATGAGGATGAAGACAGATGAAAGCCAAGAAGAACAACCAAAACCTGAGATAGAGTCAAACTTTTGCCAGCAAAGCAATGCAGTCAGAACAACCACTTGTTTCTTGCAGTGTTTAAGTGGTTTAATGAAGTTGAGGGAGTAATTCCCAAGGGACACGAGTGTTGAATGCACTGAGTAGAGAATAATACTCTTTGCTGAATGAGGAGCCTATGGGCAGGACCCCTGTTGGCACGGCAGTGAAGCCCTTTTGTGCTGTGGTGGGGCTGCCCAGACATATCTGAGCTGGGTTTTAACTCACACAGGGTTTTAAACCCTGCAGAAGACTCTGCAGATGGAGACCTGTGGCATTAGAAGAGCCCTGGCCAGACTTATGCAGGCTCAGGGTGCAGAGACTACCCATGCCCACAGACAGCCTCTGTCTGCCCCACTGGCCCCACAGCCAGTTGCTGTGCCCTGTGAGGGCCAGCAGTGGTTACCAAGCCAATCCAGAAGCTGCTACTTCTGGCTCCAGGCTCTGGTCCTGTTTTGTTGTCAGGATGCTGCAGGACCAGACAGCTTCGAGTCTAGACTGCAAAGGTGTTCAGCATCCAATATCTTTAGCTGTAACACCACAGAAGTCTCATTCCTTTAGGAAGAGCCCTTTTCCCTCCCCACCAATTGGATTAGACTCATAGCATCTTTGAGAACAAAGAACACAGCCTTTGCAGCTGAATATAGGCAGCTTTTTTGGACTTTTTCTGGACTTGCATGCCATGTAAACTGTTCCCAAATCCCTTAGAAACCTAAAGCATCAGCAGCTGCACAGTAAGACTTTCTGAACTTATAGCTGTATGCCTTGCACAGATCTAGAAAACTCCAATGACATTTTCATTAATATTAGGCTATGAAAGGTTACTACTGGAAAACAGCAGAATCAATCAGCAAAACTATCAATAATGGGAGAATATGCTATTAATTACTACTTATGCTAAGAGGGAAAGATGCTAAAAAATAAAATTATTCATTTTAATTTTTTTAATCATAGAGCTTTCCCCTTTCTTTCCTGTCCTATATTTCATAATGAAAGGAGGAAAAGTGATAACCTTCCTTTATTTTTACTTTTTTAGTCTAAGGAAACTGCAATGGACAAATCAAAAGCCAGAATGTTTTAAAGATACTCGTTTTATCTCCTTTAGTTGAAACACATATTTAAACACAAACTTAAAAGGTAGTGTAGGACATCTATGAAATGGCTGGGGGTTTTTTCACCATTTTGCTAAACAGAGCAGAGGAAAAAAAGTCTGATCAGACTAGAAAAACAACCATGATTGAACAGGACAATTCCTTCGTCTTTCAGGCACAGACTCAAAAAATATGGATAGGTTTATATATAAATACATATGCAGTAACCAAAACCTCAAATTCAAATACACCTGAGCTTTGGGGAAGTTTGTATATTGATTCAATCTTTGTGGCTTAGGCTCATCTGTAACAGAAATATTTGCAAATAGACAGAATACTTCCTCTTTAATCTTATCTAGTGATCTGTCTGTTTGTCTGGGATTTTCCTAGAGATGGCCTCAGATCCTGATATCTGAGGGCTGTGTAGCTAAATTACAGCAAGATCATACACAGCTTCACAGAGACCTTTATTTTCTTCTGTTTGCCATGAGCATGTGTTTTGTTTTAATCCACTGGGATGAAAGGCAGAGCAGCAGCATAGTCTGGCTCAGCTGCCACCAGGACTGTGCTTGGCCCACCTTTGGAAAAAGATATTTTAACTGATGCTTCATAAAATCATAGGATGATTTGGGTTGGAAGGGACCCTAATGGTCAGGGACACCATGGACAGGGACAGCCTGGTCTGGTTGTTTGCACTATGGGCAGACCGTGGCTGAGATGCAAAAAGCAGCTGCAAAAGTTAGTTCTCTTTCCAGGGGCTCTTCCAGAGCTCCAAGCACATCCCAATCTTCATCTCCCAGCTCTGGTGCCTCCACCTGTCCAATGGTACTTCACCAGATGCTCTACAGGTCACACATCTGGGAGGACCAAATCCTGCATTCATGTCTGAGAGGTTTTTCTCCATCTACCAAGAGGATTATTTAAGGTTTCACACTTCAATGCCACCTTTAGGCAAGCTGCTGTGCCTTGGCAATAGGGAAAGATTGTGAAATGTCAGGATTTATCCACATGTGCCAGGCTAATTGTTGTAAATTAGCTGGGTCTATTTATGCCCTTGAAGAACCCCGGGCACTGGCAAATAAGACAGATTGACTTGAGCTAAGCACCTTCCTTCTCTCTCTCAGAGGGCAGGAGGTTGATGAGGCTGTTTGGTAGCTGTTCAGCCCCAGCGCTGCTTGGACAACTACCCTGCTTTGTATTCTGAACCATTTATCATGGCTTGTACCTGCACTGGTAGTTACAATTACCCCTGAGATTTAGTGCACTGGGAAGGGCTCCAATTTCAACAGAGCTGTGCCATTCAACATGGATGGGGATAAACAGGGAAATTTTTCAGAGTTTCATTGCGTCCTTTCCTTTCTTTGTCCCCCCACTTTGCCCAGAGTGGTTTTGTCACCTCCTCGAGCATTTTCTCGTGGGTAACTTCTTACCACTTCAGATTCCCAACATTTTCTGTGTGAGACCTCACCAGCTCCTACCAGTGCTTGTGTGGTCAATGGGTGAGAGGAGGGGAGTGAATGCATCTGAAAGGAACGCGAGAAATATAAACAATTTTATTAACAAGACCACAAAACTATTTTTTAATGTATGCAGCCATTTACAAGGGGCAAACAAACAAACAAACAGAAAAACCCACTGGGGAGACATGGTCGATGTCTGCGACTGCAGCGAACCCGCTCCAATGCTATGGGCAGATTTGGGGAGGGTCCCTTTCCTCTGGCCAACACCATTCCCTGTGAAATCTGGCACTAAGGAAGTGGGGTGTCACCAGCATCCTGCTGGGGTGCCAGAGACGATGCCAGCTGGGTCAGGGCTTGGGCAATAGTGGAGAGGTGGCTGTTCATGGTCCGCAGCTCCGCCAGGATGTCGCTCACGTTCGCTGATGCCTCGGAGCCTGCGGGCATGGCCTGGGCAGCCGGCGGTGGGGACGCAGCCCCTGGAGCACTGTTTCCCACAGATGCTGCCTGGGGATTTTCCTCTTGGGAAGGGTGTGGGGCTGGGCTGTTGCAGGGCTTCATGCTTTCTAGGGAGCCTGTGCTTATGGGTGGCTGGTCTTCCTCCTTGCCTTGAATGGTGGCGAGCGTTGCTGAGGCGAGGAAGGGCAGCCAGTTGATGAGGTGGGTGGCACCACTGGGTGGGACAACCGGCAGATAAATCCCAGGGTGCAGGGATGGAGTAGAGGCAGGTGGGGCAGGAAGAGAAGGAAGTCCAGGGAGAACAGTGGCAGCAGAAGTGGATGTTGATGGTGAAATAGGAGATGGTTTTGGACGTAAGGCTGCAACACACGCGGGTAACGGTGGCGAAAATGATGCAGTACCGGTGTCAGAGGAACAGGAGGGTGATGCTGGAGCTGTGAAAGGTCCAGGCTCTTCAGAAGTTGGTGGTGAAGTGGCAGCAGGCGGGGCATCAGGAGTGCAAGGATCTGAATCTGCAAGCAAGATACACCATGAGCCTTGATTCACATATGTACTTATACACAGAGTGTTGTGTGCTGTCCCCTCAATGAGACCAAGCCTTCTTTAATGAAAGAGGAAATTTTACCAGCTGGCAGTGATACTCTCTGTAGGCCCATTAGAAAAGAAGAGATATAATCAAAGACAAGAGCCTATTGTAGGTAAGCATGAACTAAATATTATAAAACTAAATTATCTTTCCACTCTCATTCTTCATAAAGCCTGTGGACAGGCCTGAACATTTTTCTGGTTGGCATCTCATAGCTATGAATTAGCTGGTGAATTACCTACTTGTTTTTCTGGCCAGCCATGGAACCATGGTAATGTTCTAAGTGACTCAGATGTCCTGTGTAGATGGGAGGGCTGGATGGTTTCTGCTGGAGCTAAAGTTAATTGCTGCTTTACAGAGGGCTCCAGTTTTCAGCATTTTGGTTTGAATAGACGGCTAGACACCAGACATGATAGGAGCTACCTGGTGGCTTAGACCCTTCAATTTTTTTTCATGTGTGGAAACATGGCAGAGTTCACACAATCAAAGTTTGATGTATATCCCTGCTTAGGTCTCTTCAGCAACTTCTGATATGAAAATCAAAAAAAGAAGAGACAGAAATTGTTGACACTGAGCATCCCAGCCTGACATTTGTCCCCTCTTGGAAGTAGTTCACTTGACCTCATCTGATGTCCACTAAGGTCGTTAGAAACATTCTTGCTTGGACTAAGTTCATCAGATACAGCATAGGAAGAAAGAGCAGCCTCTGGATGATATAAAGAGGCTTGGACAGCCACATGATGGTCTAAGGTGCTCTACCCACTGTGCCCAGTTGCTAAATACCACATGGTAAGGATGATCCTTTTTTAACAATCATTCTGAAAGCCAGAAATATAATAGGAAATTTTACCTTTTCAACTCCCTCAAAGATTTGCATAGGTGGAATTACTATATATTAATATTAATTTTTATTTTAGCATTGGGAACACATTATACAAAAGGTGGTGAGATGCTACAGGAGTGGACAGTGTAAGACAGATGGATTTTAAAACTATTTTTGCCGCAATTAAGTGCAAAGACACAAATTAATACATTTATCTGGGTTAAAACAACCTAGAGAAAGCCAAGTACTGAGGTGTTAACACTATGCCATTATTATTTCTGGCATCTAAAAATCTGATGTGAGACATCCATTTTCATTACTGGCTGCTTTGGTGTTCCAGATAGTAAACTTAAATTCTGACTCAAAAGCAAAGGTTTTTCCCTGTCATTCCTAATACCAAACCAGCTGGACATGCAGCCAGAAAAAGTCCATCTTTGTACCACATGAGACTACTACATTGCTCTTAACCAGACACACATGTTACTTGGAGGGGGTTATGACACAAAATTGAGTCTGCCTTTATGTTCCTGAGATTTTTATGGAGAGTTACTGCAGGTTCCTTGAAATGGTTTCCTTCCTTTGTGTATTGGCTTTCTTCCCAATACGATGTCCCTGCCTACACAGGCACTTGACCTCTATGCACTGGAGGTGGGCTGAGGATGCTGGATTTTGGGTTTCCAAAGTGCTATTGATTTGCCTTTGGTTTTTCAAAACAAAAACAAAAATTAAGCACAGCTCAACTACAGGTTCCTTTTCCATCCAAACCACCGAAGTTTGCAAGGACTGAGATGAAAGTTTCAGGTTTGGCTGCACCGTGGTGTTAACCAGAACAGTGTTTATGGTCCATATATAGTGTGGCTAATCCCTGTCCACGCTGGCCGAGCAAACCAAATGAAATGTAATGTTTTTCCATACGTTAGAGAGCAGAGGAAGCTCGACAAACCTCGATATAATCTGGTCTAGCACTGTGGTAAATAACTGTCACAAACAATTCTTAAACAGTCAGAGATACTGGGGTTAATATACAGAGTAGCAACTTATACAGACAAAGATAGAGGCAAAAGTCTGGACACCAAAGGCTCTTCCATTTGCCTGAAACCTTTCCAAACAGTGTGGTTTCCCTATCAGAAGCCACAGCTTTGTCATTCCCCTAATCCCTTTTAAGATTTATTTATACCATGCAGCCTTTAAACACAACTTGCTCAGTTTGATCAGGCTCCCATACTTCCATCTAAGAAATTTCACATGGGTGTCTGGACACCTGCACACAGACCCTTGTGTGTCCAGGACATGTGGGAGCTGCTGCAATGCTCAGATCATAGAACCCAGAGTGACTGATGGTTGGGATGGGTCTGACCCAGCTGCTCATCCTCCAAAACCTGCAGAATCACAGCATCACTGAGGCTGGGAGGGACCTCTTCAGACTGCCCAGTCACAAACCCTGCCCAAAGCAGTGTCAAAAATTTTTCCTTCATGGTCAAAATTGCTGGGGTGTGTTTGAGAAAGCCCAATTATATGGGAGTTCTGAGAGGATGAAGCATGGAGCAAGCAACTACTATTGTGTATCAGATACAACAGGATGATTCTCTTTATTTCCTTCCTCTCTTATGTTGGTTGTTTTTTTTTTTTTTCTCTCATTGCAACTCATCACAATTTTAGTGCTTGATTATTTCCACATTTTTTTACAGCTCTCACAAAAAGAGAGTCTTAGCTGGAGCATCCAGGTGCACTGTCACTGCTGGGGGTGTTCAACCCACATCTAGACAGAGCTGGAGCTAAGCTGGGGTTGGATGGATGCCTGCAGAGAAGAGAAATGTTGAACACAGAGTGCTCAGACAAGTACAGTTACCTTCCCTAAAGATATCAGCCCACCTGTTCCTGTTCATTCAGCATCCCCCAACAGTCCACAGAAGTTGGGTGGATGCTGTAATCTACTCCCACATGAAAAGACTGTCTGTTCCAGGCAAGCTTGTAGCTTAGAAGAAAATTTATGTCACCAGCTGGGGGACTGAATCCAGGACTTGAAAAACCTGGATTGGGGTCAGCCTCATCTAAATAACTCAACTAAAAGTGCTTGGTGAAGAAATTCCTTGGAAGTCTCCGCATTTTCCATGTGGTGTATAGAGGGAAAGCTCCCTAAATGAAGGCTTAGACACATAAGATGTATCTCTCTGAGCAGCCTCAAGAGTCACTCCTTTTATATTGAGTGCACAGGCAACTTTGTCTCCTCCTTCAGAAGGATTGTTTTATTCAGATGGGATTTCAGTCACAGAATCACAGAATATCCAGAGAAGGGACCTACAAGGCTCACTGAGTCCAAATCCTGGTCCTGTACAAGTCCACCCCCAAAATCACACCATGTCTCTGAGAGTGCGTTGTAGATTTTCTTGAGCTCTACCAGGTTTGGTGCTGTGACCACTTCCCCAGGGAGCCTGTTCCAGTGCCCAGCCACCCTCTGGTGGAAAAATCTTTCCTAATATCCAACATAAACCTCCCCTAATACAGCTTCATGCCATTCCCTCAAGTCATCTTCGGCTTGTCTGTCTATACACAGTCACAGTCTGCAGCATAGTTGTCTATATCTTATCTAATTCCCAAGCCTTTCTTTGCATTCAGTGGTTTAAATAAGTTGAGCATCACCTCTTTATTGCTAGAATGAGAGATTTGTCCTCATCACTTTGCTGGAAATAATGTTGGCTATCTAAACTGGATGTGGATGTCATGATCTGAATATGCCTACATTGCAGAAGAGAACTGTACCAGTCCATAAAAATGACTGCCCAGCTTAAAAACATTCCCTACCCTCCTGATCTATTATGGATCTCCCAAAGGGAAAGCCATGGCACATCCTTGTTTTACCTATTTGCAAGTAGGAAGGAACACTTCTGCCAACTCCAAGAGGATCTCACGGTGTCCGAAACTCATGGGACTGTAAACAGGGCAGGTAATTCAGTAATGAGAGGGACCAGAGGAGCACCTCCAGGAGGGGATTTCCTGGTACTTGTCCTGCTTATGATGATGGATGCTACCAAAAGATTAATGGTCTGCCCCGTGAGAATGGCAAACTAAAGTTATTTTAAATGCATTCAGCTGCATGAGAAGATCATCTATTTAGAGTCAGCCTTGGCTATCTAAGCTGCTTTTGTTTGACTACTGATTTTATCTGCCTTGCAGCCAAATTGCTGCAAACTCTGATTTCTTAGTCTATTTATTGTCAACTAACAAGGGAAAGGTTTGTTGAAGAAGAAACCTTGAGGGAAAAGCAGGAGCATGACTTTCCACAGATTCAGCTCATCTAACATTAGCCCTTTAGCTGGCATCTAGCATGAGGCAGTCGTCTTGGCTCCAGTCAAGAAAGAAGCACCTCTGGGGTAAAGTCATTCCAAGCTATTGAGTCCCTAAGTGGGGTGAAGGATTGTGCTCTGAAGTGTCCCTCCTCTCCCAGAACTTCTGGTAAGTCAACTACCTTGGATGGGCTGAGTATCTTCTAAATGGCTGAAGTTGGGTGACCTGGATTCCTCACTTTATAGAGAGATGTAGCAAGTAATTTCACAGAATTACAGATTTATCAGGCTGGAAGGGATCGCAGTGGATCATCTTGTCCATCCCAGGACACAGGGCACAGGATTGTGTCCAGACATTTCTGGAATATCCCCAATGAGGCAGACTCTCCACCCTCTCTGGACAATCTGTTCAGTGCTTGGTCACTGCCCAGGAACAAAGTTTTTCTTCATGGTCAGGTGGAATTTCCTGGGCATCAGTTTCTGCCCATTGCTACTTGTCCTGTTGCTGGGCACCACAGATTAGAGCTTGTCTCCACCCTCTTGGCACCACCAATTTCCTATCAAATCTCAACAGCAGATGGGTAATGCTGCCTCTGTGTTCCCATGGAAAGCACAAAAGCATAGAGAAAAGCTTTAAGATGCAGGAAGCAGAACCTAAAGCCCCTAGAGTACTTCAAGGAATGAGCTTGTGGTTGAGAAGGTGATAATCTTTCAAGTGTGCCAGTAATTTAATTAAATAACCAGTACTTCAAGGGGGCTTATAATAGTGAGGGAGAACAACTTTTAAAGAGGGAAGATAGTGATAGGAAAAGGGGGAATGATTTTAAACTACAAGAAGAGAGATTCAGGCTCAGTGTCAGAAGAAAGTTTTTACTCAGAGGGTAGTGAGGCACTGAAACAGGTTGTTCAGAGAAAATATGCCTTCCCTGGAAGTGTTCAAAGACAGATTGGATGTGGCTTTGAGCAACCTGGTCTGGTGGAAGGTGTCCCTGCAATGAGCAGAGAGGTTGGAATGAGAAAATCTTTAACATCTCCTTCCATTCCAAACTGTTCCTGTGATACTGTGATTCAATGCTAAGGATATTGAGATGCTGAAATGAGCCTCTTTGGTGAGGCAGTGACCTGCAGGAGGCCTCTGTGCCATGTCCTTTCTGCTCAGGTTTATGCAGCTGCTCTAAAGCTGTCGGTGTCTGTGCGTGTGCCCGCGGGACTGAGTGCGTGTGTGCTCCCCCTGCATTTCGCAGCTGCTTCCCAAGAAAGTCTAAATATACTCCTGCCTCCGCTTTCTGGTGAGAAGTGAAACTCAAGTCCCAACAGCTTGTGGTAAATGAAAGCCCAAGAGCAGCATGTGCGTCACTGAGGGCGGTGCTGCTTTTGCACGGACAAAATCCATCTTTGAGACCTGGATGTGAAGCCAACCCTCCTGCGCGGCTCAGGTTTGATTCAGATGGAGTGGCATTGCTTCCCACTGCCAGGCTGAGTGACGCTTAGAAGGGTTTCAAGCAAGTTTAGAAGGGATTAAGTCACCAGCTTGGGTGAAGAGGCCCCAAGACATGACAGTGAAGTAGGTCTGAAAAGAAGCATCAGCGTGAGCACTCAAAGATTGGTGTTTGCACAGATGTGATTTCAGAAACAGAATTTGGCTCTAGATATTATTTTGGCTCTAGTCTAGCCTTTAATTAATTAATTAATCAATGTAAACTAGCTCTGAACACTCACTTGCTTTTGAGTGAGCTGCTTAGAAATGTATAGAGAATTCATAAAAAGCGTTAGGCAAGATTATTGTTAACTATTTTTTAGATAAAGCAAATCACATATGTGTCCTAAGGACCCACTCCTCCCTTTGTAGGTAGAAAAATCCCAAAATATTTTATATATCAAGATGCTGCTCCCTTTAATGACAAAAGTGTTTTCATGTAATTAAACATGTCTGTTCAAGTCAGGAGTTTTGTGCAAAATACTGATTTGAAAAAAAGAAACACAACAGATCAGAGTATTCCAAATCAACCCTATTCCTCTGGTTTGTGGCTTATTTTTAAAGAGATTTTGCAAATAATTGCAAATAATTGTAGGTTGTGAGAACAATGCTGTAATGGAGCACATGCAAAATCTCTTCCAGGGTCCATGGCATTTCACCAAAAACACCCCAACACTGTCTCTGTGCTGTCAAACTGGTTGAGTCATTTCAGCAAGGCTCCTTCCTCTGGCCTCTTGCTTTTTAAGCAGCCTAATAACAATCCACAACCTACTCTACAGATTTTAATTCACTTAAAAGTTTTTCTGACTTGGTAAAATTTGGCATCTCTTTGGAATTTGTTTCTTTCTTTTTTGTTTTTTAATCAATTGTGGTCTGTTTTGGGATCTGCTTCTCTTCTTTCAGGTACAGTACAACAGGCTTAGCTGAATTGAGCTTTATGTGACTAATCCCATTATGACTCCTGTGGAGTTGTGCTCTTTCAAAATTTCTTGAGTAATAGTCTGTTATGAGTACATACTTATTCCCATGTCATGCGAACAAATTTGTTCTCACAGTTTGTCATGGGCCATCTGCTTTTTCATCTTTGTCCCTGGCTTAATTTCAGTGAGATTTTATTCACTTCCTGACAAAATGTGTGTTTTTGCACTCTTTTGGGACCAGATTTTCCAGGAACCTGAGGTCCTTCTTTGACACCTAAGGGACAGAGCCAGACTTTTTGAAGTGCTCTGCAGCTCCTGTTATTTCCAAAAACAGAAGAGTCCCTGAGGATGCCCTGACATCTCAGTGTGGGGAGGGAATGGGAAAAGAGGAGGTAGGCACATTGGAGAGGTAATATTGTTGGGCAGCAGGCAATTCTTCATGACAGCCCTGATTGCCTAACATATTTGTCCTGCTGTGCTCAAAGCACTGCACAGACAAGTCCCACACTAGATGCACTTTTTAGGGGCCAGACTGAAGCTCATGGAAAATGAAATGCCTTGACAGAATTCCATCATGGAGCCAGGAGCGAAGGCCACTCTCATCCTTCCCATCAACCAGCATTGACAATGCAGCCCTCTAATGGTTCCTTTGCCCTACACTTCTATTTACATGACTTCTTAAATCAGGGAAAGATTCTTTCCCTCTCCTTTGCAGCACAGAAAAAAGACACAGCAGAAAAATCTGTCGTGCGCAAGGAGACTGACTGCTAACCCAGCCCTCCCGTGGCCACACAAGAACATCTCCTCCACCCACATATGCTCCCTTCCCAGCAACTTAGTGAGGACGGCAAAGTGGCTTGGGAGACTTTTTAGGGCCTCTGAAACTAAAATAAGACTGACAACTACTTCTGGAGAGCCAAAAGAAACAGGAAGAAGAAGAAAGTGGTATAATTGTTCAGACCATTTTGTTCAGACTGCCTTGTATTTTGCCTCTGTCAATGGTCAGTAAATGCTGTCTCCAAGGAAGTATCAAAAAATCTTCAATAACAGCTACACCGTAGCCCACTGTAGGAAATTTTGTTCCTTTATTGTTCCATTAATGAATCCGGTTTCTGGCCCAGAAAATATGTTTACACTATCAACAATCACCTTTCATGGAGGCCAACAGATTTGATTTAAGGTCAGGCTCAAAGTGAACTGCAACTGCACAGACAGCAGCTGAAAGAGCTTGTGTGTAATTACCTCTCTGGATCTGGCCATTAGCTACACCAAAGTGTTTTTCCTGTTTTGAAACAGACAGCTTTTCCAACACGTGTAATTCTTCTGAGAGTCTTGTTTTCTTTTCCTAATAAGTACTATTGTCTTTCTAAATGCCCCTATTATGGTCTTATTGGCATTGTAAACATCACATAATTTTTAAATTATTTTTCTTTTTCCTGTTTCTTTTTTCCTTTTTCTTTTTCTTTTTTTCTCCTCATCCTTTGGCAAGGTTCTGGCAATTAACTCCTACAGCAACGAGTTCCTCAGTTTATTTTTGCATTATGTGAGGAAATCTTTCTATTTATGCAGGGAATTTTAGATACTGATCAGCCAGGAGCATTTTCTCTAAAACCATCTGCGTGCCTACTCTTTTTACCTTTCTCAGTTGCACTTCCTGCTACATATGGCCCTAGAATAAATCCATGACCCCATAACATTCAGCAGGTACTAAGAGATACAAAAGAGAGTAGACAGGATGTGTATCTTTTACCTTTAAACCAAAGGATAATAGAATGATTAAGGTTAGAAAAAGCCTCCATGATCATCAAGTCCAGCCATTAACCTAAGTGTGCATGGTCCATCACTAAACCATGTCCCAAAGTGCTAAACATCTAAACATTTTTTGAATGCTTCCAGGGAAGATGATTCCACCACTTCCCTGGGAAATGTTCCAATGCTGGACAATCCTTTCAATGAAGAAATTTTTCTTAATATCCAATCTAATCCTCCCCTGGCACAAGTTGAGGCCATTTCCCCTCATCTTATTCCTTGTTACCTGGAAAAGGAGGCAAACCCTCATTTGGCTACAACGTATTTCAGACGGTTGTAGAGAATAAGAAGCCTCCTTTATTCCAGGCTGAGCCCCCTCATCTCCCTCATTGTGCTCCAGACCCTCCACCAGCTCTGTTTTCCTTCCCTGGACACACTCCAGCATCTCAGGACAAGGCAACCAGGAACATTTATAGAAACAAATCTTGATGGTCCAGATATTTTAGGTTTATTTTTCTTCACTGATTTGAAATTAGTTTAATTTCTTAACATATATTCTCTGAAGGCTTCAAAGCAGATTCAGATGTTAATTAACCAAAGAAAGTTATATTTTCCTGCTGGTTTTTTTCCCAGGAAAAATATGAGACACACCATGCAATCTTATGGTTTTAGTAGCCAGTGAGTCAAGTCTGGAAATTTGGTTCACATGAGTCAATGAGATTTCAGGTTGCTACAGAGTCCAGAAGGGACAATGTCCAGCCAGAAGTGGACAGGCCTCTTTTGCAGACACCATATGGCTTTTTTTGGGCGGATTCATGAAACAATCTACATCCAGGCTGGGTTACCTTGAACCTCTTCCATGCTGTGTTTTTGGATGATTTGCCTCTCTCAAAGGCTTGCCACAGCTGTGCTCCCCACTGAAACACTGGAACTGTGTATTTCCCTGGGTATTTACCACCCAATTGCCCCAGCACAAGGCTTCTGCTAAGCCTTAGAGTCTACATAGCAGAGCAGTGGTCTAGCAGTCCTTATCTTGTATCGTCTTTCAAGCTGTGTAAACTCACCACTTAAATGGAAGAGGCAGTGAAAAAGAGTGCAGAAAGTCCCCTGTGCCATCTAGAGCAGAACCAAGGTTGTATTGGTTCTCCTCAGTGAGCAACTCTTAGGTAAAATAAAGGCTGAGTAGAAGGCCATGATTAGACACACCACAAAAAACTGCCTCTGCAGGATGAGCTTGGCTGTTGTTCTGCCTTAAAAGTTTGAAGGACAAAACCTGCTTGTTAAACTAAAAGTGGACACCTGACTGTACAATAAAGAGCCCTGCAGTGATCTGAGGATGACAAAGGAATGATCTTGCCATAAGTATGCAAGAAAAGTTGGAACTAGCCCATGTAATTGATTAAATTTTCATATATTTCCCAGTATGTTTCATCCCCAGAGGCATGGTGTCATTTTTAGGAAAATAATCTTGTAACAAAAATCCCCTGAAACTGCACAGCCTGAGGTGATTTTTATCATCTTCATACACCAAGGAACCACAGAGACCATATCTTTTCTGCAGAGTTAATCTGGGTGGGAGACAGCCATATCTGAACACCTGAGCTATGCCAGTCTGGACATGAATTATTTCCCTGAATGACCCTATGACTTCTTTTGCTGTTTGTGAACTTTCCTGAGTGTACCAGGAGTTTCAGACTGGAGGAGGAATATCTCATAGGTTTTTTGTGTTTAGATACTCTGGGATGCTTTCCCAATCTCTTGTGCCAGATGTGGGAGAACTTGTTTACTCCAAGGAAAGGCTTTCAAGAAAGCCCTGAAAGATTCAACTCATTCATGATCAAATGTGAGTCCTTTCTACAAGAAGGGTGAGTGCCAGCCCATGGCTAGACAGGACCCAGGCTGCTTATCCCCTCCTCAGAGCTCTCAGCCTGGACTGAAACCACTTCCCAAGCCTGAAAGAAGTTTTAAACGCCCATGGAGTCAATGCCTTGGAGATGTACCTTTTATCCTCTTTCACTTCAACTGCTTGATATGCCCAGGCAATTGTGGCAGGCATCATGGAAATGCTGTCTTCACAAAGACATTTTGTCTCCAATAACATTTTCATTTTACACCCAAGTCTAGCCGGAGGTGAATTCTTTTGTTTATTGAAGAGCCACAGCTCCTTTGGAACAAAATGTTCTCCTGTAAGCCGGGTGAGACGCTGGTTTTATTGAAGAACAGTCCTGCAGACCAAGACAATGCTGTACTTCACTACCCCTTTTGAATTACCACTCTGTCATTTCCCAGAGGAGCATGATCGGCCGACCACTAAACTCTGCTTTAAGATCTTATGCCCGATCTAAATGAGACAGAATGAAGCCCTGGAGAGATTTCAACCCTTGCTTTGTTGAAACAACATTGCTTTGTTTGGAATGTATTTGCCTTTGTACTGGGGAATGGAAATGTAACCCAGTGCCCAGTTTTGAAATACATAAATACAACACTTTTGGTAACGTATTGTATATAAAGAGATCCACAGCATATGCTTTTTCTTACGCATCCTTTTTCTGGGAGATCTTCAACCAGTTTTTAAACCATCAAATCCTGAGCTCTGTAACATCTCAGTGGAGGAGGAACATATCATGCCTGTGTTCCAGGCTTGCATGGTGACCCAGTTAGGAAATCTGTAGCAGACATAAAATGAAATCCAGACCTGTGCTTGCAACAATGAACTCAGCCTTCCCTTGTATCCAGTTGGATTACACAAGCTAGGACCCACCCAAAAGTTCATGACATCCACTCACAGCTCCAGTCAGTGGTCACTGACCATTTGGGTCCCAGGTCTTTCCTGGACTTTACTTTAATACCCTTAGGTTACCAGCTGAAGAGATTTATTTATGATCTAAATCATCCAACCCAGGTTGAATCCTGAACTGGAAAAAGCTGAACAACTGAGACAGTCAGAATTTTTCCTACTCCTTTCTACAAATTCACTGTTACTTCAGTGCATCTGAGGGCAGAAATTTCATGAACACAGGCCCTTGCTGTACCATTAACTGGTGTATGAAATCACACCATCAGCAGCTGTAGAACAGCAGTCAGAAAATTTGAGAGGTGTTGCATGTGATAAGAATGGAAGAACTGCACTAGGAGGTTCTAAGTTCCTCATTCCTCCAACCTATCCATCCTTCCCACCGTGTGTCCCCCTGAATTACTAAATGGAGGAGGTGTTTGCCCACTCTGAAAGCAAACAAACACAGCAGTCCTGCCCAAACAGAGGTGCACGCTCTCTGTCTGAGTCCATGTCCTTTGATCACCATGGGCACCAACTCCTGTCTGATCTTTTGGGCTGTGCAGGGTGGGCTTGTTCACCCGCTGGGCGGAGGGAAACACCTTGTTAGGATAGGAAGGAGTGATTCAGCCACTCCTCGCTCTGAGTCAATATTTACCCAGTGGCTCTGGGTTTAGGGGAGGGATGGTCTCTCCAGGGTCACATTCCCACCCTCCTAAGTGAGGTGGCTGGAGCCACTAGCCCAAGAGGGTGCTAGCAACCTTCTCCTGGGAGCACAACTGCTTTTTCTAGGCTGCATTTGGATGCAAACTGGCACGCTGTGGCTATGTCTCTTTTTCTTGTTTTTTTTCTAATTGTAGTCTGAAGCTTTCCTTAATGGGACAGAGAAGTCTTTGAGACTGGAAATGTGCTCTTCTCTTTGTTTCTGGTAAGACATAACACTGTCCTCATGGGACCGCACTCCAACAGGGATATTTTAGTTCTGCCTGGCTCCACTTCTTGCTGGCCCGCGGTCTGATTGCTGTTTGTCACTGGGACTGCGAGCGCTGGGGAACAGAGACTGCCCTCACTGCAGCCGCTCTAGTAGGCTGGAGCCCTGAATTTGGCTGGGCTTCCCAAGCATTTCCACGAGGCAAATAGAAACACTAATTTCAGCTGGACACTGTATTCCTTGGGCCCATTCCTAAGGGGCCGTGTTGTGCTGCCTTTGCCTTTTCTCCATGTTAAATGCATTGCTAGATTTCACCCTGGGGGCTGTTGTGTCCTGCTGGTGGGTGATTATATTCCTCTGTTTGAGACATTGAAGATGAAAGAGCAGTTTGAGATCCCATTTTGATAGATGGAGATACCCTTCTGCCCAGTCCCTGATACGATTTTGTGAAGATGTTGACTATGTCCCATCTTTCAGAATTGGTCTCTTTTATACTGGTGTAAAACAGGAATAATTCCATTGGCACCAGTGTAATTTATACTAGTGTAATCATGGGAGAAGGAGAAGAAATAGGCCTGCAGGGATTTTTTGTTTCTTTTGGGGGAACCATGCTGACTGTAAAACCACAGCAAAATTATTTTTAAATGAGAAAAATTTCTTTAAGACAGATCAGCCTCTTAAAAAGAGAGACAAATGGGATGAAATGCTGCAGTTCAGAAAGTCCTGCAGTATTTGGGAAATGGGGCAGTTTGCTGTAAAGGGAGTAGTAAACAGGCAAAGCCAGGAGAGCTACAAAAAGAAAGACCCAGAAAATGAAGCTGCTTATGAATTACATTATTAAAATTTCTCAGAGCACAAGAGATGAGATTGTAGAGGCAAGTTTATTCTCAGCACATGCGTGGAAAAATGTAAACCTCAGTAAGAACCACTGAGTAAACCTGAGAAAAGAAAATGACTGTGCCTGGAAATGTTTAGGGGATGGTGTTTGTCAATTAATGAACTGAGAGGCCACCGTTTGCAGTCACTACGCAGCAAAGGCGTGCATAAACTAAGACCAAAGAAGGAGATTTTTTTCTTTTTCCCCAGTAAGAGGAATGCAGGGGCATTTCGCTCTGTGCTTCATCTGCAATTCGTTTTTTTCTTTTGTAAAACCCGCTGATTATTGAGAAGAGAAAGTTTGCTCCAAGTGGCTGGGCAAGGGGTCACAATTACTCACAGCACCAGGTTCTCATTTGCCTTCAGGTCTGTTGATTTTGATGACAAGCCTTTACCACTCAGTTTCTCAGTTGTGTCAGCAGCTTTCCCAACAGCCCAGCGATGCTTTTTGTGTTAGGCTGTGCAGACAGGAGAGGGGCTCCAGCCAAAATGCACACATCGAGTTCGTACTCTCTACTCTAAGAAAAACCTCAATGTTTGACTAAGTTTAGATCCAGCCTCATGGCTTGGACTCATCTCTAATAGAAATACACAGATATCCCCAACAACATGTTTAAATGTGAAGAGGAAGTCTCCCAAGGACACAATACATGTACCTTGTTAAGGAACAAGAAGGCCAAGAAGGTTCTCTCTATCCTGGGGGAAACCTGGCAGCATTGGGAATCTTCAGCATGCCGAAAGGAAGAAATACCAAAGAGTCTGCTGCCTTGTAAAAGGAAAGCTGCTTGATCAACTTTATGGAAAGAAACTGAGCTATAAAAAGACAGCATTTTGTCTTTAACACAGACTGCAAGATGCGAGCACAGCCAACACTGTAGTCTGAGCTACACCAGGACTATCAGAATACCAAGGTCAGAAGGAGCCGGAATGCCACCAGGAATGTGAGGAGAGACAGGCTGGTGAAGGGGGGATGTGGAGAAGCCAAGCTGCAGTTGCTGAAATTCATAAATGACTCAACAGGGAAAAAAATTCGTGCAGGATCCTGGCTTTCAAGGGAAAGCATTAAGTCTTGTAAGGAAAAAACCAAAACAAACCAACACAAAACCACTGTGTGTGTCACATCTATACATCTCTTCCATAGGCTTAACTGAATCATGGCAGAGAAAAAAAGCCCATTTTAAGACAGCATCTCTGCTCAGTCTTTCTGGGCCTTGGGAAAGTGGTTACACCATTGGAAATGACCAGAAGAACCCCAAATCATCCCTGCATAGCTCACACTACAGCTAATGCTCTCATTGTAAAAGCAGCAGAAGCTTGGACTGCTTACACAGCCCAACACGCTCTGTACAACATCAGAAAGAGGTACTGCACTTGGCCAGTCCTTGTGACATTATAATTAGAGATGGGTCTTGAATCAGCATCCAAATGTGGAATGGTGCTGTGAGTCAGTTGAGATATGTCCACCAACATTGTCATTATCCTGAATTCTGTAATTTATAAAAAAATCCAAGTGCTGCAATCTTCAGGGCATTCACAATTTAGTGGAATGAATACCCCAAATTTGGTACTAATCTCAGCTCTCCAAGGCCCAAAGGCAGTAAATTTTTTAAAAACATAGCTGGGAGACATGGAATTTTGGGAGCTACCCCTGTAAAAAAGCTGCCTGAAATTGAGCTTTCCAGAATAGAGATGGACTTTAATTTTTAGGACATCTGAAATGAGCACATGATCCCAATTAAAGCATCCCTAACTTGTCCTTAAAAAAAAAAAAAAAAAAATTGAAGGTCCATGTCTATCTCTGACTAGAATGGCTCTGATCAGAGAAGGAAAGTTAATGTGTCACAGAAAAAACCAAACAACCAAACAGCAAACAAATATCTCAAAGAGAAAATTGCCTAAAGTGATTTAAAAATATATGACTGCACCAGGACAGACCTAGTGAAACCAAGAATTTTGAGGTAAGATCTGCCAGTCCTGTTGAGCATATCATGTATTAACAGCTCCCTTTTTCATGTTGCTGGAGTACTCTCTGCACAGCAGCATGAATTAAAAGTGAGTTTTGAATTGTTGTTTGAAATGTCCTGGTTCAGACTTCCCAGCTTCTTACTCCAGGTCCAGCAAATCTTTGGGTTTGATGCTTCTCAGTGCAAGCAGGTGCATCAGCATTTGGCCTTTGCACTTCTTTATCCTGAATTTTTTCTCCTTCCTTGGACCCTCAACTCCAAGTGTTTTATGGACAAATTTGCAAGCACAGTTTTACTAACTTTTGCAAATATAGAATCTGCACAGGAGATAAGGGGAGGATGCATTCCCTCTTTCACTGTTAAGTTAGATTCATTTAGAGAACTTGCAAGCTAATTTAAATGTCTAGTAAAACCTATGAAAAGATAGATTTTTATCCACTGTACAGTAGGAGTGGGATCAGCTGTTAAAGTAACAAATTTTAAGAAAATTCTAAAAGATATGTTGATCAAAGATGGACCCTAACAATTATCTTAGCACCAATAACCTGAAACAGTGGAGCTTCAAGGTTGTGGGGACTAGTTTCTCCACTTACTAGTGCTGTTAATATTTCTGACAATTCTACCATCATCTGCTGATTGATAAATAGTTTCATGGCCATACTTAGCCATCAACTACAATTACAAGTTCAAAAAATATGCTAGAGAATCAGAAAGGTCAAATTCAACCAAGAGTTGATGAGACTGAGGGTAGCATTTGGCGTCAAGATGAAAGCCAAACATTTCTATGACACACAAAACACAGTGCATTTCCCAGGATTCGTTCTCCCTAAAGAAGGAATGTGTCTTTTCATGAGTTTGAAGATAAACTCAGTTATATCTTTCTGATGATGTGGAAATGCTGAAAGGTTATTTCTTTATGTTGATTGACTTGTATTTTCTATAGATTAAAAAAAAAAATCCTAAAATCTGCTTCCTTGTTACAACAGAACCTCCTGCCCACTTGGGGCACACCTAACATCACAGAATTATAGAATTACAAAATTATAGAATAGTCTGACTTGAAATGGACTTTTAAAGGCAATCTCCCTGCAATGAGCAGGGGCATCCTCATTAGATGAGGTTGCTCAGAGCCTTGTCCAATCTGACCTTGAATGCGTCAGGGATGGGATGATGTTTATGTTATTTCACAGAAGAAATAGGATGTAGTACCCATTTTTTCTGGAAGAAATAGTGAGGCTGACAGGAGGAAAATCTTGAACTATTGTACACTTCAATGCTTTAACGGCAGATAAAAAGACAGTCAGGAGCACTGATTTTAATTTCTGGGTAACTGATTTGCTTGGATGGTCTTAGTTATCTCCATTGGAACCAACATCCTCAAGCCACTAAGAGCCTTGTCTGAATGAGAATAGGGATTTGCTTCATATTTTCACTGTCTTTCAAATTCTTCCTCTCAAATACAGTAAAGATAATTGATAATTCTTCCCTCCCACTGGTATGGCAACTCTTAACTCCATGTTTACAAAACTCATTACAAGTTTTGGATGAAAGGTGTTAGAAGATTGTAAAACAGATTTGACACCTTTTTTATAGAGAAAGCTTTTGAGGTTTCCTGTGATTGTCCATGTTTTTGAAGATTAGTCATCTTTTCTACAGGATTATGCAAAACGAAAGCTGCAGCAGTGGGAGGTTGGGATTAGTGACCCAGAAGGCCCTTCCAGTCCTGTGGAGGATTTTCCAAGCTGTACCAAAGATGTTAAAGCCTCCTTGTGTGGTCTGAACTTAACACCTTCAACACACAAGCCCCACTGAAATTTTTTGTTGCATCCTTTTAGCAGGGTGGAAGCAGGGCTGGGACTGGGTCTCTGTGTGAAGGTAAGAGAAAGCACCTGCCACAACAATGATGCAGAGCACCATACAAGATCACTGACAGCTCAGGAAATGGGAGGGGTCAAGAAACACCTAAAGAGACACAAATAGCCTCATGTCTCTGGCCCTGAGATGCCACCACTAGAACCACCACTTGTGTTACCAGGCAATGCTGGACCTCCCTTCTGAAACCCACCAGCAGCTGGCAGCAGTTGTGACTGTGGTTTTGTGGTGCAGACACCTGTCCATGTGAAACTAGCCTGGGACCACCAAGCTCATTTTCTTGTGGCAATTTACCAGCTTCCCATATAGTAATAATTTTTGACAGTCATGGTCTTGGGCTGGAATAAAATCAGTGATCCAGTGATGGAAGTTGCTTTGGTCATGCTCCTAGCCAAGGCTGTATTTTACCTCTCTGGAAGGTGGGCAGTGGTGCTGCTTTCCCATTTTGGGGCGGGTACGTGTTAGAGGTTAACTCAAATAGTCTCAACCCCCCACACCTCCGAGCCTTTCTGAGGAAACCAACAGTTTCTGCTGTTCAAATGTTTTTTGCCAGCCAAAATGTCAACCGCATGCCACCTCCAAGGCAGCCACAGTTCAGTGGTTGCACATCAGAGCCACTGGTCCATATTTATAAAGTGCTTTGATATCCCAGATGAAAGGACAGTATATAAACGCCCCATTCATTTAGGTGACATACGGTAGCAGCAAGCAGAAAAATCGTTACCCACAGGTTTAGAAAGGCGTATTCCTGTTTATTAATTGAAGACCACATAAAGAAGGCTTGGTTAAAGTGTTCCTCTTGGAGTGGACATTTCAGTGCTGGTCCAGCGAATGAAAATAATCTGCATGGGCAAATGGCATAAATATCAAGTTTGCACAACTCAAAATTCTCCTTAAAAATGCAACAAAAATCTTTCAATATGGACCTATGCTTATACCTACAGACCAATGGGGAGTGAGGCAATCAGTCCTTTGCCAGGTCAGGACTACAGTGAAATTATTATCCTAGAAAAAAGTAATCTAAGTTGAAAAAGGAATAATTGTTACAACGTGAGCACAAGCTGTTCTGCATCTTAGTATGTGTCAAATTAAACCACCTATGGGTTCACCAGCTCTCTCTCTTTTATGCATATAACAGAGTTTTTTGATTTCTAGACCTGTATTCCTCATTTCTCTCATTATCTTTGAGATACAGGACCCCATCGCCTCATTTGGAAAGTTATGTTAAATAAAACCTTTCCTGCCTGTCATCTCAGTATTCAAGTGCTGAGCAGATACCCATTCACAGTCCCTGGGAGCATGCAGAGTCTTTCATATATCATAACCATAAAAATAAATAAATTACAAAGCAGAAAGGAGATAAGGCACAGGTTTAGGCTGCCTTTTGAAGATTTATTAAAACAAACCGATATTTCTTATAATGTGCATGTAACCAGAATATATAATTGACAATGATAATCATTAACAGGTACTAATGTTATTTCAGAACAGAGGACAGAATGAGACAGACTAAACCTCCATGCATGCAGTAAAGGAAATCCAAACTGTGATAATTAAATGCAAATAAAGCCTGGGGGCAGAAATTCCTGGTCTCTCCAAGATAAGAGAAATGTATTTCTACCATCTATAGTTCATTTATTTCTCTTGAAGACTCTAATTTGTTTTTAAGCTAATAGATCAAACATTCTTGTCACAGGTCATACAACTGTCTCAAATATGTGAGAAGTACCCGCCAGGCGAGGACCACCAGCAATTTTTATGATTTCTTTACACTACAAATATTTGGCAGAACTGAAATCACCCAATAAAATAAACCTGTGGATTCATCTGCAGTTTTAGACTCTCTCCAAGTATTTTTTGGACTCCTTCCCAAAATAACTGATGCTCATGATATTCCAATATCAAATGAAAATATGTCCTAATTTTCATGTCTCACTACCACCATCTGTTATTAAAGTGAAAGTCGTCTTTTTCCTAGTGGGCCAGGTGGCTTGGAAACACCCATGTGGCGAAGAGAAGAGCTCTTATCCAGCAGCTCTTCTGGTCCTTCTTGTTACTGGGTTGGTGGGGTTTGGACATAACAAAGGGCAGAAAGATGAAGCACTGTTGGTGGAATAAAATTTCGTCCAGTACCAGCATCATCTGCCAACTGGTTCCCAAGGAGCATCATGACTCCAGGGGACAGGAAACTTGAATTTAATTGTGTGCAAGGATGGCATAAGGGAAGGGTTCAGGATCCTCTTTGGGAAAGCCTTTAGCAAAAAGGAATAGATTAAAAGTACCAGGTTTGAAAAGTTGTCCCAGCTCTACAGACACGGCAGAGGTCTTCAGTGAAAGCCACTCAACAGTACACAAATGTTGCAGCCTTAAATGTTCAGATCAGCTGACACTTCAGAAAGTCAGTTACTGAGCTTTGCAGACATTCAGCCCTTCTTAATATTACATCCATGCTTCAAGTATAAAAGGAAAGTCTTTCTCCTCCAAAGATGAATTAAGTTATAAACCACCCCAACCTTCTGCCTCTACTGCTGCATTTGACAACCAAACCACAGCACCGCTTATTCACCCCACCAAGGCATCCCAGAGAGCCATTCCTAAACAGCTGACACTGCTCTTCCCCATTCCTGCAGATATTTTTCTTTCCAGACATCTTGAGCTGTAGTTTTACCAAGTTCTACTTGCAGTGTGTCTTGTAAATCCTACAAACCACTGTAAAATCACACAGTGTCAATTTTATGTGTCTTCCAACAGAAAAATCCGTGGTTTTTGTTTCTACCAGTCTCTCAGTTGTACAGTGCTTGTAAGTATTAATTTTTGGGTTATCACCCATTCTGATTTTTGTAAAGTTCTCTAGTTTTACAAGGTTTGTCTCACACCATGCTAGACTAGCTGGTAGCTGGCTAATCATGACTTGGAAGACAAACGTGGACTCGTGGAAGACAAACCTCTTTATTAAGGTAATGCTGAATTCAAACACTGCTGCTTCCATGGATTGAAATCATATCCTTTTAGATATAGTAGTGTAGCAAGAAGAGACACTGAGAAATTTCCATTTTATTTGTTTCTTTTTTTATACCAAGTTTGTTTTTTACAAAGATAGAGTTGCCCCCAGGAAAAGCTTGATTTTCCTGAATTGTTTCCATTTTCCCTCAGAAAAGCTGAAGCAAAGCATTTAACTCAGGGTCAACATGATCTGAAAATTGTTCAGGTCAGGTCTAAACAAATAAAAACTATTGTAGGTCAAGTCATCCTGACATGGATCTGCATTAACTGAAGTTACACATACATGTTGGGATCTGCATATCTGTTGTGAATCAATGGAGATTCTCTCTAACAAGAAAAGCCAGCCAGCAAGAAAACAGGAGGAAAACAACTTCACAAGGTGAATGGAGAAAACCTGTAAATACAGCGGAGTGTTGAAACTGCCCAAAACCCCAAAATATTACAAAATACTTCCTGCATTCACAATAAAAGGTTTTTCTACTAGTATCTCAGTATACTAGAAGTTTCCAACAGTTCACCTTGGGATCCAAATCCAAGATGAAAATGAATGTTTAAAGGCAGGACACAAATCTAGATCTTTGTAGGGACATGTCTGCTCAGAGACATAAAACTTTTGTTAACTGCCAGAGAATACTGGATCACAGTGGGATTTGCTGTGTTTCATAATTCCATGTGTATTATAAGATATCATACACGATCATTCCCATTCCATAGACAGGAGGAAACTGGGACTGTGTGAGCACTGCCACATGAGCAATACAGAAAACAGTGTGAGGACATTGGAGGGTCTCTAACCATTAGAACTGAAAACCAACAAAAAAACCTCCTTTTGAGGTAAGCTGTCTTCCAGGACAAGACCACAAAGGCACCACATGAATCTATGAAGTGGAAAATTATAAAAAAAAAAAAAAAGGAAAGACATTGCTCTTCACTAAATATGTGGTCAACCTGTTGGGCTTGTGCAATGACATGTGGCACAATAGAAAGTTTTGCATGAGGTCAGCAAGTTATCAACTATTGGCAGCTTGTGTAGATAGGGAATGAAGAAGAGGGGGACAAGTTTTCAAACCAGGGTGTTCTTCATGATCCTCTGGCTGAACAAGGATCTCTTCAGAGAGGGGAAGGCTATCTGAGAATCACATCTCTCTAGATCTGCCCAGTCTCACCACTTCTGTGCTGTTCTTACCCAGGCCACTGGCAGACTATTGAGTCTTCCTTGTTCTCCATCTGTGACACATTTCAACTCCCCTTGATCTTTAATTACAGGTCTGTGGATGGCTGCAGGGGGCTGGCATAAAGGATGTGTTGTGGCCAGGGCCACAAACACTCTGCAGACACATTTGAACTTACCACCAGTGTACATTTGCCTGTGATACTGAGGACTGGAAGTGATGACTAAAACACTCTCTTCTAAATTTATATTTCTATTTTCTAAATTTATATTTTCTTAATTTATATTACTCTCCTGACCCTGCAAATGCAGTATCATTCACAGAGGTCCACACTAGGACAGTACTTGCTGAAAAAGGGCCCTTCTCAGGCTTGGCTAAATGCTGAAGGACCTACTTCCTAGGGGGTGTTGTTTTTCAGGAAAAAAATCTCACTGTTCCCTCATCCACTGTCTACTCAAGTGATCTGTCTTTTCTTCCCCATGTGACTCAAATAATATGTAACAGAAGTTTGACTCTACTGTATGCAAAAGCAAATGGCTTTATGATAGAGGAAAAACTCAGCCATGAAGGGACAGTGTAGAAACATGAGCTGAGGAAAGCTGAAGAAGTACAGAAAGGGATAATACGAGCTGAGTATCCTGCAGGTCCAGAACAAAGCAAGCCTACACATTTCAAAACAACATCCCAGTTCCTCTACTGGGTTTTGAGGAACATAATTTATTTCAGTGCTAGCACCAAGACTGACTTTTCTACATGACACAGACATCACAGGTGGAGATGCACCCACCAAGTGCCCACCTGGACCAGCTCACTGAAGACTGGTTTCCTGCAGATTATCTGAATAGACAAAACCTGCTGAGTGGGAGTTGTGTTAAGTCTCATATCCTTGACACAGCTCCAGTAACCCACTCACCATTGGGTTAAGCTCCTATTGAACATGAGCAGAGCTCCTTACATGTTGTGCAACACAATGGAAAATTGAGACCATACCATAGATGAGGACATAGGAGTTACGTGGCTTGCCTGAGGCCACACAGTGAGTCAGCGGCTAAATTATAAACTTGGGAGTCCCTGGCTCCAAGTCACTTATTCAATCTATGCTTCCTCTAAGGCATATTACATTGGGGGTATTGTATGGAAATGACATTAACTTTAAAGAGCAGTGTACAGTAGAAACAAGCAAAATAAGTGGGCTTTATTGTGGGCTGATTTTAAAAAAAAGTATGAAAAAAGTGACACAAGCAGTTTTGCAAGCATACAGTATAAATTAATTTTGCACAATTTGATTTTGAAACCACCCTCCTGGATTAAAAACCTAGACACCAAGTTTCTTCCCATAATGGACCCTTCTTTTCCACTCTTTTTAAGGTTTTTTTCTTTTTCTGGCAATTCTGTTAACCCCTGAAAATAGTGGTTTAATATGGAAATGCTGACAGCTCCTTATAGCAGAGCATCGCATTTGCAACACTGTAATTATGCCTACTTCAAAACGCTCCAAAGAAAACAAGATTTTCCTGTTCAAACAAACCTTGAATGGCTTTAGCCCCAGAATTAAATCATTCAGACCAAAAAGGGCCGTGTTAAGCATGCTGAACCAGGGCTGTACCAAGGACATGTGGAAAGAGATAAATGCAAACTGATTTTACAATATTTACGTAATTAGATCCACATCTCTGCTTTTCTCAATTGAATGAGTAAAGACCAGATTAACCTTATTATTATGATGTTTACTTGATTGACTTAGGAATTCCATCTGGATAAAAGAGAGCCTAGATGTCTTTCCCCATGCATGCCCAGCGTGAAGCCAATCAGCATGCCTCTCTAAATAACAAATTTGGTTTATGTCATCTATCAGCAAGATACTGTAATATTGGATATAGCTTTAGTTCAATGGCTGACTGCTCCTTAAAGACCACGCAACTTAGAGGTTTCCATCCTGCATTTTTATGTCCCCACAGAAAATTACTTGTCAGATTTTCCACTCTTGTGATGAGGGTGGTAAAGAAATGTGTGGTGCAGAACGTGTGCATGGCACATTTAAACAAGAATGCAACCAATAGCTCAGCACTGCCTTTTTGGTGGAGGATGTTTTACAAGACTTCCTTGCATCCCTTTTCTGCCCTGTAGAACAAAGGCAAAGATGTGTGTAAATACAGGATTCCTGTGCCAGTGATGAGTGAGCAAGACAAAAGGGAAAGGTTTCTGCTTCTGCTCATAACTTTGATCATTAGGACTGCTTCATGCAAATTTTCCTTCCTAACAATATTTTTTATATCTCCATTTAGCATAAGTAATGTTATACCAAAAATTGGGAGGAATTTGGTGTAAGCCTCATTGCATTTGTATGGGGAAAAACAAAGTTTTGAGTTAATAGAAGTCCCTGTTGATAGATTCTTACTTCCTTTAAAAACTATCCCACCAGCTAATTAAAAACCAGGGACTTCTCATGGTAGGAGCCCTCACTTTTCAGACAAGAGAATAACACAGCAAGCTGAGGCTGGGACAGGTTTGATTTATTTTCCAGCTTTGCGTAACCAAGACAGACCCACACAGTCAATCTCTTTACCATCTCCAACCATCAAAACAAAAATATTAATTTATTCTCCATTTATTCTCCATCGGTCTTGTTTACTCAGGTTGCCATAATTTCTGGGCAGAGTCTTCTTTTGACTTCATGCAGGTACAACATCCAGAGTTCAGACTGCTGACTGCAACTCAGGGGAAAGCAACTAATCCAAAGAAATCACAAAATCACAGAAGCACAAGATTGGTCAGATTGGAAGGAACCACAGTTGGAACCATCTGGTCCAACATCCCTGCTCAAGCAGGATCACCCCAGAGCCCATGGCCCAGGATTGTGCCCAGACAGTTGGGATATCCCCAGTGTGGGAAACTGCACATCCTCTCTGGACAATCTGGCCACTTGAATCTGACCATCATCAAGAATTTTCTGTCATCAAAGTGGCCATCTTGTAACTGTAAATAGACATCTTGCAAATGTTTCTGTTTTATCTGATTTCCCACTTCTTGCTCTAATAGACACACAAGAATTTGCCATCAGGCTGCAATCTGACACAGTTGGGGTACAGGAGACTCTGTCTGTTATCTCACTCGTACCACACATACTTGCTCTTGACTTCCTCCTGCACATTATCACAACAGACTCCAGCTTGTGCTTCGTTTTTCTGTTGGGAAAAGATTGTGCAACCTCCAACACTCACCCAGAAACCCTTCCCCCACAGGGAAGGAAGCCTCCAGCCAAACGAAAGCTTTGATATTAAGAGCACAGTGATGTGTAAACCCATAATAATGTGCTTGGATGGCAGCTCTCCTTCAGGAAAACAACAAAACAAAACACTCCTAATTAAGGTATTGGCTCAGAGGAGGTACTGAGTCCAAAATTATTTTGACTCCATATGGAATTTATACGGAATGCAATGTGCAATGAAAACACCAGCACACCCAGATGTGGATGTTCCCCAGCTGTCTGTCTGCCCCCTTTGATGGCAAGCTACAAAGATCCTTCCTGACACAGCCATCTCCGTGGGAAGCAAGAGGTGACTCTTCCGTCCTCTCATATCAAATTGAGAAGTGGAAGGGAAATTTTAGAAATAGGTTTAAGTTTACAAATATAAGTTGCTTTCAATTTTTATGTTCTATGGGCTCTTAGACTTGATGATGTTTGTGGGTCCCTTCCAGCTCAGAATATTCTGTGATTTTGTGGTTCCTCCAAAACTCAGGGATGGGTCACATATTGCCAAGGGAAACTTTTGAGAAGCACAGCCTGAGGCTCCTCTGGGTTTCTGCTTGGGGCTGTGGATTAAGATGTTGTTTTTCCCTGCAGCTGTTGGGGGCAGTAGACAATCAATCCTGGGTTTCTGTAATCTGTATGACCTGGGTGTGGATCACATATAGTCCTGTTGCCAAACAGATTTGCAAGCCACCTGGCATGTCTAAGAATATAGGCAAAATGTAAGACCTGCCTTGAGAAATGGCTGTTTTGGTGGTCCTTAAGACTATTGTGCTCCTGATCAGGGCCAAATTCTGCTATCATAAATTGCAGTATGATTTAGCAAATGCCAATTGATTTTGGCTAGAATTTTCCCATTTTCATGCCACGAGAAACCTTATTTTAGATGTAGCTGAATTTCCAAACAAGTTCCAGGAAATGAGTAGTTTAAGCCTGAGAGTCAGGAAAACAGATTTTCTTTGGACAGAGGCAGGAGGCAGATTACAGGCAGAGGCCAGCAAGACAAAATTTTGGAGGGTTTTTTTTTATACTAATGGTTACCAAAGATCATATTTTACCCAAAAAATCCCCTCTACAGCCATAGGCACACTGGGCATTGTTACTCCACAGAATGTACTGAGGTGCATGTTGGGCTGCATGATGTGGGAAGGCCACAGAACTACTTGGGACTAAACGATCTTTAAGGTCCCTTCCAATCCCAGACATTCTGTGTTTCTATGACATGCAGCAGGAGCAAGAGTCTGGGTTCAATCTGTGCACCAGCCATTTCACATTTTAGTCCATTGTAGGATTAATTACCTTTTCTGCATTGATACCTCATAACTTTTAAATCATCCTGAAGCCCAATAGCAGAACCTCCACCTTAGACCCCAGAAACAAAGAGCTTTGTCTCCACCATGAACCCTCTATAATCCATGGGGAGAGGGGCAGCATCCTAGTGGACAGCTCAGCACAAAATCCGAAGGTGTCAGAAAAAGCTGCTTCTTGATCCACTGCTGAAGGACACCAGGCAACTCAATTAAAAAAATTTCCCAGGAAGAGTGGTTGGACATTGGAATAAGTTGTCCTGGGATGTGGTAGAACCACTGTCTCTGGAATTTTTCAAGAGATGTCTGGATGTGGCACTTGGGGATGTGGCTTTGGGACGATTATGGTGGTTAACAGTTGGACTGGATGATCTTTAAGATCTCTTCCAACCTTGACAGTTTAGTGATTCTGTGATTCTGTTTGTGATACTTCAGGTGCTGCTTCTTACAGCCAGTGAGCTTAACAAAGTGAACAGTGGAGATCTGCAGTGCAGCTGTAGCAGGCTCTAGTTCGGATTTACAGTCAGTGGGAAGAAACATGAACATTTAGGGTACAATTCTACTTTACTAAAAAAATGGCTAAAATAACTCAGGTTTCGTGAAATTTTCATGGTTTCTAGGAAGCATTAAATCCATGTGCCTCAGCCTGACCTTCTGCACTCACTTCTGTTCAAAGCTCGGGGATGGGATTTTTATTTTTATCTCTAGGCTACTTTTATTCTGAAAAGTGAGTGCTCTGTGGCATAGTGGTCCCTGCCATACCAGAGACCTGTCAGAACAGCTCCAGCTGCCTTCTGGGCTAGGTAGGGACAGGGACGTGGCTCGCCCACACCAGGGTCTTTCCCCATATGAGACTGTGCCATGGTCAGGTAATTGTAGATGTCTGGTACAACAGGTGCCAGGATGCTCCTTTAATAAAATCATGGCTTTTAATAAGAAAAAGAAGGAATGCCCAGTAGCTAAAAGGCTAAGCCTTGATCCTGAAAATACATGCTCATATGCATAATTACAAGCACTTAGCAGTCCTCCTGCAGTGCTCTGAGAACTTTGGAATGGGCTGCTCCAGTTCCCATGGGCTGTAGCAGAGGCAGGACACTCCTGATCTCACCATGCCAAGCTGTACCTCAGATATACCCCTTTTTCAGTGGCAAAAATGGGGTTCTGTGGGGGTCAGATGCCCAAATCAGGATTTTATTAGTTAACAGGACATGGTTCAAGATTTTCATATCCCACAGCTTCCCAGGTTTCACTGACCTGTGTGATGCTGTGAGGATCGGCTGTTTCTCAGGAGATTTAACAAGGATTAGTAGTTCCCATATTGGAGCTATAAACACAGTCCTGCCAATCACTTTCACCCTCTCTATTCATGCCAGGAGAATAATACAAGGTCCTGCTCACTTTCCTCTTAAATTTCACGTTCTAATTTAGAATATTTTTCCTTTATGAAAGATCATCCAGGGATAAGCAGATAGGGGATTATTTTAACAACTGAGCTCCAATATTGGACCACTTAAATTGCTTGTTTCTCACTGGCCTTCTTGTTTACAACAGACTGAAATGGTTAATTAAAATTAGTAACATATGATATACCCAGGTGTTTCATACTGTGGCCATATTTTTTCACCTGTAATTATTAGATTACTACGAACAGCACTGAAATGGTTGACTATCTGTATCAGAGAACTTTAAGGAACAGAGAGATTTGACTGAAGGAAAATACTCTAACAAAGGTTTTCCTGTACAGGCAGTTACCGTCTGACACTAACACAGCTCCTTATAACTTAACATTTTTAATGATGGGTTTGTGAGCAAAGCTAAGGAAAGCTCCAGCCTGGAGAACTAATATTGTGGGGAAGCTCACAGGGTGGTTTCTCCGTTGCACCCTGGAGGTAGCTGCATTTCCACACAGTGACTAAGTGGATGATACATATTCAGGGCTAGATGGGTTTATTTTTCACTCTTACAATGTCAGACGAATTCCTCAGCCTGCAGTGGAGCTATCAGAGAGTACAGGAGAGTAAGTGGCTCACAGTGGGTATAGGACTTTTCTCTTGACTTAGTGAATACATATAATTATATATAGATATATATGCTGCAGCCTGGTCCTTCTGTTTCTCTGCTAAACAGGATCTTTTCATAATTTTTCCTCAGTCTTAAGGATGCTGACAAGATGGATGAGGGATGTGAGAACTTTTTGTGAGTTAAATGTACCCATTGTCTTATTTTCCCAGCTTACTTAATAATCAGCATTTAAAAGAAAAAGAAAACAAAATAAACCAAAAATCTCCAAGATACTACAGAGTCTGAGGGGTGCTTGTGTTAGTATAGGATGTGAGTTCATGGATTTCATCTCTCCTTTTCCTTATGCCTCAGGTTGCCAAATGGTTGAGAGCAACCCAGGTTGAGAGGCTCCAGCCCAGGAAGACAACCTTTCCACTAGGAATAATGCTGCTGGCCAAGTGTACAACCAGTTCTACTAATTAGAGCCCGAAGTAGAAATGATCATATGTTTTCATTACAAAAAGCAGGAATGTCTGGCTTGTACCAGCTCTGCAGCACTGACAGAGAATTCCCCTGGACAGGCAGCTCATAGTATCCACATTTCTTGCACACACACACACACACACACACACACACACACACACACACACACTTATCCATCTTATAATCAACACCAAGGACAAGTTGTCACTTTAAATAATCTCATTCCCATTTTCAGAGCTGTGCAGCATGAAGGATTTCTTGGGAACAGCAGGCAGTGACCCCCACGGTTGCACTGCACATGGAATCTCAGCAAGTGCTTTTGCAGCATCCCTTCCCCACGAGACTAAGCTCTCACTAGTGAGGGAATTTGGCTCTCCAGTGAGTTCATGTGGGACAGATTTCCAGCCTGCTGCAACTCCCTTTATAATTCATCACACCCTAGAGGTCTGCACACATGTCAGCATCCTGCTGAATGGGTGACTGCAATGGCCACATGCTTTTAAGATCCTTCAGCACAAATCACTTTCAGAGAAGCCTTGATATTTAGTAATATTTTTGTTTGGTTAGCTCCACCTGAGGATTCCTAAAGTGTTTCTAAGTCCTCCTTTGGCAAATCCACTTCCACATGTCACTGCCTATTGATTTCAATTTGTGCCAACAGACACAAATATTACAGGTGTCAGAAACAGTACCTACAACTTAATTACATTGAGTGAAAGGAATAGGAATGGCCCCACTGCATATCCATTATCTTGTTTGGACTTTTTATACAGAAAAAGTCTTAGTCTCCTTACCCATTCATATAATTTAGTTAGAATTGCTCTTCTTCACATTTCTCTGCTCTTGGTGTCAATATTACCATCAAAGGAGCTTTGGTTTACCTTCCCAGAAGGGGTGTAGAAGGGTTGAAGAGAGAGGACAGAGAAGTGACATGGACCAATATTTCTCCCTGAATATGAAGACTCAGGACTGGGTGGTTAAGAAGATGTCCTCCAGGTCTGTGTTTCTGTGAAGAGCCAGTTATAAAGCCATTTTTCTACTTCTGGGCCTTACTCACAGATAAAGCCTGGAGGTAAGGGCTCAAAGCGCTGTAGAAAGTCAGACCTACAAGGAGGGACAAGCCCTTGTACCAGGGGAATTTTGCACTTTTGCATTTACTCTGCAAACTAAAAATGTCTTTTCCCACCATTTCACAGTGTACAGCCATTGCATAGTCACCCTTAACCATGATTGCTCACTCTTTTAGAACATCAGTGGGGGCTTTTTCAGATCTCTAACCCTCCTATTAAATATCTGCGTTTTGGATTATTCTTCTCAGAATTATTAGTTTGCCTTTTCCCAGACAGAATCTCATTCTGTTTCCTGCTCATATTTCTGACCCCTGGTTCCATTAGTGTTATTTCTCTGTCTTCACTTGGTTTACAGTTCTTTCCAGCACAATGTCATGTGCAGATCTAGTTAATGTACTTGGTTACACCTCCTTCCAGACCATTAATAAAAGTATTAAATAATGTTGCTGCTAGTAAAAATCCATGAAGCACCCTGCTGTTCACCTCCATATCCTCAAGACCACGGTGATCCATCATGAGCACCATTCATCACAGGCAAACACACTTTGCAAGCTAAAGCTGTTCTGTTTGAATTGTGTTGCTAGCTCTGGGTGAGGAAAAAAGGAAAGAAATGTCAAGTGTTAGTGGTGGAAAGACGTGGAACAAGAGCTGCTGATGTCACTCAAAGTCACTTCTTTATCAAGGAATCCAAATGGACCAGTGGAGAGAAATGTGATCCCTCTCTGCATCCTGCCATGTCCTGTAGCAGAGGTTTGCCTGATGCACTGGTCTGGCAGTGCCAGAGACCACATAGTTGAGGGAGGAACTATATATTATCCCAAGAGTTGTTCCACAAGCCAGTGCTCAACAGGAATAGCAGTCATTGGCAGAGGGGAGATACTCTTTGTTCCCACATAACTATTTCCGGTAAGAAATAATCCCCTATCCAGACATGAACTAAAACAAGGAGAATTTCAGAGCCCCTCTGCCTGCTGCTAGGATCTGTGACCAGCTGGTAAAGCTGAGTATCAAAAAATCCTGGGCTGGAACAGGCAGTTAACTGAGGGCTTCTGTCATTTCTGGGCATCTACACTGAGAAGAAAGTTGGAAGGAAGGCAGGAGAGGTTCTTTCCATCCAAGCTTCCTCCTTAGGAAAGCAACTTATTCCCTGTGTGCTTGTCTAGATGTGTGGCATGTACGAGAATGTAGGTGTTGCCACACCAAATTGAAGATCTGAGGTCCAAGAAGCTCAAAATCCTGCCCCAGAGAGTGGCCAGCATCATGTAACTCTGGAATGGGGTGATGCTCTCCTGAAGCACAGAGAGCTGCCCCAGTCCTCCTTGTAAGGATTCAAGAGGTTTCAAAAAGCAAAGAGTGTTTTAATCCCTGAAGCATGAGGTGTAGTAGTCTTTCAAACTGATGCACCTGCAAGAACTCTGAATTCACCGACTGAACCACAGAAATGTCCCGACCTCATGTGTAGAATAACAAGCCCCCAGAAGTCCTGACAAATCCAGTGGGAACAGTGAGGGTAAAGTAAGTGAGAAAATACCATCCAATGACAAATGTTGAATAGGGTGGCTGCTCTGGCCTGACCAGTTAGTTGACATATTGACTCCTGCAGATCAGTTCCTATTAGAAGAAACTTTTCTGTTTCTCAAGTGTAATCCTGCTTAACTAAGAAATGGGCCCAAAAAAATCCCATTTCATTAATACAGTAGAAAAAAAGGAAAAGAAAGCATCTATTGTGCTTCGATATACCCAAACCTGCTCCTGTTCTGGGTCCCCAAGCCCACTTTACTCAAGAAATCATTTTACAAATGCAAGTGAAATAAAGAAGTGTATTAGGTAATGGAATTAGGTAATGGAATGTCACTTTGTCTGGACGACAGGTAGCAAAAAGCATTTAAAGATAATACCAAGTGAAATTACAGTTGAGTGTACACACATCTTTAGCTCTTAAGTTGAATACACTGATGAATTTTAAAGGAATTTAAAGCTCAGCAGCTTACCAAGCTAGGAGCTCAGGTTTGAACAGTTATGGTAAATAGAAGTTGTAGGACATTCATAGGTGGAAATAGGAGGGAAAAATGTTGTAATTATTGTGTGTTTCTAATTAAAAATAGCAGTTTGAACAACTTACAATTCATTGCCCAGATATTGTAATTAGAGTTATAATAAGCAAGTCTGAACAGAAAAACAAAAGAGCAGGATAGGTAGCAGAGCCTAAGGTTGAAAAGGGGATAATAAAAATATGAGTTATAGAGAATACAATTTCAGACAGAGAACAAGAGAATTTCTTCACTAAAACTTCAGAATTGCTGAGTACAGAGCTACAGAGACTAGACTAAATATAATGAATTTTAGCACAACAATTTCAAAGAAATAGATATTTTATCACAAAGTTTCCTGTAGGAAGTCAGACTCATAAATTCACACATGCCCTGCTTGAACCAGTCCTTATTTCTTTCACAGTATCAGGACATCTGTCTGCTTGCAGATCCCATGCTGTGATAACATTAGGTCCCAGGGACTGGTGTGCCACACTACTCACACTTCACTAGAAATCCTTATCCCACATATGTATGAAGTAGCACTCATCCTCTGGAGTCTGGTGGAGATTTTGTGTATCTCAGAATGGTGCCTCTGATGGCTCAGTGCTTTCGGATTGAACACAATGGCTTAACAATCAAATAATAATTTTTATCTTTAAATATTTCCTTTGCTTACAGTGCTGAGCAACAACCAAAAAAAAAAAAAATTGTTTCTTTCATAGTTTTAGGTATTGAAACTACCTGTGAGAGAAAAGTGTTGAGTCTGATGTGCTGCCTGAATTCCAGAGGCTGCTTCACCTGCCTGACAACTGCTTCCAACTACCTGATGATTAAACGTGCCAAGGGAGCAAGCCGCTCACGCAGCCCACCCTGGGATGCTGAAACATCGAGTGCCAAGAGCAGAGAGAAACATTTTTTCTTGTTTTTAGTACGAGGCTGTGGCTACAGTTTGCTGGTGCTGCTATCGGTGATGGGCACAACAGCTCTTCAGGAGTGAAACTGCTGTGGATTTTAGATGCAAAAGTATTTGTTTGCGTTAGGACAGACACTAGGGCTGGGCAGGCAGGGCAAAATGAGTAAGCGCTTCCTGTGTTTTCTGGTGTTTTTCTCTGTTTAAACAGGCCAGTACACAGGTGTGACAAACAACAGTGTTTTAACCACTGGCAAAAGGAAGCATTTCCTGCTGCCCATCTGCCAGGGATATGGTTTTCTTCCATGCAAAACTGTTTGCACAATTTGAATGTTTTGTGCAGGGAATCATGGAGGAATCCACTTCTTAATTCAGATCATGCAAAGTGAGATACACATGTGTGTGAAAGAGCCCATGCAGTTGTGTGAAGAGGAGAGAAGGTAAAATAGCATTTCTTAAAGCCAGAAGAAAATCACTGCTGTCCTCCAGCAAGGAAGCAGGGAAGCCAGGGACACCCTAATCATCCCAAATGAAAAGTTGTTCAGACAGAAAGGTTGTGTCCTATTCAATCAACAGCAAAATTTCCCAAGAGGAAATTGGATTTCTTTAACCAGAAACGTGCCTGGACCTCTTCACACTGTTAGGAAATGTAAGGAAGGGTGTGAACATACAATCTAACACAGAATTTCCTGTTCTTTTCTTTATTCCTGACTCCTTTTGGCAAAAGGCAGGATTAAAATTATAAACTTAGACACACCAAAATTTTACACTCTCTAGAGCAGCTGCAGCTGGCTTGTACTAGTGCGCATACAAATTCTCATTTGCACAACTCACATTGAATTCCCTGTGACTGTTCAGGAAAATCTATTAACAATGCATAAGATGCAAGATCTGGCTGCCATGTAGGGTGTATGCTCCAGCATGTTCCAGTAAGAGTTACACAAGGTTATTTACAAATACACATTATAATTTCTAATCTTAAGATATACTGCCTTTGAAGTTTCAGAAGCTGCACAGGACCAGATCCAGAATTATGTGGGCACCTAATTCCCATTTAAATCCCAATTGATATAACTGGAGCTCAATGCCTGGGTGCTACTAAGGTATGAACGTTAACAGTAGTATTATAAATTTCATAGTAACAAATCATAGAATCACAGAGTCAGAGAGTCATTAAAGTTGGAAAAGCCCTCTAAGATCACCAAGTCCCACCATTAACTCAGCCCCATCAATCCACACCTCAACCATGTCCCCAGGTACCACGTCTAAATAACTTTTTAATATATCTAGGGATGGTGACTCAAACAGTTCCCTGGATAGCCTGTGCCAGTGTCTAACCACCCTTTCCATGAGCACATTTTTCCTAATATGCAATTTAAACCTCTCCTGGTGCAACATGACGCCATTTTCTCTTATTTACTGCTTGTTACCTGGAAGAAATCTCCACCTCCACCTGGCTGCACCCTTCAGTCAGGGAATTGTAGGGACTGATAAAGTCACCCCTGAGCCTCTTTTTCTCTAGGCTGAGCCTCTCCCAACTCCTTCAGCTGTTCCTGGTGCTCCAGACACACCATCACCAGCTCCATTGCCTTTTTCTGGACATGCTGGGAGTGTAAATGTCATCTCACTGCAGTGCAATCTTTACTCCCAATCATCTTAGATCCTTTATTCAGATAGTGGAGAGAAGCTGGCAATGCCCAATTTACCTCATCCTAAAGCAGATACCTACACTAGGCAGAAAATTCCATCCAAAAGTGATTGCTTTATTCCACAGAGTATTCAGGCAGCTTGGGATCACCAGCTCAGCTGTACCCACCTGGGCACAGCCTCAACCTAACATTTCCAGTTTCATATCAACCCATGACAGAAAAGCTGGTTTTGGGGGAACAACAATATTTTTAAATAGCTCCAGAAACAAATATGACACAAAAGGCTCCCAGAGTTACGTTTGTGTAAATGCAAGCGTATGTTTCTGCATTTGTTTTCATATTAATGTTATTTTAGTATCTATTTCATTACTAGCATTTGAAAGGACTTAATGATACAATGATAGTGCACATTACAGTCCTCCCACATGAATTGTTCCTGAACACAGTGATAATGTTCTTCCAGCACCATATGCATCAGAAATATTTATTCATTTGCCTTCATGGGAATATAAGGCAAAGCCTATTAAATCAATAGATATGCAGAGGGTTTTGTTTTTCCATTAAGTCTCCAAAATAAAACTGACAAACTGATTAAATGGATCACATCTTGCAGTTCCCAAAGTCTGCTTTATGAGCTTGTCTATGATATTAATCAAAAGCTGAGCCAGAGGAAAACATTGATCAAACTCTTTTAGAAAATAATAGAGTCAGACCCTTCAGTGGTGTAAAAGGGAATAATTCAGTATCTCTATCTCAGTTTATATTGGCTGAATGTCTAGTCCATCGGCTTTATGCTGACAGCTATTTTTAAAAAAATCTGTGTATTAGACACTACGTATTTTCACTTTGCTGTTCATATCATAGTAAAAGATTTAGACAGCAAGTTCTTTGAGACAAGGATTTCCCCAGTTGTCTACCACAGGCTGTGTGAATATGTAACATCCATACATTGGAGGAGAAGGAGGTTTTCCCACCCCCAAAAGGATCACTCTTGCTGAGGAGTCCCTGCACCTGTTTTCCATTGTGCTCTCAGAGTGATGTGCTCATTGCTGACTGTAAAAACACAACTCTGGGCTCCTCAGAGCGAAACTCTGCATCAGAGCTCTGGCCAGGGAGGAATTTCCCAGAGGTCACAATGATGGGGTTTTTTTTTCTCTTTCTTTGTGGTAAGTGCCATGGTCTGCTTGAAGGATCACCTGAGATTTTGCTGATCTCACCAACTCAAAAGCACCTGCATTCACCCAGCTGCTGTTCCCACCACCCCTGGCCCAGATCATAGGGCATTTCCCCAAAGCCTAAAATATAGAATAAAGCCCACAAATGCAATGCAACAACAGGAAGAAAATAAGAGATGCCAGGAGCCTAACAGGTAGGAACTCTTTTTTTCAGTCATGCTTACTTTCATGACATCTCACCAAACAGGATATCTATGTCCCTGATAAGCCTGTTATCTATAAAATCATAATCATAGAACCAAAAAATGGTTTGGGCTGGAAGGAACCTTAAAAGTCATCAGTTCCAACCTCCTTGCTCTTGGCAGGGACACTTTCCACTAGACCAGGGCGGACTGGAAGTACGTACTGGCTGGGACCAGGCAGATCACAGGTGAGGGCAGCAGCCAAGGTGAGATAAGATTCTTTTCACCTTGACTGGACATTGAATTTCAGGATGAGCGTAGCCTCATGCAAAGAACCAAATCAATTACTACCTTAAAAGGGCCCTGTGAGTAGTTTTACATAAACTGGTGCTTATTCTCTTATCTCAGCACAATAGGATACATCCAGTGCAATAATTAGGAAGACAGATTCCCCTTGTAAACATTTTCTGCACTTGTGTATATTTTTTCCCTGTGGGACCACTAGCAACAGAGCAGTAAATCTACAAGATCTATTCCCCATATGAGCACGAGCCTCTGTAGTTTGCCAGGTTACAAGAAATATAATTAGGACTCCTTTACCTGGCAGATTAATGAGTTGAACAGCAAAGGCCAGATAGCAGTAAATTAAACACCTAAACACTGTGATCTCCACGTGCAACAGAATGGTGAAATAGCACATCTTTTGTAATGGCCTTGGCCATTTCAACACATAAATTCCTTATTACATATCAGTTTTATGGTACTTTTTATTGTACGTTGGTATAAATATTTATACTTTTAGCTTGCCTTGCCAGTAAATATTTAGCATTTTGTTCTAAATGGTGACAGCCTTGGGTTTGTCCACACAAAATGCTGCATGGATTTGTCACGTGAATGCATTTAATGAGCCACTGAGAATATGCACTTGGCAATAATCACCTTTTAGAAGAACTAACAAATGCTCAACAAGCTGCTTGTTAAAGACAGAGCTTCCGATGTGGTGAGAACACAGATGTCCTTCCGAGGCCAGCCTGTGTGATTAGATCAGATTAACAGGCGCTTCAGGAGGAAAGAATAAAAGACAATGAAGAAACACATCTCTGCTAAAGTAATTAATCCTGTTTCAACAAGAAGTAGAGGGATATGTGATTTTAGAGGAAAATTAAATAATAAAAGCCTTGATTGAGTAATTTTACACTTACAGTAAGATTTTTGCCTATTGATGCCATTAGCAGAACTTAACTATTTTATTTGTGATTAGATACAAAATTCTTGTTGTCTGTAGAAGTTAGGAAGAAAAAATGGTTCTGGTTTAATTTTCATTATAATGATGCCAAAAGAATCAAGTTAGAGCAGGAGGTGAAAAACTGAGTTAGAGAACAAGGTGATTTCTCACATCTCTTAACTTTCCCCAATATCTTACCATTTAGGTATAAAATGAGATGCAACAATCTGACTCAGAGGATGATCAGCAGCAAAGCTGCATGGTATGGCAGCAATAATAATAATAATAATAATAATAATAACAATTTATTTTTTTTAAAGACTTGCTTGTAGCACTCAGCTTTTCAGTCCTCATCTTTCAGAGCGACCCAAAGAGACCCTGGTGCGGTCACACTCTGTGCAGTCACACTCTCTGCAAACACATACTCCAGCAACTTACTAGCTACCTCAATTTCCTCAGGGTGGGATTCATCTCACCTAATTAGCCACCCCTTGCCAGCAGTCTGCACAGACTCCTGTCTGCAGGCTCCCCCCCAGTCATGGGAGAGCCGAGTACCTCCAGAGAGCAATTTGTTTTGCCCGAAGACGGAGCGAATGGCCCCAAGAAGGTGCCTCCATCTCCCCCGGGTCGTTAGTGGAAGGTCGAGTGATGGTTTTAGACCAGACACCTTGGCTTTAGACAGCTTAGGTTAGGTGAGAGAAACCCTACCCTGCGTGTGGGAGCTGATCCTTCTCCCCTGTGCGGCCACATTGTTCTGCTCAACAAAAGAGTCTTTCTTTGGGGTGAGACTCAGAATGGACGTCCCAATGAAGGGAGGCCAGGAGCACTTCCACTGGAAATTGTTTACAGGAAAAAGACCTTTTCCAGATTTCTCACAGCAAAAAGTTCCCTTCAAACTTCTCAAAAAAAACCTCCAAACTCAAGGTCAGCATTTAATTTCCCGTCCACTCAGAGCCAGGTACTTCAGAGGCCTGAAAGCCCCAAGAGCTCTATGAGAAAAAAGTGAATTGATGTTCCTTCACATACAAAATTTGTGGTTTAGTGAGGTTTTCATGCATGTGGTGAGTGTGTGTTGAATAGAGCAAAACAGTTCTTCCAACTCTGCTGATACTATTACCATAGATCACAGAATTGAAATACAGCAATTCTAGCAAAAAGGAGGAGCTTATCACCCCAGCATGGTATGAGCTAGCATAGAATAGAATCACCAAATTATCTGGGTTGGAAGAAACCTTTTAAAAGGTCGTCTTGTTCAACCTCCCTGCCATGGGTAGGGGCATCTTTCCACTAGATCAGGTGGTTCAGAGCCCCATCCAGCTTGGCCTGGAATACTTCCAGGAATGGTGTATCCACAAATTCTCTGGGCAACACTCAACACCATAATTGTAAAATAATTTCTTCCTTATATCTAGACTGAATCAACTCTCTTTCAGTTTAGAACCATTATTCCTTGTTTTATTTCTACAGACCCTGCTAAAAAAACACCTATTCCCATCTTTCTTATAAGCCCTTCAGGTAATGAAGGGCAATAAGGTCTTCTCAGACTCTTCTCATTCCCAGGCTGAACAACCTCAATTCTCTCAAACTGTTCTCACAGGAGAGGGGTTCAATTCCTCTGATCATTTTCTTGGCCCTCATCTTGGCCAGCTCCAATAAGACAATGCCCTTCCTGTGGTGGGACTCCAGAGCTAGATGCAGCACTGAAGGTGGGGGAGTGTCACCAGAGCAGAGCACAGGAACAGCTGGGTCCATTGTCCACCTACTTTGGATGCAGCCTAGGATACAACTGGCTTTTGGTGCTGTGCAACATGCACAGCCAACTCATATCATATCATATCATATCATATCATATCATATCATATCATCATATCATATCATCATATCATATCAATCATACCATCATATCTCATATACCATATGTTATCAGCATAAAATCTCTGTAGCTCATTCTAAATCCAGGTTACCTCCAGCATAGCACACAGAGAATGCCACTCCAACATTTAAAGTGACTGAAATAAAACCCCAAACCAGTTGAGATAAAAATACAATTCAGCAGTACAAGGCCACACCAGGAACTCCACAGTTTTCATATCTGAATCTCCATCCAGACTTAATTCAATGTAGAAGCTGCCTTTCCTCCTATGGACTTCAATTTTGGCCACTTCCTGCCCCCCATGATGGTACCTCTCTGCAGGAAAAAGTAATTAAACTTGATATGCAAAGCTTACAAGGCACCTTTGAAAGTGCCAATGGAGAGGGGCATTTATAGCACATGTAATAAATTTTGTGTGTGTTTTTTGCCATTTGGGGCATGAACTTCAGAGGACTGTCCCTGTCATGCATTTGGAGCCCATGAAGCACTGCAGAAATGCTCTGCAGGCATGCTAGGGTGTGGGAAGCGGATGGCTCTGAGCTGAATCCTCTCCAGTTCAGGGACAGATGTGCCCCCATCCTCCACACAGCGAGGCACTGCACAGCCTCCTAGGTGTTTGCAACACCCTTTCAGCTATAATTAGCACTTAGCTGAAACCCAGAATTCCACTTTTGGAGGTGTTTAGGTGCCTGTTGAAGTTGTCTAGTACAGAAAACACCTGTCTCCCTTTGATGCCACTGGGGTTAGTTCCCCACCTCCACTAACACTGGGTTCTGAGGGCAGCCCGAGGGAAGTGGGTTCCTGCTCCCGCTGCTGTGGGAAGTTCACTAACCACGAGCTGAACCATCTGCTGGAGACCTCCCAGAGCCAGCAACCACTACACCACAGGCCAGAAGCTGTAAATGGGGGGTGAAAGGGGCCCCAAAGCCTGGGGGAGTGGGGAGAGAAGACATAAGCAAAACTGAAAGACAAACCCATTGTATATGTGAGCATTGGGGGTGGATCTGAAAGCAAGCATGTCTCCTGAGGAGCCCCTCAGGCAGGCAGTACTGGTGGGATGAGGACAGCCTGCAGCCCAGGGGTGCTCCTGGGGCTGTGGCAATGCCGTGCCCTGATGTGTCTGCTCAGGGGAGTGGCAGTAAGGATGCATCCAGAGGGATTCAGAGATTCCATGCCACATCTCAGGGTGCTCCCTCAGAGACACCACAGCAGTTTGCACTGCAGTGCTCTGCTGCTCATTGGCACCAGCAATGTTTTCTGAGTGAAGTGGTTAGAAAAGGATTAGACTATCCTGAGGAAAGAGCAGTGTGGGCACCAAACAGGACAGCATTGCTGCACCACATCCCTCACCTGCATCCATGCTGTGCAGAACCTGCAACAAGCATGTCTCGCACAAAGTTCATTGGACTCTCCCCCCAGACAAACAGGGGTGATTTTTATTGCCATGACTGTTGTATATAAGGCTGGCTTTAAAAACAGCCTCTTTATCCAGCTGCTAAAAGAGCAAGGGTGACCACCAGCATTCTAACAATCCTGCAAAACCAGGTGTAGATGGAGTGGGATTTATTCAGCATTTTGCTGAGTTTTTGTGAAATAAAAACAACCAATCCCCAGAGACAGTTGTAAAGGCTGGCCTCGCCAGCAGCTCCTGGAGGAGACCAGCCCTGCAAAACCCTGAGCAGCTCAGGTTGTGCTTTTCTCCCCTTTGATGCCGGGATGTTTGCAGGTCGTGGTGGCGGGGGGAGGACGTGTGAGACCGAAGGGACCTGTTTTGGCTCGGTCCGCGTGGGCGAGCGGCGGCGCCCGTGGGTTTCGGTTTGTGTGGGCCCGGCCGCCGTCGGGCCCTGCCGGCGCAGGGGCTCTGAGGGAGCGTGGGCGGCACAGAGTGCCTGCGTGTGACAGACTGCGTGGGCTTGTGCGGCTGTGGGACGGGCCGGCTTGTCTGCCAACAGGTCCCGTAAATGCTGCTGCTGTTAAAGGGAACCGCTTCGTAACGCCAGGAAGAAAATAAATAATAATATTAGGCATTGTATGCTGAGACTCCAGGCTGGTGCTCGGGTGCTCCCCAGCCTAGACCGTGCTGCTGCAGAGGCAGAACGTTCCCCAGCGATAAAGATGACCAGAATATGCAGTTGTTCCTCCCCAAACCAAAAGCTTGTGTTTGGAAACAAGCAGCGCTTTGTTGTATCATCTCAGCTTCTAACCTCAGACAGCTTTAAAGCAAATTAGTTACTCTGCCTTTTTTCTCTTTTTAATGAAAAAAAAAAACCAAACAAATCATCCCGTCCTCATTTTCATGAACGTGAAGAAAAATATATTTCCCCCACTTTTGCCTGCTGTCATTTTCACGTAAATGTCAAAGCCAAGAGGGTTCCTTGGACATGCATTAGCACAATTGATGGGTGAAGTTAACCTTACTTCTCCTGGGCCTGAGGGCAATAGAACCTCTGCTGGCTCTGCTGAGCAAGGGGAAAGGGAGGAAATCTTTAGTGTCACAGTGTGCCCAGATGTTGGGACGGCATTGAGATGAATAAGGAGAGGGACAACACCTCTGAGATGCAAGTGGGCATGGCAAGATTTCAGGGATGGCTTACCCCTGACAAACCCTCCCAATGCTGGCCCTTTTATTCACCAGGAATAAACTGGGAAACCGAGTTAATTCATAGGAGCTAATGCAGATCACTGAAAGCCTGGGCACTGAAATATGCCTCATTAATCAGCCTATCTGTGTCTCTGTATGATCTACATGATAGGGATGAATATTAACTTCCTTTGAAGAAAATAAAGCAAAGCAGCCACATGTTTTACCTGGCAAACATATGCAGGGGTGATTCATTCCAAGAACGCTCTGAAAAATCCCCACCTCACTTTTACCTCTAGGAAATTCCCTTTTCATGGGAATGAAAATCGCAGCTCCCACGCCCACAGATCGCAGGACTTTGGCACTTCGAAAGGCAAGAGATGCTTCACTACAGCCTTGCTCATTGAGATCTCTCTGCAATGAGCAAAGTACCAGCAATGCGTTCCCCTAACCAGATCACATATATTTTTTTTTAACCAGCACATTTTTATGGTGGGTTTAAGCAGCTTCCTATGCTCCTGTTGTTGCTTTTAATTTTTTTCATGATTTTGGGTGAAACCCCTGCAGGGGGACCAAAAAAAAAAAAAAAAAAAGAGAGAAGGAATAAATAAATAATGAAGAAAATGTTTCTCTTTCCCTCTCAATGTCAGGAATGTATGGAAAGCTTTAGGCTGCAGCAGTATTTTGACACTGTGCACAGTATTGCTCCCCTCCCCTATTCCTTTGAGGTTCATCTTTCAGACCACAGCTCTGTTCCGCTGCCAACTCGTTGGAAGTGTTTAGTGACTGGAGAACTGTTGCCTGCTCTCTTCAGAACTTCACACTTCATTTTTCCAGATCCCTGCGAGCAGCAGCAAATATTTCACCAGCCTGGTTTGCTGGCTACCACCATAAATCAGACTTAGGACCCAAAAAAATATCCAGGCCTGTCAAGGAATTAAGCTTTTATTTTCGGGCTGGATCCAGTGGTAAATGAGGGCTTGTATTTTCATTTAAAACTGTAAAGGGATTTTAAGGATTGTCGTTGGACAATGGCCAGATTCAAAAGATACAATGCAGAGTGTAACTGGTTAGAGGAGACTTGAAAAAGTCTTAAGTATGAAAAATGGCTTTTCTTAAAGGTTTTTCAATGAAATGTGAAGCTGGACTTGAATTTCATAAAGGCTTTGGCACAGGCTGTTTACGAGGAAATCAATTGGGAAAGGGAAGAGGATGATGCTCCTGAGCATTTGAGCAGGTATTTGTCCCAGCCTGCCCCTTCAGATTCACCAGGACGAGATCTGATACAGATATGACAGGCACAAGAGCTAGGAAAAATGTGTCTAATGCTTATTGCCTTGATATGAATCACTTAAAAAATTAGAAATAAAATAGGAACCTGTATAACACTGTGGATTTGGGGATGTTTGCAAGGCAAAGATGCTCAGAAAATCTGCCCTTCAGTGCCCAGGCTGGAATTAGGTTGCAGTAGGATTTTCATAACAGCCTCTCGAAGCAAACAACCCCAATCCCTCAGTCTGCTCTTCATTACCCTAAAGAAGCAATGAATAGGAACGAGGTGGGGAGCCGAGCAGCGGGGCTGGACTGCCAGCATTGTCACAGCCCTGCTCCACGGCCTCGCGCCGCTGCGGTTCAGCGAGCTGGGAGCTGTGTACAAACCATCCTCTTTTTGCATGATAATAACGACCAGACTCATTTACACAATTTAGCTTTAAAACATGCCACAAAGCTCCAGGCAGAGCAAGGTGAACATCAGCAGAAATTACCAACTAAGGCACCAAGAAGCATCCTGTGCCTCAGTTTTCCTCTCATCTGAGGAAAAAGGAGAATTGGTGCAAAGTCATGATAAGGGGAAATGTTGCCGTTTTCCTACATGCTGCCATCCCAGACCTTCTGACCTGGGGAGAGCAGAAGACTGCTCCTATCTTTGCTGCATATTCCCAGGATTATCCAAAGCAGGTTGGTTTGTTATTCCTGCCCTGGAGGGACAGTTGTGTCTTTCCCCATGGCAAGGTGTTTTAAGGACAAGCTGGTTGACTCTTGCTTGGTGACAGAGCCACAAAAAACTGTCACTAATTCAGACCTATTTGGGGTTCTTTTTCCCCACTGGGCAAGTATCCCTTTCCCAGCTTCAATGTTAGCCTACACCATCCCATTTTGCAGTTCCTGAGATAGTAACTCTGGTTCCTGGTCACAAATAAACTGAGGATAAGATGACAGCTTTTGTATATGGTGCTTCTCTGTTCCCCTTAGTACCTGCAGCATGGCTGAAGACGAGCACTGGCATTCACAAATATCAGCTGCTCAACCCCCAGAAATGCCTTTCCTCTGTGAAATGTCAGTATCCTGCCCGTGGTGTGGGTGGAAAGGTTCAAACATGTAGGGGAGTGACAGTGGCTTAACAAATCACCTCTCTGTCAGCTGAGCCTCTGTAACTGTCTGTGTATGTGCCCCTGGGCCACCTTGGAGGGGAATTAATGGGATTTAGTGTGTTAACCTGAATTAATGTGAATTAATTTAGTCAATTAATTCACTGTGGGTTGAGGCTGTATCTCCTCACCATACAAGCCAGGCCGGATGGAAGCGCACTCGGGGATCATTCCCATCCGCCAGCCAGCCGTGAATGGGAAGGGTTATGCTGCCAGCACTGGATTGCATGTCTGAACTATCCCTCTGCATGACCAGGCTTACAAAGGGATGGGGCCTGAAGAGCAGCTCTACAGAAGCATTTCCGTAACTAAGGAATTGCCATGGGATGTCAGTTCCCAGAAACTTTTGAAGAGCTGAACCTTGATATATCAGGGTAGGATGATGTATGCCTCACTACAGGCATAATCTGAGAGCTCTTTTTTTCTGCAAAGATTCATAAAATGAGGGCAAAAGCATTGAAGCCATAGGAGAAAAGCCACGATGGAGCTTTTCCCAGGCCTTGTTCCATTTTTTCTCCAGGGACTGATTCCTGATGGAATGGAATGGTATGCAGATGGCATACCTGAGATAAACTACATTATTTAAGATTTCTTTGCAGAGCAAAGATGTTGCTCTCTGCAGTCACAGGAGATGGTCCTTAGGGTGTTTTTTCATGTTCTGGCTTGAGGCAAGGGACCCCTGGAGACCCCCCACCTCCCACAGCGAGCCAGGGGCATTCCCAGCCACAGGCATTGCAGCTCCCCCATTAAATACCAAAGCCTCCCAAGGTCCCATTGCCTTGTCTCCCATGGCTGTGTCTAATCTGAATGGTTTCCTTTTACACTTCCCCGCCAGTGCCCATATTCTTCTCTGCTTATTGCTCGCTACCTGTCTTGAAAAATTTCCCACCTCCTCTGACCTTGCTACCACTGCGTCTTGGGTGTTCTGCATTTGAGGCTGCTTCAGCAGTAGGCTCCGAGTCAATTAATTTTCCAAATCACAGCTAACTTAGCAAGGCATTCATGAGTGGCAAGGTGGGGAGGCCAGCTGTATGCCGGGGAAAAAAAAAGTTTAGTTTCCCAATTTAGCCTGGTGTGTAGCAGGGGTGGCCAGGAACTGGCGCTGGCTGCGAAGTGGGATAATTTTCCAGGTATGTCAAGAGTGCAGGCACCACGCTCAGAGTAAAACAGAAACAAAAGCACAAGCCCTTTCCCCTGTGGCAGGATCAGACCCCCAGCAAAATTACTTCCTATACTGGGAGCTGACATAAGGCTCCACACTTCCAGGCAAATAAACACCTCTTCATTTCAGTGGCTATCTGACACGGGTGGAACAGAGGGCAGGGAAAAGCTTATGGCTCCTTTATATTTTTAATAGCTATGAACACACTGCTGGCACTTAAGAAACGTGCTTGTTAATAAGTGATGAGCGTTAAAGGGCAGCTTGGTTAGAGAACAGCTCCAGCCTTGCCTCTGCTGCAGCCTCCTGGGGTGATCCAGGGGCAAGTCTCTTTGTATAAACAACTCTCCACAGGGTGGGCTGTGGGGGGAGCTCTGACTGAGTCATCTTTGCCATCCCAAGTGCATTCCTTGGCCTCCCAACACCCTGGGAGCAGGCAGCTCCTTGCAACAAAGGGCATGGGGACATGGTCCCCAACACACCGTCAGTACTTGGGGGTAACAAGCACACACAGAGAAAAAGATGCGGAGGAGAAAGACCACACCCTTGTTTGGCCTGCAGCAACTTTTTTGTGTGCCCACACTCCCAGATGAGCACTGTTGTGCTTGTAAGCATGGGTGGTGTGTCTGCACTGCTTAGCATGGATCAGACCCACAGTGAAGATGTGACACCACTGTTGTCACGCTGGGAGGTTATGACCTGATTCAAGAAACCTGCAAACACTACATTTTTGAGGTCAATGCCTCATCTTCACAATGTTCAACCTTGTTAACTTTCCCGGACCCGGTTTGGTCCGACCATGTTGCTGTGTGTTGGTGTGCAGACACTTTCATCCACCTCCATTCCTCTCCCTTCAATAATGTTAATGGCTCTCTCCTCCCTACCAGATGGGCTGCAAAGATAAATACATCACAGATTGGGAAGCACACAGACACGCTGAGCATAGGGTGCAGCTAAGTGCTTTGGAAGGATAACAAAATGAATACACTTGGCCACGGAAGAAAACGAAATAAAAATGACCAGGACCCATTCTTTGGGCAGAAGGTCAACAGGCATGGCTTGGTCATGTCCACCATACGCAGTTTAGCCTCCGAATAACAGTGATCATAGTCAAACTGTCCACTGGGAGCAGTCCCTCACCTGTCCTACCTCCTGAGTGCTGCCAACCATGTAATGGGAGAGCCCCAGCCAAAAGCTTGCCCACGCCTCTCTTTATGATTCTGTCAGGGCAAGTCCATGCTAAAAACAATAATCAATGTGTTCATTGAATTGTTTAATTTATTAGTATAAATGTCCCCTTTCAGACTGGTTTTCACTACTGAATTCCTTTTCTTTGGATAATATCTTCATTGTCACCTTTTCATTGCCCATCACTGCTTTGTGCTACGGACATTTGCAAGAACATGCAACTTTGTGCTTATATGGCATCAATTACTTCTTGTAATCTCCACCTTCTCTCCCAGATCGACCACCTCTTTTCCCTTCTCCCCACCTCTTTCTCTGATCTAAGGAAAGCAAGAGTGATTTTCAGTAGAGGATTTGAGACCTATGCACAGGTTTTCTCCACCTGGTCAAGGTGAGGTAGGTGTAAAACCAGAAGAATTGAGGTCTGCTTTGAGGGAGTGGCAAAAGTGCACCACTGTGGCCTGTAGAAGTGGTGAGGAGCTTTAACTCTGCCCTTCTGATTTTGGGAGGCTCAACACTGAGCGAGTTCACAGCCCAGACCCAGAGCAAGCCAGATCCTTCCCACCCGCCACATCCACATCATTGTCACAGACCCCAAGTGGCTTGCACAGGGACAAGACAAATTCTAACCTTATTTGCTCCAATTTTTGACATTGCAGAAATTGTAAATGAGGTTGAGAGCTGGAATTCTGTTTCCTCTTATTTTTCTTTTAAATTGGTTTGTTTGTTGAATGTAAATGCATTGAGTTCCTTTCACATGACCTTGTGCTAGACACTCTGGTATAAATGTTTGATTTGGAAGAATATCCAGTTGATTTCTGGGATGGGGTGGCATTGGTCAGCAGTTTTGTCATAGTAGTAGGAAGCCCTAAGATAGAAGCAGATCTAGAACAGGAAAAAAATCCCATGAATATGTCTTCCTCTCAGAAACTGTGGTTCAAATAGACTTTCACTTTTTAAAATTCCTCTGACAAGACTTTGACCAAAAAAAGAGGCTTCCCTGGAACAAAAGAATTTCTGTCAGAAATGCCTCTTTCAGAAGGCAAAATAGAAGAATTTTTTGTCATACTATATCTGCTCTTTTCTCAATAATGTATTTGGGTAACTGATTTCCTAAGGCTTAATGGTATAAATATAACACAGCGGAGAGATGAAGTCATTTGATACTATGGCAAGATGTCAAATAAGACCTGGTATAAGTAGATGAAATAGCCTATTTATTTATTATCTGTCATTTCATTAGAGAAAAAACCAAAAACAACGCCCCCCAAAACATTAGAAGCAGCTGTTAGCACAAACAGCAGAGTGCTGTTTGTGCTAACAAATGGAAAATCATAATTTATTTTCCGTCCAGCAAAATCCTTTTTGTTCCTGCTCTTTGATAAGCCATGGTTTGTGTTCTCTCCAGAATCCTCGACAATGGCGGACTGTGCCTTTTCATCACTCGAGCACTTTTGCTTCCGGTGGCTTTGCTATAAATAGGAAAGTCTTTGTTCTGGCCCTTTTGGATCACAGGCACGACCCATGGTGGACACTCCAGCTTCTCCATGCTGCCCAGTTGTTCTCCCGCAAGAAAGCAGTCAAGAAACAAATAGGCTTCTCTGTTTGGACTTTCTCTGAAGTCACAATTTCTTCCACTAAATGTTTACACATTCCAAAGCCGAGTGACTAGCCTTGCATCTTGGGAACCCAGCTCTGGGGATTTGTGTTGCTTTCAGGAAGATTCGGAGATGTGTATTTAATGGCTTTAGTTAACAAGTTCATTAGCGTGCTTTTTTTGTTTTTTTTCTTGAACTTCTGCTAAAATCAAAACACAGCTAGCATTTATTTTGGTGCTAATGGGAACATTGTCATAAACTTCAATTTAGAGCAAGTAGAAGGATCCTGGCTCAGCACATTTTCAAATGAAGGGCTTGATTCAAGGCTCTTTACAAAGTAATTTTCCCTCTGTTTCAGCGAGTTTGGAGTCAGCTGCTCAGTTAAGGTGTAAACTGTAGAAGAGAGGCCAATCTCTCACTTAGGGTCCCTAGTGTCATCAAACCTGACCTTGAGGGTCTTTCTCCAGGATTCTAAGTCAACTATAATAATAATAATAATAATAATAATAATAATAATAATAATAATAATAATAACAATAATACCTCCAGTCCCTGATATCCCAGAACTGGATGATATACTGGGCATGAGCAACAGGCTGAGGGGAGAGTGAGCTCCTGAGAATCCTGATGCCTTGTCATGACTGGCTTGGCCCAAGATTGAACCACAGAGCAAGAGGCAAACAATCTGTTCTTCACAAGTGCCTTCCCAACCTAGCCAACCTCTTCAGTTACTCATTTGTGAAGCTTCTCCCTTCCTTACTTTTATTTCTCTGCCAGCTCAGCCTGTTTTGCTTCTATTTTTTTTTTTCTGGTACAAATGAACTAAATTCTCCAAATTCATCTACATTGCTATCAGACATTGTTCTTTTAAAAAACCTTGGCATCATTTCTGAAGTTTCTCCATGTACACTTTCCTGTTCTTGTATTTCCGTCATCCAGGTATCATCACTCAATAACCATACTGAGGCTGTAATGCTTTTCACATGGAAGGAATTGTGTTTTATTGATGGCAAATGTTGTAATGCACTTTCATGTCAAGATGAAAATCTGAAAAAGAAACTTTTTATAGTGTATGCTACATGAAACCTCTACACTGAACCAAGCTGGAGAGAGAATATGTTCCAGTACACATATGCTATGACTATATATAGTAAATTAAACAGTCCTGGCATGCAGAAATGGGCACAAGAACATATCCATGCTGCAAAATTTTTAGCATGGGCACAGTCAAGTAGCACTCTCCAAAGCCAATTTCAGCCATAGATCATGTGTTTGCAAAGCTAAGAACACTCTGAATAGTGATTCCCTTTCAGGGGTTCAGGATACTTAGTGTTGTGTACCTAATGAAAAAAAAGCCAAGTGGCTTCAGGACCAGAGTGTGAACCCAGGCATGGTTTGGTTCATGCAACTACAGTGGTCAAACCTACCATGGACCTCTTGGGTATGTAATTTTCTCACCTGCCACGTGATTTTTGTGATCCAGACTCTGTGGGGGTCACTTTGATGATGGTTTTATTTGCAAAGGGATGCCTAGTGAAAACCTGCACCTCACAGAGAGGAGGTTGGAGCAACCTGCTTCTCAGGGAGAAACCTGCTTCCACAGAGGGAACAAATGCTTGGTGTGCAGCGGGAGAGAAAGTGGGAAAGTAAAGCCAAAGCCTACATGTCCAGTGCTGGGTTCTTAGCCCAGGGAGAAATCAGAATAACACTACCAAAAAACTCCAATAAACAAAAAGTCTGCAAGTAAAATAAGACAATTTTTGCTGGGGACTGCGGGAATCAGTGTCTGCAGCATTTGGAGGTTGGAGAAAATGCAAGGTCAGACTGGAGGCAGAACCAGCTGTGAGGGTTCGCTGGTTCCCCAAAATCCCTTCCAGCATCTCCACCAGCAGCACCTCAGCTCATTTTCTGAGCTCAGATGGAGAAAAAGCTTTTTCTGGAAGGCACACAGGCTGCTCTAGGTGATGGGGACCTGGGTGTGTGACACAGCCAGCCCATACAGACACCTGCTTGGCAATGTGGAGCTGACTACATGACACAGCTGGGGACACCAGTGCCTCCAGGTAGTGATTACCTCATGTCCAGTGCGACTCTTTGCACGGCTGGTCGATGCCCTTCCTCCTAGTGCTGATGGAAACATGCAGCCTGGCCAGAGCCCTTGGGTGGATGCCACCTGTACCCCAGCTGTGGCTGTTACTGCTGCCAGTACTTCAATCTTTTTCTGGTTATTTTTTAGGTTCCCTCACTCTGGGGATGTTGTGGCTGAAATGCAGAAGACTCATCCTCAGATTGTTTTTGTCTCAATTCATACCCTGCTGCCACCTGCCATTGGACGCCCTCCAATTCCACCAACAAGAGTGAGAGTTAAAATCCTGGAGTGACTATAGCCCCATGAGAGCAGGAAAGTCCAGATACCTCTTCAGAAAATCTTGTTGGGTGGTTTCCAAATTTTTTGTTGTTGTTGTTTGTAAAGCCAAAATGTTTAGCTACACTTTGGGAAAGTATCCAAGTCCATGGCTCCTTGCCTGAAGGAGCCTTGAAGCTTTTTCAAGGTTGGATTTTCTCCTCAGCTCAGTCACCATTTGTGCAGTGATGTTAGGGAATTTGCATCCAATTTATGTACCAGAGAGACAAGATTACCACCTATCCCAAGCAGGGATGAAATGGCCTTCTCCTTCTTTCCCATTTGATTCTTGGAGCTTTTTTCTGTTTGCCACTAAGAGCAAAAGTAGAAAACTCAACTCAAAGCCCGGCAGCTAATGCATAAGGTCTGAGATGTTGCTCACTACTGTCAGTCACTGAGACCAATTCAAAGTCTTTCACTATTAATAGTGAGATTAGCTTCTGTGCCAGTGCATGGAGCTGACAATTTTTTGTTCAAAAATATAATGCTCTTGCTAATTCTGTGCACAACCGTCAATTTAAAGAACTGAAAAATTCAGACTTCCACACCCAGAACTATTTTCCAGCCACAAGGCTTATGAAATCTGCAGGCAAAGTGGCTCCAGGGACAGAGATTTTTGCACCTCTTCATGATCCAGATCTCAGGGCAGATGCTTCTGAGCTTCCTTTGCAGGCAGGAAGAGAAATGTCTTTTCAGGGTATCTCATCCTAAAGTGGGCAACTCAACTGGTTCAGGTCAAACCATTTTTCCCCCTCTCTTGATCCTAAAGGGAGCAAACATAGGGTAACTATCCCAGATGTGGAAGTCTGGTTTAGGTGAGATAATCCTATCCTGCACTGTTCCATTTGCAGCTGTTCTTCCCAAAGAGCTCATGCCCACCTTGGGCTGGGATTTGGCTGGGATGGTTGATAAGTATTAATTAGTCAGGTCCTAGAAAGGTTCACGCCTGGCAAAAGCAAGATGAAAATGGACTCCTGCCTCTTTCCAAGGGCACATCACTGTTAGTACACCTGCTCTCTTTCCACTTTATTTTCTTCCAGGCTTCATAACTCTCACTCTCCTTTCTACCACCCAGCATCAGGTGTGAATGTTCTCATTTTCTCAGCTGGAAGGGGAAAATCAGATTTACACAAGCTCATCTTTGCTAAGGCAAATGACCTCTGAGTCACCATCTGAAGTGCACCAGAGTGGGGGTCCAGGTAGATGTCAAAAATGCAAAGGATAGGCCAAAATAAACCCAAAGTGTACAAACACCCTGACAGACAATCCTGATAAGGGAAAAGCCATCTGCAAACAAGTAGCAAAGCCAGGAAGAAAGATCTACTCTCACTCTCTATTATTTTCCTATCTAGAAGTCTGGGCTGCAGCAAAACCCTTTAGAAAATAGCCAAGCATAGGTTGCTGTCAGTTGTTTTTCATGTATGGAAAAAGAGAACTCGACCTTTTCTCTGAAAACACCCTCCGCTCAGGGTTCCTGGAAGAGGCTGAAGTCTCTGGTTTCTACAGCAGCTGCCTCTTACCGAGGGCTCAGGCTCATGTATGACTCCACTTTCAGCTCTGGCCTGCAGAAGATCTCAGGAGTAGGGCAGGGTGCGCAGGGATGCACAATGTGGCTGTTGCTGGTCCAGGAGTAACACATTCCCAAGGATATGGAAAGTGGGAACCCAAATTGTTTTAAATGGAGCATCTTCCTGTCTTGCTTCCACACTGCTGAGACTTTTCTTTTAAAATCTCAGTTTTCTCCTTTTCTGGTTTCTAGGGCTTGAGTGAGAAGACTCATCCTCCTATTTTTTTAGATGTTTATGTTCAACATCCTGAGTTTATTCATAGAGCAACAAGCCTGCCTTTAAAAATCAGGGCCAAATCTAGGTCAAATCTGATAAACATTTCATCCTTTGCTCTGCAGACTCAGAGGGCTCAGGCACTTGATTGTGTCACTGCAGGTCAGTGACTGACACAACATCACCAACAGGCCATGAAGGCCAAGTCCCAAAGGTGAGGCCAAAGATTTCAGCTTGAAACTTCTTTCACTGGGTTTTCAGAAAATGCATTTTATGTCACATTTGCCATCAGTCACCATCTGAGTTACAGTATTTCAGTGTTTGAGAGACCAAAGCCTCTTCACAAACTCTTAGTTTTCTGCACAAGAACATTTCTAGAAGTATTAAAAAGCAACTGTAGTGCAGCATGTCTTGGTTGTTTTCTTTGCTACACAATAAAGGTGCCATCAGAACCAATGCTTGGACAGAAACATCTCTGCTATCCATAGAGATGTCATCTTGAAATGTATTCAGTCATTCAGGAGTTCTGCAATTACTGAGGTTCACTGACTGACCATGTGACTGAAAAGCTACAGAGAAATGTTGCCCTTGTGTCCACACAGAGCACAATCTCAGTAGCTCTGTCTCATTCAAAAGGAGGCTGAAAATTGAAGTTAAATGCCCCCCAAACCCTAGGAAAATCCTTAAACTGAAAGAAAGACACCTGCAAAATCACTCACTTTGTCTACCCTGGGGTTCATATCCACAGAGCCACCTTATCCATGGAACAGCTCCAAGCAGCAATGGCTGCTCACGGGAGTTGCTCCTACATGAGTCAAACAAAACAGACACAGGATCATAGAACCATAGAAGCATTAAGGTTGGAAGAGGCCTCCAAGATCATTGAGTCCAATAATTAACTCAGTTCTGGTAACTCACCTCTAAACCATGTCCTTCAGCACCATATCTACACATCTTTTAAAACTCTCCAGGGATTGTGACCCTACCACTTCCAGGACTAGCATGTTGCAATGCTTGATTATGTTTCCAGTGAATAATTTTTTCCCAATATGCAATCTAAACCTCCCCCAGCACAATTTGAGGCCATTTCCTCTCATCCTGACCCTTGTAATTCAGGAGAAATGACCAAGCCCCACGTGGCTACAATCTTCTTTCAGGGGCTTATAAAGAGCAAAAGGTCCATCCTGAGGCTCCTTTTCTCCAGGCTAAACACCCCCAACTTTCTGGACTTGTGCTGCAGACCTTTCCCCAACTCCGTTGCCCTTCTCTGGACACAGTCCAGGCCCTCAATGTCTTTCTCACATGAGAGGTATAAAACTGAACACAGGATTCGAGGTGTGGCTTTACCAGTGTCCTGATGAGGCAGAAGGACAATCCCTGCCCTGATTCTGCTGCCAAACTATTGCTGGTACAACCCAGGGGCCATTGGCCCTCTTGGCCACCTGGGCACACTGCAATCAGGATGTGACAGCTCAGACAAAGTCAGAAAAAATTAAATGCAAATAATGAAACTAGATTTATGTGGTTCAGCCCTTTTCCTCTGCTCTCTTCAGCATATTTGCAACACCATGGTGATGTCTGATAAGAAAACAGAGGGTCAAAGTGTCAAGAAAACAGGGGTTGTTTCCTTTGCATTAAGTGTGAAAAGCAACACCTCCCAGCTTTCTCATGGCTAAGTCCAACCCAGAGAGTGGCTAAACTTTATTCAGGTGCAACTGAGAGGTCCTGGCTGCACAACACCTGTACAACACATCATACCCATTCATAAGTTTCAAAGCCTGGGACATCTCATTTTCCCTGGATGCTTTCCTACCTTGAGCAACAGCCCATGCACCATTTCTTTCACTTCAGGAAAACAAACAAACAAAACCCAACCACTTGTCAATAATGATCAATGCACCAGTTATATCTTTGTAAGAAGAAGACTGATACAAGGTGAATTTGAGAACTGAAAATATTAACTGTACTAGATAGCAATCATTATGGATACAATAGAAATCCTGTTTTTATGGCACCTAATCTTCTCATCTCTCCCACTGCAAGATCCCTCTCTGCTCTACTGTCTCAGATAATTTACAAGATTACAGGAAACTTAGAGCAATTTTTCCCAGTTTCTCCAAGTTGGGGGTTTTTTTTATTACTTATTTTTAGTCTCAAAAATTACTTGGCCAAGAACTTGTCATTTTTTCCAGCTGTGTTGGATGGTCTAGCAAAGATACTGCTTTGTCTCATTTATATTCAGTACCAGTACTAGAGTTACAGAGGGGTAGTGGGATCTGTTACAGCTTGAATGACCAAAGAACTGACAAAAGGAGAAATCTTTCCCCATCTTCTGAAGTCCTCAAAACTATATGAAAACCTTCAGTCCAATCACATACACAATTCTGAGGCCAGGGAGTATGGTCTAGCTGGGGCTCTGCACACAGGAGCAGCTCATTGAGCAACAAAGACTCAAAAAATTAACTGTCATGATTGTCACTTAATTATCCAGATGACCTTCAAATCCAGAGGCCGAAATTCTTGGTTTTCCTAAGAAACAGAAATCCTTTCTGCACAGAGAATGGGTTTTCCCATGCTAAAGCAGAGGCAAATCCCACCTTCTCTCTGGCATTCTCTCATCTTCTGTTTTCCTAGAAAGGGCCAATTTGTCCTGGCTCACACACACAGCTCCACAAACATGCCCAGGTGCAAGGTGGTGATCCGCTCACATGCACAGAAAGAAAAGACCCCCAAAGCCAAAAGGGGCATTTTAGAGTGCTTCTCTCAGCAAGGGAGCTGGAATTTTCTTATATTCCCCTTTTAAATATTTGAATATCATGTAATACAACAATAGTGTGTAAATACATATATCAGAAACAACAAAACAAAACAAATCTTAATAAACTATTGGCCCTAATCGTTAAACCTCATGGAATTAGCTCCTGACTTAGGGAGATTGCCTTTGAGAACATTTTTGGCCAAACTGTTTTCTCTTGGTCATCGCTTGATGGGGGATATCCCTTCTTACACCCAGCTTCAGCTTCTGAATCAACAACAGTCTGTGTAACACTTCTTTTATAGTCTGTGAAGCCTTTTAATGACAATTAAGGCATTAAATTCCTGCTTTAGGAATGACCTAGCCATTGTCCCTAGACCTTAGATCACTGGGAGCTATGAGGAGTCATCAGGTGAGAAGTCACAAGCCATGGTATTCAAAGCTCTGCTTTCTACTGCTTCCTTTTCCTCAAACATTCAGATGGCTTTAATGGCTACAAAAGGAAAACCAGCAGGATTAAATTCTTCCATTTATAACCTGAAGCAAATAATTCCTTTATATATCCTGCTAATGTTTTTTAAACCTTTACCAGAGGGCAAAGTAGAGTGCACAACAACAGCAGATGTAGCAGAAAACAAATTCTCAATCTGCAACCCTCCTTTTTCCTCTTAATTTGGATTGGTATTGACCTGCTAAGGAGAAATGTGTTTACTGACAAGGTACTGGACTTTTCTGGAAAAATGGCATCACAACCTTTCAATTCTTTGAAATTTTCCTCATCACAAATATTAACAAATGAGTACATATTTTATGAAGAAATACTGATTTCTTAACAACAACTGTAAAGCAGCCAAAAACCCTTGGAAGAAAAACAGTTACTGCATTTTAAGCTGTAAAAATCAACTAAATAATCCAGTAACTGCAGGATTCATAGCAAGATCAACTCCCTTGTTCCATACATACTTTTACCCATTTCTACTTCCCATTCAACAATAATGACTCAACGAGGTGGCAAATACAGAGGCAAAATCATGTTCATATTCATATCCCATACTTTCACCAGTGCTGATCTAAAGCATTACAAAAATTTTATTAAGCATCCATCCATTTTGGATCCTTGAGAAGAGAGTGAATTTAAGAAAACATTCTCAGAAGTGAACGCCTTCTCATTCTGGGAGACAGCTGCAAATTTGGTTGCCCCCTTTCTCATATTGCACATGGGTGTGGATGTGTTTCTGAACTTCATGCCTTCCATCTCTGAGGTTTGTTTTCTTATTTGCAGTTGTGGCAAAGAAGCACTGGAGAAATGACTTTGACACTTCATTTGCAAGGCCTGACATCTCTGGTCATTCTCATCTTTAGCACCAAACCTTTGCAAATTCAGTATTATCCTTGTCTCTGTTGGGTGCACATTTTCACATGTCTCCAGGACCAAGTGGCACCAGCCAGGCTGCTAAAATTTTCCCTGATTTTGCTCCACAACCCCATTGTAGGGCTGAAAGGATGCAGTGGGATGGGAGAAGCCCTGCATGTACCAGAGATGAGGCCCGTTATACACCTACAGGAGGGATGGATCCCTTCATGCAGCTCCTTTGGGTTTATGATTAAAATACTTTAACAGGGCAGTAACTGAAATGCCAAAGGGCCAACAGTGGCATTAAATCTGGCTGTGACTTCAGCAAATCTACACTTCCTCAAAGCACAAACTGTTCCAGTTTTAGCTCTGCTTTTTGACAGAGCCAAATGTAAGATCTGTACACTGACCTTACACATTCAGTACCTGCCTGAGGAATTGGAAAAGGGGGAGGTTTCAGGGCTCTGCTACTTCCAGTGTAAAGCCAGGATTTGAGCACGGTGATTTGCATCTGAGGTGACTTTTGTTTATGGTATGCATTCATTTGTCCGTCTTCACCAGGTTTCACCCCTCGCCCCAGCAACGGACTCAAGTTCCCAAGGAGCCCACCTGAGTTGCTCCTGGGTGGCTTCCCAAGGAGCCACCGCCCTGGGGAGTTGTCATCTCCTGCACACCACGGTCAGTTCAAGTACCAGTGGTTTGTGTTTTCCTGTCTCTTGGTTGTCATACTGCAGGTGACCTAAATTACCTCTCTCTATTTTAAATTTTCTCCAGATGGTGAGACCTGATACAGGCAGTTGTCTCTGAGCAGGAGAACATGCCCTCAGCCATGGGTGGAGGATCCTCTTTCCATCCTTCACCACAGGTGCTGCTGACACAGGGTGGGCACTGGGTCTGTCTGTCTGTGCCACAAACACCAGGCTCTGTAAATCCACAATAATCAAGTAATTCTGCAGAACATCAGCACATTATCTGTTGGTATTTTCTGGCATGAAGGAGCTCATATCCTGCTCCAGGGCAGATGCCCACAATAAAATGCCAGTCTTGACATGACCATCCCCAGAAAAACATCCTTTATAAACAAAAGCAGTGCACTGAAAAAAAAGTCCCTATGCCCTGTAAAATGAAACAATCAAAATAAGTTCCTAGTTGCAAACTTATGAAAATATGAGTTGAGGGGATCCTTTTGGTCAGGCAGAGACAGGGAGGTTTGAAACAGCACGTACCAAATCTACCCTCGTTGGCAAGAAAAGGGGTTGCACAAGTTCTTCATAAACAATTTTATCTGCAGTCATTAGGCAGCAATCCTAAACACTGAATGAGTTCTTCCCATCATTTCACAATAGGTTTTTTTCTGGTTTCTAGGAATTGTTTGTGAGGACTGCCACTCAGCATCTGAGAAAAATATGTGGCCATGATACACAGTTAATTCATTTTCTTGGGCATTGCCCCATTGCAGAAATACAAAATATCATGTCACCATGTACTCTACTTTTCTCTAACACTTTCCATCTAATACCTATAAGCACATTACATACATGAGTGATTTTACTATGATTTCAGTATAATACCCAGAAGGAAAAGCAGTTCCTATGCTGAACGTAAGGAAAAGAGGATTGAAGGGACAGTGTGAAGAGGCACAGGCATCTTCCTTAATGCTCAGTACAATGCCTTATGAAACCCCTGTCTTTATCTAGTACTTTGAATTAATGTCTTCCAGACAAATAAAAAATACTGAGAACAAAGCAGGGCAGAGGGGAAAGTACAAAATAAGATGGAACAAAAATGCCATTTTAATACACTGGCCCCTACTCAGCATGGAACAATTTTCTATGGCAAGGAGCAAGTCAAGCAAATTCCTTGTTGAATTGGAATTTTCTACAGCTCCCCAAAAGCTGTGAATTTTGCAGCTCTGTAAAACAGAGGGAGAGATCCCTGCCAGCACTGTTCCAAATCCCCAGACAGTGCAGGAATTCCTTCTCTACACATGGTGGCCGATCAGTGAAGGGACAGAAGCACTGGCTGGATTTTCAGTCCTGACTTTAAGATCCAGCTGCCAAGTGGCATTGCAAATACAGATCTCTGGAGATTTCTCATACTTCTTTTGGCTTATTCTCCTGATGTGTTCATCTTAACAGAAATCAGCTGTTTTCCTCACTTTTACAGTATTTGCAGAAGAGACTTTAGCATCTGGCCTGGCCATTATTAAGAGATGAGAGCATCCTGCTCTTTTAGGAGAACACCACTACTGGTAATAAACAGACAAAGATCCTTTGAATCCAGGTTTCCTGAGATATGTCTGGATTATTTTGGTTTTTTATCCCTTCTGCTGCAGCCTGTCCTTCTTATTTTGTCACGTTTGCCGACCAGCCTCACACATCCTGGAGCAGGGATAAAAATTGTGTTTTCCTCTAATAAGCTGTCTCAGAGTGTTTGGATGTAGCAGCATCACTTTCAGCTACCAAGGTCTTCTTTGGAAATCAAAAAGTAAACAGGCTGTGGGGGGTTGAGGAACTGCCTTTGTGTTTAGACTTTGATATTATATTTAGTAGTGCCGTAAAGTCACAGGCTGGAGGAATAATCACAAGACCTTCAAGTAGCTAAAGGGGATCCAAGAGAGATGGAGAGGCACTTTGGACAAGGGCATGGAGTGACAGGACATGGGGGAGTGGCTTCCCACTGCCAGAGGGTGAGGTTAGATGAGATATTAGGAAGAGAGTCTTTGCTGTGGAACACGATGATCTTTAAGGTCTCTTCCAACACAAACCATTCTGTGATTCTGTGAATACAGCTGACGGGGAAAGGAGAGGTCACTAAGCACTGAAGCCCTATAGAAGTGCAACAAGGTTTTAAACCCTTATTGCACCTTGTGCGCCCAAAGTCAGAGGCAGGGACAAACCAAACTCTAATGCAGATGCTGGGGAAAAAGTGGAGGTTGGAGTGCAAAACTGCACTTTGGAAGGTTGGAGGTGGACATCAGGAGAAGTTTGTGGATAGAATGCTCCAGTGAAGCCCTGACTTTATCTCCATGCTTAGAAGACCAAAACTTGCTGGGCACAACCCTGCTGAGAGGATCTGGTGGCTGTGGTCCTGCATCAAGCCTCCCTTGAGCCAGGAGACCAACGGAGACTCCTCCACTCAACCAGCACCTCTGTGACCCTTCATTGATTACACCCACACTTATGGGTAGGAAAATGCTGCATCCAAAACCGCGGGACTATTAATAGAGGGACTTCAGCTGATCTCTCCTGGCGTAATCACCATCTGAATTTGGCCTCGTGGCAAACATTAATCACTGGCAAGTTGCTGCGGTGCATCAGCATTAACATGGGCTGTTTGCTTTTCTCTGAGTGTTGGGACATCCCACAAGATCCAGCTGCTCATCCCGAGCGGGCTGCCGGGAGGGAGCGGCCAAGGGCTGCCTCCACAGACTGCAGAGATCTCTGCTTTTCTTCCTGCCCCACCACAAATCCTGAGTAAATCTGTTGAGGCAGCACAACTTGGCCTTAGCTCCGCATTGTTGTTTGACCAGATCAGCAGTCTGGAAACTGGGTCATTTTTTTTCTAAACATGTGGTTTAGAATTGTGCTGCTTCAAAGGACACTATCCAATGGTGTGAGACCAAACACTGGATTTGTAGTAAAAAAAGCTAAACAACAACAACAGTAACAACCAAAGTTCAAAGATCTTTGTAAACACGGAGCCCATGTGGCACCCTGACACAGTAGGGAAATAACAAAATCCCTGATCTATATTTAGGGAAACTGAGGCATTAAAAGAAGAGTCCCAAGCTGTCAGGAGAATCACAGATGATGCTGAAATTTCTCAGCTACAGAAGTAAAACTAATTTGTCTCATATTTAAAAGTTCTTACAAATGTACTTAGAGGGATTTTTTAAACTCTCACACAAGTGGAATAGGGAAATTCAAGTCTCATTATTTAGGTAACACAGTCAATATTCTAAATGTAGGTTGCATCTACACTAAGTAACATAGGCAATAAATGTGCACAGGAGTAGCAGGGCAGGCCTGAGAACTTCAATTTTAAATTACATTTTATATCCTAAGTTATTTGTTTGCATTCCATCAGATCACCAGAAGTTTTTGGAAGTTTGGGCTTTGCTCTCTTTCAATCTCATGGTTTTATCTGTTACTGGTACCAACAGTTTCCTATTCCCAGAGGGGTAAACGCTGAGATTCCTATTCCCAGAGAGGTAAATGCTAAGATTTCCCCCTTCAAAGTCATACAAGTATCACAAAGTGTCCTCATGGGAACATCTCCACACATCCCTGACTAACATTGCACCAGTAGATTTAAAGAGAAAAAATAATCACAGAAGGCCCAAGCCAAATATTTAATTTTTTACTTTAAGCTTGTGCTAAAACTTTTCTTCAAGATGTTGAGTAGAAATGCTCAACCTGCTCTCAGTATCTTATGTCACAGTTGTCCCCATCACTTGTCCAAGGATTATGGATTTCTAACAGATTTGTTTATAATTTTTAACCCATCCAACAAATGTTTCTAGTGAATAATGCTCTTGGGCTGTCCTCTGCAAGCATTCATCCAAAGAGAGAGTGTCTGAGCTCTCACTACACCCCTACCCAATACATATTCTAGTGTGGCTCCCCACATGCTGCAGAACACTGGTCATCTGTAAGAGGTTACCTAGGGGAGCAATTTCACCTCAAAATATCAATACATTTCCTCCTGATGATGCAGAAGGTAACTAGGCAGTTCATGTCCATGCTTGGATATATAAGTGAGGTTATTTCCTTCTTTTCCCCAATAAACAGCTGATGAATGTTTTATTTGGTGTCAGAACAGGGTTTGGTGCTGAACCATAAAGTCAGACCCTGCTTCTTCTCACCCCCACCTCTCCCAGAGAGCTTGTTTTAGGCACAAAAAAAGGCTGATTTAGGCCTGTGGCTGCTCTGAGCCCTTCCAGTGTTGCTCACAGCCACAGGAAATTAAAAAGTTAAAACTGAGGCCAGCAGGGAGAGGCAGTGTGGGACCAGCAAGGCCAGACTCCAGCAACTCAGAGTTGGTGTTCAGCCCTCACAACCCAAACCCAAGATGCTATTTATTGACACTGAAAGATAGGGAAAACAACAGCCACCACCCCTTGCAGGAAACGTCTCTTGTCTCCTAAAGTAGTTTGAGTCTTATCTGCCCCCACCACTCCACATGTCTCTGTACACAGCTGTCCTCCATGTTCACCAGTGGTGGTAACTTGCCTCAAGAGTGGTTGATTTCTTTGCTAAGGCAAAAGAGTTGCCTTCTTAAGCTGCAGGGTAAACAAATCAAAAAATAAAAACCAACATCCCCAGCATGAAGTTCAGTGGGAGCTACTGTACTGGATCAGAGGGATGTGTGCTGACCATGTCTCCTGTAGATATCCCAGAGAAATGTGCAGAAACCAACAAAAACTGATCTTTAAAGTCTCTTTCAACCCAAACCATTCCATGAAAAGAGAGATCACTGTAACTCCTCAGTAACCTGCCTATGTATGAGTATAATCTTGTCTGACCTCTTATTCAGATTTCATTTAGCTGAACATGTGTTCTCCATACAGTCACAGAAGCAGTTTTTATCTCAGACAACAACCTTTAGCAGGCAGCTCCCAGCCTGCCTCAGAGGCCCATGGGATAATTTGGAAAGGATCATGGGAGGTCTCCAGCTCAACCTCCTGCTCAAGCAGCCTCAACTTGGAGGTTAGACCAGGTTGTTCAATGCTTTACCAGTTGGGTCCTGTAAATCTCCAGGAACAGAAGTGCCACAAAATCTCCCATGGCACCTGTTCCAGCATTTCACCATAAAAAATGGGGGAATTTTTTTTATTTCCATTGATGAGAATCTGGATTAAGTGAACATGAAAGCAAGACTATAATGAGGGTCCCCCTGGGCAGTGAGTAGCTGAGATGGGTTAATCTGTGTGCCAGAGGGCAGCAGAAAGTCTTAGCACTAGTGCTTGTAGCATGAGTCCCCCACAAAACAATTCCTATAGCAACTACATTACAGAACATTGGTTGGTTTGCTTGGTTCCTTACTCTTGGATCAAAGTTCCCTACAATCAGGACCCAGATTATGAGCTGTAATGAAAGAGCCCTCAAGCTTTAACCATCACACAAGAAATGTGTAGGTCCATGATAAAGCCAACAAGAGCTCCCAAACTCAGTATCAGTGACATTTAAACTTCAGAGTAAAAGATTTCTCTAAACAATCAGAGCTCTCTCTCTTTCTCTAAACGCATACTTCTCCATGCTACTATTTCTTTTTCACAGACTCAAGAAACAGCTAAAAAGGATAAGAACTAACTATGAAACCAGGCACAAGCTTGCACACAACTCCTGTCCTCTCTTCCTGCAGACAGCCTTGGGTGAACTTAATCTCACCTTCATTAGCTACATCTCCTCCTACACCTGACACTAAGCTGCAGGAAAAATAGCCTCCTCCCTCAGTCCCCTCCCAATCCATACATCTTTCGCTGCTTGAAAACTATTCTTGCCTCAGGCCATGCAAATCACAAAATTATCTGTGACTGCATTCCTCAGGTCTGACCAGGAAGAGGTGGGGATAGCTCAACCCCCCACCATGGAAAAGCATCACAAATCCAAATCCCTCCCTCCCAGTTTAGAAATCCATCCCAGTTTTCCCTGGAAATGTCCTGGCTAATGCCAGTTGTTCAGTTCCAGAGTAAATGACCTAGCAAGATGAACAAGAGCAGTTTGCACTCTAAGAAACACAGCTTTTGATAATTTGCAGGCTCAGGAAAAGAAGCAACATTTGAGATCAGGTTTAGAAGGTGTCTTTCAGCACCCAAGGGCCTGGAAAATTGCTTTTTATATTTAGTTGAAAACTCAGATGGTGCTGGAATTAATGGGTCAGTCACAGATGGCCTGGTCCCATGTCCTAACATGTGCTTGCTTTACCCTGCCTGGTGCCAAGAAGAGGCAAGGAAGAAAAAGAAGCGTAGAAGAACTTTAACAAAAAAAAAAGCCATTTTATTGAAAATGAAATTAAAACTTCAAATTAATATTACAATCATGAGAAAATGCCAAACAATTCAATTTACAGTTGCAACATACAATACAAATAGTCCCTTTGAAGTTGAAGTAAACTGATCCACAATCATCATCTGTGGCATAAAGCAGAGTGAGTTTGTACAATATGTGCATGAAAAGCAAATCTTGGGTGACAGCATTTGAAAAAATAAAAAATTAAAGCTTGTATTTACACAAAATGCTACAAATATTTTGTTCCAGCGAAAATTCAAGATTGGTAAAGCATATTTAACAACAAAAAAATTGGAATGTCACTCATATTACCTAAAGTTACTGTAAAAGTATGGTTTTGGCTGATATACTTAAAAGTACTGCATTTAAAAAAAAAGCAAAGAGTTATCTGTAAACATGGAAGTAAACAAACATCTAAAAAAAGTTCTCAGAAAATGTTAAACTGAAATGCATTCTATTTAAAAACAACAAGAAATTCAGGGGGGCAGAGAATGGGGCTTCTTTGAGCTCATGGCTGATCCAGGATTAATTATTGCTTTTGCTCATGGCTTGCTGCTGCTGCAGCCCAACGCAGGGCTGAGCCTTGCTTTGCTCAGGGTGAAAGTGCAAAATTCTCCCCACTCCAGATGGTACCTGTGGAAACTGGTAAATCTTTGCTCAGGGGAATGCTGGCAACAAAGGTTCAATGCTAAGAAAGACGCAGCAGCTGGGCTTTTAAAGGAAATTATAAATGCCACGCGAATGATGCTGTTGGATAAATAATTTGCTTTACTCTTCTGTCCCAACCCACTGCACCTGATCTGGTTACCCTTAGAAGGTGGGAGAGGAGGATTTAATCCTCCATTTGGCAAAGGGGTCATTGTGCCTGTTGTGCTGGAAGTCAGTCTTTGGTAGGATAAGAGAGCTGGAAAGATTAAAAAAGGCAATTTTTTTCTTTAAATCTATGACCAGTGCCAAAGATTGCCACTGCCCGAAGGGAAGGGCTGTCGTACCTTTGAGAAAAATCCAAGCACCTCACAAAAGCTCAGATGAATTGATATGATTCACTGCATAGCACCGCTTGGGTCTGAAAATCTGATTCAAGAACATTTCCAAGTGAACTTGAAAGCATTTTCTGAAAGCTCTGATGAGCATCTCTGCCTCTGCCTGTACAACTCCCTCCATGACCAGCCTGATGCACTGGGACAAATTTTCCAAAGGCACCAGGAGTGCTCAGGAGCATGGAGATCTACTGAAAGTTAAGGGGCTGGTACTCCTCTGTCCACAGGTGCTTAGAAAATCCTTTCCTTCCTATCTCAAGCAGGCAGAGCCAGGTCAGACGAGGGTACACGCGTGCCTTGACTGGGCAGAGAAAACATTTTCAACGTTTGTCCTAAAGGTCCAGTTGAAAAACCGCGGGGACACAAACAGAGTCCTGTCGGTATTGGGCAAAACAAAAGTCTGGTCTGTGCTGGATTTATCCAGAAACAAAAACCAAGTGCTTGAATTTTACAACAAAGTCTTAAGGAAAAAAAAAAAGAAAATCTGGGTTGCTGCCTGCAGCCACTCTTAACAACATTTCAACACAAAAGCACCCTAAAAATTACTTAATATGCATACAGTAAACCTTAAAAAGCCCTTCTCAGCAATAACAAATAATGTACAAATATAGTACCTTTTATTAAATAGGAAACAGCTTGCACTGGCAGTACATCTCTTTTTCTCTTGCTTACTAAACAAAAAACAAAACTGAAATGTGTAACCAGACACTGGTTTTTTAAGTGCTGCTGAGACTAACAAACGTTACTTTACAGTTACAAATAAATGGACAGTGGTATGCTTCAAGCTACCACAAACCAACAATAAATAGAATCAATTACAGTTTCCATCTTTGAAGGAAAACTAAGTATTAGAAGAAAAACAAAGTGTCTTACTTATACTTTAAGCATACTTGGTATACAACCTTTAGAAGGCAAAGACTTTATTAATTTATTATTTTTAAGAGCACGTCATCACGCAGGTTGGAGGGATGTACCATGCTAATGGCAACTCATTTAACAGCTTCGCTGCTAACGAGCAGTGAGGGTGGTGTCCGGCTCTGTGTGGCTGTGCCCAACGCTGATTTACTGCCATACTTTGGAGGTAGCCAAAGATCACCCAAGGAGCAGCTTGGAGGAGGCTGCGGGCAGCAGTGGCTGAGGGAGTGGAAGGAGGGAGCTTTGGCCAAGCCTACTGGCACATGCTTGAACATCCCACTAAGCCAGGCTCAACACCTGCCTGGGGAGAGTGTGGAGGATGGCTCAGCTCCCATCATGTCCAGCCGATGCCATGTCACCTCCCTGCTTGCCATGGCAGCCCTGGGCTGGGCAAAACTGGGACCTCTCTGTGGAGTAGTTTGGCCACAGATGGGTTGGGGTTTGGGTGCAACCTGCTCTGCTTGTACCAGCCCTGGGAGCCCCAGGGTGGCTTTGAAGGTGAGTATGTCTTCTATGTTGGCAGAGGTGGGTATTGCTGCCCTTGTGGTCGTCCCTCTAACATGGCAACAGCCACATCAACTTCAGAGCCACCACAGCATCCGCAAGGCTCCCGCATTTAATGCTAATGGGTGGTGACTCGCTACCAGGCAATTTCTGTCTCGAGTTTGAAACCTTTTAATTCCACCGAGTGGGCTGAAATTGCAAGGGGAGGGGAAAATGTTTCACCATTTCTCCCTTAATCCCATTTCTGAGAAATTTAACAATTAATCATTTGCAAAATACGGGCTTTGAAACGGTTTTGATCTTTTTGGGGGAAAAAAAAAAAACCTGTTGAAATCCAAATTATGCTGTCAAAATAGACCATTTTAAATATGAATCTTTTCAAATTTTGAAGTTCTGAGAAAAATCCTTGGAGAAGAAGAAATTAGGGGAAGGGTGGAAAATATTTCATCCTTCCTACCATTTTTCCAGTGTCTCCACAACTACTGATTAAAAGGCAAGACTGTGTTGAAGGCAACCAGACAGCTAATAAAAATATTTTAAACACAATATTTCCTTCATAAGTTATATAAAAAGATTCTACATCCAAAATCATTTGATGTGGATGCATTTAGGTTGGGTATGTTGTTTTAAAGTCACATTGTAAACTGGTTCACACTGGAACTGCTTTTCAGAGTTGGGTAAAGGTCTGAGGTTTACACTATTGCAGAAATGTAATAAAAAACAAAACAAAACAAAAAACACTTTTAGAGACCGAAGTCAATATATCATTACATTAAGAAACGTTTAAAGGGTCCAAATGTCATTAAATAATTATAAATATTCTTTTAAACTTAAATGATGATTCATGTTAGCAAACAACCTCAAATTTTACACATTTATAATTTAAAAAAAAATAAAAAAAAGAACATAGCCGAACACAAATACTATGTATACCATTTTGGCTCTAATAATATATATTGCCATTCTTATATTTTGCATAAGTAATAACATTTTGTTTTTTTTGTTTTTCAAGGTTTTGGTTGTTATTTTTGGTTTTTGGCTAATAGAAGGCAAAATGAACGGATACAAAAGCAAAAAGGAAACCCTGGGGTTGGCTCACCTAACTTGAAAACTCATTCTCTTTAAGTACCCAAAAACAAACCAAAAAAGCAATGAACATAGAGAAATTCCAACCATTATCCTCAGCAAGGCTCGGACAGTTTTTTGGGACAGCTGTTTTCATCTGAATTGATCATAGCAAAATGGAAGCAACTTGCTCTTTGCTTTCCTTTTTATGTGCACCAATACAAACCAGGTGAATTGCACTACAGGTGTGGAGAGGGTCCCATACGTTGTATGATTGCAACTGTATCTGGAGTTCATGGTTAGTTTTGGTTTTTTATTAAAATAAAAGGGGATGCAGCCCTTGCCTTGCATCACCATGTTTCTCCTGATAGCCGGGGAGTCCGTTCTCTCCTTGTTGGCAAAAGTACTCACTAGTTATTACAAAACTCTAGGGGAAAAAAAAAAAAAGAAGGAAAAATTCAAAAAAAAAAAAGGAAAAAAAAGGAGGGGTGGGTTTTTTTTGTGTGTGTGTGTGTGTAGAAAGTACATTTTAAATATAAAACAAGGTAAAATGGTTCCAAGGGGGGAAAAAAAAGAAAATATGTGCTTTGATTCACATAATCTGAAACATGAGTTGTGGTATGTTGGTAACTCTTGTGTTATTTATGGCCATTATCATCCCATCTACACAGTTGCACATATTGGTAAAATCTGTTTTTAAAAAAAAAATAAAACAAAAACCAGGCACTTCGTAGTTAGTTGACCGTTTGGTGGTTTGGTGTTTTTTTTTTTTTGGCTTGCGGAGGTCGGGCCGGCTACGGAAGAAATCTCAGTACGGCCTCCAAACGGACTCATCCATCCTGCCACTAGAATTCAAGACGGTTGGGGAGCTGCTGTGGCTGCCATCCGCCTCCACCCCGTCACTCTGGGTGGGCAAGTTAGGGTTTAGCAGTGTGCTGCCGTTGGACGTGGTGGTGCACGGTGGGAGCATCCTGGAAGGGGAGCGGTCCCCTCCCGGCACCATGGGGAACTGGTATGATCCTGACGAAGTGCCATAGTAGAGATATGGAGTGCTGCTGGTCTGGAAAGGTCCACTTTGGTTTTGGGAAGAGCCGGGGTAGGGTGGTGGTAGGTAGGTGTGGTAGTGAGTGGTTGCGGACATACCCAGTGACATGCCTGAGGTGACTGGCGGTGTATAGGTAAAGGTGGCTGGATAGTGCATTCGTGGGTTGGAGAAGCGGCTCTCAGTGAGGGATGAAATGCTTGTGAACTGCCTGGGATCTGAAAATGGGCCCAGCTCTGAAGCACCTAAAAAATTATAACAAAAGACGGGGGAAAACAATTCTGTAAATACCATTTTTTGTATCACGTGATGATAGAATTTTATTTTTCTAAGATAACCCACTTCTTTTTGGCCCCCAAGAGAACAGCAGATCATATCAAGCAACACATTGCAAGGAACAGAGTCATACATCTGTCTTCTAGAAGCTCTGGGCCAAACTCATCCCTGGTCTAACTCCACCGATGCCAATGGAGGGAGCAGCGTTGCCAACCTGAAGTGTTCAAAGGTCATGAGTCAGGTTGGAGGGAAAAAAAAAATCTCAAAAATCAAGAGATTGCAAAAGAGCCAAAAAAAGAAAGGTGATCTTGGAGTTGATTTGCCTTCTGGTTTCAGAGTTTTGAGGGTTATGTGTCTCTGTTTTTTTGCTCAAGCCTCTTGAGAAACTTGGGTCTGGTTGCACACAAAAGCTGAGATTCCCACCTCAGCACAGGCTATCAGGAGCTTGGATTTACAGAAAAGTAGAAATCACTGTGCAACTTGTAGTAAAGCTACAAGAGCTGGCAACACCAAGTTAACTGCACCACTGACACCACAGGAGTTACACTGGGGGTGACTAAGACCCACCTCTTGCCTTAAATCAATTTATTTAGGTGAGAATCTGCTCAGTTGCTTTGGATAAAAAACACTGTTTGCTGCATCCGAAGGACGGACAAGGCCATTGAGCTGATAGCAAAGATGCAGATTTTACTCTTCAGAGAAGTTGATGGAAAATTACAAGCCCAACACTCTTTTTGCCATTGAAAAAAAAAATTGTTTTCGTATGTAGTCTCTGTAGTCTGGTTGGAAAAAAAAAGACCACACAGTTTATGACTACTGTGAACGTCTGGATGCTAACACTGTGAATTGGAGTCTAACGCAGAACAGGGATGGGTAAACCCATTTTGCCTAATTTCTAATCCCACATCAAACACCCAAAGCTTTGGAGCAGAACTGGAAAGCAAATGTTAGCTTGGTGATGTGCTTAGGAGATTGTGGGATGGACAGGAGCAGAAGACAAAGATGGTGAAAGCTCGTACTGAGAGCCAGAAGGGTGGAAAACAAAGAGGATATGGGAAAGGGACAAGGGAAAGAGGGAAAGCCTAATGAAGATGTACAGAGAAGGAGGAGCCAAATGCAATGGCCAGTATGCGGCAGACACATATTTGTAGAGAGCTGAAAAGAGTAGGATATAAATAAAGGGGGAAATTTTTGAAATCAAATGGACCCTCCCTGCACTTCCTAGCTGACACTCCTACAGCTTTACAGCCCTCCAGATCCAAGGGGTTAACTCACCTCCTTGTCAGTCTGCTGAACCTGGCTTAACTAAAAGGAAAATATGGCATCTTCTAGATGCCAAACTGATGTGCTAAACACTGAAACGCTCTGTCTCCTCAGTTTAAGATGAAGCAAAGATTTTCCTTGCAGACAGGCTTCAGATCTGCCCTGCTGACGTTGCTGTGTAAAAGAAAGGTCTCTCCAGCTCTTCTGTTCCTGGTCCACTCTGCTGTAAGCAACAGACTCAACAGCCTCTGCCACCTTGTGTGGCACATTTGGGATTTAAATCACTATTCTCGCCTGTTCTCCCAGCTTCAGTGAACCCATGTCTACAATGATATCTAAAAGCAGCAGTGGGGCAAAGCTCAGGCACAGTTTGGGTTCAGGCTGGAGAACATGGCCCACAGCCAGCCAAGCCTCCAAATCAGCCTGAAACCTGGGGATTATAATCCTCCATCTCTAACAATACTGAGCACAGAGCTTTAAGTGGGCAGTAAAAGCCCATTCTAAACTCTGATGACAATGTGATTACTATTATCTTTATCTGGGACTGAATCAGTGACCTATGGGTGAATGGGTCTGTCTCCATCATCAACCCCTGCAACCACAGGGCCCTGGAATGTAATATAACTTGTACCTTTACAGCAAACACTCTACTACTTGATGCAACTTCTTTCATTCCCAACTGCAAACAATAGCCAGAGGCAATACCACCCAGATTCAAAGCTGTAATTTTGGAACACTATCCTTTATATTGTGAACAGGTCTGATACGTATCTGGAAATATAAGGTTAGAACATAATTTCCCCAGCTGCTCAAAATACTGAGTTTCAATCTGCTACTGCTTATTCTCTTTTTTTTTTTTTTTTAATTTATTGTTATTGCAACTCTCCCAGCATGAACAGAGTTGCTCTTAGTTTACCCTGATTGAAGCTAAACGAGACTTTTACAATCAAAGGTGGAATTGGTGTGAGTCTAAGGGTGTAGACAAACATTGGTATTTTTGGTTTCTTTGCAACCAATACTTTTTTATCTTAATACAAAGGTCTTCACATAGTTTTACACATTAAAGGTAAGCTCCTTTTCAGAGCTAGATCCAAATATTATCTTCATGGGTGCTGCCAAGAGATTATGTCTGTGTGGAATGACTGGGAATGTGCACACCACACGTAGGCATTTCAAATGTGGGGCTGCAGACCTCCTTATGTACCCTAGTAAATCCACACTTGTTTGTTTTTACTGTTGCTTGTAAAGCACAATTGTATTTACCCAAAGGCCAAACAACCATAACCCTGTCTTATCTCACTCATGGCTGTGTCTGCACGGCTCCTGCACACTCACTTCTCCAACTCTCCTTTTGCCCAAGTGCCTTTTGCTGACTCCATAACTCCCTGCATGGGGCTGTGATTTTTCCCAGTTTTATTTTATCCCCATTATGTAAAGATATTTTTAAAGATCAGAAAAAGTTCTCTTGTTCTAAAGCCTCATTTCTAAGGGAAACTTACTAAAAAGTCAGCTCTAAACCTCAGCTTCTTGCCATCCTCACTGCTGTTCAATCTTGCTGATGCATTTTCACTCTCCTCCTTTCTCTGTGTTACCTCCTTATGTTAAGGTTGATTTTGGTTCTAACTTGCTAACCCCAGACACCTATTCATTTATATGTGTTAAACTCTGCTGGGCAGGGAAGAGAAATAGTTCTACCTGGTATGGCACCCATCTTTGTATATCTAGCTGTGCACAAACGGTGATGTGGATCAGCAGTATAGTAACATGACAGTGCAAGTATATAATTCATAACATAATAACTATAATATTATAATAATTTATTTATTCCTCTCCCCAGGAGGATTAAAGTTTTATGCTAATTTTTCCTCCGTCAGAGCAAGAAAATCATTTGCATCTGTGAATTCCCACTCTTATGATAGCTTGCACTAAATGAGTGAAGAATAGACCCTCTGCTCTACATCGTGGCCACCACATTGCGAAACAACACTTGTATAAAGAGAAGAGACTTTATTTTGTGCCACCAGAAAGAGAGACACGTCAAAGAGCACCGCAAGTGATTCTCTCCTATACAGTCTCATCAGCTGACTGGGCCTAACAATAACCAAAAAAATTAGAAAAAGGCATATTTTTGAAAAAAAAAAAAAAAAAAAACCAAAAAAAAAAACCAAAAAAAAAAAAAAAACCAAAACACTTTACATCTGAGTGAGTCCAGGCTAAACTATTTTTAAATTTTCCAGGCTGATTCCTTCCTAACATAGCCTGGCACTCCAGTTTTCTGAGAGCTAAATGTTTAGAACAGAAAAGTGGTTATGTTAATATGCCAATATATATGCTAACATCCCAGATTCAAGAATACTGCTCCAGTGTGTTTCATATTTAGAATAAGAATAATTAAAATTCCATGTGGTTTCACTTATTTTGATGCAGAAGCCTCATTAAAAACCCTAGACCTGGGCATTTGCCAACAGCCAACTCAAATTGTTTTGCATTCGTGCTTTAAGCCCAATTTTACCTGTTGCAGCTTTGCAGCTCCACCATTCACAGCTGCATGCTTGCCGAGGTCATTTCTCTTTTGCAGTTTCATCCCACAGATGCCAGCTAGTGCCAATTAATGCTCAGGTCTCAAATAATAAGCTGTGCTTGTGGTTCACAGAAAATCAGGCAACAAATTTCTGTCAAGTTTACAGCACTTTGGCCAATTGTTCCCAATTATTAAAGATCATAATGTACTGTGGACAGATTAACTCCTTGTAGGTACAGCCAGCTGACATCTACTTTAAAGAGTTACAGGATATTTTTATAACTTAAAATTATTACAATATGTTTTGTTATTTAATGCTATTAGGTCACTAACAAAAAAAAAAAGTCCCCTTGGCTTATTGCATATGTCTCATAGGGAAATTTCTAGTCCATCAAGTCAATGCAGAATTTTTCTATGCATGAAACCAAAGTAATGCTGTATTGACTGAACAGTCTGTCTCGAGGAAAGTCAGCAACATATAGTTAAATTTATTTACCAGTAGCTAAATGATTCCCTTGTGTTTGGGGGAACTTCAGCATTAAGACATTTGCTGAAGTTGAAACTAGGTTTTGTGGGGTTTTGTTCAACAGTTCAATTCAGGCTGAGACATTGTACTAATTGACCTATTAAAATAGTTTTTTTCTTCCCCAGCATCTACGTCTCTGAATTGTAAGTGCAGCCTGGATTACTTACAGCTGATAATATCGCCTTGGATGAAACACGCCACACACTCCACATGATGAGACGATTTCAGTCTCTTACAGCTTTGCCAAACTTTAAATGTTCTGGCTGAAATTGTCCATGCTGGGCGTCTGTCTCAGGCTAAATTTTGATTTATGCATTTATTTGTTTTTAAAATTTCAGCTGAAACTCTTCTGCTGGGAAAAATATATTGTTTTACCAATGTTAAACTCCGAGGAGCCTTCCTTTGAAAAGCTGTACCAGTTCCATGCTTTGAAGTAAGGACTTGAACTTTGGAATAGGAGTGGCCTTTGTGTGAGAGATGTTGCCATGAAAATCCAGCCAAATATGAACAAATCATAAGCACTCTGACTAAAAATGGGCAGAAGAGTCTGTGCCCCTACAAAGACACTTGTCTAGAGACTGGAATGAAATCCAGGAGTCACAAATCCTAGCATTTTTCTGCAAATATTGCTGAAACACAGAGACAGTGCCACCTGTCCCCATGCCAGCGTAATAAAAGGATCAGTCCATTGATGGCTCCATTCTTTGGGATGTCAGACCCTGAGTGAAAGGAGGCCATGTGGGTGTTCGTATCACATTGCAAAATAAAATTTGGGAAGGTGAGGTTATTTGGGGTTTGTTTTCTTTTTTTAGAAATCTGAGAAACTATAAACATAACCAGAGGCAAACAAAGGGATATTATTAAGGTTACCATGTGAAGAGTGAGAAACTTTGGAAACACAAGCATTCAAGTTACTTCTCAATATGCACTATGACAAAGCATTCAGCTACACAAGATGCTATTCCTTTCTCATTAACCTGCCCAAGCTGGCCACCTCTGGAGATGTATCTCAGTTGAGAAATAGAGAAGACCATTGTCTATATATTCCCCAGATCCTCTGCTCCAAGAAATCAGAAGGGGTGAAGTGAACAAGGCGAGAGAGACCCAATTATTTCCTGAGTTAACTGGATTTTATATGTGTTTCTGCCACATGGCTCCTACATGACTCAGTTGAAATGTCTCCAAATCCCATTTTCACTTCCCTCATTTTCTGTGTGCAGCAAAGATGTTGGCTTCTGATTTGCACGTGCGCTAAACAGTCCCAGCTGCAGCTGAAGCCAGCGGGATCACAGGTCTGAACACAAGGATACAGAGCTGAAATTGTGCTGTAGGTGACACACAGAGGGTGCACTGAATGACATGAGACCTTAAGGTCAGTCTCATTTCTCTTTCTAAAGCGGGTTCTTTATTCCTTGGGAATATTGCACTGCAGTGAACTGTATACAAATGCTACAGCAGAAATATTAGAGCAAAGCCAAGCAAGAAATTAAGGATTCCTTCTTCAGAGCAGCACTTAATGCTCTGCAATAAGCAAGGCCTGAGGAAATGCAAAGAACAAGAAGCAAACAAAATATTGAAGAGCTGCTCATTAAGTTAGCACTGTCCATCCTGTGCACTGAATGAGACAGGAATCCCGTGGGAAAAGTATCATGTGATCCTGTAATTAAAATTTGTAATGTAATGCATAAGCAGAATGAGGCTGATTTAAAGTTGCACAGGCAATGTAAGTACTGAGATTTTCTAATTTCTGAGCTCCTAGTTTTGCCAGTCTGAAGGATTCTTTGCAGTGTGTTTTAATGGGGGAGTGATTATTTTCCATCTGGATCTCTTTGGGTTTTCCCCCAGCATCCTTCTGTATCAGGGGGACAGTGTTACTTTGCTCTTCATTTTGTTAAATTCTTGTTCCCTGTGTCTGCTAGTAAGTGTTTATTGAACCACACACAGCAACACCTTTCTGCTTTCTTCCAGGCAAGCCTCTGTCTTTCTAAAGCTGCTGTACCACCTTCCCTCTGGATGCCACTGTAGAATGGAGCCTGGGACTGCAATTCCCAGGGATCCCAAAACATCTCCTCCTGTATCTACTCCTTGCTGTAGCTGTTAGGTCCTGATCCCACAAATCTACGATGGTGCTCAGCTTCGTGCTGGAGCTCAGGGACATTCCTCCCACACATCCCGCAGCGAGTGTCTACGTGCTGGGAGGGCGAGGGCCATGCAGCACCACAGAAATGATGCACCGGGCTTCTTCCTCTCTGGTTTACTTTCCGGATGAGCATATGTGTCATCTGGATATTTGGAACCGTTTATCATAGGAAATGATACGTTTTTAAATGCTCCTTCCCCTCCCTTTAGTTCAGGAGAAACAAAAAGTAAAAAAGCGTTTGACACTTTTTTCTCAGTTTCCTTCCCCCCCAGTCACCCCCAAAAGGTCTCCTGGCAAACAATAGCTGCAGAGAAGGTGTGAACTGGCCCCCCCTCCTCTTTTCTTCACCTCAACAAGGTGTTAACTTCAAGGCCTAGTTGGGACCATTTAAACGGCAACATTATTAATCACAGCAGTCTCACAAAAGTCAGAGGGAGGAAGGAACGCTTTAACCCTTTCAGAGCCTCACACACAGCAGGCAAGATCCTAATTCCAGTACATCCCTTCTCACAGTCCCTCAGTACCACAGTTCACACAGTAAACTGCACGCTGGTGCCTCCTGGTATTTAGGTAACAGGTCTTTGGCACCTAAAATACCACGGATTAATTTGCAGATAGATGTTTTCACTGGATTTATGGTGCTGCACCTAAGCCCTTAGCTGGGAGAAACACCCCATAAATAACATAGTTATTAGTGACCATTAAAGTACCACTCGTGCAAATAAAGGAGAGCGTTTCTCAAACAGAGATGTTATATTGCTTAACACCAGAATTGGAGTCTCTTTGCTTTTCTTCAGCCTGGGCTCTGTCATTACCTGTCCTGCTCCCTCAATAGCAGTTTTCTGCTGCATGAAGCTGCCTTCCTTAAGGCACTGAGGTCTTGCTGGGTGACATTATGCACTGAAACACAGGTGGCTGCTCTCTGCCCCCCCAGAGATGGCTCCTCTAAAATTTAGGGAACATCGGTAGGTAGAAAAATGTAACAACTAACCCCTCCTAGAAGGACTGTTGGGAGCAGAAAGGAAGCTGTGGAAGCTTCAGCCATCACCATCTCATTTATAGACATTGCCTCACTTATACAGGATTTATAAACCTTCCTAACGAGAACCACAGGAGGGGGACAAATGGTCACATTACAGAAAATGGTGGTTATGACCTGCCACCCGTGGATGCCTGTTGACCTGGTGTGATGGGGAGCCTCTGAACTTCTCAGCCTTTGCTATCTCATCTCAGTGACTCCAGTCTGGAGCTGTCACGGGTGATTTGGGTGGAAAGGAACTGGCAGTGTATCAAAAGCCCCCTGCTTGTTTTAAAGTCTCAGGCCATCTACATGCTACACTGGAACCAAACAGTAAATAAAGTTTCCTGGAAATAAGTCCAGGAGCTCTGCAACACGGCATGGCACAAACACGCACACAAGAGCGCAGCGCTCTCCGCTCACTTTTCCCCAACTTTTCCTGCCTGAATTTCAGCCGTCACTGCTCTTCGCCAGCCGAAAGGCATCAGCAGGAGCACTTGAGGCTTTTCTTGGAGAGCAACCTCAGAGTGTTGTATACAGCAAGGGGGTGAAACCACAGGGCTACGGAGCAGGCATGGCGATGGAGAGCAGCGGGACAGGAATCCTGAGTAAATTCAGTGAATGGGAAGATAATATACATCATGGCTCACAGGCTACTTTGTTCCTTCTTTTTCTTTTTTTTCTTCTTTTCAGAAAAATGTGCCTTAACTGTCCAGTATAAATATTTGTTTCCAATGTTGTCATGAATTGTACTTTTCCACTGCATGCTACTAACTCAGAAATACCATCTGATCCTCAAGCAGACACAAAGGAACTATGTTTCGCAGGGACAGGGAAGGGGGGGAAGCCCTTGGCAGTGCTCTGTTATTTCACCCTTTAAACCCCTCCTTTTCCCACCCCATCCAAATTCTCCTTTTGCATCTCATTCAACTAATGGACAACTCTCCCGAGGACAGAGGATTCCTTGCTGGTTCTTGATTAAGAGTTTTTAAGAAGCCGTGAAGGAAGATATTCTTTGAAACTGGATCTACTGTAGGATGGGAGCCAGCACACAGGACACCGTGTCTTTCAGAGAGGGCCACACACAGTGCCACTCCAGTCATATGACTTCTCTGTCACATCCTGAAGCCATTTCCAGCTCGTGTGCGAGTTTGTACTCCCATTTAGAAAAGGATGGGATATATTGGGAACACACATATGGAAACACTTTCAGGGAATCAGTTTCCATGAAATCCATAATAAGCCAAGTGGCTTCAGATGTGGCAGTGTGCCTCAGATTAGACCAAAAAAAAAAAAAAAAAAAAAAAAGAAGGAAAATTCTTCCCTTTCAGTCCTTATTTCAGTTTCAAGGGAGGGAAAAAAGGAAAAAAAGGAAAATTAAAACCAATTAATGACTTATGGCTACCAAAACAGGGAGTCACAAAATAATACAGCAAGAGCACTCCTCCTCCCCCAAATAAGGACACTGCTATCTGCATTCCTGCAGCTTCCAGAAAGGTCTCCTGGCATCTGCCAAGCTAACATGGGGTCGGCAGAGCCATGCCCTGCCTGTGCCAGCCTGCATGGGTTGGGCAGGTGCCCACTGTCTGGTAACCTGTGTGAGCAATTTTTTTCTTCCCTTACAAATTTTCCTTCCTTTCCTTTGCTTCCTTTCAAAAGCTGCAACTTGGTGATAAACTGTCCATTAAGTTTATCTCCTGGAAAATGTCAGATTCAGGAGGGGATATGCCCTGGATGGGCTTGGCTGTACCCAAGCCATACTAAAAGCAGGGTTTATTGTGGGATGGTGTATTTGGGTTTTGCCAGGCAGGGGGTGCATATCACCTGCCTGCTGTGCTTGGAGCCAAAGCTCAAGAACAACTGCCAGGTGCCCTCACTGATGGGTACCAGAGAGCAGGAACAATCCCAAACAGCACAGAAAAGGGCTTGAGGCCACATCAGTGCCAGGCAGGAGGGAAGCACCCAGCTCGTCCGAGCTACTGTGGTGCTGGAATAATCTTTGCATGGCTGAGGAAGTGGGAAGAAACACAGATCAAGTGGAAGGAGTTCAAATAGGAACTGGAGAGATGCTACATGCATCTCTGCGACAGATACCCACCTTTTTATCACAAGAAAATAACCAAAAAATAATTTGGCTTCTTATTGGGGCCGTATCCTACAAACCCTACTTTTCCTGACAAACAAATGACTCCACAAATAGTCCCTCTGTTTCCAATAGGGTTATTTGCGGTAGGAGGGACCACCCAACATGAGAGGATCAGGCCCTCCACTCCCTCGCTCTGCCGCTCGCTTCAAACTTCCACAGCCAAATGTGAACACAAAAAAAAAAATACCCACGAACTGCAAAGGCTTTTCCTCATTGCTGCTGGAAAAGCCCTGGACTAGAACGGCTGTGGAAAGGTCTCGTATGCTATTAATATGATGCTCTTCCTGGCTTCCGCCGTTGAGATGGGGATTTGCCATTTGTTTCTCAGGCTGGTTCTTTCCACTCAAACCCAGGCACAGTAACTAACTGAAAACTTCTGCATCAAGGAGAAGGTCTCTTTTAAAAAGTTTGGCTTGGCTTTGCTTTCAAAGACTTGTCTGTATATTTTAGAATATGTAGAACTTGCCTTTGATTTAAACCTCGCTCTTAACAATAGACAAGAGACGATTTCTCTACTGAGCAATTTAAACAAAAACAAACATATTTTGGTTACTCGGCCTTGTTCTCAAAATGCTCTGTTTTCTTTTTTCCCAGAGAAAAATCAAACCCTACAAATCGCTACATTTCTGGCCAAAAAACCTTAAATTTACAAATGTAGATAATCCATTTCTTTTTGCCCTGAACAATATCGTACACAGAGAAAGAAGACCACCTCTCCACCCCCCAGACATCCATAAAACACGAAACCCCCTCATCTAAACAATTAAAACCATACTTTTCTCCTCCAAAATAACTTCTCCCTTCAAAGGACATTTTCAGCCTCAGTCCCTGTCCACAAGCAGGGTCATGATGCTGATTTCTAATCCTCCCCAGCACGAGGTCCCGTGTCCCCAGCGGGTGAGCAGCCGCACCTCGTCTCGCAGAGGTGGCGGAAGGCGCTGCTCGTGTTCAGAGCCAGGGCTGCACAGGAGCAGCCGCTCCGAGTGGATGAGGGCACTTAACCCTTGGGACTTCTGGCTACTGGAGAAAGAAGAGTGGAGATACCAGGGAGGCATTTCCATCTTAGGTTAAGGATTTTAGCAGCAGGCACAATAATGCTGTTGGAGTGAAAACTGTGGAAAATAACTCACCCAGTGACGGCCACAGTTTTTTCCCTTGCAGTGAGAACGCTTCCCCCCAAGTAACACAAACAGTAGTAACTTTGGGCCCTGTGATAAAATGGTCAAACACGTCAGCGTGACTCAAGACTCACGGGTCAAGGAAATTTCAGGAGGCTCAGGGTGAGAGGGAGCCCTGCGGGGAGAGCCATGGGTAAGCACCAAGCCGAGTCCTGCTCCCTCTGACTCTGCTCTGTCATGGGTCAGAGTGAGAACAGCTCGGGGATGTTACAACCCTTGGCATACCAGGAGTGAAGCTGTGGCTCTCTAGCCACAGAGCAGGACTTGCCACCATCACCATGAGCTTCAGGAAGATGGAGGAAAACCTTACCATACAACTGCTGGGCTGTTTTCACTGGAGCTGCTGCTCTCATAGCTAAGAGTCAAAAATACCGAGCTGTATAAAGATCTACAGAGGTTTCAATGATGGATTTAGGCACTCAGTGTCTGTTTAGATACCAAGCTGCCACAAAATTCAGCAGAACACATCTAAACATAGCTGTAAAGCAGGGCTAGAGGTACTATATCCCTTCTTATATTCACTTTAACAACATACAGTTTTCAATCTCATTTAATAAAAGCTGTGTAAATCCCTCTGTATATTTTTTTCATTCCTTTCAGACCTAACCTGAGCTTCCTACTAAATTAAGGCGAACTACTGTAAGCAAAGTTTCAATCCATTATAACATGGTCTACACAGCATCCCCATTCATCAGCTGAGCTGAAGCTTAAACCAGCCCAACTCTGAACACCTCTAAATAAATGCTTCTTCTCCATAGTGTAAAGTCTGAATATGGGTTTTATCCTCCCGGGAAGGTGGTGATGAGAAAAAGAAACAGACTTGAGTCTGTAACAGCTCACATCATAAACATGCTCAAGGCTGCTTGATGTACAGCCCCTTAGGCTATACCACTAGCAGCTTTTTAGACCATCAGCAGAGATTTATCTCAGATATGGTATCTTGGATTTTAAGTTCAGATCATCAGTAGTGATTAGGAATAGAAATAAAAAGCCTACTTAACCATTAAAGCTGTTACAGGGGAAACTGTGATACGATGCTTTCTAGCTTTTGTTATTGATTTATTTTGTGAATTTGGGCAAATAATTTGATTTTTCCTGTGTAAATTTTGCTCACTATACAATGTATATTTCAATATTTCATATTAGCCAAGTGACAAAAGTTAGTAGTACAGTTTAGAAAACACTCTGAAATCTTTTGTTGGAAAATGTTGTAAAGTTACAAAGATTAAAGGTAAAACCCAGCAGACATTTTTATAAGCTCTTCAATGGGTGAAGACACAGAAAAAAAGTGTAAGTCAGACAGAGCAAAGAGAACTTGACTTGAAATAGACTTTCATTTGCAATCCTGATTTCTGAGATAAAAAAGATACATACAAAGTCAGCCTGAATTAGCACCTTCGGTTGTCTTCATCTGCTTGAGAAAGCAGCAGCAGAATTGCTTTAAACCAAACCTCCAGTGCATCTGCAGCGCAGGCCAGTGAGAGCAGGAGCTGGCCCAGCTGAGCACCAGGCGCCAGCTCCAGCCCCACTGCAGCTGGAACGGCTTCCTCCATGAACCAACAGCCTGTCCAAAAAACAACTCCAAACCAGCCTGGCCCACCTACATGGGCCAGGCCAAATGAAGAACTGGTTGGGTTTGGACTGCCCTTAAACCCAGCTTCCTATCTAATTTTGGAATCTAATACAGTGGCTCCCAATTCGGCTCCGGTGCTGCTTAGATCCTCCCTGCGCTCCTCTTCACCCATAAAAAAGAAAACAACACAGATTGGCTTTTAGCAGGAATCAGAATGAAAATAAAAACAAACAAAAAATCTCTTTGGAGGCCGATATTTGAGAGAGGAAGAGGGAAGAAAGGGGAAGAGAGGTGCCTTTTTCCCATTGCCAGGATTCCTCTGTGGCTCCTCCGGCCATGCCAGCATCCACATCACAGTTCCCGGGGACTTCCTCTGAGCAGCTTCTGCGAGATTCCTCTTCCAATGAGCCATTTCATCTTGGTCTTATGTTGCGGAGATTTCAGGTCAGCAGCCCTCCTGGTGTTTTTGAGGCACTTGCTTCCCTTCCTATTTGGCCAGCCAGCTACCTTTGCAGAAGGTCTATTTTTCAGTGGTCAGTCCCTAGACTGGATCCCAGGCCTTGCAGTTTGCACCCTTGAGGGTATCTAAATGTTTATGATCTTTTTCACAGAGGTCTCTATACTTTCAAGGCTGACAAACCCTATCCAGCTCCAGTCTTTTAACTGCACTCAACTAGCCATTTCAACTGTAATTAATTTTTTTGGCTGGGATTCCCTCTTTGGGACATAGTTTTATTTTTGTTTTCAGTGGCAACAACATACATAACTAGTTGGCTCCCCTCAACAGGAATTATCTGCAGATGTTTGATCCTATTTCTCCACACAGGAGCACAGATCATATGATCTCACAAGGTCTCTGTCAATCCTATAAGACTGTGACACTACAGACCTATAGGAAATATAATTGATCCAGCAGCTCCTCTGGGGTAATTTCCACCTACCTAGGGGTAAGCAGATTCACAGAGCTGTGTCAAAAGCTATTAAATACAGTGATCCAGATAGAAACCTTCAGCTTTATATATATCTATATATCTATATAGATATAGATATAGATATTTTGATTTTGAACTCCAGAGGAACTAAGTGACCACTTTTGGCCAAGCTGAGAAGGGGATGGGTCCTGGATGGTCCCTTGGCCTAACCTAACAGACACCATTTGCTTCTTATTACAAGGGGTGACAAGCATCTTTGTCCTTTCTTTCCTGCTTGTTTTGAAGCCTGGAAGAAGGTGAAGAGCCACCTCAGTATCCTCCTTACAATTTTATTTTTGCACTCCCTTCTAACCCATGCTCGTTACTACCTGGATCTAGTAAGGCTGCAGGCACTGCCACCACCTTGCTGGTTCTCGTCAAGTTACAATTCCCTCTTGTACACCACTGCACATCTTGTAACCAGCTGTACTGTACCTAAGAGTGCAAATTCATAGAGGACAGGCTGATTTCCCCTTTTCTACTCCTCCTCTTTCACTGTATAGTCCTTAGCACAAGGGGAATGAGACCTCCAGACACCATCACGATACAAACACTCTCAGCAGGCAGTGGTGATTCCAGCAGAGGTCCATTAGCTACCCCCAAATACAACTATTACTTTGATCACTGAACTGCACTACTTGCAGGAGCCAAACCTGGATGCTCCAGCTAAAGCCAAAACCTCAACTGATGCCTTGACAAGGGGACTGATCTCCAGTTTGTGGAAATTTTTCAACCCCACATTCAGCTTTCAACACAACACAAAACATCATTTCAGGGCAAAATTAAATATGGCAAGCCGTGTTTTCACAGACATCTATCCAATAAAAATGATGTGCCTCATAGATTTGGTCCTGTACCTGTGCTTCAAACTGGTTTTCCAAGCAAGCCCATTGTGCAGCCTAATTAATAAACTTAACCAACATGGACATACCTTTAGCTACTGGCTTTATAATATTCTGCCAATTCTAAACAGTACCTGTTTAATAGGAGAGGGCATTAAAAAGCAGGGATGCCTATGGATCAGACAGTGATAGCCCAGTTAAACATTAAAAATAACGAGTGGAAACTACACATGTGGCATCACTAGAGTTTATATAGTGGCTTTTCATCTCAGCTAAATGAAAGAGGCTTTGTGGGTATCGCTCCTAACCCAAGCATACCACCTTTCACTGCTCACTGCCAGAGATTTGTGATATTCAGGGATGGAAAGATTGCCATGAGATGCCCTACCCCTCCATTTTGCTTTCAGAATTGATCCTTGGTTTAAATTCTTCAGGCTGTTTTCTCTGCTGGTGCTCCCCTTTCTCAGCGTGGTTGCTTCTCTTTCTCACACAAGCCCAAGGAGGATTCTTCTAGCTGTCTATCCCAGCACTCCCAAATTACAAAATAACATATTACAGCTAACACTCATGGCTAGCCCAGGCTGAAAGATCAAATGGATGATTAGACAGACCTTTGGGAACAATGTCTGTGAACTTTGGAGATGACATGGCCCAGACTGGGCTGAGCACACAGCACATTGACTCCTCTCCTCCTCCAAATGCACCTTTAGACCACCACAAAATCCCTGCATTAAGTGTATGATATCTCTTTTGACAGAACTAAACTTCTTCACACAATGAGAACATTGCCTGGTCCAAGTAATCCCAAGAGATTAACACAGTTTCAACTGTCTTTTCGCAAATTTGCCTGTGGAATAATTAGGATTGTGGAGAGCAAAGAGGCTGCACTGGCTGGGTGTCTGCTCCTTAACAGGGCCACAGCCTCAGCTCTGAGCTTTGCTTTTGACAATGGAAATGCAAACTAAATCCACAGGGGAGGAAAAGCCCCCGTGACTACAGTTGTGTTTCTTAAAATGGAAGATTAAACAGGGCAGAAAAACTAAGGGAGAACATGCATCTCACTGTTCTATTCCTTTATCTCCATCTAGGGTAGTGTGTGAGAAATTAAATTAATTTTGTTAGGACTTTGCAATTGGGCAAATACAAAGGCAGAAAAATTCCTAAAGGAATTGCAGAAGCTCACAAAGTCAGTGAAAAATGCTTTCCCAGTGCATTTTTTCAGGTGGGTTGGAAAAGTAGAGTGCCACTAGTACTTCCACCAAAAATAACACCTTTTCAGTGGATACGGTAGGAGTTTGCCTGATTAGGGAAGGGAACTTCCACGATTTGATAGGTTATAGTGAACCCACAGCAAACTGAATTGAGCAAAATATTTTTTCACAGTCCCCCTTCAGATTCCTTGCAAGTCAAACCAGTTCTGTCCCACACCAGCCAGTTCCCTGTGGCTTCTGCCACCTCCCTGAGACCCACCACAGCCATCTCCTGTCCTACCCACCCCTCTGTACCTGTCACCAACACAGGAACCCACAAGAACCTCAGAAATCAAAATCAGTGTTATGTTCTGGCAGACAAAATTATAGCAAAGTTGTAGCAAGTTCAAATGAGTGGAAACTAAAGTTAGACAAAATCAGACTGGTAATAAGACCCAAATTTCAAAGAAAACCAACCAAAGGTTGTGGTGGGTTTTCCTTCCCTGAAAATTTTTAAATGAAGACTGAGTGTTTGGGCTTGCCTTTTTTCTCAAAGGTTGCCCTCAAGATCAAACAAGAGCTAATTTGGGGAAATCTTACACCTGGGTTCAAAGCAGACATTGACATGGGCTTCACTGTACAATAATCAATGAATTTCTACATTATACATCTGGAAATTAGCTTATGTCAGATTATTCTTCCCTGTGCATCATAGATGAAGCTTCACCATTGCTAAAAATCCTCACACTCCACAAAAACTTGGACACAGCAGCACCATCAAGTACTACATGGGTACAGGGTTGGGTTCTCCCTGAGGGGCCAATCCACCACCCGCACACTGCTCCTGTGGACATGAGGAAACTGCCCCGAGCTCAGGAAGGCATCTCCTGCTTTTGCTCTGTTCCCTTGCTCTCTTTTGAGTCAGTCTGAAAGCAAATATTAAGAGATTTCCAGATTAGTGTCCCCAAATACACTCCCCTTACGCATATGAAATAGTTCCTTCTCCCTTAATAACATCCTTCATGAGCCACGTGAAGGTGCGCTCCCTCATTTTATCTCATCCATCTTCCTCTCCTTCACTGCCTGCATTGTTTGCTTTTGTACAACCACAGAAAACCTGACCCACTTGCATGGCTCTTGCCTCCATTTTGGTCACCAGTATCAGCCCAGTATCACCAGTATCAAAGCTCTTTGAAATCTGACAGCCAAGCTGGCAGGACACCAGGTTCTTTTCTGCTAAAACATCCATCAAGAGGGGAGGAGATTTGGTCATGTGTAAAATGGGGCCAACAACCATTACTAAACCACTTCAAAAAGGTGTTTTTGAAGCTCTGCTGGGATCTAACACTCCCTTGCTGACCAAATTCAGTCTGGTCAAATTCTGCATGGCCAGAAATGAGAGGAAATTCCACTGAAAACCAAGGCAGCTCCAGATATTTCTACCAGCAGCAGTTTTTACCGCTTGAATTGTATTTTTTAGTGTAAAATTTGCAAAATTTAAACCATTCAGCTCCTGAAGGGCATGTGATACTCCTTTATCTTACCTTCTACCAAACACAGTCGCAGTCTGAAAAGGACCAAATTCTCCTGCATTTTATGGAACCATTTAATAAATTAATATTGGCCAATTAATCAAACTCAATTCAATGCAACAAAGACACAAGGCTACAAAGACTTAAGGGCAACATTATAGAATCACAGAATGGTTTGGGTTGAAAAGGGTCTTTTTCAAGGTCATCTAGTCCAACCTTCCTGCCATGGGCAGTGGCATCTTCAAATAGATCAGATTGCTGAGAGTTCCATTCAACTTGGCATTGAATGTTTCCAGAGATGGGTCATCCACCACCTCTCTGTGCCAGTATTTTGCCATCCTCATAGTGGTGATTTCTTCATGTCTGATACAAATCAACTCTCTCAGTTTAAAGCCATTCCCCCTTGCACTACATACTCTTGTCAGAAGTCTCTCCCCAGCTTCCTTGTGGGCCTGTGAGAGGAGGGGGGTAAATAAGTGGACCTGACCACCCTGTATGTACCAGAGAGCTTCACACATGAAGATCCATTTCCTCTCCACATCAGCACACATGTGATCCTGCCTCAGCTGCCATCACTGGCTCCATCCTAGGTATAAAATTAACAGCAATTCCACAAAGGGAAGGGAGAAATCATCAAACGTCTTTGCAGAAGGATGAAACAAAGAGCTCTATCCCACAGCCTTCCTGTTAGAGGCTTATTGACTTTATTGGGAACACACATCTAGGTAGTGGCTCAGGATCTGTCCCTTTGGAAGTCTGGAATTGAGGACCCGGTTGCCCCACTAACAATTAGCATTCTGTTTACAAAACCCAGCAGAGTCAGTAAGAATAATCATCACAAAACATGCTCAGACTGTGATTCCGGTTTAAGTTAATATAATTTTAATGAGTTCTTCAGAAAAAGCCTGGCACTTATGGAAAATTTCCTTAATTAATATCAGACCCTAAATTAGTAATAAAAAAAAAGCCCTGAATATCATTTGGTCTCAAGCTGGAACTAAAGTATGTTTTGGCATCATTACTAACTGTTAGCAGCAAGTTCTGGAAACAGATGCAAATCTTGATATGTGTCCTAAATATAAAACACATTGCAAAAAAAGCTCAGATAAAAATATATCTATACATCCACATATATTTGAGTGTGCTATTTCCTGCCTGTATCAGCAACAAATTTATTCCATTTCAAAACATTCCACTTGTTTCTTTTCAGTACTTTTTAAAATCCCATATTTCAGGAATAAAACTCCTTCCCTCTGCCTTCATTTTTCCTGTTTATTTCCTCTCCCAACAGTCATTTTAAGTAAATGAAAAGGGCTTAAGGACACGCATTGTAACATTCAAACATCTGAAAATCAGCCCGCTTGTTTTACCACCTAAATATGGGCATAGGTGCCTAATTTGAGGCCACCCACGCTAGAAAAATTTGAGGTAGGGATCATGCAACGCATCTTCTGGACAATTACTCCAATGAGAGATTCAGCCCAGTGGAGAGGCTGCTACTGAAAGCCCACAGATGACTGCCAAGGTGCTGAGATTCCCAGGTGGCACCAAGTGGGCAGGAGACTAAAAATGGAAAGCCTGCGGTAAACAAAATAAATAGAACCACTGAAAAATAATGAAAAAAAAAGAGAAAAAAAAAAAAGAAGGCAAGTTAGAAATTTAGGGAAGGCAGCAAAATGAGCGGGTTGTTTCTGAAGACCTGAGCTCCCCCAAGTTCTTTACTTTGCCTTGACTCAGTTTCACCTTGCAGGGAACGCATTGAACATTAGCGAGGAGAAACGGAGACAGAGACAACCTTGAGTCTTCTGGCTTCCATTGAATTAAAAAAAAAAAAAAAAAAAGAAGAAGGAGAAGAAGACAGAGTGAAAATTGTTACAGTCACCAAGAAAAACATCCCAGCTTAGCGAGCGCACCAGAAACCAAGCTGGCTTCTTGGGTTTGCCAAGAGCCTGAGACAATATTGCTGAAGCGTGAACTGCTCATTCATTGCAGGGGCTGCTCACACCAGGGCCATGCTGGCAATAGCCACGGCATTAACTGTTTCTCTGCTTCCCACAGAACATAAAGAAGAAAAGAACTGTATTTTGGAGACAGCACTAATGCCTTCCCTTATGAAAGGTCCCATACTGAAGTGTGCTTATTGCCCACAACATTTAATCAAGTTAGCAGGAATTAAGGGATGAAAGCATAGCTACTTCCATGGCCACAGTTTCTACTTAGTTGCTGTAAAGTTTTCTGAGGTCCTTAGGAGAAGACAAACAACCTTTATTTCTAGAAGTTGTTTCAATACCAAATTCCCCCAAAAAGGAAAAATTCTCATTACAAAAATCATGTGATTACATGACACTAGCAAAATCCAAGGCAATTCACACACAGGATGAGAAACCCAAGTACAAGACCCCAAGCAAAAAAAGCCCATCACAGTCAGCCTCTTTCTCATTGACATACAAATACTAAGCCCAGAGGTTCAGCTGGAGCTGCTTCCATTCCATGTGGTTTTTTATTATATGTTTTTTAGACTAACAAGAATGAAAATTAAATTGTGTAAAAAACAAGTATTGTCCCTGATTAGGGCATGGCTGGCATTACATTTATACTTGCCAGCCATCAGTAAGCTGGAAGAACAGGAAAGTTTCTTAAATTTCGATTTGATATGAGGGTCCAGGATGGCCCAAAACATTGTGGTGATTTATCTACAGAGCGAGACAAATTAATGGGAAAGTTTGGCTGTACACAAACTAGCAAACAGGCTCAGGGCACATTCTCTGGCTCTAAATCCAGTCAGGATGGTCTGGCCACAGATGTAATGTTAAATCCTGACTCCATAATGGGGTGCCTGACTCTGAGCTGCCCACAGGAGCAGGTTCGGGACTCTGCTCATTTCCAAACCACAGCTGGGACCTGTTTGCAACCGTGCTAGCCAACCCCACTCAAAACCAGCCTTGCTGACAGCTTAATAGTACTGGTATTTGACAGTCCAGCCCTACCACTGTGTAATTTATTGGTGAAGATACCACTTTCTGGCCATTTTAGTTCAGAGTGATGGGTCTGCAGACTTCTTTTGTATAGAGCCTGATCCCAGCATCTCCCTCATCTCTCTCAGCATGCCCCTACTCAATGACACAGTAAATATAAAGACAGCAAAGTCCACCCTGCCTCCTGTGGAGACTCCAACTAGTGGGTCAGCAATGTCTGGGCATGGTGGCACATGAAACTCAAAAATACCTAGGAAGGCTCCAGCCCAGGCCTGGAAAAGGCAGGTTTGGTAATTTGTCCTGCTATTTAGATTCAGTTTTAATTTCCTCATTTTTCATATGGAATCTGTCAAACACAGACAGGATCTTTCACAATCAGCATTGAACCTGTTTGTGGTACACCTGCAGGACAAATCCTCCAACACCTGAAGATCTTGACCCTAGAAGTCTCTCTCAATGGTGAAGCAAAAAGCAAGAGACCTGTGTTTAGGCAGAAGGGTGAGTGGGAAAAGTCTAGGGGGAGAAAAAGTCTTCTCACCTTCCCCTTCTCAGGATTCTCAACAAAATTAAAATCCAGCTGAAACACTGCAACAGCAGAGAAGGTCGAGGTCAGGGTGAGGTAGGGTTAAACCAGGACTAGAGTGTAATTAGGCTGTGATATGGATATGTTTATGGGACAGTTAAACTGTCTCTTAAATCACCTCAGCAAAGGCAGACTATCAGATCATACATGCCTGTACTTGAACTACTCACCTAGGCTCACTCCAGAGACAAACAGGCTCTTCCCAGGCACTGCTAAGGACCAGCACAGATCACCAGCAGCCTGACCAAGTCCTGAAAATGCCAGTTTGCCCCCACTGACTCAAAAGGGAGTTGAGGGTGAGTGTCTCAGGAATGGATGTCTGCCCTGGGGACATCTGTACCCATCCCTCCTTCACCTGCCTGGGAGCAGCCCTCTTTGACTGCAAGAACAACCCGACCTGTACTCCCTGCTCTGAACCTTCCATGTGGGGAGGACTTGCTGGATCAGCCCCAAAGTGTTATGTAAAATGGCTGTGATGTGTATATTTATATGAATCATGTACATTAATTACATAATAGTCACCCATACTCCCCATCCCACATGCACTTTGGTTATGCATAGGACACAAAGATTGAGTGCATTCACTATGAATCATGCAATAAGACTACATCCCTCAGGCAAACTCTCTCTAAAATGACCCTTTTCTTATATTCCCTTATATTCCCACTACAATATTATTTAATTAAGAATATTAATCTGCTGGGCCACCAACTTTCCCTGTCTTCTGAGGAAATCTGAAGAGATAGACATTTTAATAAAATATGGAGAATCCTGCTCTTTTTATGATCGGAACTTTAAGATAAGGCAGTTTCATGGCCTCATGAACTTATTTCTTTATTTGTTCTTGATATGAATGTAAAACTTCTAGACCAGAAAGATCATTGATTCAAAAGTTGCATGAGTGATGCCAGATAATATTTTTTTTGCTTTGCTTTTCAGCTCATGCTGTTGAATGCTGCCCAAATACCTGGGACATATCATTCATTAGTTGTAGAGCAGTGCAAACAGAGCACTGATCCCCACTTGGGAGAAGAGGAACACTTGCAGTTTGGCAGCCATGGGGACATACATGCACGTGCCTGCAGCATGCATGCAAACCTGCCAGTAGTACAAAGAAATCATCTGAGATACTGACACGACCAGTTCGGCTGCATTGCAGCAGCTGCCTGAGGAACTCCTCGGGGTTGCAGCCTGCTGCCCTTTTCTCCTCTCCCATGGGATGAGCAGCAGCATGCACTGCTATGGCAGTGCCCCACCGTGTCCTGTCCTGCAGCCCCAAACCTCTTCTGATGCCTAGCCTACACTGGGGTTGAAACCCAGGAACCTCATCATCAAAAATTATGGAATCATTAAGGTTGGAAAACACCATCAGGTCCAATCCAGCAGTGCCATGTTCAACATTAAACTGTGTCCCTACAGGCCACATCTATGTGCCTTTTGAACACTTCCAGGGATGGTGACTCCATCACTGCCTTGGGCAGCCTGTTCCAATGCCTGACCACCATTTCAGTGAAGAATTTTTTCCTAATATCTAATTTATACCTCCTCTGGTGCAACTTGAGGCCATTTCCTCTCATTCTGTCACTAGTTACTTGGGAGCAGAGCCTGACCCCCACCTGTCTGCACCCTCCTGTCAGGGAGTTGTGGAGAGTGAGATCCCCCCTGTGCCTCCTTTTCTCCAGGCTGAACCCCCCCATCTCCCTCAGCTGCTCCTCCTTGTGCTCCAGACCGTCCCCCAGCTCCATTCCCTTCTCTGGACACACTCCAGCTCCTCCATGTCTTTCTTGTTATGAGGGTCCCAAAACTGAGCACAGGATTCAAGGTGTGGCCTCACCAGTGCCCAGTACAACGGGACAGTCACTGTCCTGGTCCTGCTGCCACACTACTGTTGATACAGGCCAGGTGCCTTTGGCCTTCTTGGCCACCTGGGCATACTACTGGCTCATGTATCCATCCCAAGATGGGGAAGAACAGCACCACTTTGGCCATAGGATGAGTGTGGTTTTGGTCAAAGGAAAACAATTTAAAGTCGGTCTTGAGGGCTGCCACTGACAATAAAAACAGGAGCCACTCCTGCTTTATTGGATGGAATATTTTCAACATTTGGATGAGAACCACTTTAGCAGTTGCCCAGGTAAAGCCATGGAGCCTTATGGAAAGGCTGGGTGATGTGAAATTAGGGCAGATAGGAAATTCTGTGCCTGTAGGTGTGACAGCCAATGCCTAAGGGGGAGGTTTAGCTCATTTTTCCTCCTGCATGATGTAAAGCAACAGGCAGTAAATATGGCATTCATTAAAATGACCTTGTATACTTTTAACAGCCTCGATAATCAGATTTCTGCCACTGTATCGGAAAGCGACTTTTTTATTCAAGGCCTTATAAAACTCTAATTTCTCCCTCATGCTTTAAAGATGCCTGAAGTTTTCTAAGGATTTTAGTGTTTCTTTGCAGGAATTTTCTACTCTCTTCAAAGTGCTGTTCTCTTTCTACATATGCATTAAGTAACCGAGTGGAGATTTACATTTCTTTGAGTGTGAGGGATAAAGTGCTTGCTGCACAGGGCAACTTAAAACTTGAATTTCTCTCTCTCTTTAGATTTAGGAGGGGTTGGATGCTGCCCTCCCTCCCTGTGGCACTGCCAGTGAAACCCTTGAGAAGCAGTGTCAGGTTTTCAGCTGAGGCTGCAATGTGCCTCCTTGCATCCTGAGCATCCGAGTGGGTCCTTCAGCCAGCAATGCCTCTCTCCAGCTCTGAGTAGAGCATTTCTATTCTGAATTTCTATTTCTGTCAGCAAGCACTGCACACAACCTCTGGCACTTATGGAAGATCAAAGTCCCCTTTTTCACTCTTGAATCTAACTGGAAGCAAGATCCCCATGCTGGGAAAAGGTCAGGGCATTGCAGAGGCATCTCTCGAGCCCTGGAAAGATGAAGGACAAGAAGTGCAAAGGCAGCTGGCCATAGAACACGGCAGGAAAGTTCAGTCCACGGCCACACAACGTACACAGCCATGTCTTTTAGTCTCTGCCTGTGCCCACATGCCAGGCACTCACGTCTGAATACACACAGACAAGCAAGGGCTGCAGGGCAAGCATGCGGCGTGCAGCTGCCAGGTCCCAGCCGAGCCTCTCCTGCAGGTATTGCCGCGGGCGTGATTGCAAAAATAACCCATTCGACAACACAGACCATCAGGAGGCTCTGACTCAAAGGGAACCTGTTTCAGGCCAAACAAAGCATTTCCTCAGCATCAAGCCGATCGAGTTTTTTGACCCAAGTCAGGGTGTTGCATGGAGAGCCCGCAGGAACCTGCTCCAAAACCCTCCAGCCCTCAGCCCACATGGAGATCTTTGGCATCTCTGTGAAGGCAGAGTGCACTAGGGCTGCAGAGGGGTTTGCAGCTGTTTGTTTGAGAAACAAAGCTTCCTTCCTCCAAGATGAAAGAAATCAAGGAGTCTATGCTAATCAAATCCTCCACGCCTGCTGGCTGCAGTTCAGCTTGTCAGGGATGCAGCTCAGTGGAGTGATCAACATTTTCAGTGCTATGAGCTTGGTGGAAGGGGAGAACACAACAGCAAGAAATTCACCTGGCTGGGAATCAAACAGGTGTATGGCAGCAGCATCCAAGATTATAATAATATCTTGCAAACATGCAAAAAATAGATGTAATAAGACTGATTCTTTGGTTTTCATTAATGAATCATAAAGGCTCTCTTTACATTACACATGCTTTTTTGGCATACGCTGCTAATATTTCCACACTTGCAAGGTTGGAGTTTTAAGACTGAGCCTCCCTCCCCTAAGGTTCCTCATTTTTGGCAAGAGGTACAAGGTGACTGTGTGCCATGACAGGCTCTCTCTTACTTTGGGGCAATCAGATTACTTTACACAGATGGTTTTATCACTGAGACCATTAGAGGTGAATTGCGCAATATATAAATGTGCATTTGTTTGGTAAAAAAAAAAAGTCTCAGTTCCTCACTACTGTCTTGTCCATGTTCCTAAATGTATTTCCTCTCTCCTGCATCATTCCAAAGCACAATTTATCCAATCTTTACCTTTAAGTGACTCAGCTTGTTTCTGATAGGCCTCTTAGAGTACATATTAACTAAGGAAACAGTCTTTCTTAAACTACTGGATTGAAATGCAGGAGAATGAACCTCAGCTTTAACTGCTGAAGAAATAAAGGCATCTATCTGTCAGGATGCCTAACAACGTACACACCACAAAGGTAAAGTACCAAAAAATAGAGAGTATAACATTTACTTTAAAACACAGAATCACAGAATGATTTGGGTTGGAAGGGACCTTAAGATCATCTTCTTCCAACCCCCCTGCCATGTGCAGGGACACCTTCTACTAGACCAAGTTGCTCCGAGCCCCATGCAACCTGGCCTTGAACACTTCCAGGGATGGGGCAACTACAGCTTTTCTGGGCAACCTGTGCCAGTATCTAATTACATGCAAGTAAACATTATTTTGTAGGGGAAATAAAAAAAAAACAAAGAGAGAGAGAATTTGTTCAAAGAACCAGGTTCACAATTTAAAAATAATTTCTAATCTGAAATGGACCTAAAGTTATTTCAGAGAGACATGCTCAGAGCAACATAGCAGCTCTTCCACATTGAAAAGAAAAAAGGGATTTTGAATCCTGCCTGCCATGCAGGAACCCTAATACCACTGCTGAAGTTTGGTCTCCTTTCCAGGGTTTGTGTGAGGCCACTGAGGCAGCTGCTGCCAGTCCTGTTCCTCTCTACATAATTGTTTTAGGCAAAACAGAGTCTTTACCTGAGAGGCGTCTGGGCACATCGGTAATGGCTGGAAGTCCCGTGCCTCGAGTGGAGGACAGGGGAGTTGTGGAGTGAATGGACGGTGAAGTCATCTGGCTCAAGTAGGATGGGTAAGACTGGTCATAGGACCATGGCGGGGATGACTGCGCCTGCCTGGGGTCTAGGGGGAAAATTTAAAAAAAAAAAAATTAAAAAAAAGAGAATTTTTTTTAAAAGGAAGAAAAATTTTAGGATATCAACAGCCTAACTGAAAGAAATGGGATTACTGAACATACACACATCAGTACTACAAGGAGTGAGAATGTAATGAAATACAACTTGCCCCTCAACACTCATCCCTTTCAAGTCTTGATCTGTGCTTTTCCCTCCCCAGAACAATTTCTGTGGGAAATGAACAGACTAGAGAGCAGAGTCTTAAAAAGTCTAGAAGCTGTGGTGCAAATTCCTTGTGACTCTCTTCCAACATGTAGTACCAAGAGTTACCAGTCCTCAAGGAATCAGAAAGAGAAGCAGACAGCAAAGATAAGCCTCAGATCTGATCTTAGGAAGTGGACTTTATGGAATTATGGAATCATTATATTTGGAAAAATCCTCTAAGACCACTGAGTCCAGCAGTGCCAGGTCTACAGCTAAACCATGTCCCTAAGCATCACAGCTGCAAGTTTTCCAAATGCTTCCTGGGATGATGAGTCCACCACTTCCCTGGGCAGCCTGTTCCAAAGCCTGAGCAACCTTTCAGTGAAGAAAATTTTCATAAGATCCAATCTAAATCTCCCCTGACACAACCTAAGGCCGTTTCCTTCAGAGGTGGGTAGACTCTACAGTCAGCACTTGGCATGCCTGTCAAGCTGTTATCCAGTTCAAACATCACACAACAGTGTTTTCAGTGCTGAAAATACTAGCCAAGGAGAAAAATGTTATTGATCTTATCAGCATCCATCAAAAAAATGTCACATTTGGATGCTGGCCCAATTACTTACAGTACCCTCAATTACAAAATATGAAACCAAATGGTTTGGGATAACTATTGGAAGCTAATGATACCTTCAAAGTATTTGCAACATCTCACTATGGAGGAAATGATTTTTTGAATAAACACATTTTTGCTGAAGCACTTGTAGAAGGAGACCTAGTTTTGCTCACTGATGTTTGGATTTATAAACCATTTGCTCTCAGTTAACATCTGGTGATAAAGATACCACTGAATACCTCATAAATTATGATTTTTATTTCCTTGTATTGACAAAAAACAAAGCGCTTTCAACCCCAAAGTTTGTTTGGGGCATTGTACAATAAAGAGAAAACTATCTCTGAACTAGCTCACAGAAATTGTAGTACATCCCTTCAAATCCTGCCCAGTATTTTCAGGGAAGCACATCAAGTCTATTCAGTTTGGAGAACCTGCTCTATCAGAACACTGTGCTAAAGCCCTGCTTTGCAGACAGCAATGTGACAGCCACATGGCATAAGCAAAGGCTCTTTTTCAGGAAATTCAACTTTTTTTTTTTTTTTAACTCCTTTCCCTGCTCTTCCACACAGCAAAACCTTGTAGTTTCAGCTACTTCTTGTTTATTATTTCTCTTCAGACATGATTTGTTTGAAGAAATGTCTGGAAAGCAGATACTTCCTTGAAGCAAAATAACTATATAGATATATAAAAAACCCAACCTTCCAATTTAATTTTAAGAGGATTTTCCTGGAGTTTGTCATTTATATTAGAGCTGAGTAATATAAATGGTTAACATAAACTTCTCAGAAATCCGAAGGACACTTGATCATTAAATGTAATGAACTTCTTTGTTTTAACAATTTCAAGGCCAGTGTTGTATAGATTGGCACAGGTTCAAATCTGACTGACTGCTCATTGTTACATCTGATATTGACATATTTCTCTGCCTCATTCCACTACAATAATTCACCATACAGTCAATGGTAAATGATCTTCAAGTGGGAACAGAAAGCCTAGGCTTGCTGGAAAAACAATCTTAAAATTAATGGTGTGCTAGGAACACAATCTCAAATCCAAGATCCTTCAAACTCCAAGACCTTTTCAATTTTTGCTTCTGAATCGAAAACAGGCCCCCTAAAGTTTTTGGTTTAGGTCAGCTCCAATGCTGGGAGGAAATAACATAGCAGGTAAAGTCTGGGGAAAGAAAAAAGAAAAACAAACAAACAAAAACCCCCAAAAAACCAACAACAACAACAAGCAAAAAAAAAAAAAAAAAGCCAACCAAAAAAAAAACCCCACACCAAAAAAAACCCCACAACCCCAACATAGTAGAGGATGTTTTTACATCATTTTGGTCTAAGATGGTGGAAAGCTCAGAAAAAGAGGTGCCTTTCTGGAGGCTCATGCCACTCCTGGTAGTGTAATCCTCATGGCACAAGAACTTTTTGAGCATCTCTGGCACTCTCATTACTTTGAACACCCATGCTAGACTTGGTTTTACACTTAACACCATTAATCCAGCAACTGGGAATGTCTGTGTGGACACAAGAATGATGAATAGCAAAAAGTGGCCTTTCAAAGCCTCATGTGATATTTCAAAACAGTATCTCATACTGCATTGTCAGAAGCAGAATTTGGGACTGGATGGACCAGCACTTGACCCCAAAACATATCATATATTCTTTCAACATCTACCTCAAATACATCAGGCTTCCCAGAGAATAGAAAATAATCAAGAGGAAAATCTTTAACCAAATTGAACATTAGATGATTCATCAGAGCTCAGTGACTGAGGAGAAGGTCACAGTACCTCAGGCCAGAGGGTTACTGCAATCCCTTCACACCAAGGCATGGCTGAGGTCATGGTCAAGGCAGGGTGGAAAATATTGCCCTGGGGCCCTGGGGCTGACTGGCTCAAGGTATCTTTGACCCGTTAGGAAACTGGAAAGTGAAAATACAAGTTTCACCGGATCCCAGAGCAAGTGCCCTAAAGCCAACCCTCGCTGCCTGATGGCAGTCAAGGTTTGCATGGATGTGAGGGAAGAGAGTGGTGAAACACCTTCGCCTTGCCAAGTCAAAGGTGACCCGTGATCCCACAGGGCAAACGTCATTGCTCAGCAGCATTGCCTAATTCTCAGTGAAAAATACCACGAGGCAGAGCCCAAAGCTGCCCCAAGATAGTCCCTGAAGGTGGACACACATCTTCTGTGGCACCCTCTGGTTCACATGGAGATGGTCCTTGAAGTGGTGCTGGAGCAGTGACTTTGGCCACTGAGGCCCACTGGACCATTTCTTCTGGTCCCACACACCCTCAAACCTCCTGGGGGAAGGAAGGGCACCACAGGGATGTGCCAGCTGCCACAACAGCAGTTCCAGGGCAGATCCACTCAGATGTCTCTGAGGCAAACATGAGGTCCAAGAGAGGGTCACCTCCTCCTTGTTCTGGCCCAGAAGGTGTGGGATGACTATTAAACACGTACTATCAGGGAAGAAGCTATGAGGTGATTTGTGAGAGGTTTTGCTTGGCCTCCCTACACCACAGGTCAGCTTCCCTACTGTCTCTGGCTGGTTGGCTCCCACGTGTCTGCAGGATCCCTGCAAGTCAGGGATTTTGCGCCATCACCCAAAGCACCACATGCTCTGCAGGCACGGCACATCTTCCCATCACAAAAAGCCCAGAACAGATGAGAAACCTTAAAGCTCTGAGGCAGAGTGCATGTGGATTCCTCCTTAAAGGAATCCCTTCAAAACAAGGAAAAATACTTAATATAAAAATAAAATGAACTGCCCAGGAGAAAGCCACTAGCATTCCCATATGGCAGCTGTGGGGAAGGGCTAACAGAGCATTCAACAACAGTGAGAGAGTCAGAGGGCCACTCTGAGCTGGCATTTACATTCGAAAACTTTGGAGTGATTACTAAGAGCAGTCCTCCTTTTGTAAACATTTCTGTTATGCCTGCGTGGGTGTGAGGGGAAGTGCGGCTCTCAGCGTATTCCTTCACAGCAGGGCATATTGTGGGTATGCTGAGACAGCCTGGGCACAGTTCAGCTGAAACAAATCAGCGGGGCGAGGCCTAAACTAATGCGCAAACAGCTCCATCCTGTTTGCACTTCCAGGTGAACCCCCACTAAGCAGGAAATATTTAATGTTGCATATTATTTTGTGTCCAGGTTTTGCTGTCACATTTATAGTCATGGGACATATGCAGAGTTCTTGACCTTTGCTGTCTCTGACTGACTGCATTAAATGGACGGTGGATATTGATGCCTAATGGACAATAAGAGCCTTTAAAACTTAGTCCAAGAATAGAGGCACCACAGAAAACTAAAATTATAAAGGAAAGAATGAAAAAGCCCATCTAGTTACCTATTCTCCCACCAGTGACATTGGCTTTCCAGTATCACAACTTCTCCTCTTCCAACAGAAATTACCATAGTATCATACAACAGTTTGGATTGGAAGGAACCTTAAAGATCATCTAGTTCCAACACCCCTGACATTCAGAAGGACACTTTCTATGTTCTGAAGTGTCAATAGGGAGAAGAAAAAACCTGCAAATATCCCTGAAGAACAAGTTTTCCCACTACTTCGGCATTGCATTGTGAAGATCACTGATTTTCTATATGAAAAAACCAATTCCCCCATTTTCCAAGCTGAGTTACATGACTAGAGCATGATCACAGGCTGGCAGCTTCTTGGTGTACTGTCTATAATACCCAGACATCACATGCATCACACTCTCGTTTAAACCCAGCCATCAGCTCTAGCTCTGGCTGCTGCTGGTTGGATTAGTGCTACTGCCAATAGTAAAAAACAAGCTGTCTGGAGCTATCTCTGGTAAACACTTAGAGCAAATATCCTCACTTCTGATCTTAACAAAGCCAAGATGACTTTCTGCATGAGTAACCCAACTATTGTTGTAACACCAACCCCCTCAGCAAAACAACAACAGCAAAACACAACCTTCTTCTCCTCTCTAGCTGTTTCTTAGGCATCTTTAAAAGCCCAGGGCTTCATCTGAATTTCCCTGTTCAATCAACAAAGTCAAATCCAGTGGAGTTACACCCCAATGTACAGAAAAATAATTGAGACCAGATTTTGGCCTGAAGAACCTCTAAATCCATTTCTCCTCCCACCCTTCCAAGAGTCACATTTTTGAAACAAACAAAAAAAAGATAAACTCAATGAATCATGCCAATGGGCAGCTAAGTTTTAAAAGGGGGTAGAGGGAAATAAAGTTAAAAGAATAATAGGAGGGATGCAAGCTTTAGGAAGTGGAGGTCCACAATGGCAACTTGCCAGTCAACCAGAGGATGCAATCAATTTACATAAAATACTGTAGATTAACTTTGCACTGTCCCTGAAATCAGTTGCTGTCTGCCAGTGAAGATATATCCCCTCATTACCTTCCTGTTAAGCTGGCTCTGAAGACTTTAAATCTGCTTAAAAAGTGATGAGAAATGGAAGCATAAGGTGGTGAAGTGCATGGGGAAGGGAAAGAGGAAAAGGGAAAAAATGAAGGTTTCACAGGACTTGCTTTTGAGGGCTGTTATTTCAGTGATGAAAGTCACAGGCTGCCTATAGATCAGCCAGTGCCACAGTGGTGATGGAGCATGAAACCTCACTTAACTCCCACTTTGCTGTCCCTGCAGCCCAGCTGATGGGGTCCTTACACTGACCACGTTCCTGTCATTACACCCATGGCTTTTTCCAGACCTACAGAAGCCAATCCTCAGCAGTTGCATATTAAAAAAACCCCAAGTTTTCCTTGTCTCATACTGGAACACTGATGCAACAGCTCAGTGTGTGAACGAGAATGTAATAGGATACATGAACAAGTTGCATGAGCCCATTAGGGAAAGGGGAAAAAAATAAAAAAGCAAATATACCAGTGACCAAATGTGAATGGACAGAATTCCTGATTTACGGGCAGCAAGCAGGGTTCAAATTGGATCTGCACTGCCTCAGCAAAGGTAGCTGCTTATTGGACCATTTGTTTTTTAATCACCCTTCAATGTAGCTTTTGCTGAATCCTAGTTAAAATGCCATGTTGAATAAGGGCAACTCTGTACCTTATCCTGCCACAGCCTGATCCTGTGGTAGGTTAAGGACTGTGGTGTGATTTGTACAACCTGTACTCTGATACTCCAGGAAAATAAACACAACGTAGACAGAGAGAAGAAATATAAAAGTGAACCCTAAAGTGCTGAGTTCTTTCAGACTCAGGTGTGGGTGAGCCAGGCTTTAAATAATATGTCTGTTTAATCATGCAATAGCTATGCAAGGCCTCAAGTGGAAGAAAGCAAAATGTTTATGTACTTACTAGCAATAACACAGATTTTGTGTAGGAAACCAGTATTTACTGTTCTAGTTATTAGAAAATTATTATCTTCCCTAAATAACTAGGTAAAAAGATAATGAAACCATGGTATTTCTAAAGGAATGCTTGGTTAATTCCAATAAAGGTAATTTAAAAATCCAGTTTTTCAGACAGAAGGGTCTATTCCCCTTTTAACATATACCCAAGGCAGTACTTATGTTAAGAAACAAGTGGCATTCTGAGTATTCCACTACAACAAGGAAACTGGTGTTGAAGGACAGCCCAAGCACCTCACTCCCTACCACCACACCGAGCAGGAGGATGTTCAACAATTTCCCACTCAACACCCAATCAAAGGGTGCCTCGTCCATGGCATCACCTTTGTCTCTCCTTGATGTGGTTTGTGTAGCAAAGAGTACCCATCCATCCCACAAGAAGGATCCCAGAATAGAGACTGTCTACAAAAAAGCATCCCAGCACTTCAGTGGAACATCAGAGCAGGCTGAGCTTTACCGATTACAATCAGGGTCCCAAAGAGTACCCAAAAGCCTGGTGGAAAATGAGTGCAACTCCCAGAGCTTACATCCATGTAACATGCTCACACCAATCACCTAACTAAATGGGATGGCCACCAGAGAGAAAAGGAGAGCTTGCTGTTGGACTTTTCTAAACTGAGGAGGAGGCAAGGGTGGGAAACGACATCAGAAATACTGTGTCAGACCACTTATTCACTACAGAGTCCTCACCATTTTGAGGGAAATGAGAGCAATTTGGAATTATAATGTATCCTATAACCTTGAATTTATCCAACTATAAAAGCACATAATACACAAGATATGGGAAATACAGCCTGCATCCCTCAGCTCAGTTTCTTCCCTCTGCCCTAGCAGCACCACATCTTCCCTCTCTCGATGAAGTCTTGGCTGGTGCTTTGAACTGCTGCCCTAAATTTGTAGAGAAGGCAGGGAATGCCACACAGATTTGTTTCCAGTCAGGCTTATTGAAAGCTCATCTGAAGTTTTCATCTCCCAGATCTGTAAATGCTGCTGCTGCCTCGTAACGAGGCAGAGAAGTAGTCTATTAATCAAAGCCAGCAGAACATTTTCTACAGGACGCATTTATGTGAAGGAGAGCAGCATATGAAGTTACACTTAGTTAGGAAGAAAATTACAAGGGGATCTCAGTTCTTATGCTTCAGGGCATAAGCTGATCACCAGATGGGGTCAGGAAGAATTTCACCCTCTTTCGCTCCTAGATATAGAGTTGCACAATAGGTAAACTATGAAGGCACAAGGAAGAAGGAAAAAAAACCTGCTTCTAGCCTGGATTTCCCCCCTACTTTCTTGGGAACTATGTCTACAAACATTGCCAGACAGAAGACTTGGTTAGAAAAAAATAGTGTGTTTTAGTTCAGCAGTTCTTACCCAGAAAATGATACACACAAGAGCCCTGACTTCACATGTCCAATGAACAAACCACGAAGCCTAGCCAAAAAAACCTGCTCTGGAAAGCAGAGGGTACAGCAGGTACCATGCAATGGTTACAATCAACATATTTAATATATTATAAACATTTTACACTAGTTAAAGTTAGACTTCTAGATCTGGGAGAACTTTGCCACAGCTCATGGGAACAATTTTTTCGTTGCAATTCCTTGAGCGCTTTGGGTTCAAATTAACCCACTTACTTCTCTTTCTCACTGCAAATTAATAAACCAGTTGAACATAAAAAAAGAAGGAAAAGAAAGAAGAAGAAAGCCACAACACTTTGTTAAAACCGCTGAGTTTCAGCTGGTATCATGTCAAAACCACTTGAAACATGAAACTAGAAATCTTCCTAGGTTGACTCAAAGACTATGTCTATACTAGGAGTGCTTTACCAGGAAAGGAATACTGGTGTATAATGCTGGCAAAGGAGTCTGCTGTGGATGCAACTGTAGCTGCAGAAGTGAGTATTAAATCGGTCTAGGGAATTGGGCCAAGAGCTTTGTTGACAGACATGCATCTAGGTGAAGTTCTCCAACAATTCTAACAATTGGTATGGGGTAACACCTCTTTACATCCTGGATAGACACAAACATGTCAGCACAAATTTAGAATCTAGAAATGCCCAAAGTTAGAAGTTGTTTTGAAACTCTTTTGAAAAATTTAACCAGCTCTGATTTTAGAAAAAACATTGGTTTATTTTGTAGGTTTCACAGTTTTGCTGCAAACTTCTGGCATAGCTGCAGTTAAACATCTTATTTCAGCCTTCTAATCTGTGACACATGGTGGGTGCTTTATGATTTCTCTCAGCACAATGAAATCTGTCTCTCAGCATGCAATCATAAATGTTGCATACAACCCTCACGAGCAACCTTTGGAGATTTCTCCATAACCCAGTTAGTTTATTGTAACCGTGGTCAGCACTGGTGGTGGAAGGAAACCACCATGTGAGAAGGTTGTATTATTATTCTGATAAAAAGACCATTAAGTGCTGGCTGCTTCCCTTAACATGAGTGCAAAATAACAAGGCTGAATAAAAACGTTCATTCTATTGTACACTAAAGGTACTATTGCAACACAGAGAAGGCAGAGCAAAGTGGCAGTTAGAATTTCACCAGATCCCTACTCAAATGACCTGGATTGACTATTTTAGATTTATGGCAAAAAGATATTAAAAAAAATAAAAAAAGAAAATACATTTTCAGCTTCAAGCACTATAGAAAAATCCACTTCCCACCTAGCTTTGCTTGGAGAACATCCCCCACTCCGTAACAGCCTCTTTGACTGCAGCTGAGACACAAATATCCATAAGCAATTGCTACCAATGCCTGTGCAAGTCAAACCTATGGTTCTGTCTCTTACCTGTAATCTGACTCTGTCCTTGTGGATTAAAAGGACTTGGTGCAGAGTTCAGAGAGGGCCGTGGGCTCTGGGTCGGGACCCCTACTCTCATACTGGGATGAGGAATGCGCCCTAAATCACTGAGGCGTTCAGAGAACAAACTAGGTTTAGAGTCATCAAGCTTCTGTCTGTGCCCTGGAAACAGCAAATCATAAAATAAAAGCGTTAATAACAAGATTTAGTAATTTAACACACCCCCCAAAAAACCCCAAAATGGTCTCTAAGGACCTGTTATTAGATTTAATGGATTTACAGTTATCTCAGCTACCCCCAATAACAGAGAAACATTGTGAGGGGGTTGTGCTTTGGACATGGTTGTGCTGCTGAAAGCCTTATCGAGCTCAGCTGTGCCCATACACGTGTAACATATTACAATTTGGATCAAAATAAGAACTTATCAGGACACCCACACAAGGACTTTTTTGTCTTTTTTTTTTCTTTTGCTGTTTTAACTACCCAAGGTAGTTAAAGAGGCAAACTTTCCCTTCCAAAAGCAAGCCTCATATGTGCATACAACTTATCAACTGGGACAATTACTCCATGCCTGGTTGATACGTTGTGGATTTTTGCTAAGAAAGCGCAAGCTTTTCTTCTACCCTTTTTTTTTTTTCCTTCCTTTAACTTAGTTGCAATTAGTCATTAGCTTTTATTCCTCTGGGAGACTTTCCACTAATTAGTCCCTGTCAGTTGAGAAGAGCAGTATCCAAGGAAAACCTCCAAGGCTGCTGGCCAGGACTGGGCCCTACACGTCCTTGCATGGTCAGCCTTCCTCAGTGCTCCTACTGCACTCACCCAAAACAGGCCAACTCCCCCTGGATATATTTGGAACACTCATTTAGAGGTGTTTCGCTGTCAAAATATGAAGGGGGAAAATGGCAAAAGCACTGGGATGCCCCAGTTGTCCTGCTCATGTTGTAATTGAGATGTTTCAAGAGCAAGGGCTTTGCTTCTCTAATGGTTGTAGTTTTGCTCCTAGGTTTAATTTCATTCCAAAGGATGCTCCTTGTCCAATGGTGCCTTCAAATGTGAGGTGCAGAAGGTGTTATTTCTATCATTCAGCACACAGAGAAGCAGGCATGCACAGAGATTAAGGACAGGACTAATTTTACTTAACTTCAGCCATTCATAAATCAGGCATCTAGTCTAAACTCTTCTAATGTAGACTTCCTCTTCGGTTAATGGAAAGAAATAGCTACTTCCAGAGGGCAATTCATCTCATTTGTCTCTGACACTTGCCTTAAAACGGCATGATTCACCTCCTGAATTTGCTTTCTCTTCCTTCTCTGATCAGAGAGGGAGCACACATGACTGGTTTAATTAGACACCCTCGTCATTAGTCAACGTTAAATGGAATGAAGCTCACACTAAATTACAGATCAAGGTCACACAAAAAGCCTCTGGCAGAGCTGAAAGGGGGCCCCAGACCCCTTGATTTCAACCCAGAACCACATCTGCCTCCATCCCTATAAGCAGTGCTGAGGCACTGGCACAAGCAATAACTGAGGGATATTTTAATTTTTTAACAATAGGAAGGGTCCCTGGTAGAGTTTGGGCTTGAACCCTTCCAAATAATCACCAGTGGCTTGAAACAATCTATGTTGTCCTTCAGCAGTATGAATACAGCAGTCTGTCTGGAGACTACAAGAGATCAGCTCTGCAGACATGGGAAGATTGTCCCACCAGTCTTTGGGCCACAGAATCAATTCCAATACTATTTAATTAATTTTAGAAGTAAAAATGAGGCCAGTGAATCTTGAGATTGAACTATCAGACTACCACTGCTAAAAAATGCTTTTTAATAGTAATTCTCACCACAGTACTGAGTACACGGGTTCACACTGTCTAACTGGTACCACAGCCAACATGACACATAGGCAATGCAATATCCAAACTAAATAAATCCAAACTGGATTCAGAGAAATCACAGCTCTAGACACAGAACGATTCAGGTTGGGAGATGAGGGGAAACTTGATGGGATTTAACTTTGGAGAAAATTCTCTAGCAATTTTAAAAAGTTAATTAGTTGACCCATAATTTGGTACTTTGAAGTCTGGGTTTTCTCCCCCATAATGACTCAGTCTAAAAGGTGGGGTAGGCAGGAGTCTTCTCCCTAGGGAGAGAGTGCTGCACCATGTTAGAGTTGCCATGGGTGCCTACGTCTCTCTTCAGAAAGTATAAACCACTTTAAATAGGGAATGATTTTTGGTGGGCTTTTAAAAACTCCATAATAGAAGCTTAATTAACAGGGTCACATCCAAGCTCTAGTCTTCAGCATTATAATCTCAATCCATTTAAACAAAGATTTGTACAAGGTAGGTACTGCTAAATCTGAAGAAATTATCTTCACGTACACATGCAGTCAGTATTCTCTTGGGATTTCTCCCTCTTCTTTTCCTCCACAATTTTTATGTGTTTGCTTTTCCCTTTTCCAGTCATATTTTCCACTTTGTTTTTTAAAGAAATCTCCTTCCTCTCCCTTTTTCACTTCTGCTCATTCCTGATCATGCTTTGGCAAATTGAGCGACCTGGGACAGTGGAAGGTGTCCAACCCTGGAAGGCAGGGGGTTGGAACGAGATGATCTTTAAGACCCCTTTCAACCTAAACCATTCTGGGATTCTGTGAAATTCAAGAGGTCTCAAGATAAGGCAAACGTGATCAGCCCATCCCTGGTCTCACACACCAGAGTTGATTTTAGCTGAGAATGCATTCACTCCCAAAGTGAGGTTTTTCAGAATTTCTGTAGAAAAAATGCTGTGCTATGTTCATCTAGTGAACTTTTAACTAAAGAACCACTAACAAACTGGTGCATAATCTATTTTAACTGTCCTCAGGTAATTCAATAAATAACTTATTACACAGGTCACCACCACTCCAGCACTAACCTGTGCCAGATAACCCTCAGCCTGGTTTTCATCACATTCTGTTTGGTCATATGTAGCTTTGTTAGAAGAGAGTTTATACCTAATTATGTGTATTATAGCAGAGCTCCGGATAACAGAGCACTTTAGGATAGTTAGGGAAAAAGGGAAAAAACGAGAGGAAAAAAATAAGGGGCATACAGGAAGAAGAAAAAAGATTTCTACATCTGGTTGAATTGAAATGATCTATAGATCTGTGGGTTTGGGTGTTGCCACATCCACCAACCCCCACCAAAAAAAAAAAAAGAAAAAAAAAAAAAGAAATATAGGGAAGAGAGAGCTCTATGCACATCTGGAAGACCCCAGGCATCAATGGAACTGCAAGTCCCCAGAAACCAGCAAGGGGCCAAAGGCAGACTTGCCTTCCCCTTCTGGACATTTAAAATTTAGGGTTGTAACACGGAGTCATGTTGTGACAAAGGGATCCACAGAAGGAGCCACAGTCCCTGAGTGAAATATCCCAGGGAGACAAGATGACATTGCAGCTTTGCACTTTATGTGTTATTCTGCTTTGATAAAGGCTGAGACGTGCTCACACTGAAAGTAAGCAGGAAACTGAACAAAACCTTTGTATTCAGGAGGTGCTCATAAAGGCGTGTGGGCAACTTAAATAAATGTCCTGCCTTGATTTCTGTGCAGGAAAAAAAAATTCCTGTTAAGTATGGAGGAGCCATGAGGTATGGGCTGAAAACACTCTCAAAAGACCTTCTGAGTAGCACATAAGCAGCAGCAATGAAATATGTGATACATGTTTAAAACTCATTCCACAAGCTGCTTTTCATCTCTCATTGATGTATGTGTCCGTTGACAGAGAAATTCCTGATCCCAGGGGAGTGTGCTAAGAAAAGCTGTATTCCTCAGTCTCAGTACTGAGGCGTAATTTTATTTCAGGAAAAAAGATTAGGGTAGCAAGTGTGGGTAGCTGAGGGAGAATCCATGATCTGCTGCAGCAGTGAGTACATTAAAAAGCAATATAAAAGCTATGCGAAGAGTAGAATAAAAGTGTTACAGCTACCCCAATGCCTGCAACACTGCATTTAGTGCCTGTTGCTCTGTTGCAAAGATGAAACTGTAGAATGGATTGGGTGTGGAGGCGAAAAAAAAAATGCTTGTGGACATAAGCATTGGATGTGAAATGTCAAAAATAAATGAAAGCTGACCCGTGAGTCTCTGACTGAGGATAAGACCCAGTGGCTGCTGGATAAGGTCAGGTCACAGGTAAAGAGATGGGAAAGAGATGAGAAACACTGAAAGTTCATAGCCAAGAGCTAAACAAGCTGTTCTGATTTGTCTGCTGGCACAGTACAAAACTGGATACCAGAAATCCAGTGTTTGCTCCAAAGTAACAAGAAATATTCTGATCTTTCACCACCGCTCAGCTGTTTCAAGACAAACACCAACCTGAGTATAAGTTTCTGGAAACAGAAACATTGTCATTAATCCTCTCCAGTGCCAATTTTGGCCATTTTACATGAATCAAATCAGAAATCAGGGCTATAGCACTGAAAGTGCTATAAGGTCAGTGAAAACTGCAGCCAGCCAGTCAGTGCCTGTGCTGCTGCTTCTGCTTGCCAGCCCAGCACGGCCTCAGAACATGTTCGTGTGGCCCATGGAAGCTGATGTTCAATTATCACATCCCAGGCATGGCAGAAGATGTGAGGAGTCTTCATCTCCAGCTTAATCATTTCAGTTTAAGCTAAGCAAAGGACTGTCTCCCAGATCAAAGCAAGGCAATCTCGAGTCTGCTGGATGTGGTAACTGGAAAGGGACGTGAGCTTGTCTCTCATCACTGAACTTCCACCGCTCTGCTGGAGAAGGCAAGATGTAAATCGGGCTGTGGAAGAGGCTGACTTGCAGAATGCAAATGTGGTGTTGATGCTTGAAGATTTTTACCTCCTCAGGGAGGAGGGGTGTGCGTTTTTATCTTTCAGCTTGTGGGTGTGGAACTGAAAACTAATCAGATTATGCTACACGTGGCCTTGCCAGATGCTGACACTCAGGGACTCCCTTTCTTTGTACCGTGTACACCACCCACCAGCTTTTTTGTGTGGTTTTTTTTTTCCTGGTACCCAGAAGATCTGGTTACCAGATTTTCAGCAGATGCTTTTATCACTCTCCACTGGGTTAGCTATTTTCAGTCATCACCCAGTTCTATCTTTTTCTGGTTTTGCCTTAACAAGGAGAAGTATCGTGGGAGCCAGGTGTCTCCATAAAAGAGTCAAGGGATGGCAGAAAGGTCACAGCAGTAAGAACCTCGCCTGTCACCTGCTGGAGACACATTTTCTGGGACATCCCATGCAGAATGGAGGGTGATGACCCATTGTGAAATGCCACCATGGCTTCTGTTTGCTCTGTGTCACGAAAGCACTCAGCACCAGATAGTGAAGTTTGGAGTCATTCCATGGAGTAACTACAGGTGGAGAAGGCAGACAACAATTCCTTGAACTCAGGGGCTAGTAACCAAGGATTTCTACAGCTCTGGGTTCAGTCAACCCACTGGAAAAGGGACTTTTCTTCAGGTTAAGGGGTGGCAGAAAGAAGAATCACCTGGCGCATGACCTGTGAATTTATAGTCTGTGTACCTCTGTCTCTTGACTACAAGAGAAACACAATAGAGATCAAGAACTCAAGTTTTGATTATTCCCACTGTTCTCCAAAGGTGAAGTGCTTTAAAAAGATAAAGAGCGGGCACATTTTTTTCCTACTAACTCTATGTCTTTGAGACAAGCCCTCTGAATTTTTCTCTTTTAACAGTGGAACACCAGCAGCGTTCCAGTGTACATCGTAGTGTGTACTCTTCTGCATACACATTGTAGAAGACAATTTCACACCACAAAAAAGACAAGCTGCCTGTCCTCTGAATTTTATCACTAATTTTCCTTTCATTCTCTTTGCAGGCCTACCTGCATTTCATCCTCTTTGGTCCTGTGGATTGGAGTAACTAGAAGGTACTGATATGGGCTTGACTGAATTCAGCTACAGGCTGATAAAGCTGAAGTCAAGGGACCCACATTTATGCCACAGTAAAGGAGTTGAGACCTGAGCCTAAGGCTTCCTAACAGCTGTTGTGCAGGGACAGAATAATGCTGAGCATTCAGCATGAAGCAAAAATATTCACTGTTCTGTTACAATACTTTACTGCAGCAAGATGTCACTCCAAAGCAGTGTCAATCTACTCACTGGATGTAAAAATAAAGGAGCCATAAACCAGAAGCCCAGAAGACTCACATTAGCTCTTTGCAAGGAAAAAACCTCTGAAGAAAGTCAAGAGGGTCCCTCTTGTATCCCTTGTCTTGTGACAAATTATCATCCAGTGCTGGTTTGTACCCACCCAATCCTACTGAATGCACCCAATCCAAAGTTCATGAAAAAAAAACCCCAAAACACAAGAGCCAAACAATTTTTGCCCAGGAAAGGAGAAAGCTTGGAACCCTTCCAGTCTCTTAGGTAAAGACACAATTATGAGAAGAAAAATATAATCCACCCAAGAGACATAATTACATAATTAGGCCATAGGCTGTGCATAGGAAAGGTTCTTATAGTTCATAAAACAAGGAGCTACATAGGTGCAGTAACTGTAGTTAATTCACTCAATGAAGAAAAAAAAAAAGTTTGTTTTTTAAATAGCTGAGGGCACCGGTTTGCATTAGACTGGGAGCTTATTCTCCTGACTGTACACAGAGCCCTGTTCGTGCCAACAGGAGTCACTCAGGCGCAGGCAGAAAACAAGCCCCTGTCTCTTTTTGTTCTTTAAAAAGGCATATTTTTTACCCAAAGCAGCTAAGGCCTGTACCTGAAGCTACTGCAGAGAAAAGGAAATAAATAAAGACAGACGAATGCACACTGTGGAGGGGCTCAGTTCCTGTGAAACAGATCTAATGTGTACCCATTTGCCAAAATCCTAATGAGCCCCTCCTCCCTGACCCCTGCTCTGCAGACTACTGGTATGGGTCCAAAAGGGCCAGATCCAGATCCTGGGGGAACCAGTGACATTACCACCTTCCCAGAGCTGTGGCTCCGACCCTGGGTGAGCAGAGGCAGAGGGAGGTTGGAACCTCAGCGCTGAGGCCAAGCCTGTGGAGCACCTCTGGTGTCGATGGTCATCTCCCCACTGATTTACTGGGAGCAAAGGAAATGTTCTCTCGGCTCATCCCGCAGGCAGCTCGCCCAGCACCGGACAAAAAGAGTAGGTTGGAGGGAGTAAGGGGCAGGAAGTGTGAGAAGAAATGACCCATGGGGGTGTAACCTGTGTCCCTTTGTACCCGTGGGAGTGACTCTAAAGCTTTTGACGAAACAAAGTGCTTTCTAAAATTCAGCTGGGGGCTGTGAAGAGCACAGACCCAGCTAAAAGGTAGACTCAGAGGCCGAGGCTCTCTTCAGCAGATTGCAACAGCTGCAAAGGAGCCTCCTGCTCACAGAATTTCTCTATACAGAGAGGTGAAAAATGCCTCCTTGGAGCAGGGCTCCAGGCTGCTTGTCTGGCAGCCGAGGGACTGATGGGGGCAGGTGGCAGGGGCTGAGCTGGCCAGGCACTGCAAAGGGAAAGGTGTGTTAAAGCAGCAAAATTGGGAGATTTAACAAATGAAACCAAAGTGGTGCTTGAGAAAAAAGACAGGCTGGGCAGGAAAGGGCTCGAGTGGGCTTGCTTTTGCACCAGTTCCCTCCTACCCTCCAACTCATCCCAGAGCTGCAGGACTCATGCAGCCCTTTGCTCTGACTCTGTACTCCAGGTGAACGAGCCAGGTCTCCCCTTGCTGCAGTGGTGGGGTCGTTCCTTTCTCTTTTCTTTCTGAAAAACTTTTCAACCCTGATTAGGATTTTGAAGCTTGTTCTTCAAATTTGAGCAACACGCCATAGGATCATCAGCCCAAACAGTGCAGGTCAGGGAAGGAGCAGGTGGGACCCCCTTGCACCACGATGCTCTGCCTTCACCTTTATCCATCCCTGATGAACATAAAGGAATCTGTGTTCACGTGTGCCAGAAAACCAGCTAAACATTGCTGGCATGGCCACTAGGAGACATTAAAGACAACTCATATAAACAGACACTGTCACGCAAGTCTCAGCTTTAGCTCCCTGCCTTAGCTCCCTTTGCATGCTGGTATCTGTTACACTCTCCCCCTCCTCCTCCCCCTTTTTTCATCAGAAGCAGGGATGAGGGAGAGCAAGGGCGGTCCCAAAAAGCTCAAGAGCTCCTCATTCTGATTCATCATCCTCATGAACGCAGCAAAACCTTTGAGAAGTAAAGTTTCCCCCCCCCACCCTGCCAAGAAGGTATCTATCCTGCAAGTATCCCACCAATTTCTGCTGCTTGTTTGCTGCAGCACCAGGCAGTAAAGATCATAGTAAAAAAGGAGGTAAAGGGGGGGAAAGAAAAAAAAAAATCTCCTTGAACTGGCTTCCCTCCAGCTGGCAGGAGGGGATGGTTTTCTTAACGCTTGTGAAACCTGATTACTTTAAAAGAATGAGAAGGGGGGGGGATGATGTAAACACAGCCATTAAACCAGACTTAAGGCGCTTAGTTTAAATCTAGCATAGAGCTCTCGGATGCTGCACTGCTCTTTAGACATCAATAGGTGCATTTTCATTTCTGGTTTTGTTTTACACCCCCAAAACCAGGAGCGCACTGCACGCTGAACGCTGCGGTTTCAGCGGGAATTCAGGCATGGAAGACACAACAGTTAAGCAATAATAGATGGATGTGTGTGTGTTTGCTATCTTTCAACAGATTGTTTTGCTGTGTTAGAAAACTACTGTGTTTATATCCATGCAGCAGGTTTTAAGCAGACTGTTTAAACTTGAATAAAGTGGGATATTTCTAAAATAACCTTGCTAACACAACTCAGATGGCTAAAGAAACCTGAAAACGTGGTTAAAAAATAAAAAAAGATGCCGTTTCAATCTACACTGGTGGGTAACATGATCTAAACTCTGAAAGAAAACAGTCTTTACAAGTTCAGCTTGAAGGATTATCTTGTGTATCAGCACCCTCTGTGGCAGAGTAGCATTTATCCACGTATCCACCCATGTTAATGCTGTTGCATAATTTACTACAGCCGTGATAGACAGATAATTCCTTTATCCACCCAAGTGTAATAAACGGAGTCTGCTATGTTAATCCTTGTGTTCTTATTGTCGGCAAATGCCAAGTAAGGGAGAGACGTACACTGAAAACTGTCCTCTCCTTCCAAAACTACTGGAGTTTACTCACCCTCAGACCTGCTAAAGTGTTCTTACTGCATTCCACTGCCCTGTTTGCAGCGCCAAGTATTTTGAGTAGTATCAAGTTATTGTTATATAAAGGGCACCTACACTCAGGCTATATGGAGGCAGAAGCCAGGATGTAGCAGCCTTTAGGAAAAAAAAAAAAAACAAACCACCCAACCAACCACCCTCAAACATCTTTTCCTACTCAGTAAGTAAAACAGGCCAAGTATTTTCTGTTCCTGGGCATAGCACAGAAAGTAATTACCTGTCCTTCTAAAACTGGACATCTATTCAGTTTGTGTGGAGTCTGTCTGACTGTTGAAAAATGTCATTTAGCTGCTGGCCCATCAGTGTTTTCCACAAAAATCTATAAAGATTTTTTATTTTGAATGTCAAAAACAGGCGTATCCTTTAAAAGGTTTACAGATTCCTGGCGTCTCCATGAGCTTAGGTTTGTGGCATCAGATTTGTAATGACAGTTTGATGGATGCCTCCCTTTCTTCCTCCTGAAAGGTATAAGGAATTGGTGGTTTCCCAATAAAAATTACGCTTAACACTATCCTTTGCTTGTATTTTTACTTGCAAATGCATAAAATGTCTAGTGCTGCTGGCGATGAGTGGGTTTATGGGGCAACTTTCATACTACACGAGGCATTCAACTTTTTGTGTACTCAGAGCTCTTGCACAAGCACCTACATGATGTGCAAGTTCTGAGGAAGGACAGCCTTAAGCAGCACATAAACACTGCAGCTGGGCTTATGAGAAGAAACGTATGCCCGAAGATGTTGCCAACAATCCTGCAGGTGACTCGCAGTTTTTAACCCTTGTTATGCTCCACCTTTCCCTGCCAATGCCAGCAGGGGCATTTCTGGCTCAGGAGGAGGCTGAGATGGATTAACTTCTGCTTTCAGGTCTTCAAGAGAAAGAAAAAGGGTAGGTTTAGATTAGATATTACAAAGAAATTCTTTACTGTGGGGGTGGTGAGATATTAGAAAAGATTGCCCAGAGAAGCTGTGGCTGCCCCAACCCTGGAAGTGTTCAAGGCCAGGTTGGATGGGGCTTGGACTAACCTGGTCTAGTGGAATGTGTCCCTGCCCATGGCAGGTGCTGTTGGAATGAGATTTTTTAAGGTTTTTAAGGTCCTTTTGAACCAAAATCATTCTATGATTCTATGATAGAAAAGATAAAACACAGCCATAGAGGATGAATGGATGGGGGTTTGGTGTGACAAAGTTGCCCACTGACTATCACTACTGATATTGAAATGGAAGGTGCTTTATGCATCGTCAGCCAATATCTGATACTTCCTTTAGTAACTTGGATGATGCAATACAAAGCACAATTATAAAATCTTTAGATGACTTCCAGTAAGGTAGAGTCTGAAGACTCTACCTTTTCAGACTTGGAGAAGTAGGTCAGAATTCAGAACAAACTTAGCAAGGAGGAGAAATTGTGCTTGACATGCCATTAGTTAGATGACATACAGTAAAAGTTAAGTGCTTTGGAGCTTTGGAGCAAGAAGGCAATTGCACCACAATGACAAACCTATTAACCAGCAGCACTGCAGAAGAGATCTGGGGGTGGCTGGGAGTTGCAAGTTGAATAGGAGTCAATAATGGCATTCTGGGTTTTTTTCAAAAAAATGAAGTAAATGCGTTTCTGGGAAAGATTAATGGTCATGTTGCATACAAGACATAGAAGGTATCTATTACAGGCTGCTCAGAAGTGGTGAGACATCAGCTGGACTTCTTTATCCACTGTGGGACACCACCCTCTAAGAAAGATGCAGACAGATGAGAGAGAATCCAGAGGAGAGCAACAGGAGCGATAACAGATTCAGAAAGCATGAGCAACATGGAAAAGTTGAAGGAAATATATTTGTTTAGTCTAGAAAAGAGATGAGCAGGAAAGGACATGATAAGAGTAAAATGTTCTCTACAGAAAATGGTAATCAATTGATCTCTGTGTCAGCTGAGAACAGCACAAGAAAAAGCTGCCTTCAGCTGAGGTAGAGGAGATTTAAGAGATTAATGTACAGTATTAGCAAACTCCTTTTTAAGTATGAAGGAAAAAACCCCACAAACTCCAGACTTGGTAAGTAAGTGGAAGGCTCAGTACTGGAGGATTTAAAAATTTGGACAGATGTCAGTGATGATCTAAGTATATCTAATACTTCCTCTGAGGAAAAATGGACTAGGTCGCTTGAGGTTTCTTTTAGCCCTGCTGTTCTGGGGCTGAGTGATTGTCTGTGCTTGGTGAAGTCACGTACACAATATTTTGTCTGTGCAGTCAGCAGCTCTGATGCTGCAAAGAGTTCAGGACCTCGAGCTGCCATGAAAGGGCACAGCAAAATGCAGGCAATGTCTGCTCAGCTATTCCTCACTACAGAGAACCTGTGGGGGTTTGGAAATGCTGGTCTTAAACCCTCTGTTCCAGGGTTTTCTACAGCTCTAACTTCAGAATAATTATCATTTCTTTGCCTCACAGTGGATATTACAAGATTGACTTCGCCATTAATTTAGAGAGCAGGACTCTGAGTGTCCACTAGTTTTTGAGGATTACACAACAAAGTAAATTTCACACCCAGTTCTTGAGAGTATTCCTGCAACCCCCAGTGAAGGTCCAGTTCCTAATCCATGATTGGTTTTGGTTGTTGCTTTCTTATCTGTGTGTCTGCTGGTTACTCAAAGAGAGATGGTCCCACAAAGAGTAGCCCTGGCCATTCTTTTGTTAAAAGTGTGAACAAGAGACGCCAAAATAACAAATTTCTTGGGGAAAAACTCCAAACACTAAACCCAGAAGCAAAGGGTTTGGACAAGCTATGTCTTCTATGAGATGTAGAAAACCCCCCAATGCAGTGGACTATAAAATCCTGGGATTTTCCAAAAAGATAGCCCCATTATTTACATTATTTCTTCCTGAAAGTGCCTAATTCATAATTAGTTCTTTTGGGGTTTGGGGGTTTTTTGGTTTCTTGGTTGGCTTTTTTTTTGGTTGAGTTTGGTTTTTTTGGGTTTTGGTGTTTGTTTGTTGTTTTTGTTTTTTTTTTTTTTTTGGTGGAAAGCTCCTTTCTGCTGTTAGCTACACAAACCCAAATCCCATCCTTGCTACAGAAACTCCATCCTTGCATACACTCATCAACACCAACCCCCTGAGACCAAAGGACGGCTGCCTCTACCCCAGACCAGCTGTTTATTAGCATCATGCCCCAAAATCATGAGAGGCACGTTGCTGGCCAAAGTTAAACCTGTCCTTACGGGCTCTGCAGGTAGCTAGTTCAGTGCCTCAGCCAGGTGTTCAACCTGCTCAGGGGTGATGCCTCCTACGAAAGCCCCGGGGGGGGCAGAGGGGAGGGAGAGGAGTGACACAACCGCATTTGGCTGTGAGGAATGTGAGATTTTTGAGAAGGGCTCTGGCAGGGAGCTGACCCCTCTGCCGACAGTTGTTAAAGTTTGTTTAGTGATGGGGAGCCTCCCATGAACTTAAAAACAATAGGAAAACAGAGTCCTGGAGAAAAAATCTCGCCCCCTGCCCCGGTTGCCTGCGCGTTTGGCTACCAGAAGGTAACAAATCCCCAGGAATGCGGGCGGTGGGGGGATGCGCCTGTGAGGCGGAGCTGGAGGGTGGCCAACACAAGCAGCGGGTGATGCCATTCACAGAGCGGAGAACGGCGCGGATGAACACCGGGAAAAGCCTGGGAAAGGCTGCGGCTACCGCAGGAAAGATGTGCCCTCCGACAGCTCCGGCTGCTCCTGCAGGGAGCTCCGCTGGAGCTCATCCCACAGAAACCCCAAATACCTCTTCTACTGCTTCCAGCCTTATCAGATTGAGTACAAAGTGAGGGTCTTCTCAAAGCGTGGAGGAGGAGATCAGTTCAAGAAAGACCTGGGGTTTATTTATGAATTCATGAGTCTCCCTTGCTGGTACACCAGGAGAACAGAGGGTATTAACTTTTGGTCACCAGACAAGACACAGCATATGAGACCAGGAAACCACTGACTTGTCACCAGGCCCCTGACCTGCACAATCCCCAACTGGATTTTTTAAAGTAGAATATAATTCACAGGCTTTACTTTTACCCTGCTGTAACTACATCATTTTTTCACTGATAAACAGGATTCTGCTTTGGCATGACTGAAAGTGGACTTTAGACAAGGGCCTGGAGTGATAGGACAAGAGGAAGTGGCTTTAAACTGAAGAAGAGGAGAGTTAAATTATATTTTAGGGAAAAATTCTTTCCTGTGAGGGTGGGGAGGCCCTGGCCCACAGAAGCTGTGGCTGTCCCATCCCTGGAAATGTCCAAGGCCATGCTGGACAGGACTTGGAGCAACCTGGTCTGGTGGAAGGTGTCCGTGCCCATGGCAGGGGCTTGGAATGAGATGATCTTTAAGGTCCCTTCCAACCCAAACCATTCTGTGACTCTGTGACACAGTGGGTGCAATCCTCTGGAAAAAAAAGGAAAAGCCAAGAAACAGAAACTGTAAATGCCTAGTTATAAAAAACACAAGTTGTCCAAATGGGCAGCTGTGTAGTTGATGGCTTTCAAAGATGTACACAAGCACATACATACAGCTCTGTGTGTGTGTGTGTGTGTGTATTTATATATATATATATATATATTCATGCTTCCAGCTTGGAAAGATGTTAGAACATATTGGATCATCACTGGCAGGTGTTTTGAATAAATTCTATTTTATTAATATTTTGGTGCGTCATTAAGTTTGGACGCCCACTACAGAACACCAGTGGAAACCATCCCTGCAATGCAAGAGTGGCAAGGATATTTTATTCTGCTCTACTAAAGCAGGCAGAAATAACATTGAAGTACTTAAATTCTGGAAATACTCATTATCCCCATGCTATTAATATCACCTCAATAGCTCCTTCTATTTAAAGCAAGTTTCTTTCTTTGGGTTTTATTGTGCGGGTGGCAAATCCTCATTTAATTCAGAGGATAAAAATGTATGACCCTACAATTGGAAAAATGGGATTGTCTGGGGCCCAAGCCATCTGCTAGAGCCATGAACAGAGGTTTGCCACCATCTTCACTAAGAGACAGCCTGGCCTTACAGACTTTACAGCTCGTACAGATTCAAATTTTAGTATTTGCTTTGATTTTAATGTCATATGACTCATTTTAAGGAATAAGATAGCTGCTTCCACTGTAATGGTTACAGTTCTTTCTCTGCAGGACCAAAACTTGATCCCTCAGTTATGGAATTTAGGTACAAGCTTTCTAGTCTACCTTTTAGCCGCACTGTTTGCTTTTTTTACACAAAGAAACTCCAGCCACTGGCTCCATGGATTAGCGGACAGCGCTTACATAGGAGAGTTTCCTTCTTCTGTAAGTACAACCCTGATTTAATTCCATCAAAGAACGATGGAAAATAGAACGCAAAGTGCTCTTCCCTTTTGTCCAAGAAAAGTAAAACGAGCAACCCTGGTGATGTTGAAGAAATTGGATATCTTCTAGTGGTGCCTTGCCTTGTTTTTTTTAATAAGCAAAACTCATCTGTCTTAACCAATTTAAATGAAGTAAAAAGGCAACAACAGAAATGAGGGATGGAAAACTTTTTCCAGCTTCAACACAAACTCTGAAGAAATCAAAGCTTAAAAAAAGAAAGTGATTTTTTCACTAAAAGTCTGCAGAGAGCTCAGCACTATGAAAAAGGAAGAAATCTGTTTTTTAACTCTTCTCCAGGTAGGATGGATCATTCCTTGTCCTTTCACTCCAGCTTCTCACAAGATCCATGGGATTATTCTCCTTTTGGCAGCGCAACGGAATTCGGCTGTCAGTGTCCCCATCCTTGACCAGTTTTGAAATCAAAATAAGTTATTCCTTCCTTGACAAAAGATTATTCTAACAATCCCTTTTCAACAAAGGACCAACATTAGACTAGGGCTGAACCCAGTTTCTAATGCCTGGTGGATTTAGATGGACAAACTTCTTCCAAGGGTATCTGCTGTCAAGCCAAACCCCCAACAGGCAGCATTTCTGACACAATACTGGTTTAAAATTACATGTCTTGTAATACACATTCCCTTCTCCATGATACTGATATTTCATGGCATCATCTGGACAGGATATTCATCCCTACCCTCACTCTCTCACCAGGTGTTGGGGTAATTTGCTTACAGCACATCACTCAGATTTGAAACTGAAAAGTGTTTTTTCCTGTTTTGCTTTTCTATGATAAAGTTTCTTCATACACATCTGAGAATGGCTGGTATTACTGCTTGCTAACATTTTGATTATGTTTCTTGCTTTCTTGTTGATTGGGGTATAAATCCTCACTAAAATAAATAGATGCACACTGTTGCTGGTGAATTTAAAGTGAAGGTCATGGCTCGTTCACTTGACAGTTAAGACAAGTGAACTGCTACCAAACTCTGAGATTTTCACACCTTGGCATTTACAGAATCACAGAATCAACTCAGTTGGAAAACGCCTTTGAGATCATCGAGTCCAAACTATGATCTAGCACCACCTTGTCAACTAGACCATGACAGTCAGTGCCACATCCAGTCTTTCCTTAAACACCTCGAGCGACAGTGATTCCATCGCCTCGCTGGGAAGCTCATTCCGATGCCCAAGCAGAAGTTAAGTGAAGAACTTCTTCCTAAGGTCCAGCCTAAGCCTCCCCAGCACAGCTTAGGAACATGTCCTCTTGTCCTGTCTCTGGCTGCCTGAGAGAAAAGATTGACCCCCCGCTGGCTGCACCCTGCTGTCAGAGGGTTGTAGAGAGCAATAAGGTCCCCTCTGAGCCTCCTTTTCTCCAGGCTGAGCCCTTTCAGCTCCCTCGCCCTCCTTGCAGGATTTGTGCTCCAAGGTGCACTGTAATTAAAACCTGCCCTTTGCATTTCCCTTCGTGTGTGCATTAAGTGGCCTCATTTAAAGCCAGGCAACATCCTTTCCATTGGTTGTGGTCTCTGAAAGTCCCGTTGCCTATCCCAAATTTAAGCATAACTCATTCTGACGGCATTTCTCAGTTATGCAGGTTTGCTGTGTACACATGACGGTACATTCCTTCCGTGGCTCTAATTTTGTTCCGAGGCAGCCCCAATTCTTGCTGTTTCAGTAAGCTGAGAGCAAGAGTAGATGTGTGTGTGTATGCAAACAAACACACCAGCACCCTCACACGTGCTAAAAATGACATTTTTGTGTCTGCTCACAAGGAAAAAGAAGGATTAATTATGCACAAACATAACAACTTTCTCCAGCTCTGCCTAGAGATGTGAAAGAGAAGTGGCCCTGTACTCACGTCTCTTCTGAGAATTCTGCCATATGGTTTTAACAGAGGTTTATTTCCTGCAGCAAGAGAGGGCTGCAGATTCTCAATCCAACCAAAATAATTATGCAGACAATTTCACTCCATTACTTGCAGTGGAACCCAAGCTGTGTGGTCCTCACATGCTTGCTGACACCTTTAAAGAGACATTAAACCATTTTTACATAAAATTCCCTTAATGGGTGGGATGTAGAATGAATTTCCTGGAAGATTAGCACCTGTCGTGTTGCATAAGGAGTGCATCTGACTGCTGCATGAATTCCTTTCATTGGTGGACAGCAAAAATGTGATTGAAGCCTCCAAAATACAGCAAAGTATCAACCATATCTCTATGGAGGGAAATTTCTCCCCTTGCTGAGGTTTCCTACACAATTTTTTTACCTCCCACATTTGACCCTGAAATAGCACAGGACATAAGTACGATTGGGTGCCCCACATCAAGTACAAGGAAATGGAAATACGGTTTTAAATTTCAGTGCTGGGTTGTGCTACAAGCACAACGCAGAGAGTTTTCTGAGAATGTTTTTTTCAGAGCCACCCTGGGCTGCAGATCTTTTCCCTCAACTAGTGAGATCGCAGTATAAAACTTCCAATCTTTCAATCAACGGTGGTAAAGAATCCAGGGAAAATGAAACTGCTTTGACTTGAAACAATAAAATGTGTATTAAAACATCACCTATCCAACCCTGAATGTAAACCACAGGAATACTGTAAAAACAGGGATGTTAACCAAGACACACAGTGATTAAAGAACATTTTAAAGGGAGAATGGAGACCACCCTTAAAGCATGGAAATATCCCTTTAGGACTAAAATGCAATCTGTTGTTTTTTGGTTGAGGTTTTTTTTTTTTTTTTTTTTTTGGGCAACTGTGCTTGATTTTAGTTACGGTAGCTCGTTTATGGAATTAGCAAACATACTACATTTCAGACAAGCAAATCCAATTAAATCAGAAGAAAGCACACACATACTTTTAGTGTGCCAATCCGTCTATGGTGTCAGAAAGAAATGATTCCAGGCAGCAAGGAGGGTGAGGGAAGGGGAAGAATTTTTTTCACTGGATTGCAGGATTTTTCATAGTGTAAAATGCTGATTGCTTCAGATCAAAAAGGTAAATGCAAGAAATAATCAACCAGGGCAATGAGAATAGCAGAAATCAGGTAAATACCAGCAGCAAACCACAGGACATGACTGAATGGTGCAGGGGATTGTTTTCTTGATGGTTTGCAAATCTTGCTACTGCTGGAGGCCACTGCACGAGCACCTTCCTGCGCCAGGCATGGGCACGGGAGCTCTGCAACGGTTAATGGCACACGCTGCGTGTGTGTGGCCTGAGCAGCGAGGAAACCCAGCAGGAAACATGGTTCTAATCTTTTTCTAGTGGCAATTTCAACATTATGCTGCAGATAAATTATGGTAATGTAAATAGTAAAATCCATTTCTCAGTTCTTCGGCTCGGCGCCTGCAACTACCTCAGGTTTCTGCAGGCGGGACAGGCAGAAGACGCACTGCTGTGGGGCTGAGGTTTTGTCTCAGCTCTTGACAGTGCCATATGTAGGGCAGTCTCCTCTCGGCTTTCCCTGCCATGTTTTATTCCTTTGTGTTGTAAGCTCTGGGGAATTTTCTCCTGTTTCAAGTCTGGGGAACATGGTACTGAAAAATCCCTTCTTAGCTACGGAGTCATAGAATCCCAGGATGGTTTGAGTTGGAAGGGACCTTAAAAATCACCCAGTTCCAACCCCTCTGCCATGGGAAGGGACACCTTCCATTAGACCAGGAAGCCTCCAAGCCTCATTCAGCCTGGTCTTGAACACTTCCAGGGATGGGGCAGCCACAGCTTCTCTGGGCCACCTGTGTTAGTCCCTCACTACCTTCTGAGTAAAAATTTTCTTCCTAATATGCAATCAATATCTCCTGTCTTTCAGTTAAAAGCTGTTCTCCTTTGTCCTCTCACTATGTGCTTGTGTAAAATAGACCCTCTGCCTCTGTTTTATAACCCCCTGTAAGTGCTAGGTTGCTTCTCTTTTCCAGGATGAACAACCCATCCTGTCCTCACAGCAGAGGTGCTCCAGCCCTCTGAGTGCCCTCAACATGTCCATGCCCTTCTAATGGTGTGCATTCCAGAGCTGGATGCAGTATTCCAGGTGGTGTCTCACAAGAGCAGAGTAGAGAAGAAGAATCCTCTCCCTCTCCTGCTGCCCACTCCTCCCAAGGACACAGTTGTATTTCTGGGTTGTGAGCGCACACTGTTGGCTCATGTCCAGTTGTTTGTCTACCAGAGTCACACACCTTACTACAAAGCTATTGCACCTCTGATAAAATTACTGTTTGATAATGGTCAGAAGTGTACTGACCATTATCAAACTGCCCTTACTAATACAACCAAATAAGGTTGGTTTGTTAAGCTCACAGCCTTTCTAGGTTCCACATCTGAGAAAAATGCTCTGACTGAGCCTCTCAACACTGTGAAGAACCACTGAAGACGTCAGCGACGGCATTGTCTTTCTGTGACACACTAAAAAAAGCTACAAGCATATTTTGATCCAAGCTGGATTTAACAATGCTCTCTCTCCCCCAAATCCTCTGTTTTCAAAACAAAACTGAAATTTCAGGCCAGCGTTTCCTGTGGTGATCATTGTGGTTAAACACTATTTGTCAGTTTTTCATGCTTGATAAGGTGTCTCGGCTCCGTAGCGGAAGAATTGCTGTCAACTGAGCTGTGGCAACAGGAGACAGAGTTTTCACCCAGCAGGAATGGCCAGATCCAATTCTCCTCTGAGTTTATGGCAAAACTCCCACTTCAAGAGAAGCAAGATTTAGGCTGATACAGCTATTCCAGTTGGCCTTTGGTTTTGTGGGGAGAAGGGCAGCAACTTGTTATTCGCCAAAACAGGAGGAAAATGTTTGAAAGGATAAGAGTGCCGGGGTTTGGCGAGCTGCACCTACTCTTCACACTACACACCACAAATGCCTAAAGTGGATCTTGGGGGAATTACCCATCGTGGTTTTGAGGTTTTAAGGAAGGACACAAAAAAAAAAAAAAAAAAGAAAGGAAAAGAAAAAAAGGGAAAAATGCACTCGAAAAGTGCACTCGAAAAATGCACTGATTTGCTGTACAAATTGATTTAACTTTTCAATAGGTTAATTGAAAGTTCAAAGGTGCAATGTGGTTTATAAAGATGCAGTTCCACTTTGAAATCTTTTAGCCAAAAAAGATCCCTTCTAACAACAGCCATTCTATGATTCTGTGATATATCACCTTCTTCCTTGAGACAATTTTAGCTCTTCAAAAGCATTACCCATTAATTTTGGAGTATTATGAGTTAATGTATTTAATGCACTTTCTCTCAGTCTGACATAGAGAAGTAAGACCAAACCTGCACAGAAACCTGTTTAATAGGCAAGACCATGACTATGTAAAGAAATTCAATCTTAGTTTGGCAAAAAACCAAACACTCATGATTTAAAAACCACCAGCAAGAACTTTTGTCCTCGCTAATGAATCACACCAGGTAATTTGGGGATTTTGCATGGAAATCAGGAACTCATCAATCAGATCAAAACGTGCTAATCACATGAAGCAGCAGCGAAAACTCCTCCATGTAAGGTTGTACTGGCTGGTGTTCACCGCCCAACATGAACATGCTGGTGAAAGTACAATGAGATCTCTGACCACAAATAATAACAGCCTTAGCTTTTGCCATGCCCTGGAGGCATGGCAAATGCCAGTGTTCCCTCTGTCTTTTGTGTAATGGCACAGTCCGTTGGTTGCTTATCTTGATGGGGATTTCCACTCATCCTGGTTCTTTAAGATGGAACCTCTGGAGCTTTTTTCCCACACTTGAACACACTGGATGCCTATTTACCTGAGGTATTATATGCAGGTTTGGACTTTCTTGTCCATGTCAGATCATAAGGAAAGTGTGTTAAAGACATAGAATCATAGAATTGTTTGGGTTGAAAGGGACCTTAAAGATCATCTTGTTCCAACCCCCTGCCATGGGCAGGGACACCTTCTACCATCCCAGGTTGCTCCAAGCTCCGTCCAACTTGGCCTTGGACACTTCTAGGGATGAGGCAGCCACAGCTTCTCTGGGCAGCCTGTGCAAGGGCCTCCCCACCCTTACTGGGAAGATTTTTTTCCTACATCACAGAATCGCAGAATCACAGAATCACAGAATGATCTGAGTTGGAAGAGACCCACAAGGATCACTGAATCTAACTCCTGACCAGGAGTCAATTCATCTGCCAAAGAGTATTGTCCAAATGCTTCTGGAACTCTGCCACAAACTACATGACTTGTAGCACCTCAGCTACTGGTTAATACTTCTGGAAAGCGAAAATCCTCTCAAGCAGGGAAAAGTGTTTATCTGCTCTGAACTGAGGCCTACTGAAAATTATCAGCACTGAAAAAAAACCAGTTTAATTGAACATTTCATCAACTAATCTTGAAATGATGGTCTTGCTAGATATCAGTCTCTTTCCATCAGCACTACTCAGAATTTATTGGTAGGTTCTAGAGCACTTCAAGTTCTGCTCTGTCCACTGTCTTAGAAATGACTGAACTTAAATCAATGTGATCAGTCATTCAAAACATGCTAGATCCTTGGCTTTTAATGGATCATCTTTTCTGCCTTTTTCTACATTTGATTCCTTACAAACCTAATCCATTTTAGTTTTTCCTCTATTTTATTTTCTGGTGTCTTCCTGTAGAAAATAAACCAAGAGAGACCAGCAACATTGCCTCTATAATGCCTTTCATTTATCTCAATTTTGTCTCTTTCTCCTTCCCCTTCCCATTTACTAACCTTTCACTGCCCTAGCCATAAGAGCACTAGACATTTAAGTTTACTTTCTCAAAAATTACTATTTTAATAATTTGCTCTGCTTCTCTGTGAACTGTAAGTCTTTCGAGATGGGGATATGGAGAATAAACATCAGTTACTGCTCACCTGTACCAGGTACTCTTTATGGTTGAATCTTTGCCAATATATGTGGAGCAGCAGGAGAGAATTTCTCATTTCCACATTTTTCTCTTTAATGTGTGCTTTTCTACACAATTTGAGTGAACAGGAGGGACGTTCTGGACAGTAACACAGAGAGCAATACACCTGGCATCCCAAATTACTCCCATGTGTTCACTGTTGCTAATGAATGACGAGGTTAGCAAATATGAGAGGCTCCATTTCAGAAATATTTATACAGGCAGCAAAGAGAAGTGACAGAAAATTAAGCTATTAATTACAAAAGCCAACAAAAAAGGTCACTGCAATACTGTGAGCCACAGTGAAATGGGATTTCACAGTGAACGCACTGGTACCTTGCATTTAGAAATTCATCAGGCCAAACTTTTCACAAACAGCTTGACAATTTATTACTGTCTGTAATGTAGAAATTAAGTGGCCAAATACTGGCAAAAAAAAAAAAGTTTTTCTCGTTAATGTCAGGCTGCAGAATTCTGGATTAAAACAGCCTGGAGGCTTTCTGCCCTCTAATAGATCTCAATTATTTTTCCCCCATAAGGGAGAAATGACCAACAAGGTCTTGAAGCAGCAGGTTTATGGCCAGCACACTGTCAACTTTTCCAAGAACAGCCTCTGTTTTCAGAGATTCCTGACACTGTTGTAGAGCTCACTCAGACTAAAATTTTTCTTTGCCTAACAAACTCTATAAATTTTTAAATAACGCTTTAAAAAATAAATCTTGCTTAGGCACTCAGCTAATGGGAACTGACTTTTTTAGGAGCTCACTTTCCATTCCCAAAGCAGAAGCCGATCTCAGCAGGATGTTTAATGGAAACCTGGTCAGTGTCCACTCCACAGCCCCTGCTATCCATCACACAGCCCGGACATTCTGTCAGCCTGGGGGGGTAACAGAGTTCAGCACAGCCAGGGCTGTGTTCAGGTGGCCTCTCCAGGCTGCAGCTGTCAGGGAACCTAATGGTAACCCTGCCAGCTGCCAGGGTTTTCACACCCTGTCTCTTGCTCACTCATCTTCCAGCACAGCTACTGCTGACTTGGAGCAGGACTCTGCTAAGCCAGCTTGTTTTGACTGATGTTGTTTAGAGGGGCACTGGGGAGTGGTGTGATGCTGATGAGAAGAGCACTGAGCAGTGTTGTCCCCCACAGACAGCGCAGCTGTGGCTGCAAGTGAACACCCAAGCAGCCCTCATGTACCCCAGCCCCTCGGGAGTCCTCCTGCTTGAGGGTGTGCAAGGCAAAGACATGTTCCTTCCCCCAGCACAGGTTTATTGTCACGCCAGTCTACAGGGCTCACAAATTTTCCTGTTTCCCTGGAGGGCTGAAGTGGGGACCCTGAAGCACTTATGGCAGATGCCTCCACTATGACCCTCTCTGCCTCTCCTGTTGTATTGGCATTAGGTTCCAATGTCAGCTTCTCCCACTGGGCATGGCCTTGAAAAATCCTGAGTGCCAAGTCCACCTGAGCTCAGGAAGGAGCTGGCCTACCTTCTTCTCTTTTTTCTCCCTTACAAACATCTCATCTTCATCCACAGGAAAAAGTTGGGAGCTTTCCCATGGACATGCATATTTATTAACAACTGCAGACCACTCATATTAACATATAATAAGAACCAAATGTCATTCAGGACACCAAAAATCACTACAGGGACAGACACCACTTGCTAGATGACCACAGAGTAGAGAAAATACCCTGAGAATTGAGAGTTAAAGAACTGGAAATCCCAACTGTTCAAAGGGGCTGCACAAAGTGCAGAAAGCCATGGTAGAGGGCCTGAAACTAGATGATTTTTAAGGATACTTCCAACCCAAACAATCCCATCAGTGGAAATTCTAAGTAGAAAATCCAAACTCACTACTTTCTCAAATCCCTTGTCTAAGGAGGGTCATACCCTGTTAAGGAATAGCAGCTTAAGGGTATGTTGCTATAAATCCAGAGGTACGAGTTTAGATAACTTGCTCTAAGTTGAAACAATTGAGTGAGTTCTCATTCACACCAGAAATCAGAAGCCAGGTCCACAGTCTGCTCTCACACACAGAGCTCAAGATCCTGCTCATTGCCTATGTCCTGGAGAAGTGTTGCAACTTTACCCTCCTCAGCAAGCAAAAGAGGCCACAGGGGATTTAAAAGAAAATGTCTTAAATCAGCTGTTGCTCTATACCTAATATTATATACTATGAAAATTATGGAGTTGAAGGTAACCAAATGCAGGTTATTTTTCAGTATCCAGAAAATCTAAGCAGTAAAGACTGGTGAAATTTAGGGTCTAAAATACCTGCCAAAATCTCTCCAAAGAAATCTGTCCCCAGTCAGACTGAGAAGTAAAATAACTTCTGTTTCAAATGAGACCCTCAAAACACCCTTTCCTGTGAGGAACAGTGTTGTGGATTGCAGAGAGAACTAACAAACTGGGTTTATGCAAACAACAAACCCAGGGATTAAGAGGATTCAGCAAGTAATTTTTAAAAGAAAATGTTAATATAAGTCCAAAAATTAGCTTGGCAATTGCCAGTACAGGACCTTAAGACACACGGCCACTTCCTAGGGCAGAAGGAGTTACCAAGTCCTGATCCCGGATGGTGAAGATCTGCACATGTACTCCCTGCCTTGGTGAATGTGCAATGATTCTACTTATCTTAAGCCTCTTTTATTGAGGGGTAAGCTAAATCAAATCAACTTACATTTATGGGGGTTAAGAACACCTTCCAGGCAGCTGCTGTAGCTCAGCTGACATGGAAACAGAGACATCCCCTGTAACTCAATTGTGCAACTAAGCCCTGAAATTTTCTTGGTATGGACTCAACTGGAAGCTGAAATTAAGTGCAGTTTCAGGTCTACCTTCTTGCAGAGTGAAGTGTGGCACAGGTCTAGTGTTAACACTTCACAGTAGGGCAAATTCCACGCATACTATAATGCTATAATGATTCTGTAAGTTAAATATAATATAAACAGCTTTGTTTGTGTTAAAGTATTTGAACATCTATCTACAGGGTTGGGAGTCTGAATAAAAGAAGCACAATACTGTACAGGAATGAAAGGATGATAATCATGGAATGGACAACAAAAACTGGTGATAGGCTGTTTCATAAGCATGCTGTACTGTTATGTATATAAATGCCTATGTAGGAAAATAACATAAGAAAAGAAAATGCAAAATACTCAATAGAACCCTAATAAGAAAAATTTAAATGTTAAAAGTCTGTCTCATTGAATAAGTGTCACTGTGGTTGGAAGTACAACAAGAGGCATTTATACAAATCTTCAACATTTCAACTCTCTTTGCAACATAAAAACCAGGAAAAAAATGGTATTTTCATGAAAAGGCCAAATTCAAACTGCAGAGAGTGCTCCTCCTCATTAGGCAGGGTATTCATTATTATTTCACATGTGCTGTGTCTAAAAAGATATAAAAATATCTCAGCGTCATGTGCATCCTTTTAATTCTGCATATACTCATCTTGTTGTTCCATCAAGCACTGGATCAAAGGATTTCTTTATGTGCAGGTGTGAAAGGTGTGTACAAATGAAGGAATATCTCCCTGGCTATTCAGTCTGTAGGAGTACATGAAAGAACCCAATTATGACAATCCAGGTGATTCATTTTTACTCTCAACTAGGATTCCTGGGTCACAGAGCTGCTTCTTCCCTTTTTGAATGCCCAAGACTCACAATGACTTCTGCAGGGTGGAGGTGATCTGTTCAAATTTATGATTTTTTTTCATTTCAGGTGGGGAAATCGCCTTCCCCTGCAGCGTGAGGTTTGCCAAGGTTCATGCCCTCCCAGCTCCATATGGCAAAGACTTCAGGCAGATATTCTGGCCAGTAGTCTCAAGGCTGGGGTTAAACAAGCAGTTTGTTCCTCTCTTACATAAGTACCGAAAGACAATACTACATTCGAACTCATAAAAATATTTTAATTGGTGATGATTTCCAGACAACTATGTCAAAATTAACTCAGAGTTGATGCCCACTTGCTTAAATTTCATTCATCTGGGTTCAAATTATTTGCTTAAAAGAAGAAACATTTCCTTTTATACACACTTCGGTTTCAACCTCCAAAACCATTGCTAGAAATTAGTCCCAACCACCCAGTCAGCTGCCTCAGAAACCAAGCTCAAATCCATCACTTTAATGACATCAATAACAAATACACAACTTTAAACCCTATTGTGAGCAGTGGCATACCAAGAAGCATGTGTAACTGTCATCTCGTTAGTCACTAGAAAAACACCAACGAAACCAAAAGAGCCTAACCATGACAAATTATTCAAGAGTTTAACCTGAGACATTAATGAGTGCTAAATAGCTTGTTTTCATGCTTGCTTAAGGAGATTTGTTTAAAATCCCACCAACCTCCCCTGAATGTCGCTTGGCGAAGCCGTTCATTCTTGTCAAGCTGGTTTTCCTATTCCAGCTAAAACAGCAGGTTGCAAATGTTTGGTTAAGGATGGCTGCCTTCCCCACCCCTCAAGACACGCGTGCGCTGGGGCTGCTGCACTGGCTGTGGTGCTTCCTCCCCTCAGCTGCACAAAAGTGGCTGATTCACTTCCCCAAAGTTACTAAACATTCAGTTGGTAAAAGCTTGTGCACCTGAGCGCAGTCATTCTACAGTCAGTGGTATGAGATAAACGCAAAAAGAGTATCTATCCATCCAGGAGTTTCAGCTTTCCAGACTTTCTATCTTGCCTGTTTTTCACCTGCTGGGCTGAAAATTTCCTAAGGAGGCACTACAAGAGCCCGGTACTTGCCTTTCTCTGAAAGCAGCACCAGGTATTTAACTGATTAAGGGCTGGTTTAGTGACAGATTTGCTCCTACAAGCCACCTTTACCTCCAGCAATGCCTTCAAGGAGTTAAAGGAACTAGAATCTGGAGCCTAAGAAAACTACATTGTTCTGACACAGAAATACCAAGCAGCAGTGTATGGTGAAAACACACAGCTAACAGAAGAGGAAAAACAAAACCAATTTCTCCCCATCTATGAAATTAAAACTATATATGTAAAGGTGTTTCCATTTATGAAAGGAAAGTGAAGCTTTCTGACTCATATTGTGATGTACTTTGGATGGGAATATGCCTTAAAAACACAATTTGAGCAAACAAACACCTTGGTCTTCACCATGTTCTTATATTCATGTCATTCCTGGAGTAGGGCAGCATCATTATTCATATTTCACACAGAACTGAAGCCAAGAGAAAGGGGTACCCAGTTTCCTCTGATATCAGCCAGTTTGGAAGGATTTTCAAATGCACTAACGTCACAAAGACGTCAGAGACAACAGATGACAGACCTAAAGGACTGGCTTCTTAATGTGTCAGCCACTGAACCACCCTCCTACATCCCTGCCTTACTCATGTGGCTGTAGGGAGCTGGTCTTCCAAATTTCCTGACATGAGATTAAAGGATAGAAAACTGGCATAGGTTAGGATTGTTTTGTTCTTTTTAGAAAGAAACATTTATACTAACAAAGAGGCTTTATGCTGATGGTCCAAATATGCTAACATTGCTTTTTGCTACACACAGCCTTAATTGTCATTCCAACAAGACTTGAGCAGGCTTCCAAAACAGGAGCATTCTCAAATGCACTCCAAAACAGTGTATTGTACTCAAATGTAAAACTGTTCTTCAGTCCATATGGGAGATCTCAAGCATTTGCTGAGTCTGGCTTTACATTTAATGTAATTTATGTTGGAGGAACAATTTTATTTTGACCAGTGTGACTTCTATGCCAATTTTTTTTTTTTTAATTTTGAATTTTGGGCCAAATTTCACTTTCCTCTTTGAAGAGATGACCAAGTAGACACAGTTGTTGCATGTTGCACAGGAGCCCTAAAATCTAATCTCTCCCCAAACTCATGTCCTTATAAAAATGTGAAGCCTTCCCATAACTGTAAGTTTTTCTGCATACTGAACGTCAATTAAGTGAGGGATTTTGGAATTTTTTAAAGAACTCGTAAAATTTGGAAATTTTCAGTGTGTATTCTGGAACTGAAGATTGGGACAAGCTGAACTAATTTAAAAATGTAAGTGTAAAAAAGATATGACCCATAAGTGACAAATTAAAGGGGAATGTGAGCGGCTTTCAGAGCTCACTGCCCTCCACCACTGAGTGCTTGCACAGCCCAGCTACTCTGGGGTCAGCATTTTCTGGCAGCATCAGACAATAAAAAACGCATAAACTGGCGGTGCAGGGTAAAGCTACTGTGTCTGACATAACACTAACGCAGGGGCCCAGGGAGGTGACTGAACCATGGCTCCCAGCTGCATCAATCCCTGTTTTAATCACCCTCCTGACAAGGCTTCTCTTTCAGCTCTCAAGCTGCTTGGCTCCCAAGGATGGGAACACCATGAGAGTAAAAGATATGGGGAAAAGCTTAAATGAAGTTGCAGTAGTGAGGGGAATAAAACTGTGAAAGTGCCTTTTGCCCAGCACTCAAATCTGTCTCCAAATAAAATTTGTTTTAACTTAATAAAAACCCAGGCAGCAGAACAGTCATCCCTGAGTGAATTCCAGTGAATGGTTAAGGAGTCAACAAGGAAAACAGTCCCTGCAGCCTCATTTCAGGGAGCAGATTCAAATAAGAGAGTGTGTGTTTCACAGAGAAGGAGCGAAAGATTTCTGTGCAGGAGCACATCTCAGGTATAACTTGCAACACTGCCAACAGTGTTCTGAACAGCTTTCAAACCTGTTAAAACTTTGGTTGCTGGTTTTAAATGGACCCAACACCTTGGGTCAAGAATTGGAACAGGATGCCCAGGAAAGTGGTGAGATCACTGTTCCTGGAAGCATTTGAAAAACATATTGATATGGCACTTGAGGATATAGTTTGGGGGTGGGCCTGGCAGTGCTGGGTTAACCATTGGACTTTATGATCTCAGAGGTCTTTTCCAGTTTTAATGGTTCTGTGATCCTTCAGCAGCTCTGAGTCATGTAAAAGAGGAGAAGGTAACAACAGTTTTTTTGCTGGCTGACATCAGAGTACCTGAGCCCCCCACCCGCAAAAGTGCCACCTTCACCCAGTCCATTTTTGCAGAAGGACCAAACATTTGTCACAAATTTTACAGGGCTCCACACCATTGCCAGGAGGTTCTTAGGAGACTGAAGAACCTTTTCCCACCTTCCCACAATCAGTGACTCCAGCTGTAGATCATCAATGAGACTGAGTCTGCATTGTGCCCACCATGAGGCTTGGATGGTGCCTGGCACAGGCTGTGGCTGCCTCTGCCCTGAGCTGAAGGGGACTCAGGCAGGGTGCAAAGCCAAACCAGGGAGCTTTCAGGGTACAGTTTGGGGAGGTTTTATCAATGCTTATTTCCTGTGGTTGTGGTTCCTAAACACTTGGGGGTGTTTTGCCTAAAAATACTCCTTATCAGCAGCAGCACTGCCCTCACTGGCTCTGTCAGCAAGGCAAAGGGGCACTGAGGGGCAGGAGGATTGGCAGTGAGGAGGCTCCGTACCTCAGATCCGTTGAAGAATCCCAAAATACAGCCCAACCTCTCTGGGCTCACACCCCGTGTGTGTGTGTGTGTGTCTGTGTGTGTGTGTGTGTGTGTATTACAGCCTGCAGTGCAGAGCGTGCCAGTTCAGTTGGAGAGTATGCACCCCAAATTATCCCTCTGGAGAGGCTGGGGGTGGGGAAGCAGAGCCCTGCCAAGTGCTGGTGCTCAGGGCCATGCTGACTTCTAACCCACATTGCCTACAGAGGCCCTGCAGGCTGCTGTGGCCCCAGTTTCATCTTCTACAAAGGTTGTTGCCTCCTCCAGCACGTCCCCAGTGCACAGACAGGAGTCACGTCCTGCTCTCCAGGGCTGCTGGAGATGGCACCTCACTCATACCCTGCCTGTCACCAACCTGACCTGTTGACTCCAGAGCTGCCCACAAGGAGCCCCTGCCAGCTGCCAACCTAATTTCCTATGCAGGATTTCCACTGAAGCTCATGGGTTACTTTTCCATTCAAATTAATAACACATTAGGTTGGATATTTTAGCGTTGGAGCTGGTAGAGCAGCTTATCATTCCTGTTACCCAACACTTCCCATTACAAAACTCAATTTTTCAGTTGCTCCCAACTTCACTGAACTTTGACTGTTTGCATTCCATTTTTTCTTGCATGAGTATGGAACACGCTTCTTCAATTTCAACCAAAATTCTCCGATGTTCCTGGAAATGAGTTAGCTCAGGGAAAACCTAGCACCTTGAAAAACATTTTTGGCAATCTTTTCTTGAAGGAGCTTTTTTTGTCACTCTATTTTGGAGTGGAGTTTTGAAACTTGGCTCAGCAGATTGGCTGTTTTTTCAGAACCTCCATGGAAATCTACTCTGATTTGGTAAAATTATGCAACTTTGAAAACTAAAATTTCATTTAATAAAACTTCCTTAGATTTTTGTCAGTTAAAAGCTTTGTTTATAGCTTTGGCTGACCCAAATTTATGCTTCGGGCACACAATTTTTTGTAGTGACTATAGTTAAGTCACTTAAAACAAGGTGTTCTTAAATCATATTCTCTGTGTGAAAAATAAGAGTAAGTGTGTGTATACCATCCCACAGGATGTTGCTGTCCTGTGGATAAACTAGCACATGTTTCTACATTGAAGGACTTTTTCTGTCTCTCTCACACCACAGGCATGATTAAAGCCACACTGATAACCCATAGCAATGTCCCAGTTGTGAGTGCTCAGATGTGGACTTTTCCTACTGTAAATTCTGTCTGCAGCATATGCATAAAGATGCAGAGCTAGAGGTATCTGCTCTTTAATAAAAAAAAATCTATTTGTTTTATGTCAACAAGTTATTATTAATCTGATGTGTAAGTATCCCCTTTGTCACATACCTTAAATCTACTGGTTATTCCCTTTTACACCGAGTCAGCAGAGAAAAACAGTTCTCATTTAATTTGCATGCATGTATGCAGTTAGTTAGGTGTTTACTTTGCATCCCACATGGATGTAAACACACTTCCCAAAAAACTTCCTTAATCTTTGAGCTGGGACTAAAGAACAGTCGCTGTTATCTGGATTTTGGAAGCACCAAGTCCTTCCTGCTCTCTCCTGTAATAAAGACTATCTCTACAAGCCAACTGCTATCAGGTTTCTCTTTTGCTGCTATCTTTCAGGAATAGCAAATACGAAGAAGAGTGAAACTAATAACACATCAGTAAGTCTGCACAGATGCAAAGAGCAGATCCTGCCTAAATACTTAGCAGGAGTATGCTTGGTGTGCTGTAATCCTGCTGCCCTGATTCCCAGGGAAGTTTATGGCTGTGTTCACACTGCGGGCGATGAATATTGCTGTGTGAGCCTTCTTCAGGGCACTCACAGACATACCCTGGGCTCACTGTTGCACAGCAGAAGATAAAGGCTAATTAAACTGTCTGACTTTGCTGTGAAGCTGATGAGGATCACGTATAAGAGCCAGACTGCTGCTGAGCTGCAAGGGACACAGCTTTTGGGAGAGGAGAGCACCGTCAGCTCGGGGAAAGTGCAGGGCAGACACTTCTGCACTGAGTGCCTGAGAGTTTTAACCAAGCAGACAGAAGAGGAAAACATGAAATTTATAAACCACACAGTGGTTATTTATGTCTAACAAGAAGGGGCTCACCAACACCCTAAATTCTAACACATTTCAGAGGGCAGCCCTTCAAGGTGGCTGTTGAGAAAGCAGACACTAAAGCTCCCTTTAAAAAGGTTTAAATAACAATAAAAAGGAGTATTAATAAGTTCTTCAGAGCTGTGTGCTACTGCAGTTGCTGGTAAGCAGGGCAGTTTGCTTAAACTCAGCTCAAGCACCTGCAGAGCATGCAGTGCCAGTCCAGTGGTCTGGGCTGCTTCATGTCCCCTCTCCCTCACTCACCTCCACTGACACCTATGGAAGCTTAGAGTGGGATAAACCAGCTTCTAACTCACACATACAACTCTCCTGGGCCACAGTGGACAGGAGGTGAGTCATTGAGACACAATATCAAACTTTTAGGCAGCTACAGTTAAGGACAGTCAATCCACCCAGCATCTCTGAAAATGTTATCCATATATCCCTTTACAAAAATAATTTTAATTTGGACTGCTTAGCTGATGAACTGAAACACTGAATTATTTACATTCACAGCTCTACTGCTGAGCCCCCTTCTGTAGCCAACACTTCTGTGTACAGAGGTGATGATTTTACTGCCATGCTTTTTTTCAAACTATTGTTCAAAGACATCAAAAAAGGCCAAAAGTGGGAGGGGGTCCATAGTGCAGATTAACAAAGCCAAAAGTGTCCAGTGTGAAAGAAAAAAATCTTTTCCATCAATTTAGTCTACGATAATTAGAGACCTAAGGAATGAAACACTAAATTATTAAATTAAATTATTCTTGATTTAATTTGTATCCTAGATATGTGGAACCAACTCTATTAAACTTCACATGTCTACAGTGTTTTATAAATTCACTAGATAACTGAATTAATTGAAGCACATTCTTTTATAAGAATCTGAATCTGGGTCCTTGATTACATATGTACACATACACAAAACTCCTGAAAAGTATTCCATGTATAATTCCCTCTGTACTGCTAACCTGTGATTTGTATCACACAGCAACCTTGCATTGTATTTCCAGGTTTCTATTCCTTTCCAGCTTCCATGCTGCTGAGAAATACAGGTCTGAATTTTCAAAACACCAAAAATTATTGTGAACATCATCCCTTTTCAATGAGTAATCTCTGGCTTTCTGATCCATCTAATACAATCATTTAAAATTGGGCTTCTTTGCAAATCTAATCTGGGATTTCACATACAGAAACAAAACCAGTTCTGAGACTACAATGATGCCTGCATGCACGTGCTTCTTTCCAAGAAAAAGTTGCACCAGTGTGAAACTGCTGAAACTGAAAAATAGTTGTCTACTTTTCTCATGACATCTGAAGTGATACTCTGGAATAAAATTAGTTAGATCCCCGTGTCTAGCAAATTAAAGTAAAAATGCAAGAGCTTGACTCATCCATTTCTTTCCCAGCACACTTCTGTGGTGTTTCAGAGGTGATGATTTTCCTGTTGAGTTCTAAGAGCAATGAAACAAAACACCACCAAGTGCCTCTGACTGCACTGACTCTGGAAGATCATGTCTACTGGTGCAGGAATGCAAGAATAAGAAAGTGCATGAGGATTTAAGGAAGCAGACAACTAATTGGCATTACTCACATGGATTACAGACAGGCAGGAAGCAGATTCTGGGCTTGTAAGCACCCTGATTAATACCTCCTTTGGCACCCTGAATTTAAATGAGATGGGCTACTAAAGAAGCAGGGCATTATGAAGTGGGAGTAAAGTTCACAAAATGCAGTGGGAGAGTTTGAAGAGGGATAGAAGCATTAAACATTTATGCTGGTAATAATCAGGTGAAAGGGTTTATCTTCCCACGCTGTGGGAAAGATTACATCTCAGAACCAAAGGAGAATGGGCAGCGTGTTAAGTTTGGATAAGGGAGGAACAATTAATATGTTCTGTCATGAAGAAAATACATTGGAATCATGGAGTAATTCTCAGTGTTTGGAAAATCTTCATATGTGTTCCCCAGTATTCTTTAGGCAATACCTAAAGAAAAGTTTATTGTCACCTTTGTAATGTTTCTTATGTAGCTGCAACTGCAGTGTGAGAACCTTACTCTGCCTACAGCTAAATAACGAGTTTTAATCTCAGCAGATCACACAACCCAAGCTGAGTGGGGCCTGAGCAGTACCTGACTACTGAAATCCTGCAGGAGGTGATAATGATGCCTTAGTAGATAGTATCATTTCTAAGGTATGTATACACTGCACTCATTATGGCAGCTATAGACACACTTCAAAGTCAGGTTTAAATAATTCCTTACGCTGTCAGAAAAGCAGCAGGGACTGTTCACTGTTCAACACCGGACAAAGCTCCCACCCAAGAAGGTGAATGAACATTGGGTTAATCCAGCGCTGAGCTCCTGCTCCCTGTGGCTGCACCCCGGGCTACCTGCCTTAGAGCTAAATCAGGCTGTCTGAGCTATACAGCAGGCTTAGTACACTTTAGGACTGTAATATCTGCTAATCTCATCTGATTCCAGCCATCTCTAAACCAGGGTGTCTAGTCTAGGCTAGTCATCAAGCCTCCATTTAGTATCAATGGAAAGGGATGAGAGTCCAAAGGGCACTTCATTGCTCTCTAAGACAAGCATTAACATATGAATCACTCTCTGCAAGGGCCTGTGTCTCTTCTCACTTCAGAGAAAACCTACCCTACACGTCTGATTTTTGGAGAGCTGAAAGCCACCCTCAGCAAACAGTGCACCACAATTGTGTTGAGTAAACTGTTCTGCTGTAGATGAGATTTGTAACAGGGGATCTGAGCAGATACAGGCACTAAGGAGCCCAGTTCTTCATCTGAGTAAGGATTCTGGTGTCCCAAGCATACTGCAGCATGAGATCATTACTCAGTTTCTTCCCCTGAAGTTTCAATTAAGTATGATATTCATCCTCATTTCCTCTTCTGCATTCCTTGTCTGGTTAAATCAGCATCTGTGTTTCACGTCTGGGATGACCATGTTTCAATGGAGAATGAAGTTTATATGGAGAATAAAAATAAATTTTATAAAAACTTTAAACAGAAATTTGTAATAGACAGTAAGCAAGTGCTACCTAAGTAATTCATTTACACTATTCTGATGCAGTGTCTTCCAAATATATTCACCCTGTTCCTTAATTCCCAAACCACTTTGGAAAGTGAAGGGAGATCTAAAGAGGTGCTACACTGAAGAGTGAGAAAAAAATGCTGATATTAGTATCTCCAAGTTAAGTGCATTTCAAAAGTGACAATGTCCAACAGCTCTTTTGGGAGAAAACTATGGAACAAAATGGTCTGCGGAAAGCTACCCTAATGCCTTTTTTAATATCATCTTCCTCCACATGGAGTAGAGTCACAAAGTTATCAAAAGTCACTATCCTTGGAGGTGTTTAAGGAATGACTGGATATGGGACTCAGTGCCATGGTCTGGCTGACACGGAGCTGGTTGCTTTTAGGCTGGACTTGATGATCTCAGAAGTCTTTCCCAACCTAATAGACTCTGTGACATGGTCACCCCTTTTCCTAGTCATGCCCTGTGGAGATACAGAATGAATTCACTTCCACTGTTACTTCATTTGTTTGGTTACCTTTTGCCCATCTGTATATTAAATGGAGATTATGAGCTACTCAGGGCAAAACCCTCTTATCGTACAACTAAGCAACACAACTACACAAAGGGGCCATGATTTTATTTGTAGCTTGGAGGGACACTTTGAATACAAACAGCATTAGCTGCAATATGAAAAAATCACTCTGATGGCCAAATTACATGCCAAATGTACTAGGAATAGATTTGCTTGGAAGCAAGTGTTCCCTCTACAATGGGATGGAAACAATCTGTTCTGTTGACAAATACAAACCAAGACTGCATTGCTGTTGGTGAGGACATCTTACAGAATGGTTTTATGCTCAGACTTGTGCATTTGTTTTACATGACATTGTCACCATAAGAGTGAATACATGGTCACTCTGTTTCCTCTCTGGGCAACAGTGTCCTTCTATGGAGAGAGCCCCAATACTGTCACATAGATTGCTGAGATTTCAGAACTCAGCAGTTCTGAGTTCTTACAGTGCATGAATTCAAGCCATGAGTGAACTAAGTAGGTTTTACATTTGAATCACTCTACACACTACACCAGCAGAAAAAAAGTCACAATCACCAGAAATTATTTTGTCTCACAGTCTGCTTCTCAGACAATGAGATTTTTATGCATGAGCCTCTCTCTAGCCACAGTGGAAGAAATAAGAACCAGCTGGTCCCTGGGATGCAGCTACCACCCCAACAGTCTCAGGTCATCTTATCACAGCAGCATGCATCATAGAATCATAGAATCATGGACTCACAGAATCATGGACTCAAAGAATCATGGAATCATGGACTCACAGAATCATGGAATTATGGACTCACAGAATCATAGAATCATAGAATCATAGAATCACGGAATCATGGACTTACAGAATCATAGAATAGTTTGAGTTAGGAGGGACCTTAAAAATCATCTGGTTCCAATGCCTCTGCCATGGGCAGAGAGACTTTCCACTGTCCCAGGTCACTCCAAGCCCCATCCAAACTGGCCCTGAACACTTCCAGGGATGGGGCAGCTGCAGCTTCTCTGAGCAACCTGTGCCTGTGCCACGCTACTGGTTGAGGTAACTGTAAGGAGCCCTGCTCTGTGGGTTGCACAGTCATCTCAAAAGTAAACCTAAACCACTAGCATATGCAATGTCTGTCACCTTTGGTGGGAAACACTTGAATCATTGCACCAGCCTCTTACAACCTCCGGGAACGCTCAGGACCTCCAGTCCCCAACTAGAACAGTTCTGTGAAATTACACATTTGCAAAAAAATAAACCAGCAGCAAATGATGGTGAGTGAAACTCTGTCTTGCCTTTTACACTGCAGTAAGGATCTGGTGTTGTACCACTGGAAACAGAAACACTGCAACTCCTTACTGGGGACCTGGTGATAAGGAAGTCAGGTCCCAGCCTGTAAGTGGACTCTGCTCATGCTCAAATCCACTAATGATGGTCACAGAAAAGAACCTAAACCTCTCTAAACCATGGCCCTGGTGAACATTTCTCTGGCTGTACAATCCCATTTTGCCTCATTTCTTACAAAGGAGCATTAGAGTGTATACATTAAGCTCTACAAAGTCATTTAGAGAAACTTTCAAACCCCGGACCGCCCACTCTGCCTTCCTCTGCTCCCACAGCCATTGGGATAAATCCGGACCTACCCAGCCAGCCTCAGTAGAGATCTGTCACTCTGAAAGACACCAGAGAGAGCCACAGATTTTCTAACTTCGGTTTGGACAAAACCCCAAGACTGGCTCATCACATCTCGGGGTATTTAGCATTGACTTTAATTAAAAACCTCCCTGTGCCAAACCACATGCAGATGCAAACTGACGCCTTCAGCGTCTGCAGATGCATCGCCCAAAAAAGCTGCGCTGCTCCCTTCAGTCTGAGGTGGATGCATAAAGTAGGGACCTGCCTGTAAAATTTCCTCTTGTTCTGCAAAATCTCTCTCTCTCTTTTTCTCTGCACTGCCCCAATTTACCAGTGCAAAAAAACCCCACAGTCAAACAAATATATTCTTGGGAAGGAAGGGGGGCTGGTAGAGTGGTGTTTGAAGGCAGGCCAGAGACTATTTGAGACGGGGGACACACAGAGTGTTTTAACTGCTGTGATAATTCTGCATAAAGAGATGTTAAGGCTCTAGCTCCTTGCTGTAGCATGCCATGTGTCCCTGAATAAAATTACTGCCATGCAGGCTGTTAGCAGAGGAATGCGTAAACAGACAATGTATCCTTGCATCAGTTCCACAAAATGTTGCACAACACAAATGCCTCTCGATGTGTCATTTCCTGCTTGGCCACCAGCCCAGCTCCTGACAGGCAGTCAACAAAAAAAAGAAGAAAAAAAAAAAAAGAAGAAAAAAAAAAAAAAAAAGAAAAATGGAAAAAAAGAAAAGAAAAAAGAAAGAAAGAAAAAAGAAAATAAAAAAGAAAGAAAAAAAGAAAAACTAAAAAAGAAAGGCAAACTGAAAGATTTAAAGCTGTTCTACTCCAAAGCACATTCCACTCGCCTCAGACTTACCCCTCCACCCTCTCCGCCTTTGAAAGAAAAGAGGGAGAACTTCCTAAAAACTGTTATGGTTTTAAGTCAAGGAATCTCAAAAATCTCAATCACTTATCTGCGTTTTATAAGCCGGGTCGGCCAAACAGTTAATGTGGGGGCTGAGCAGAACCCCTGGCTGGCTCTCGCTGCCTTCCGCAGCGTGCACAGACAAAAAGGCGATGTGATGTTTGCTCATACCTTTCATCACGTGTGCACCTTGCAAGCTGCGGCAGCAGAGAAACGCTCAGGAGCTGAATGAAGCAGAGTAGTTTTCTCCCCTGAAACTCAAAGCTCAAAACTCAGAGCTGCTTTTTCCATTCACGCTGATAAAGAAATTTAGGGTCAGTGACTTTGGAGCCTACCTTTGATTAGAGACAAACTAAAGTCTTTGGAAGTCTGGCAAAATATAAAAATATATAGACTTCTCCTCCCTCCTTCCTCATGATTCCCCCGTGACTGGGTTTGTCCCAAAAGCAGCCAGAAAGGAGGATGTGCCTCCCATTCTAAAGGTACCATTATGGAAGGGCAAATCATTATTTCTGTAGTTGTAATGAGGAAAGGCAAGGGCATTAAAGGGGGGCTTAGGTAAAGATTTGAGTAGTTTCTTTGCTCTCTCTCTTTTTTTTTTTTTTTTTTCTCCTTTGACTTCCTTTACAGTAATCTCTGGCTTTCTGTAGGTCAGTTATGACCTCATGAAAACTTCTCCGGAAAACTTCTTCCAGCCCTCCCAGCTGGAAGGCAGCTCTGCTGGCTAAGATGTGCATATGGCAGAGGTTTTATTCTGGATATGAGGAGAGAAAAATATCTGCAAGATTTCCTAATGATTCCCAAAGATCTTATACAACCCTGTCTCTAGACTGCATCATTCAGAGTGCAAAGCACTGTCTTAACCCAGCACAGAAACCCTGCAACACAGTAGATGTCCCTGGACAATAACCTAGATACGTTGGAAGAGGTTAAGTTAAATTAAATAAATATTTTCTGAGAAAAAAAATCATCAGAAGACCTTTTCTCATATAGAAACGGGCAAGTTTTTCTAACAGAGCAACCTGACATCACTGTCTCTATTAAAATATTTTCAAATAATAACAGAGAGGCAAGGCAGCAAGCTTCTACAAGCAGACGTTTAATACGACTAAATGGCACTTACATTTAAGAACCCGACTTTCTGAAGTGCTGAGCATCCAAAACACCAACTGGAGTCCCTGCATGCCATGATTGTTCAGCACTCCTGAAGTCGGGCTCTAAATGTCTGTGATGTCTGCCATGGCTTTGCTGCTGCTCCTGCTGCTGCTGGGAACCTCGCAGCTTTCGTTTGCTCGAGTCAACTTGCCAACAGAAGGTCAGAGTGCCTTGCCTATAAACAAGCCTTACAAATTCACGATCTAAAGCATGATGTCATGTCTTAAAATGATAAGCTGGCAACAAAGTAAATGACATTTTGTAAAGATGTGCATAATTTTATGTTTACACTCCTTAGAATGAAGGTTCTAATAAGTCATCGGTTGTGTTCCTTTAAAGGGAAGTTTTATAACTGAGATGAATCACAACTGCAAAAGATCAAAGTTAAAAAACATCAATGATGCCATGGGGTACTTTTTAATCTTGTAATGAATGATGATCATGTGCTCTTATGAAGTTGCTCCAACTGCCAACGCCAGATGTGTATATTAAGAAAAAAGTTGTTTGTGATGTGACAGCTCTGGTTGAGCTGCCAGAGAGAGGAAAACCTAGGATAACATGCTTGAAATGTTGAAGTGAAATACAGATCCTAGCAGAGAGGGGCACTATTTGCCGATACATAATTTTTTAAGAGAAACACATTTGCTATCAGAGCTGCTCCTTGAATTCCTTGTTGCCTCCAAACACTTGATTTTCCTTACGCAACATAAATGCCAGATACATTTCTTGAACGATTACTACCAAACTAATGTATGTACACAGGTACAGTGTCTCTAAGAAGGAAGCTTAGTGAAAAATTCAGTGAAACTCCCAGAGCTCACTGGAGCTACTCTTTCCGTACAAATTCAAGTTTCATAATGAGTCATTCCAGACATGTATCAGAATAACTTTAAAGTATAAGACTTCAGTATTCCACCTAGACATTAAAATACAAACGGACATTCAAGCTCAAATTTTACTTTCTTAAAAAAAAAGGGGGGGGGGGGAAGAAAGAAAATAAAAATATGAAGAAGGACAAAATTACTCCATGTAGGCCGTAAGAACTCAGATACTGAGCATTTCTAGGCTCTGCTATTCAAAGATACCAGCAGACGGGTATCACATACAGAGGTCTTTTAGGTCTAAAGTAAAAAATTCCAGCAGAAGTAGGAGATCTTGTTAAGTTCTATGAACACAGACTAACTTTCAATCCACTGATCACCAAAACATCAATTCCAGCAGAACTAGGAGATCTTGTTAAGTTCTATGAACACAGACTAACTTTCAATCCACTGATCACCAAAACATCCCCATGCCAGCAGGGTCCCTTTCTGTACTGCACAGGGTAATCCACACCACTCTCCACACCTCACTTTCAAACCTCTCTGCTCTTTCACCACGGTTATGTCTTCTGCCATCTCTTTTGCAGATGCATCAATACATGGAAGCAGCTTCCAGATGGAAATGGCTGAATTATATAGAACTTATCCCTTGCTTTTTACTCCATGAATGCAGCTTACCCAGTGTCCTCCAAGTAAGTTACATGGAGCACCAGCTGCAAGTGAAAATTAAAAATGAGAACTGACTCACAGAGAAGACAGAACAAAAATCCCCCAGCTGTAACATCAGGACACCTCAGCTGTGAGCAGGTAGCACCACAAGTACCTAATGAAATGTATCCAGAGCTATTTGCTTTTTCTCTGCTGTTCTTCAAGGTGAAATGCTACAGCCTGGACAGTTCTTACAGGGAGCATTTCAGTTCCCACCTCGGTGTAAGAAGAGGTGAGCCTGCAGCGTGTATTGGCACGAGAAACACTTAACTGCATGAGTTCTGTCTACATCTTTCTACTTCTGTCTTTGTGGTATTTTAAACAAAACACCATGAAAGCTCCTTGAAGGTCCCGTTTGTATGTGCAGATCAAAGGCAGAATAATTATTTGAGATGCTTCCATTATAGGGATTCTTTTAATGTGGTTATTCATCAAATAATTCTTAATCTCCAAGTATAATTTAAATAATGCTATACCTGGCTAATCCAATCAATTTAGAGTCATTTCTAGTTAGATTAAGAAAAAGCTCCAGAACTGGCTCATCAGTGATACCCATATGATGTGAGACTGGTTACCAGCTAAATGTGCTAGACAGAGAGACAGCCAGATAAATCCTGATGGATTAACCAGACTTGACTGTATCTAAAAATAAGTGCTACCCATAAAACTGCTAGAACATGACAAAACACAATTGTCATAAAAGTACAGCCATTGCGAAATAGATAAATCATGGCAAATAGATTCTTAGTGAGCTTGCATGGCTGTGAGATAAACGTGCTGGGTGAAAATCTGCTGGACTATGTTTTTTAAAAAGTATTTTCTGTGCACAAAAAAGAAACAAAGACTATGCTGTTGATATATGTTTTTTTAATCTTTCTTTGGCCCCTGGGGGTCTACGATGAGTCCATAGCTGAAAACCAACTTCAGGTCTGATGAGATTAACCAGGTGCATTAATTATCTGATGGCAAAAGAATTTAAGGGCAAACAAAAAGGCACTATATGATACGTTTCCTCTCTATGCTAGGACTGATCCTGAAAGATCAGGCTCCTATTTTGTTCTAAATGTCTTCAGCTGGAAACTTAAAGGAGTTCAGGGAATGCAGCATGTTGCAGAATTGTATCTACCGTGTCTAAATCAGATTATATATAAATACAGTGGGTTTAGTTCTCATTTACACTGGCAGATAATGTATCAAGACCTTGATGTGAATGAGAATCAGGTTTGGGATTGCCCAAATTCAGCCAAGCACTTAGGTGAGTGTTTAATGCAAGTATGTGTGTGGTCCAATAGGCTCCAAATTATGCATGTGCTCACATATTTTGCTGAGCAAAAACCAGTGTTTGACAAAGATATACATATTTCATTTACAGGTCTCTGTTAAACAAAATTAAGCAGGCATAAGAGTAAAAAGAAGAATATAATACTCACTTCTTGGCTCCCTTGGCCCATCCACTGTAACCTTTATAGCTCTGTGGTATGTAGCGACTTGGGGGGGATTTGTCAGGACAGTTATTGTCAAAGTAAAGCTCTTCCCTACAAAGGGAAAAAACAACAAGGAATGAGTGATTACAACATGAAAACAGTCACATGCATGTTCAGTAAAGAATCAGTTTAAAATTATTCCCTGTCGTTACCACAATCGTGAAAATTAAAAACATAACTGACCATAGGAGTTTTCCTCCCCTTCAGTTTTACTCTATGTCAAGAATACGTCCATGTGTTGACAATCTAAATGTTTCTTATTTAATAATGGGTCATCATACAATGACAGAACAAAAGTGATTCACTGCTGAGGACAAGCCAAATTCTTTGCTGCATTGAAAGTGGTGTAAATCCAAAGCAAGTCAGATAATTTAAAAATTTACTCCAGTTTCGCAGCTGTGTGACAGAGAGCAGAATGTGACCACATGTTATTTACTTCACACAGTTTTATCATTTCATTTGTTTGAGTTGCCTACAATAAGATGAGGAAAGAATATATTTTCCTCTTGGGAGATGTTTTAACAGGGAGTCAGTGTCTCTGTCCTTCATATGCCAGCGCTAATATGATGATATCATTATTGTGGAACACGCCTTCTTTCCCCTACACATATTCCATCTATGAAATAGCAAGAAAGCCCCCAACTTTCCTGTGAGGGTGAGAAATGTCTGTGTGCACGTACTTTGCTATCGTCAGTCTGCATTGTTGGGGTTTTTTTGTTGGTTTTTTTTTTACTTTTCAAAGCTTGAATTCAGGCAGAGATTGCACAAGACCATCCACAGACTTCAGCTGAATGAAAACGTTAAAAAGAAATAAATAAAGGGAGCTGCCTGCATCTGAGCACACATTCTCACAGGCGCTGGCCCCCGTTTGGGAGACTCACTGACAGTTGTAATCTGTTAGATATGCAACGGTTACTCATGTCAGATAGTCAAAACTGAAAACTGTTTCAAGACAGGAAAAGGTGGGCGTACAACAGTGACTCAATAAAACAGTCAGCAATCTTTGGCCTTCATGCTCATTTAAGCTGCTACTTTACCAGACACTTAAAGCTCTTTTTTTTTTTTTTTTTTCCCTCCTCCCTGGGTGTATTTGTGCATTTTTGCTGCTAGGGCTTTTCCTCTTGCTGAACTCTGAAGGCATTCAATCAAGGCACAAATCTTAAACGATATGTAACAGCACAAACTTAATGCAGTTTTTTCAGGCCTAATATAGAACAGCTTATATATAAAGCATAATACAGAACAGAGCTTTGGCTGTCAAATCTAGTAATTGGTCTTTTTTTCTGGTCCAAGTCATATATCCCCCAAACCTGCCTGAGACATGCATCATTTATTATCAGGAGTGCAACTTCAAACTGTCTTGGCTATAATTTTCATGAACTAGAACCTGACATGGATTTTTTTTAAAGGAAATATAACTGTCATTTAGAGTAAAATGATTTTCCAGGTGAAGCTGCACTCCAGCTGTGCCCAGCTCTCTGGGAGATGCAGGTTAGAGGGAAGGTCAGAACCCTGGCAAATAGAATTATAGAATGGTTTGGGTTGGAAGGGACCTTAAAAATCATCTTGTTCCAACCCCCCCGCCATGGACAGGGACATCTTCCACTAGACAAAGTTGCTCCAAGCCCCATCCAACCTGACCTTAAACTCTTTCAGAGATCGAGCATCCACAGCTCCTCTGGGCAACCCATGCCAGTGAGTCACCACCCTCATTATTTCTTCCTAATATCCAATCTAAACCTTCCCTCTGTCAGTTTAAGCATGCAGGAATCTCAGGATGCTGAATTCTGTCCCAGTGGCATGGCTGAAGGTGGCTTTTCCCATTTTCACTGGGAAAAGGATTACTTCCTAAATCATCACAGGAGCAGAGTTAGGTGTATTTAGGACGTTCAGTCTTTGTCCAGTCCTGCCCACCTGCTGTCTCAGAGGTGAACTGTGTGCCCTCCCAGCACAGGGTGTAGGCAGCCTTCACACATACAGCAGCAGCACTACAGTGCCTCCACACTGCTTGTTTAGGGCTGAGAAGACTCTGTGCCTTTTATCCCTCTCCAAAGAGGAATGCAGCCCACTGCACAAATGTATATAGTTCTCCAGGCTCAGGTTTAAGGCTTCCTTTGGCACCAGCTTACCATATCAAAAAGTTTTGACTATTAAACTGTATGCTGATGACATTCAGATCACAGTAACCCCCAGTTATACCAGTAGAATACTACAGGTAACAAAGATATTAGAGGGGCTTTTCCATACACCTTTGAAGGAAGAATTTGGCCTTCCATGCTATTGTTCTTTTTATACATCAAATCCTTATAAATGTCTATTATGACAAAAAAAAAAAAAAAAAACAACAAAAAAACCTAGCAAAAGATACTATTTCTAAGAACCTGCAAAATTGTTCTGTAGAAAAGCACCGAAATATTTTCTACACTAAATACCTCTCAACGGAATACAGTGGCCAGAAAAAATGCTCTCCTTAATAAAAAGAGCTATACTTGGACCTTGACAGTGAGAATTTCTGAAGTTTCACCTCTCAGCCAGCCTGAGCTGAAGAGTAAGCAGCTAATTTGAGAGAGAAACTGGTTTTGTTCCCTAACTGATATTTTAGAAACCAAACTGTGGATGAAGTAGCACTGACAAAGCCCTCTCACACTCGATAAACCACAGAGCCCTTCATTGTGGGGAGCTGCACGGCCCTGCCAGAGCACTCCAGAGCTTTCAAGAGATGATTTACATATTACAGGATTAAGAAAGAAATAAATTTTTAGGGTCCCTTGTTTCAGTGATGCTGATGCCTTCCACAGCTATTTCACAGCTATCCCTCCTCAGCTACAAAATCCTTTAATGCACTTTTTATCACCTTTCTTTATTGCCCTTAGTCATTTCAACTATCCACTTTCAGAGGCTACAGACTAATTGTAGCTCTCTTTTATTAAATTCCCCAGCCAAGCAGTCATCTGGCACTATTGCTTCAGTGTGTCTAAACTGTGCATTCTTTGTTATTCACACATGTGAGCTGAGCTGACACAGAGGAGGACGAGATGGACATATGCTGAAGCACAAGGCAAACCCCAGAAAGGAGCTTGAAAGGAGACTCGGCAGCTTGTGTGTGCGTGTTGCATATTTTTTCAGTTAGATGCTAATGTGATTAAAGTATCGGGACACAACAAAATTAAGGTTATGATCCTTTGCTTATTGAAGACAGGAATTCTTTCTTCTCTGTGCTGTGGATGGGGCTTGTAAAAGTGAGCTACCACCTGAAAACCACATACAAACAACTGCTGCATTCGCATCAAACACTCTGGTTACTTACTCTTATGAATCCAAAAAAGGTGTTTAAGAGAAATTATGCAAACAGAAACGTGAAGCTTCTGTCAGGCAAACAAAATGAATATGTATAAAAATCGGGTTTCTCCATTGAGCCATGGGAAGCAAGTAAAAACGTGGGAGAGGAGGTGAAGTGGTAAGTTGATGATTCAGACTTCACAATCAAATTTAGAGATACAGAGATCAAAGCACGAGCTGCTTAGAAAGATGTAAATCTCAAGTCAGGAACAGGTGTGGATTAGTTTCTTGCCACCAAAAAATGATTTCTTTATTAGTTTATTTTTTCCTGTTCTACTTCAGGACTTGTATTTACTGATATTTGTCTATGTAAGGAGCTTTCTCACTTCTGTTTGCAACTACTGATTTCTTTGCCTGCTATTTTAAGCAGAGATCTAAAAATCTATCAGTAGTGATAACTTTTTCTCCTTCTCTCCTTCTCTCTCTCTCTCCCCCTCTCTGTTCTAAGTCTGGAAGACAAGTCTGGACCAATTTCTCCATCCTGCCTCTGGCAGGAGAATGCAGCATTTCAGATCCTCCACCGAGTCCCGGCTGCTTCAAAGGAAAAGCCCTACTTTCTTCCGTTAAGATCATAAGAAATATAGGGGGAGGGGGTCAGCTCTGTTTGGACATAATTACACTTCATCAAAAGAAGCTTTCTTCATCTTCCATGCGTGAAAAGTCTGCAAGCAGTTAAGTCTGTCTTTTTTCTTCCTCTTTTTTTTTAAACTTTTTTTTTTTTTTAAATATAAAAATTGCTATTTGGGAAACTAGCCAAAACTCAGAAAGCCAATATAGTAAAACAGTGCACACCCTTTGTTTTTCTTTGAAGTCTCTTAAATAAATATGTTGAGGGTTTGAAAAGTATACTATCACTTTTCCATAGATTCTACCCAGATTGATCAGAGAAAAAGTCTATTCCAAGTATGCCAGATAAAAATATAAATTAAACTACTGGAACCAAATTTTAGGAGCTCTGTGTTTGTGTCTGTATCTGTATCTACTGAGGCTTTAGGCCGTCTATTTCATTTCCTATGCTTTAATAAAAAGTATATATCATAGGTTTGAAATTAAATCCTCAGATCAGAGGTAGTGCATCACATTTCAGTTCTTTTTCAGCACTACTAAAAGGCTGATACACTACTGAACTTCTACTGTCAGGCAGCAGTAGTGATGGAGCCAGAGAACTTTCAAACCTAATCCATCAGCAGAATAACAAAGCAAACTGATTATTTTAAGAAAAGAAGACAAATGGAAGAGATAGGCAACACCTTATTCAAAGGGGGAATAAACTCCATATTTATGTTGTCTTGCTGTTGGTAAAATTATTCTTCCTTTCAAGTTATTCTCTATTATTAATACTTTTTAAGTTCTAAAATGATAAAGAGAATTTTTGGCTAGGTAATTAAAATAAAGAATAGTCACTGCAAGGCATGTTTATGGTCACTTTCACAAAGCACTTGTAAAAATGTGCTGACTGGTTTGGACTATCTGGGCCTCTGTCATACGTTTAATTTTTTTTCAGGCAAAAACTCTTTCCCTCTGTAAGATGAACTCCAACTGCTTTCTAAAGAATATTACTGTAAAATTTGCCTTATTGTTAATTTCCCAGCACAATTATTCTGCTTCTTTTGCTTTGTTTTTCCCCATACAAGGCTAATTTAGAAAAAAGTGAATAATTACTTTAAATACATAAAGGAAAAAAATATGTAGGTTGAATCAATAACTGTTACAACACCACTCTGAAGACTCCTGCAACAAGAACTGCAGTGGCACCTTCCTTTCAACTATCCTTTCAATCACTACCTGAAATTTGAAAGCTGCCGTGCGATCCTTAAAGAGGAATTCTTGCAAATTTGCAATAATTAAAAAAGCTTTCTATAAGTGCAGTGCAGTTTCAGATTATAGGAAACTCAAAGAGCTGGAAGACAATGACAGCACTCTACATCTTAAAAAAAAAAAAAAAAAGAAAAAAAATTGAAAGTAACTCTGTCATTTAAAGTAAAGGTTAAATTTAGTTCATGCCCAAGCTTACCAGCAATTCATAAAAAGTCAACCAGGTTACTAAAAAGAAAAATGGAGGTGATTTTCATAGGTTATCAAAAGTTTGGTTTAAAGGGCAGAGACGCCTCTAGCAAGCCTTCCACCAACAGCTGTTAAGCCTTGAAAGATTTAAGTCCCTAAAGAATACAACCTATAGAACATGTGATATGCAAAATCACCCTAATTACAGGTCTTCTACAACAACTTCAGAAGCAGCTCTACTGCTAAAGGGAATTCTCCACCTCTCACTGCCATGGCCCGAAATACTCTCCCCTGACTCTGCATAACCCGGATCACAGATTTCCTTTTCCTTCCACCCTGCCTGTGTGATTCAAACAGGGAAGCAGGTACTCCCTGAATCATTTTTCAAAACCTCTGTCTGATAAAAAGCTACAGAGACTCTTAACTTGCTTTGTGCAAATGTTGAAGTTTGACAGTAAAATATGTGTACATCACTCCAAAAACAAAGACTGACAACCTGAACAACGTGGTCTAGTGGAAGGTGTCCCTGCTTATGGCAAGGGGTTAGAATGAGATGAGCTTTAAGGTCCCTTACAAACCAAACTTTTCTGTGATTCTATGAACAATGGATTTATGGGTTAATCAGTATTTCATTGCAAAGTAAGCTTGACATCTACGCATTGTTTTTCACGTCATTATGAACACGTAAAAGGCTGCAGCCTACCTCTTCCACTTCTGCCCACAAATCGTAAGTCATTAAACCTGGCCACCTGGTTCTTCATCACGGCAGAAGCATTTCGCAGCTCTGCAGAGTAGTTCTCATCGTTTCCAGCCATGACGGTCACCACCGTCCCATCGGGCACTTCTCCTAAGGCCACCACCTGTAAAAACGGGGGGATAATCACGACTGGTGAAGCCACACTTTGGAGGTGTGTGTTCCCCTCCCAGCTCTGCAGGCTGCCCTGCTCGTGAGGAAGCTCTGTGGTGAGGAGTCTGGTACTCGCTGTGCACAGAACAAAGTGCCACATCAAACACAGAAACATCGTGTGTTGTCTCCATTTCCCAGAGCTTCTTCATTGTTGCATTTCTTCAGAAACGCTCAACCTCCTTATGTTGAGTGCATGCTTTAATGCTTTCTGAAGGACAACTTTGCTCTTATCAAGCAGGGAGCAGCAAGAAGACACAAGGCAAGACTTGTATCTGTAAATTATGCACAGGACAGCATTTAAAATGAAAAGCTAGAAATTAGTATTAGCAGCCTTATTGCCCAGATTTATTTATTTTCTGGTTGTACCCATCACCCCGACCCCTGAGCTCCACAGACTTCAAGCCAGAGAGATTCGTGCATCCACCCACCCCAGGAGGAGTGACACTCAGGCTACCAGCAGACAAAGCTCCATGCCCAACACACTCTACAATGGAGCACTTTATGGCTGGAATTTAAAGTCCTCATGTGCAATATAAAACAAAGCTGTATTTCCTTGCAGGCATGTAAATTTTCATAGTGCTTGCAAGAGTTGCATGTGGTTAGTGCTGACACCTCCCTCAAATTCCAGGATGGGTGAACAGAAGATATCAAAGTATTTCATTTCTCCTTATGTTCCAGCTACCTGATAGTCTCCCTTTCATGCTTCAGTGGTTGTGCAGTGCTCCAACATCTGATTAAATAAATGTCATGGAGCAGACAGCTTCTGATTTGAAAACACCAGGAATACCTACACTGTTAGTGCTCTGTGGCTTCTTAAAGCAAAAATAAAGTTAAACAGGAATGCTAAGTTACTAGGAAGAAAATATACACACAGGGCAAAAATGTCCGCAAAGCATTAATAAAATAACCTCCTTTTCCCCGGTTGGCTAATTCTGATGCTGAAAATACATTTATAACAAGAAGAGATTCAGAAATATTGCATGGCTGAGCCAAACTTGAAAAAATATCTTAAGCTACAAGGTCTCTCCCTTTGCAGTTACTACCAATTTACATGGTCAGATATGAGGTTTTATATTATTCAGAGTAATTTATTCTGTCTCCTGAAATATATATTACACTTTGTCATATGGCCTTCCTGAAATATCTTATCCATAAATGATCATGGCTGAAAGTAATAGTTGCAGGTTGCAGGTGATATTAATTCAGTGGAAAGAATGAGGAGCTCTGGATATACAGGGAGACTATTATGTGGTCCAGTGAACTGTACAATGTTTCTCTAAAACAGTAAAGAGGAATTACAATTATATAGAAATAGGCCATATAACTGAAAACTATAGCTTATTTTATTTAAAAGAAATGTTGAAGAGAAAGAAGCAAGTGAAGCTCAAATGCTGTTTGAAAAGAATTTACCTGTTTTTCTTTTTTTGTATAAAACACCAGGTAATACCACCCAAAACTAAAAGCTAAGTTTTGCCACAAACTACTGTGAGGTCTTCCCGTATCTAACAAAGATTTTACTTTAAAGTCATATGAAAGTCCCTGAACATAAAAACAGAAGAACCACCATTGTGGCTAAGATCTGAGGTCCCAATAACTCTCTGCCTGGTCTGGCAGCACCAGGTCTGACGGCTTCAAAGCCAGGTGTAAGGAATAATAAATAATAATCAAATAACAAATAATAATCTGGTGAACAGATTACAGAGCTGACTGTAACCATTAACAAATGGATACTGGCTTAAACTGGGAAGCATGGGGCTTTAGACTACTTATAAACCACTCCCTTCCCAGTCTGCAACAGATCACGTTATCTCTGGACAGTCTTGTTGTGCCCATCAGTATCCCAGGGAGTTGCACCCTACGCCTTTTATACCTTACAAAACAACAACAACAAAAATCACACTAATTCCAGAAATGCAAAGCACCTGAGAGCACAGCAGGAAGCACAAGGCTGCCAAGGGCCTGGGAAGAGGGAGAGAGGTGCCTGAAGCCTCAGCTCACCTCTTTATCCCCAGGTACCTGCAGAGCATCAGGCAGCACCACCACAGCCCCATCTCAGTCCCAAAAGCAGGTACAGCTTATAACACCTGGCAGGAGGGAGCAAAATTCCTTAAAACGCTCCCCTCTGTCCTCTTTTGCTTTTCAGAGCTTTCCTTGCTGCCCTTTCTACTCGATGTCAGTTCAATTTGTCAGCTTAGCCATCAGTCCAGAGCTGCACGTGCCACTGCTGTTGTGAGTGATCGCAGCTAATCAAGAGCTGCATCGTTACTGAGAAGCCTTGGATGCAGTATCACTGCTCATCTGCTTCAGAGAGGACCAAAGGACAAGACAAACTGAAATTGGAGATGAAAATAAAAACTTTGGCTCATAAAATAAAGCCCTCTAACATGGGAAGCTCCCTTGCCATGCAACAGGAGTAAAAACCTGATTCTTTTCTCACTTCAATACTTTCTTGTCACAAAACAGCCTAAGAATATTGCACAGATACGTAGAAGTGCTGGGTAGAAATAAGCTTCGCAAAAGAAGTTTGAAACCTGGAACAGTACCCATCATTTTGAGAATTTTCAAAAGTAATTGTACATACTGAAAGACTGCTGGCATAAACCCTGATTTGTCAATTTTATGCCATATATCAACACAAAATTAATTACATATTCTTAGAAAGAGGATTGTAAATGCACTGTGAAATGAATAAGGACTGTGTTAAAAATTAAAGATTAGAAGTAACCACAGTGCACATCCCTTACCTATGCTTTAATACTCGGTATCTCTATTATTTCAAAATCTTTATTTTCCATATTAAGCTCCCTACACATTTTAATGATATAAAGTAGATTTTGCTCTTTTTTTTTTTTTCCTTTCAACTAGAGCTCAAAAAGGTACATGAATTCCCAAAATAAAACCAAACCGATTCCTATGAGTTGAAAATAACTATGTGTTTTTTGCATAAAACAATTCTGGTTAGGCAACCTGTTTGCCCAGTTTCGGTCCAGTGGGATTTGAACGGACCAAAGTATGTAGCCTGAAGACGGAAGTTATAAGCACAAAGCAAAACTCCTATACAACAGCAGGTACTCAAACTTTCTGCAGAGTAAATGCTTGTCTGGAAAAAAAAAGGCCAACACTAGTGTACATGCTAACTAGTTCCTCTCAAACATTGATATCTGCCACTTCAAAAGCTTTCTTGCGAAACACTGAATTCAAACAGCCTCTGAATGTAAAATCTTCTGTATTGAGAATGCTTTTCCCAGACATTGCCAAAAGAGCATCTGATACTATTAAAAATATTTCAGTGTCCTGTAACTTAAAACAGAATAACTGATTCGTGCTACTTTTTGTTTCAAATCTACATCTGGGCTGACAATTTATACAGCAGGTTTCAGCTTGAAGCTATTTAAAACAGCTGAGTTATAAACTCAGAAAATTGGGGTTTGGAGGGAAATGCTGACAGACCCTGAACTACTGTGGTGCTACTGGGGAAATGTTTTAGACTCCACATCCCATTTTTTCCCCTGCCTTTAAGTCCACTAAGACTCTCTGCTGCTATTAGCATCATACAGAAGTCACTTCTAACCTCTAACGTGGCAATCTGGGTCTTTATGACTTGCAGTAAAACTCACACAGAGGGGCCAAATTCTGATGACTCAACTCAAATAAAGTATTGCTGGCTACTGAGATTAAAAAGTGAATATGATTTGGACCTGGGTGCAGAATATCCATTTATTTTATTCTGACTATTAATAGCTAGAGCTGTATTAACAACTAATCATCTGATATTCTTCCCTACAAAACCAGTCTGCATTAACAATCTTCTTAGTGAGCACACGACAGGGACTCCCTCCCCAGTGTGTGCAAATATTAATACATAAAATTCAAACCTAATGTTAAGCCAACACTATTTCAAAAAATTATAATCAAACCCAGCACTGTTTATAACATACTTCCTCTCCTGCATATGATTTATATCTGTTTTTTTAAATTAAAACAGTGCTATATCCAGTGTACATTTTCGCTCGAGATCGCTGCGAGAGAATTATGACACACTTAACACACCACTCAAAACATTATCATCAACATATTATTTATTGCCAATAAAACTTCACAAAGTGTGTTGTCTGTGAGCTATTTCATTTTCAAGTTATTGTTCAGCTGAGATTTCTATAGCTCAAATCTGTCTCTTTTTTCCCTTTCAGAGCTGATTCCCATTCTCTTGTAACACAATCAAGTGTTTCACTGTATGATACATGCAGCTTCTTTAGTCTAAAACTGCTGGGCAGCTGCATGCAAGTTGCATTTGAAAAATGAAATTGATTTTTTTTTTTTTAAATGGTCAAAAGTATTTCAAGTGAGCTTTAAATTATTTACAGGTAATAATTTTGGCATATTTTAAAAAGTGCACATTGCATATGAAAACACAGCTGCACCCACAGCAAGGGTGCAAGGGGCAACGTGTGCTTCTGATGCATCTGAAAATCGGTCAGATCTGCACCTCCATGTCAGCAATCAAACACAGGGCCCACATATAAGACACATAAATATATATATATGAACACAAGAAGATCGGGGAACAGTCTGATCCTTTGTCTACCTTTTTATCACATGCACATCAGCATGCTTATGGTAATAATATTCTAAATACTTTAATATTTAGTTTAGATCTTTCCCTATTTCTAATGAGATGCGACCGCATCCTTTGAATTGCTGTGAGGTAGGAGAAGGCTCAGACACCTCAAATGAGAACAGCAACGTGAGCACGATAATGCAGCAGCTCCCGCGTCCCTGCTTTAAACTATAACTCCAACTTAATCTAGCGCTCAATTAAATTATAATCACAATTCTCTGAAAGCTCCTCCTCCTCACCCCGCAGCCCCTCTGAATCAGAATCACTGTGATCCACATGTAGAGAGCCTCTGAGTGCTACACCAAGCCATGAAGCCAAAAGACACCCCATTTTCCTGCCATTTCTGCTCAGTCTAACCATCCTGCATAAGCAGGCCCTGTGCAAAGGGTTCATCCCGCAATTCCAGCCTCTCCAAGCTGTTCCCACGCAGACACACACACACACACACACACACGAGCACTTTAGCCAAGCCTCACCCGCACACCCTTAACATCCTCAAAGCAAACCTTCGTTATCACCACTCACTTTACCAGGGGCTCTTTTAACCACTTTTACTATTTCTTCCCGGACAAACGGCCATGATAACACGGCTGGTAGTTGGGAAACACAAGAAAAAAGCGATGTTCTGGAACGCGTAGGGTGACACTTTCCAAACTTTTCTGTCTTTTCAGGGATTTCCAGGTGTATTATTTTTCACAGGAAAATGTGGGTATATTGAGACCCTCGCAGGGCCACCCCACCTCACTCTGACCCATGCCCTGCTCAGGAAGGCACTTAGGGACACCCCAGCCACTGCCCTCTCCCTACCAAAAGCCACGGGAAGGAAAACTCCAGGGGGAACGCTTGGAAATATTGCTAGAGGAGGAAAAGGGCTTGCTTTAAAGCACGCAATTATTGTTGTTATTATTACAGGTTTTTTTCTAAAATCGTTTCCTCTCATTAGCGCGCCGTGGGGATGGAGACAGAAAATTAAAAGCAGCATCCCCAGTGCAGAGCGGGGTGGGATTTATTATGGAAATGTGCGACAGTGCCAAGGAGAGCGTCTCTGGGCAGCCACTTCCTCGGTTGTCCACCAGGAGAAGGGAAGGGGCCCCGTGCCCCCCCTCCAGGTGCTCTGTGTCCCCCTTTCCCAGCCCCATCTCTGCCCGGGCTGTTGGAGGGCAAAGCCCCGATCCCACTCTGCCACTCTAGCCTGACCGTCGGACTCCAGCCGCCCCCTGCACGCTCAGAGCCATCCCAAACGCTGCAGTCCCACTCCCCGGAGCGGAGAGGAGGAAGGGGCAGCCCGAGGGTCAGGGACTGGTTTCTCGAAGTGGAGGGGTGCCACACTGAGCTCCGGCCGAGGGCTGAATCCCTCCTTCCCCAAGGAGGGAAAGCAGGTTTCTCAAAAAAAAACAAAATAAAAATCCCAGGGAGAGAGACTGTGGGGAGCAGGGGGTGTCTCCCGGGGGGATGCTGAAGGGGGCACAGGGTGCCCCTAGGCTGCGGGGAGGGCACGCCGGCAGTGCCCCGCGGGGATGGAGATAACGGGATGGCTCCGGGGGTGCGGGGGTGCAGGGGGGGCGGGCGGAGCATGGGGGGCACCGGGGGCGCAGCAAGGGTGAGGGGGGCAGAGCTGGAGCACGGGGGGCACAGGAAGCGCAGTAGGACGGGGGACACGGCAGCCACTGCAGGACCGGGAGAGGGGAGTGAGAGGCACTGGGGGGCTGCACTCCGAGACATCGCGGGACGGGGGCACAGGAGGCACAGCAGGACGGTGACAGGATACAGAAGCCACTGCAAGTCCTGAACACTTGGGGGGGGGGCGGGAATACGGGAGTCATTGCAGGACTGGAGGGTCAGAGAAGCCCCCCGGGCCGCGGGCACAGGAGGCGTTGCAGGATGGGGGTGCACGGGGAGGAATTGCAGGGCTGGGGGCGTGAGGGGGGCACAGGAGGCACTGCAGCCCTGGGACCACCGGAGACTGCAGGGGCGGGGTGGTCGGGGGGACTCAGAAACCCCTGCGGGCCGGTGGGGCACTGAGATGCTGCAGGAGGGGGGCCGGGAGGGCACAGAAGTCCCTGCCGGCCAGGGGAGGACACAAAAGTCCCTGCGGGCCGGGGGGCACAGAAAGCACTGAAGGACGGGGCTGGGGGGGTGGAACTGCGGGACACACACAGAGAAATCCCTCCGGGTCGGGGAGCACAGCAGCTCCAGCAGGACGGGGATAACCGGACACACCGCGGGCCGCGGGGGGAGGCACAGAAGCCCCTACGGGAGGAAGGGCAGGGGGTGCGGGGGGAGCATCCCGGGCCGCGGCGGCTGCGGGAGGGGGGTGTCTCACCTTGAACGCCACCGGGAGGGTCTTGTTGCAGCGCCAGTGCGAGGGCAGGACGGAGCAGAGGAAGTTGGGGCTGTCGGTGCGGACCAGCTCGGCGGGGTGGTCAGCGATGATCTCCACCATGGTGCGGTTATCGTGGGGGCGCAGCCGGGGCACGGCGGCCGCCGCGTCCTGTTGCTGCTGCTGCTGCTGCTGCTGCTGGGCTACCACCACCGGGCTGACCTCGCTCATCTTGCCGGGCTGCAGGCTGCTGGAGGGGGGGCTGAACCTCCGGCTGGTGCTGGGATCTACGGGAATACGCATCACAACAGCCACAAGTTAGCGAATTGGGGGGCGGGGGGGGGGGAGCGGTAGGGGGATCGCTGGTAGAGGAGGCGTGTAGTGGGAGGTGGGGGTTGTAAAAAAAAAAATATATATATATATATATCTAGCGAAAAAAGGGGTGAATGAAAAAGTGGAGGGGTGAGGATATGGGGCAAAAAAGCAATTCAGACAAAAAATAGGAAAAAAAAAAGGAGCGGATTAAAAGCACGAGAAAAAAAAATCTCAGTCTGTTTTTGGTTTGTTTTGGTTGTTTTTTTTTTTTTAAAGAAGGATGGACGGGGCGAAGGGTGATGCCAGTCTGGGGGCGCCTGCAGCCTGGAGCAGCGAGGAGGCAGAGGCTGGCGGTGGGTCCGGGGCTGCCCCTCTCAGCACAGCCCGGCTGGAAACTGCATGGTCCCGGCTTCTGCCCAGCTGCAAAGCGCTGCTGCTTCTCCTCCTCCTTCCTTCCTTCCTTCCTTCTCGCACAGTCTCTCTGCTCTTTTCCCTCCTTCTAGCCACCGCTTCTTCCCTCAAGTGCTCGAGTTTCTTCCCTTTTTTCTTCCCCTCCCTCCCCGTCTTCTTTTCCTTTTCGGATTTTCCAAAGATTGTCTTGGGAGAAGTAGAACTCGCTGCTGGTTCAGCTTCCTGGGCTGCTGCTGCTGGTGGCCGCCAGAATCGTAGCGTAACTCAGCCCCGGAGAGGAGCGGAGACGAGAGGGGGGGTTCAGGGCAACGTCCCGGTTTCCTCCGAAGAAATCTTCCTCCTCCGGACACACACAGAAAAAAAAAAAAAAAGAAAAAAAAAGAAAAAAGAAAAAAAAAAAAGAAGGAGCAAACAAAAATCCTCGCTGGGACAGAGGCGAGGAGCCGCTGGGTTCCCCCGCTTATTGCCTTTGGCTTCAGGAAGCGGGAGCTCGGGAAGGGGCTTGGGAAAAGTGGCTCCCCCCCTCCAAAAAAAAAGGCGCTCCCGAAGCGATTTCGGCGGGGAAACAAAGTTACTGGGGTTGTTGGGGTAAAGAGGAAAGTCACAAGGCTGATAATTAAAAGAGACTTTTTAGCTAGCTCCTTTCGGAGGATCAGGACTTAAGAAAAGTTGAACTTTCAGATTCCCAGGGAAAAAGAAGCGGGGATCATAGCTGAGGGAAAAAAAAATCAACACAACAATAAAACACCCCTCCTTAGGCTGATTTCTAAAATATGACCAAGCAAATTCTAGGAAAATGCAGCCTCGGTGCAGCCCGGTCCTTCACATGAAGTCGCTGCTGGATCCAAGTCCGTTGAGTCGAATAGGCGAACAAAAATCTTGCTTTTTTTTTTCCGCCCTTGATGAACAACAGCAGCCAAAAAAAAAAAAAAATCATTAAAATGTAGCTTTGTTTGAGTTATTTTTCTTTTTGGAAAATCGGGTTAAAAATAATAAATATGAAAAAAGGCAACCAAAAGTTACAAACTTCTTTTGGGTCCCAAGAAGTTGAGGTCGGGGAAGATGAAGGAGCCGGAAAAAAATAACAAACCCACGCCACAGTTTTTTTGTCCTGAATGTGGTTTTTGGAGGCTGGGATTTCTAATGATTAGGTTTTTGTGGTTTATATATACAGGACTCTCTGGCTAAGGCGATCATTATGCTGATGAGAGTCAGCAGCACGTGGTGCTTCAGTCCTCAGACTTTTGCAGCCTTCAAAATAAATAAACCAATGTGCATCCCCCCCAAGAGGAGAAACTCTCACCCACGGGGAGAGGGACAGGGAAGGGGGGGAGCAGGAGACGGTCTCCGATCTCCACTTCTCTCCGGGTTTTTTCCATTAACACTTTTGGGTTTGTTTGTTTAAATTAAAAAAAAAAAAAAAAAAAAAAAAGCATGAAAAATCTTGTTTGCAAAAGAAAAAAAAAAAAAAAAGTAAGAATAATTTGGTGCCAAAGAGTATTTTGCTAAGTCTCCGGTAGTCTAAAGCCTAAACCATTTCCTTGAATGAATGAAAGCTATAAAACCCCCTTCAGACTATTAAGGTAAAGGGAGTCTGGTTTGTTTTCTCCCTTAAAAAAAAAAAAAAAAAAAAAAAAGGCAGATCTTATTAAAAACTATTTACATACCCAATGGTACGAAAGTGTCACCGCCTCCCCGCGCAGATAACAGCCTATCACAACCCGCCCTCTAATTTCTAAGGCTTTACTCCGACTTGCTACTTCCACCTTCTTGTAAAAAGTCGGCGCTGCGTGTGTGCTGCTTGCTCGCCGCCTGTGTGTGACTCGGGGCGCTGTGTGTGTGTCTGCGCTGGGGTTGCGGGGAACGCGGCCCTTCCAAGAGCCGTTCCGAGCCCAGAGCCCGGCACCCCGACCCAGCCGGGTTTGTCCCGCCGGACCCTGCGCCGAAAGTCGGCGGAGCTGCCCCGGCGCGGAGCTGCCCCGCGTACCCGGGCTCAGGGTGTCCGTGTGCGGCTGCTGGTGCTGGGAGCACCTCGGGGGCTGTTTCTGCACCCGCGGAGCCTCCGCGCCCTCCTCCTGTCGGGCGGCACCGCTGCCCCCGCGCCTTCTTGCCCCGCTCCCCCAAATTTCTGCCCCCCCGGGACAAGCCCCGGCTGTGCCCGGGGAAGGTGCGTGCAGAGGCGGCGGCGGCGGCGTCTCCTGCCCCGCTCGGCTCCGGAGAAGAGAACAAGCCGCAAGCTCCGCCGATCGGTCACAGGGGAGAGCTCTCGCTCCGCGCACCGCGGCTGTGGCTGCGGCTGCCGCCCCCGCTCCGCGCCCGCCGGGCGCCCACCCAGCCCCGGCTGCGCAGCCATCCCTCCATCCATCCCTCCATGCCTCCTCTGCTCCCGTGCTTTCCCACGCTTCCCGCGGGGAGCGGCAACCCCGACCCACTGCTTCGCCGGGATCTGTGCCCTCCGCTTTCCTATTTCTTCAACGTTCTTAGTTTTTTCTTTTTATTTTTTTTTTCTTTTTATTTTTTATTTTTTTTTTTTTTCCTTCCTTTTCTTTTCCCGGACCAAGGTTGGAAGGGCTCTGAAAGTTATCTGTCCCGCTGAAAAAACGCGATCCATGTGGATAACTCAGCAAACCCCTCCTGAGCTCGCCCTGCTTCTCCCGACAACCACAGGGATCTGCTTTTCCCCAAAAGTGGCGACAGGAGTTTCCAAGGCACAATTACTCATCACCTATACGGATTAGTATATATGCAGAAGCTCTGGTTTGCTGTGGTTGTGATACAGAAAATACATTTCTTCATACTTATTTTGGCAAAATATTTATGTCCATAGATTCTTTTGGCTTCCTTCCCCTCTTCTTTAGCTGCCTCTAATACATTCCCAAAGAGCCATTCCAAAGGCGCTAGAAAGAAGGCAAAGAGTTGTTTTATATCCAAATGCTATATAAGCCTGACAATCATGATTTACTTAATTTCAAACAAGAAGATACGTTTCCACTTTTAATTAGTCACACTAAAAATTTTACAGTCACCTCTCTTCCTACTAAAATAAAAAGTTAATTAGGATAAACTAAAATAAGTCATTGGACACTACCAGTTTAAGGTCACCTAAAATAGTCCAGGGTTATTTATAATGTTGAAATAAAATTTTCCACTGAGTGCCCTAACAAAGTTTCAGGTATCTGGCACAGCTGATTTTCAGTCTCCGTGCAAAAATATCTTTCTGCTGAACATTTACACATTTAACAGGAACTTACTACAGTCTGGAACAGATCACGGCTCAGAGCTCTAGAATTTTATTTAAATGGTTATGGACAAATTAATAAAAGTACCAGTAATGTTTATGGACCTACATAAAAGCTGGATGGGATTTTTCAGAAGAAGTCATTCATGTTATGATATATATAATCTGGAACGTTGGCTTGGATTTGGCTGGAATGGAGAGCAACCCTGCTGCTCGGCTTTCCTCGGATTTTATTTCAGAACTTCTCGGAATTTTAACACTGGTTGCAAAATGGGTCATATTTTAAGATCTTAGAGAATTGTAGGAGGTTGGTGAAAAAATGTGCTTGCACTGCAACTTATATCTTAACAAACACCTTCAGATCCACTTTACAATATCGAATTTTCATTAGTATGGCTATGCTTGCTGCAATTTAAATTGTCTTTTTGCTTTTTCACTTTTAACTGTGTTATGAATACAGCCATAATTAGACTGCTTTTGGACAAAAAGGTAATGTTTTAAAGAGCACTGAGTTTGTTTACCATCACATTTCTAAAACATAGGCCCAGTACGTTCCTGTTGTAAGTGTTGAGTACTCAAGATGAAAAATAATTATCAGATATGAAAGATTATAACCTGGATGATGTTCCCTAAATAAATAGTTTCGATGCCAGTTTGCTGGGCTGGAATGTGCTGCAAATACAATGAATACAGAATTTATTTTGAGCCTTTCTGTGTATGTAAATAGCCTTTGTAAAACGGGAATAAATGAATGGGTTCACTGGGTTTGTTATTGTATTTGATATTTTTAGCCAGAGCGACTACAGCAATGTCAGCAATTATTACTATAGTGAAAGAATTGCCAGTATTCTTGTTTCCAACATCTACCTTCCCGAAGTTTTTTATTCACTCACTAAAGTGTTCATCGAGCCAAAATATGTGAACTCAAGTAAACTTAATGCTACAGCAGGTTTTGCCCGAACTTCCATTCATTTCAGTAGGGGCGAGATAAGCTCCAGTGTCTCTTGGCAGCGCTTTACTTTCGCTTTGGTTGGAAGTTGACTGTTTGCCCAGCTATTCTTTGCTTTTTCTTAAGTATGACAAATAGTAACTCTAGATTAGCACGTTATTCGGTCTGCTAAGTAGGCGTGTGGTAATGAGTTCTGTAACTGCAGCATTCTTACTCAGGCTATGGACTACTATGGTTTAACTACTGTGTCCCTGCCCCACTGATTTACAGCCCAGATAAAAGAAGATTCTTTGTGTCCTGAAATTAGTTGAAAGCATTTAATATTTCAGCATCATGCACTGCTTTTTAGCATTTATAATTCCTGATACAAACAAAAGCATAAATATTTGATAGGCTAGAAAATGATCGCATTAAAAAATGAACTAGAGAATATTGCTTTTCCCCCCAGCATTTTCAGTAGGAACTGAGGACTGAGAGCTGAGACTCTTGTGTTCTGTCTTGGGATCTGATGCTGAATGCTCTGGGATCTCAGACAAGACTTTTAGGAAGTTTTCCTTCAGTATAGGATGCAGTCCTAACTACTACAGGTATACATTTTGAGATAGAAAAATATGTGTTAAATTCTCAGAGGTCCAAAGATGAACAGGGCTCGGCATCCAGTAATAGCAGGAGAAAAAAATTCAGAAATCTGGTACGAAACCTGCCCTTCCCTGCTAAAAAACTGTTGGCTTTTCCACGGCATGCAGCAAGACACGGGCTGTACAAACAACAAAGTAAACAATTACTGCTTCTGTATTTTTCCTAAATGATATATTTTTTGCTTCTCTAATAAGCAGGGACTGCAATCCTAGGTGTGGATCCTACTGTAAAGTTCTCCCAGTTCCCTCCCTGTCTGCAGACTCTTATGCCCCACTGGGATTGCACATATTTCAGAAAGGTTTAAAGCAGCAAATGACAATGTCATCATCATGACAAGGAAGAAATGTCGGCCTACTTGTCATTTGTAATGGTGTTGGAAAGAGAAAGTATGTCCTGTGCTTTCTGGCACTAAAAACCTGAAAGTGTAGTAGGATTAGAAAAATGTATGGCCTGTCTTTCTCAAATATTTCTTTCTTTTTAATTGCAAAATGCAAACTAAAAAGTAGCTGTAGGAAGTTACTAGGGTCCTCATAGTTAGGGAAAAACTGTCATTTTTCATGGCAAGACCAACTTTGTCTCTTTCTATTAATTCTCCTTATAGCTTCAGTTGAACTAATTTCAGAGTGAGGAAAAGGTTGCTTTTTTCTCCCTGGGATGAATTCAGATGAAATCAGTATGTTGTCTTAGAGATATAAAGGCTAAAAAATGATAACTTAAATTTATTTTTTTTCCTTATTTCAGCATAATTTAAAGCAGCATGAGCCTGAAATTTCACAGTTATTTTTTCTGTTGACCTTAGTGAAAACTGGTTCTCCTGACTAACTGCAGGGAAAGTGGGTGGTATAGCTGTAATTAAAAAGGGTTTATACATCTGGAATGTTGAAGAGTCCCTAAATTTTGCATGCTGTTTTTTAAGAGTCTAATGAAGTGCTCTCTGGCCAGATACAAGCTTCATAAAGCTCTCGCAGGAGATACTATAAGATGTAAGTCAGTTTTGAGTGGGAGAGTGGGTTTTAGTGCTTCTAACCACAAGCACAGCACCAGATCCTTGTATTTACTCTCTCAGTGTTGCAATGGTAAATCTATTTTCAATAGCATGGATGGCAGGAAAAAATTTCTTTGTTAATAACACAAGAATTGAAGCTGAAGCATTAGAAAAACACTGAATAGTGACAGGCTTGTTCTAAAAAGGATGAAAACAGACAACTATGAAAGAGATGGTGCAGTCTACAGGACCGAAATAGAACAAAGCATATGGTAATGGCAAATGTTGAACAAGCATAATGGGCAACTCAAACCAACGCTTTAAGGACCATAAAACCTTTTCTTTCCTGAAAATTCATTCAGGCCAGACCAGGGCATCAAGAATAATCATGTTTATGGTGTGATATAATGTAGTCCTGAAAACGCTGAGCAGAAATATGTGTGCCCCACATCAGGTGTGGCCTTCAGCCCTTGAGTGTGGGGGCAGAACAGGAGCAATCCCTTAAGGAGTGTTGTGGAATTGGCAGCCAAATCACAGGAGACAACAGTGCCAGTCCCAAAACAAGCCATAAGGACAGGTGACAAAACATTAGACATCACAGGAATGATTCTCTCTAGTAATATAAGACAAAGATCTGGCAGAAAAAATGTTATAGGTGAAGCTGCCAGCAGTATCTGCAGCTAAGCTTGTCTACCACTTTCCACTATAAGACCTTGTTTTCACTCACATAATGTTGCCAATTTTTAGCTGTTCAGGATGATATTTTCAATCCTGAGTCTGCCTCAAGCTGCATTTTTTGGAAACTTGCAGCAGAAATACTTTTGCTGCTTCTAAGATCAGCATTAAGAGAAAACACATTGTTTCACAACATTTTAAGATTCCGGCCCAATATCTATTTCAGAGCAGGGATGGGAAGTTTTACTGAGTAGGAGAGGAATAAGGAGGAAAAAGCAGGTAAGTTCCTTTTGCTGTCCCTGACCAAAAGGATTCATCCGAACTTGGCTGAGTTAGAAGCTGCTGAAAATTGTTGAGGTTTTTTTCGCGCATGCTCAGTACAGATGGAGGAGTTGGCAGCTGAATTTTGCAAAGCCTCCATGGCAGCACTGGGCTTGCTAGACTGGATTGGATCTGTAGTCAGTCAAGTCTAACCAATATTGTCCTGACAGTAGGCTGCACTGTTTTAGAGAAAAGGATAAGAAACTCTTGAGTCAGCAGATAGAGATGGGATCTATTCCTCCTTTAAGGTCTCATCCTAGTTAATAGTAGCTTATAAAAAATATAATCAGAATGACTGTCAGCAGTTCAGTTTTAAATTGTGTCTTTTAGAAGTCTATAATTCAACCATAAAAATTCCTTACAGGCTGAAATCTGACTTATATTCTTAGTTCAGATGACAAAGTTCTTCACAGATATTTTTTCAGTAGTCTGTTTTGAAGTGATAGAAAAAATAGTAATGTACAAATTCAGGACATTTCTTTCACAACACACTTCATGATTCAGTTGTGATAAGCATGGTAAGTTCTAAACTATTTGTTTCAAATTCTGATCAGGCCTTAGAAGGATGAAGAAGAATTAAAATCTTCACCATTAACAGCAGACATTCAAATGTGAACAAGGTTCTCTGACCTTGGGATATTAGGAGCATTATGATATTAGGAGCTTATGTGATGTAATACCAAAACCTGTTATTCTAGTTTACTGTATAAGTATTTATATAGTTTATTAAGAGCACATATTGAAAAGCAAGGGAGAATCCTCTGTCTTCTCACAAAACTCATCACAAAGACAGTCACTTACATGTTCTCCTATTTGAAATATAAGAACAACGACATAACCTGGAAGTATCCAGGAGGAATAAGCAAGAGATCCTCAGAGGGGGCAAAGCAGATGCAATACATTTCTTGGAAGACGACAGCACTTCTCATTACTACCAAGCTTCCCTTTGTAGTGGAGAATATAGAGGAGCTCTTCCCATCCCTGGAATACTTTCAAAGATACCGTGCTTGGCACCCCGAGGTTAGCGCGATTTTTGAGCAGATAAAAGCCTGTTACATGAAAAGGCAGATCCCACCCTCTCTTTTTTTCTTTCTTTTTTTCTTTTTTTTTTTCTTTTTTCTTTTTTTAAAACTTGTTAGGAAAAGGAAGAAAATGCTTATTCTGTCTGCAACTCCACTGATTTCAATGGGAGCCTTCATGGAATAAGGTGCTGCTTCATGTAAGAGAAATAGAGGCAAGACTTCAGCTAACTTGCTGCTTCCAGTTACTCACCTTATCCTTTCATATTTCCATGTCCAAATGTCCATCTTGATGAAGAACATGTTAAGTCTTTCAGCTCATTATTTCCACTACATTTTAGAGAGCTGGAATAATTTATATTTTTCAGCACAAAAAAACTGTCTTCCACTGTTCTTGACAATTGAAGAACATGGACTGAGGGAAGCAGAGGAAAGCTCTGTTTACTAAACACCACATGTAGATTACCACTGATAGTTTTTCTAAGGAAATTTATGACCTGTGTGGAGTAAATAAACTCCCTTTTTGGTAAAGAATCTGCAGCCAATCATTCATGCTTGCTTAGAGACGTTACTGTTCATGTTGCTTTTATGTGGAAGCCTACAGTAAGGGGTGATGTTATGTCTAAAATAGACAGTTGGCAGCTAAAAAAGGAAAAAAAAAACGCTATTTCTAACATTACTTATCATGAGATTCTTGCTAGATTATGGCACATTTACTCTGATTCAGGAAAGAAAGAAAGATAATGACAGGACAATTATAATTCTTGTAACTAATATGTTATCTTCATGCACGCACTTGCATGCCCAGCTCCATTTACTGGCAAGTTATGGCATTTTACACATCTGAAATAAACAGAGAGCTCTCAGTGTGTTCAGAATGTTTAGTAAGTCTGAAAGCTGTTTGCTCTGTATCTCAGTGTAAATAAGAATGGGACAGACACCTTGCTTCTTCTGGTTGCCCACCTTATATTCCCATCATCATGCTCCTTCCACGTTCCCCTTACTCTCCTCATTTTATGTTCTGCGTCCAATAGAGACATAACTATTTAAAGCAATCATTAAAACTAAATGAGAAGAAGAAGTAAGAAGAAGGTATACCATGTTTACAGAAATATGTGCTTCTCATGTACAAGTAACTCAGTGGCTTTCAGCTCTACCTCTCTTGATTTACAGGGGTGTGAAAGGGGAACTGGGCTGTCTATCTGATTTAATAGATGCACACAATGTGTTTGTTTATTTTCTTCTATCATATGTGAAATTATCAATACAAACTTCACTAATTCCACATTCCACAACAAAAAGAACATAAAATTATTAAGTGCCTTTCTGAGTGATGATCCCTTGTCCTCAACTCCACTTAACTTCAGCATGTGGGGCCTGTAATGTTGCTGGGGCTTTGCCTTCTCTAGAGGAACGACCTGTTTTTGATGAGGGTATCAAAAAGAGTTTTCCACTCTCAGATCCACTCAAATACTAGGAGAAGTAGGTGCCTCACTGGTGTAGACAAGGGTCAGGTAAGTTCATTGCTTACCATAGCCCTGTTGAGGGCTCATGGGACAACTTGCCTGCATGGGATTTGCCTTGGAGTGTACAGAAGAATTTGTTACAATAGGTGTTGAACTCACTGACTTTGTACACAGTGGATGGCAGTTGTTTTCAACCCTGCTCCAAGATGATTGGAGAGTGGGTGGGCGTTCTGACAGCAGCTGTCAAAACCACGTCATTTCTCTCGGGCAGATACATGCCTACCAAAACATCCATGCTCTAAATGGCCTGAATCAGTAAACCTGGGATAGTGCAAAGTCCCCTCTGACAGCATGGACTGTGAATTTCTGTGCTGGTGTTCATTTTCAGGATGTCAGATGATGAGCAGGACTTTTAATGTACAGACCCTCATCATCTACATCAATACAGCATTGAAGGCCACAAGCCAATTGCCAAAGATTATGATAATTTAGGGAACAGTTAATTAGTGGAAGAAAATACCCATGCTATAAGTCAGTGATCAGATCTCTCAGTATGTGAGACTGCTGACATAATAAATAATGCCTGCTGAATCTTGCAGGCCCCTGAGACACTATGCACTCTTCTGAGCCCATGTGAAAAAAACATAAGAAACTATTGTGCCAAACTAGACTGGGCCACGTACCTCTATTTCTTAGATGTTTGTTAATAATTGAGAGGCTCTGTGGAAGCATTACAACAGAAGTGGATTGTACAAGAGGTTTTCTTTTTTCTATGGTATTTAGTTTTGCAATTACGCAAAGAATAAGCTGGCATATGAGGAAGGAAACTGAAGCAGAAGTTATTTTTCAAGTGGATAAAATAAGATGCTATTTTGTACAGAACATCTCCTAGTTGACCTTTGCAATAAATGCTGTAAAATACTATTTTGGCCACAAATGGAGCAACATTTTTAGAAGGATTAATGTTTAATCTGTCTGTCTGTCTGTCTATCTGTGCAGGATTTTAAAAAGACTGGAGGAAGCTAGCAGTCCACTTCCACTTATAATTGCATCTGTAAAACTTTAAAACTGTGCAAGATCATTCTCTGCAGTGCTGGATGCCAGTAGCATTAGCATATTACCGCAGAAAAGGAATCAAAGGTAGACAGTGAACTTCATAAGAAATCTTTCAAAAGCCTTCTATCCCTCAAAAACTTTAATTCCCCACAAGATCATGACTGTCACAAAACCCACTAAAATATATGAACTGTTCAGTTAGCTCACAGAGTTGATAACAGTCTGAGTATTTTTTGATAATGATAAAATACAGAGCTATATTAGTTTGGAGAGAGCAATTTTTGAAGAATTTTGAAACCCTGGGGAAATTTCAGAGGGGTCTATCACTAAATTTATACTTGCGGGATTTTTTTCCTTTGTTTTGAGTTGAGGGTTTTTTTGTCAACATCACTTTTTTTCTTTTGGCATTGCCACCTTTTTTTTGGCATTGGTACAAGTTTCTATCATACTGCATGTCCTGTCACACAATATTGCATGAGTACCATGCAGTCATTCCATGTCTTTCCTGGTCCTGGATGTTAGATAAATGTAAGCCTTAAAAAAACCAAAAAACAACAACAAAAAAACCCCATTCAAAAATCAAAATACTTTACAAATATTTTAAAAGGAGGGTTAAAAGAGGTAGAGAGCATAGGGAAAGAATCTCTCCTGATTCAAGAGCTCAGTTTGGCACTCTGAAGACATTTCCCAGTAAAAATGCTTTAGCTGATCCCAGCTGTAATATTGGCGCATTGGAAAGGTTGACTGGGTATGTCCTTTGGCTGATCTGAACACACTGCCTATAGTATAAAATCAACATCCTGACTTTTTCATAATCTAAAAACCATATCTAAATCATTAGTGTAAGTGTATTTTAAGATGGCTCTGTATTTTCCATCATGATACTAAGTTGAAATTGGCAGAAATTGGAGAGAAGTTGCAAAGAAATAAAAAAGTATCCTGCTCTGCTTCTCAGCTACAGGAATGACCAAAGCTGCCAGAGGAGCACCTTATACAAAAGGAAGACTGTCTGGGGAAGAGGTAAGGATATTCTCAGGACCTCTGTTGAAAGCAGCACTTCTTATCCAAAAGAAAGATGGAAATATGTAATTGTACCCTTCCTTTAAAACCAGGCTGCTTTCCTGTGTGTTACAGATCACATGTTCTTTTACATTGGAAGCTTGGTGCTAAAATATAAAACCTAAGGGCCAAATCCTGCCCTTAGATACACATGCACCAGTCCAATGAGCTCAAAGAGAGCTGTGTTCATATATTTAGCAATGGAATTTGGCCCTAAATATATAAATATTTATTCAGAGAAAAAAAAAAAAGCTTCTCTGATATATATTTATCTCATATCTAATGTACACAGATTACCATCACTGGGCACCCACCCTGAGAAATAAGAAGTGTTAGAGAACCATAAACTCAGCATTCTACCTGCTCTGCATGGTCAAATAACATGAATTTGTTTCAGCACATTAAGGAAATTAAATCTTTAGCAACCTGTGGCTGATGTTATTTATTCTGCAGTCCAGTGGTAATTTGATGCAAATTGCTGGCGCTATTCCTACATCTCAAGAAATTACTGTTTTGAATGGACTTATTCTGGAAATTTTCATTATATAAATATGGAAGCCAGTAAGAATTAATGTCCTCTGCTTATACTTTTTTCTGCAGAAGAAAGCTCAGTGTTCTGGCTGATTCTCACCTTCCAAAGGCTTATGTTTGGAGCCCAGAATAATCTAACAATGTCATTTGGAAATGGTTAACCTGAGGATCCCATCTGTTCTCCCTGGCAAATGACCCAGATGTGTTTTTGCTAAGGATACAAAGGATTCAGAAACCTGCAAAGTTTTACGTCAAGCAACATAATAGTCCAATTTGTGTATCTAATGTAAGTGAAAAGTAACTACAGATAACTGCTATTTTCCTTGGACAAATGACATCTAGAGGAAAGCTGAGTTCCAGGTTCAGACACCTAAATTTGGTTGTCTAAAAGTAATTGTTTATATTTATGCTACCTATTTATGTTGTTATTTAAGCAATCCGGATACTCAATAGTGACCTAAGGCTCAATTCACTTGCCTAAAATTAAGATTCCAATGCCATTACAGTTGCCTTGGGCTGCCTAAAAAATTGCCATGGAGCTGGCACATCTGAGTCAGGATCTGTGTGAGGTGCTTTGGAAAAGCAGGTGGAAGGACACAACACAGCCCAGAGGACTTGATATGGGATAACTGAGCTCAGCCCTCACAAATGCAGTCACTGGCTTCTACAGAGCAAGTCTAATGGCCAAACACAGAGGTCTGCTTTTGGAGGAACTGGTTTCTTGCTTGCATTGATCATGGGGACTGGGCTTCCATTAAAACCTACTCCTGATATCGTAGTTGCCAGAATACATCCTGGTTCTAGGGTAATCAGTACTCTTCCAGTTCAGTCAGGATTAAGCCTGGTTGTGCATTTTGTGTAGTACAGAGTGATGGGCAGGTGTAATTACAGGGGTAATAAAGTCTCTCTTGATTTTGTACTTCAGAGAGCTCCTTGAGATCCATTTGGACATTTAGCAAACACTGCTACCTGCCCCTTAGCTAGAGGAGTCTCTGGCAAATAAATGTTGGCTCTTTACATTGCTTGGGAGAATTGACGTGTTGTCTGCTCTTTACTGCTCTCATTTTTAGGTGATAAGGATATCCAGCACACTGCCGGAGTGCTCTTTTCAGAGCTGAATGGTTTTTTGGGCACAGTCAGTTTCATAAGAAAGACACTGCACCAAAGCTCACTTTCTGCTTTTAGAGCCTTTCTTCTGGAGCTCTCTAACCATAGAGGTCACACTTGAATATATCTGGCTATAGAGGTGCAATGCATGATGTTGCCAAAACGCTGTGACCCCTGTGGAAAGAACAAAAGCATGTGTGGACTTGTTAAACTCATTAATAGTCATTGCCAGCTGGGCCTTCTGCCCAGGGTCTGGCCTCAGTACTAACAAGGTGAGTTAAAAATGACACAGGAGAAAGAAATCCTTTGCTGCTACAAATTGTGATTTTGGTTTGCTGGTGGTTATCTTGGTTCAGATCAAACCTCAAGCATTACTTCAGATAACATATACAACTATTAGCATATGCTTCCTTGATTGTGTGTGGCAATTCCCAGCCTCATCTGTGGAAGCCATTGTTTTGAAAAGGGCACAGCAAACAAGCACTATTTAAGGCATAGTCTCAGGGCAGCTGATTGGATAGGCTGGAGAAGTCAGTGGCTGGGAGAAAGGGCCTCCCTAAAGGAGTTCTTCTTCAAGTGCATTGATTCAGATCAGTCAGGAACAAAACTCTACATTTATCTTGTTTTATGCTTAATTCATGTGCTGCTTACTTAAGGGTGTGCTTATGGGGTTGGCTTCTGAGAGAAGTGTTAATACGTGCAAAATGGCTACTACAAATTGAAGGTCTCAGTCACAACTGGATTACACAAAACAAAGCTCTGTCCTCAAGATCATGGTGCTACCTAATTCTGTCTCTTCAGGTCTTTAATTTCCAGCCATTGGAATTGCCTCCAATCCATTTTGGCATGGAATACATAATTATTTTCATACTGTGCTAGTCTACTCTCTTGCTTTCATCCCTACGAGCCAGGAGTGAATAAGAGTTGGCAACTTTATACTCAACTATTATATTGCAGAGTACACTTTAATCAGCACCCTAATAAATAGCACGCCCAATTAATTGGGATATTTGCCAGCAAACCAATTCCTTTCTCTGTGCTTCAGTGGCTGAACATGATGGATAAATAGCATTCTTGCTGTTGTCTGTGAGCATATTTGTTGTAATTAACAGGTATGAGTTGGTGTTTGCTGGCATGTGTTTCCTCAGTAGCTTGCTCCCTTTTTAGTAGGCTCCCTGTTCACATGCAGTTACTAAAAATAAATAAAGAACAGATTTCCCTTTCAGTATTTGCTTAAATCAAGGTAGTCCTTTTCTTTTCTATTAAAAAAAAAAGTAATCTATCCATTACATTGCTATATGGTTTTAGCAATTAAAGGTAGTAATTTAATTAGCATGTTTCTGTTTTAATTAGTATGGTAAAGAGGCCTTTGCCACACCATGGAATAATTTACAATAAAGGAGGGATTTCTGCTGCAGCTCTCTAACATTACTTTATTTGACCAGGGGTTGAACGGTGCTTGGCTTTAAAGTAGTATTTCCTTGAGGGAGATCCACAGAAGTACAATCTATTTTCATAAACTGGTATATGCTATGATTTACTGTAGGCATGTGACAGTTTCTCTTATTTGGACATCCTTTGCCAAAAAACTAAATAAAAATGAACATGGTAAACTTTTCTAATCCCTGCATTCCTCATAGATTGCTTTAGTGGCAACTGAAAAAAATATTGGAAGTAAATGAATATGAAAAGGGAAATGGTACTGGAGAAATCTCAACAAGGGATCTTAAAAACCAGGATGGCTATGGATCAGCAAAGGGTAGAAACCCTCATGTAATTAAAGGAGAACATAATTTGTGGGTTATCTGAAAAAAACTGTCCGGCTTGGCATTTACTTTGACTTGTTGGCAGGAGGAAAAGAAACCACCCTGTACCACTGCATAAGGTTCCTTATTAGTTGTGGCTTCTGCAGAGTCTCCATCTCCTCTTTGGAGCATGGAGGATTTCTTTCATTACATAATCTGGATTTTTTTTTTTTTAAATAGATTGAATTTTTTTTTCTCCTGTGTGTGCAAATTCTCTTTGCCCCGATGCTTCTATACTGAGGTTATTATGCTGAAGGAACGCAAGCGTCTAGAGTAACAATGGTTCATTTTCCTTTAATGACTTTGTCGACAGGATGGAGACATTTTTGTGGTGTGATGAATTCACTTGGTCTCCCGTTGTGTTTTCTCCACATGCTTTGGAAACTCTCTCTCTCTCTCTGAGAATTGTGGCCATCCACTCCAGCAAGAGCTTCATTACTTTATATTCATTGTATTTAAATGACACCCCAGTGGTATTGACCTCCTGGGATGATTGATGTAAATTATATGCTATGTAGGGGGAAAATAAAATCTTTTTCTGACTTTTTATGTTCTGCAGAGAAATAAAAAGTGAAAACAAATGACAGAGAAAATCAGGCCTATTCAAAGTGAAACTTTGTAAGCATTATGGTTTGAGCAGACTCCAGTTTGTGAAAGTGCTGAGACAGTTCATAATGACCTCATGATCTGAAAGGTGACCTGAGAAGGGGGAAACAATTTTGTATGTGCCCTTTTTCGGTTCTGTATAATACATAACAAAAACTTGAGCATGTTTTTTTTCCCCTCTTTGCAAGAATTGTAAGAATTCAGTCTCGAACAGGGAGCAGCCTCTGCACTTTTACCAGCTTAGACAAAGGCACAGTTCTAGAAGGGACACCTCAGTGCTCTTTCCTCCTGTCTTCTAGCAGATTTTCTCGTATTGACTTTGGATTTCTTAGCCAGTAGGTATCTGTCTTGTTCAATTATTCTGCCAGGTGTTATCACCTATAGAAGTGGCAACAGGGGGGATGTTCTCTCATCAGCCCAGCTCATCGTTGGGCAGGAGCTTCAATCCCTCATGAACTGGTAACCTCTCACTGCAGGCGAAAGGGTTCTGCACAGCAACACAATTTGTCAGGAAATGTCTCTGTCAGTGCTTTTTCAGGCACCTCACCAAGTCACACTGCCTCTATCCAAGCTCCTGGAAGTTATGTAGTTCACACTGGACATGCTCAACCATATTATCCCAGTAATTCTCATATTAAAATTACCATATGTAACTGGCATAGTAATTTCTCTATTTTTTCTATGCTCTTATATTATTCTCAGTTCTGAGATATATAAAGATATGCACAGAAATGTTAGTAATTTGCTGCCTTATATGTAAGGTTCTGACAAATCACAGAATTTGGCTAAAACCTTGAATTCCCTCAAGTTTTTCTGCAGTACTTTTCATAACCTGACAGAATGTTTTGATTCTTCTTTTTGCCAGGAAAATGCTTATTGATAATCCTGCTTTGGCTGGAGTTGCCCAGATATTTTAAAATGTGTAACAGGAAGGAACTGTTCAGACCATCCTCCTCACAGCAACGACTTAAGACTTTGCTGTGCAGGCAAGAATCAGCAGTGAGGCCTCTCATTCTCCAGGATAATATCTTGGTGTTTTGCCCTGTTGCTGTCAGTGCTCGGGCTGGTATCAGCTTTACTTCCATAATCGTAAGCAGCAGCTGCAGAAGGGAGAGGGGCTGGCAGCACTCAGCAGTGAGTTGCAGAACCACCTCGTGTTTCTGATGTGGGAGGTGGGAACAGGGAGGAAGCAATGCAGAGGGGACTGACAGAGTGTTTATATGAAGTAGCAAGAAGGACGGGGAGTGAGTGGTAGCCAAAAAAAAAGTAAGGGCAGCAGAAGTCAGCTAAAGGGAAAAAAAAAAGATTACTTTCTACTAAACTGGAATTCAGATAGTCCCTAGAGTGTTAAGATCACTGCAGTGGTTGCCAGAGTTTTCTTCTTCCTTTTCTTACCCAGACCCCCAAAGAAGTAAAATGCTGAGATTTACATAAAATTACAAAGTCTCTAAGCTGTCAGTTTCCTAGAATGAATCCTAGTAAAATGATATTAATCCTGCTTGCTGTGTAGGCAGGAGTTTGAATTAAAAAGGGACTAAGCAGAGCAAAGTAAAAGAGCATAACTTTTGAAGTTATACACCCCACTAACTTTTGAGAAAAGTAAGATTTTTTTCAAAGCACTAACGGTTACTCCATTTACCTCTGCTGGTCCCATTTATTAGTTCCACTTTGTACCATGGCACACATCAGCCTGTCTCCCAACAAACCTGCATGTGAAGAGCAGAATGACCGAACTAAACTCACTGAAACCTACTATTAGGAGGTGTCCAAGGAAGAAAAGGTTAAAAGAAAGGAAAGGTGGGTTAATGCTCCAGTTCACCTAGTCATGCCCTTCCTCATCAACCTGTCGAGCTGGCAGGATGTAGGAAGAGGAAAGTCATCATTGCCAGGAATCAAGAGGAAAACATGGGTATGTAACCACACCAATGCATGAATCAGCACAGCAAAGAACAAAATATTTCAGCTGGAAGGGACCTACAACTGCCTGACTGTGTCAGAACTGACCCAAAGTTAAAGCACGAGCAAAGTTAAAGCATAGTGATATTGTCCCAATGCCGCTTATACACTGAGAGAAGCAGAGCATCAAGCACCTCTCCAATAAGCCTGTTCTAGTGTCTGACCACCCTCTCAGTTAAGGGATGCTTCCTAATGTCCAGCCTAAGTCTCCCTGATTCAGCTTTGAACTATTAATGCCAAAGCTGAAATAGTACAACTGGGTATTGCTGAGCAATAGGAACCATTGGTCTTTCCAAGGGTAAAGACACACACAAGTTGCTGTTGTTTGCACACTGAGACACCTGTACAAGGCTGTGGCTGCAGAGATGAGGGTGTGCTGGCACCTGGGCTGAGGCCAGACACCTGTGCACACCCACATCTCCCTGCTGCAGGGAGATCCAGCTGCCTTTCCCCAAAATCCCCTGGCTTTTTGGACTCACAGCAGCCCTGGAGCCTCTTCCTGCTGCCCTCCAGCAATGCCTGGTGCTGACGGGGGAGGAAAAGCTGGTTATGGCCCATCAGGCAGCACCTGCAACACCATCTCTGGAGGTGTTTAATGAAAGACTGGATGTGGCACTGAGGGACATGGTCTGGCTTACAAACTAGTGATCAGTCATAGGTCGGACTCGACAATCTCAGAGGTCTTTTCCAACCTGATTGTGTTACTCACAGAACCATAGAACTGTTAGGGTTGGAAGGGACCTTTGGAGACCATCCAGTCCAACACCCCTGCTAAGGCAGGATCACCTGAAGCAGGTGACACAGGAACGCGTCCAAGTGGGTTTGGAATGTCTCCAGAGAGAGACAATCCACAAAGTCCCCGGGCAGCCTGCTCCAGTGCTCTGCCACCCTCAACGGAAAGAAGTTCTTCCTCATGTCTAGGTGGAACCTGTTGTGTTTCATTTTATGGCCACTTTTCCTCGTCCTTGGGCACCACTGTAAAGCAGCATCCTCCAGGCGCCTGCCTTTGAGATATCACTCGCATTAAACCCTGCAGATCCTCCGAGCGGCGGGCCGACGGACGCGGCGGCGGCGGGGGCGGAGGAAGCGGCGGCAGCCCCGCTTCGCCCCGGCTCCTCCCCGCGCCCTGGGAGGCGCCGCCGCCCCCGCCTCCATCTGCGGGGCGGCCGCTGTGGCGGAACCGGCTCCTCCCCGGCGCGGGCGGCGCCATCTTACCCCCCCTCCCTCAGCGGCCGTGGCGGCGGTGGCGGGCGGGGGGAACAGCGCGAAGCTGCCGTCGCTTTTCCGTCCCCCTCGTTTCTCGCCTCGGTCCAGGCAGCGCGTGGAGGGGAAGGACCGAGGTTCAGTGCCTGCCCCTCGCTTTCCCCTCTCGGCTGTCCGCACACGGGGTGGGGGGACCGGGCACCACAAGCTGCTCCCACCTTCCTTCCATCCTTCCTCCCCTGCACATCTCAGCCTCCTCATCCATCCATCCATCCATCCCCAGGGGTGAGCCTTTGAGTGAGTCACCAGAGAGGGCACGCAATTAAGAGAGTGTGTTGCTATTAATTAACTCAGTGAGGCTGCTCGTTGTTGGGGCCTTCAGGAGCATTAATGGGGCGGTTCCTGCCCGCGGTACCTGCGGGGCGGGGGCGCGGGGGGGGGGGCCCGGGGGCGCGCGGTTTTCTGGTGGCCTTCGGTGTTACATTGGACCCTGCCCTGTCCTGTTTTGTCGTCTTGCAACTAATCGAGGAGGTGTTCCTAGGACTTCTTTTTAAAAAAATTAATATAATGTATTTTTAAATATTCTTTAAAATTACGTGACAGCAGCCGAGTCTTGGCCTGCAGTACACTGTGTACTACTGCGTGTTGTTAATTTCTTCGTGTCACTCTGATGTTTTGAAATGTGACTAGTTTGTAAATTTCATCTGGAGGAAATGGATTTTATTTATTTTGCCCGAACAGGTGTGGTGATTCCCTAACTGGAATCCTGTGATATTCCTAATTTGGAATCCTGTGCATTTGGCTGCTCATTGTTGATGAGAAATTTTGGATACATACATTGATGTCCTAACGTGATGGTATTCCTGATATGCCAGAATGTTCTCATGAGGTCTATAGTGTTCCTTACAGAAAGTATTAGTCGTTTCAGAAATTACTAGTAGATGTTAAAAGCCTGACAGTCCAGAAGAATGTTTCTTTGTGTTAGCTTTAAGTGATTTTTCCACTGTAGAATATTTTTATACTTCCTGTGTACAGATGAACTGCTTCTAAGTTCCTAGAAATGACACAAATGGGTGATTTGCAGTCGATGACTGCAAAGCACATATACATGCAAAATATGTATTACTGTGTTTGTGAAATGGGAGCAGGAACCTAATGTTGCAGACAATGCAAGTTTGCTGTATGGCATTAGTGTTCGTTATTTATTGTGAGACATTTGATTTCCTACAAGTGAATCTGTTTCAAGGTTTGTAGCTGTCAGTGTTTTGCTAAAATTTTCTTTTGAAGTCTTTTCTGTAACTCCCACATCATCCCACATCACCACTCCTTGGTACAGGCCTCACTTTCCCTTTGGCTTAAGGGAGCAGTGCTTACTTGGCAGGATGCAGGGCACCCACCCTCTCTCCCTTTTTGCATATCTTTCTTTACTGTTGGCCAGGTCCAAGTGGTGTGGAAGGCAGTGCCAATCCTTTTGTTAACTTTGGTGGACTTTACACAGGCTCCTATTTGCATGTTACTAATATACAAATCATATTTTGCTTTATTTTGGTTCCTTTTTATCCTGTGTATTGTTGCTGTGTAAGTGGGAATGTAGATGGCAAAAGTAGCATTTCCAACTGTAACAGGAAAAATTACATTTCTTGAAAGCCCCATCTCTGCTCGTGAAAGTTTGAAAAAGTTAGTTTTCATTTAGATGAAGAGCTTCTTAGCTGTGATGATTCTGAAGAAAAGCTTGAGGCCTAACCAGAATATACTAAAACTGCAGGAGGAAAATCTCAAAGCTGTGTTTCTGAGAAGTAAACAAGAAATCCTTTAGTGGCATTTAACTTGTGATTTTCAAATCTATGGATTTGGAGAGATTGCTTAAGGTTTCACAGGATTCTGTGGCCTCTAGAGCCTCTGACTGTCATAACCAGCTGAATGACTCTCCTGGGCACGGTTCTGGGTAGCACTGAACAGAGCTGTTTGAGAGTTGATTAGTCAATTAGTAACTTGTCAGTGTAAGCAAGCTGTAATTTAGTAAGCTACAAGTGTTTTAAGAATTGCCTACATATAACAGCGCAGAGCAACAGTGAACATTGTTCACGTTGTGATTGCTATTCTGCTGCCCTGGAGCAGTGACACCAGCCAGATGGTGTCTTTCTAGGTCATCATTGCAAGGGTGTTCTAAGGCATGAGGCCAAACCCAGACAGCGTAATTATACCATAGAAAATAACTGAGTTAATGCTCTTGTTGCAATTGTGAAATACCCAAGTGTGTAGATACACAAGCATGTAAAGAAATTAGTTAGGCCTATGTTCTTGTGGAACAGGTAGGGGTGACTCAGTTACCAGCTTATCTGAAGCTGATCAAAAAAATCTGCCTGTCAAAGGTACTGAAAATGGTATTGATTTGATCTGCAATCTGTGTTTCAGGTACTTGGCATTCGTAGCGCTATGTGGAATCGTTATTAATTTTAAGTAATCTTAGTAAGCATTCTTTTGCAAGCTATCACAGGTGAAATTTCTATTTATAAATAATCTTTGGCTTTTCTCCTACCCCTGTATTTTGCATATGTTTGAAGTATTGTGTTTGATTACAATCAGACTTTCACAGAGTCAGCTGCAAAGTTTCTAGTTCACACAGCTCCTTAAGCCATCACAGAAGCAGCAGTAATGGAAAAAAGGGGCCAAGAGCTTGTTTGGAAGACGTGATTTCCAATAGACTTTTGATGAAATATAGGCTTTTTTACTTGGAATGCCACTCAAGCATATGATTTTTAATATCACTTAACAATGAAGAGCTCTATTGATAACTCTTTTGATAAACCCAGTACTGAGGTTTACCTGGGACGAATATGTATTTTTGAGTAAACAAGGATGCATTTTAGCCAGAACTTGCTGAACACCATCTGCGACTATGAGATCTCTGAGAAGGGTTGGGGAGCCCGAGTATTACTGACATATTGTTAGACCAACTTCTAAAGAGCTAATTTTCATGCTTTGACCTTACATTAAAGCCATGGCTGTTTTTCCTATATTTTTACTTGAATTAGGTGTTGCATAGATGAACAACAATGGCAGTAGACATTTTCTCCTCCAGAGAATATGGTGGCAAGCACTGATTTCTGAAACAGGAACAGCCCCACTATAAGAATTGGAATTTTTTTTTTATAACCTTAGCTATAGATTTGGCTGCTTTTTCTTGATGAGGAATTTCAGATACATATGTTGATGCCATAACTTGATGGTATTCCTGATATGCTAGAATATTCAATTAAGGTCAGGGTGGAACTATATTATGAAATGATTTTAATTGTGTTTCGCAAAATGAATCAAACACAGCTCAGAGTGATATGAGAGGAGAAGGGTCGATGTAATCAGTGTGATAGGTTGGGAAGATGCCATTTTGAAAGGAGATGAAGGCAGGTGAAGGTTTAAATGGAAAAGTTATACCAAGGAAAATACAGTTTAAAGCTAATGATAACTTGGTTATGCTTTACAGAAAATTCACCTCTGTTAGTAAACCCTCAAATTTTAATTTACTTTAAATGCAGCTAAAGGCAGATGAGGACCCATGTTCACTGAAGGTGTTGCTTGCTGGCCAATGAGCAGTAAAACATATTGACAGGACTGACCTGACCTCTGCATATTAATAGAGGAATGCTTTACTCGTCACAAAAATAAAAATACTGAGCAAGTCACAATTGGGGCCTATTCATGCTTGCATACTAGAATCAAGTATACAAGTCCTTGATGACTTGGAAGCTTTTTTATCACCAGACCTGTGAGTAGACCTTGTGTTTGCTTCACTAAAAATCTCCAGTGGTTCCCATGGGAAGGTCATGATCACTGAATTGCATCTATATACAATTATTAAATAATACATATAGAAGGTTTGTAATACCATGTATTAGGAAAAAACAATTGCTAGCTGAAAGAAATTCAGGTTTATAGGAGTCAGATTCTGGAAGCTGTGAGAACTTGGCTCTTAGTTTCAGGTTGTTTGGTCTTTACACTTAAAGCATTTTTAGTAAGGAAGGAAAAAGTCATTTGTGCTTAATTTGCAGTGCTATTAACTGCCAGTGTGGGGCAAATGTGGGACACTCTGCAAAGAAGTGTGCACACTCAGTTCAGAGGGAGGTGGATGTATGTATTAGATTCATTTTGCCTGCTTCCTTGTTAAAAGTAAGTGTATCGCTTCTGGGGAAGGACATAGCTCTGATTAGACTGGAGTTGGAAACTCTGAGAAGTGTCCTCCAGATGTGAAGGCAGAGCTCTTGTGTAAAATCATTCTCTGTATTTCCCTGTCTCAAATAAAACAATTACATCTGTGTATAAGTATTCTTTCAGTAGTCCAGACCATTCTGTGGTCTGGTTCAGAAGAAGCTGAACGTAACTGTCATGTCGAACATGGGGATGGACAAATAGTAGCTTCAGCTATGAGGACATGCAGAGTCATATTGAATAAAACACAGCAGTTATTGCTGTGGAGTCAGAAGGTTTTATTTTAGTCTGAGGTTGCTTTAGTGACTTTTTTTCCTTGCTAAGTCAGTGAGAAAGTTGTGCTTCATGTAAGGTCTTCAGTAAAAGTAGTGCACAAAGGCACTCTTGAGATGTGGAAATGAACAGGAGGGATTATTTTATCTTCAGGGATGTTGAACAGGACAGTTCTAAAGATAAAATCCTTAGAATGCGTGTAATACTTTGGATGAAAATCTCTGCCAACATATATTAGAAAATTTGTTTTACCTGTTATCAGGCATGCATGTTTCTTGTCTAACTTACATATGTGAATGAAAGACTGAATTGCCTTTAAATGGACGGGGGAAGTTATGTTCAGTTGTATTCCTTGTATTTGTGTGGGCTTTCCAAGCATGTTCCCTTCTAAGAGAGTGTCATGGTTTAAGATGAGATGCTTATTTGTCTGGGTGGTGAAAGCTGGGCTGAGCATTGACAGCTATAAGATGAATTCTTCTTTCTGGTATTCAGTTTAAAATAAAACTACCCTAAGAATCTGGCCTATCAAGTAATAAATGGAAGCAGCAGCAGCAGATGTAATGTGTTATGCATAGAATGAATAGTGCATGCATTCTGCTTTGTGGTAGTTTGCTAATTAATTAAAAATGAAAGAAAGCTGAGATTGCAGCCTGAGCTTTGAACAATATTCTTGTGTGCAGACCTGGTGCAGATGTGTCCCTGCCTGCCCACAAATTGCTTCTAATCCTGAATTTGGTCTGACTGTTCCCTGAAAGTTTGTGCCTTTACTTTATCTGCTTGGCTTTTAAAGATGCTGTGCTTAGGGAGTACGGAAATTATTCATCCTGTTTCCTGTACGCAAGAACATTTTTTAATTGTTGCCCAAAAAGCTGGTAGTTTTTGACCTGAACAGGTTAGAGGACGATAATTTAATTTCATTGTATACTATCAGTCATTAGTTTGTTGTAAATCCTAGATCACACATGCACTGTGCTTATCTGGGACCCTTTAGAGTGTTTCTAGTTCCAGCCTGCTTGAACAGCTCAGGAGTACTTAAGGACTTCACACTTAGTGGTTTTTTTTATTTTCAGTTAATTTGTGCTACTGGGAGAGTGGGTGACAAGCAAAACAGTATATTTGCTCTTGCATTTGGTTATGGGGTATTGTTTTTTTTAAAAAAAAAACTTTCTCTTATTTTTTTATAGTTTTGAGCAGACACTTAACTAGTCTTGCATATGTTCAGCAGCGTTATGGTGTGTTTTTGTTTTTTAAAAGAAATGCAGTAACAAAAACCTGTATTTCCTGCAGTTAATTAAGTTCTTACATCTCCAGTCCTAGAAGACTGTTATCCTATACCGTCTTGTCAGCTGGTGAGGCCATGAAATACTCAGTGGTAACAGACTAGTTAATCTAATTACTGTGAAGTAGAGGGTGTGGAAACAAAAGCATTAATTTTAATTTTGTGTTAATTCATTGTTATATTGGCTTTTCTTTCCTTCCTGTTTTGTTAGAGTTTATATAAATGAAAATTTGTCAATCTTTAAATTTTTGCATGGTTTCAGGTTATATGCAAAATGTATTTTTGAAAAGACTGATGTGATAACCATGTTAGATGTATGCTTGATGGATTAAATCATTGTAATGGTAACTTCTACTCTGTGTTATTCAGAGTAAACATTTTTGCAGGGACACTGGTAGTTTTTTGTAATCCTACACCTTCTTTAGCCTGTAACAGAGACATCAGAGAGAATCTCTACAAATCTACGTTTGTTTTAAACTGACTCAGTGCAGACTTAGGTTTTTTTTTTTCCCTTGTGGTGAAGTAAAAATTGTATTACCATTAACTTTTTCTTTTCCTGAGTGAGTTTAGATCAGCTGGCAGATCATCCTTTTGAGGACTGTTCTGTAGTGACTGTTTGGGTGCATCTTTCTCCTTGATCTTCATGTGACATTTCAGCAGTGGGTATTGGTGAAGGTGTCTGAGTAGTATCTCAAAAGCCTTGACTGAATCTCTGTTGTTCAGCCTGGAGAAGGGGAGACCTCACAGCATCTTCCAGTACCCAGAGGGGCTCCAAGAGAGCTGGAGAGTGTGTGCAATGATGGGATAAGGGGAAGTGGCTTGAAGCTGAAAGCAGGGAGGTTAAGATTAGAAAAAGAGAAGTTTTTTGCTGGGAGGATGGTGAGGCACTGGAACAGAGGAGCAGTGTCAGCCCTATCCCTGGAAGTGTTCAAGGCCAGCTTGGATGGGGCCCTCAGCAACCTGGTCTGATGGAAGGTGTCCCTGCACATGGCAGGGGGTTTGAATGAGATGAGTTTTAAGATACTACAGAATGGTTTGGGTTAGAAGATATGATTTTATGTATATATTTATATCTAAATATAGTATTGGATATTGCCTAAATGTATAACCCTTATATCATGTTTTAGGAACAGTGGAATTCCAATTTTTATGTCTCTCTGCTGGATCTTGAATAAATATGTGGGTTATACCATGTATACTCATTGATACTTATATACTTACTGATTGTAGAAGAGTCAGTGTAAGCTAATATTGCTTGGTAGTTTCAAAGTGGATACTGATATGAAGGAGGGTTATGAATCAGAAATCTACCCAGGTATCTTACTGTGGTGAGAGGGATGGGCCTAAACCTGATGAGAAATTACTGAAAATTTGTTTCCCTCCACTGATAACTTTTGTTCTGCTGATTCATATGGAAAAAGTGTTTTCTGTTATGACTCTTCAATGTAAAAGGCATAGAGATTACAGTAGATGCTTTTAAACATTTATATTAATGATTATGTATACCTTTGAATGTGAGTTTTTTACTATAAATTTGATTGCAATGTTTTACTTACGAGAAAAGAATTTATAAAAGCTGGACCTACTTGGATAGGAACTCAAAATTACCAGTCCAAATAGTGTTAATCAGAAGCTATCTTCTTGCTAGAGTTCATGATTAAAATGCAGCACATTGAAATAATCTGTGACTTAATCTGAACATCTGAATTCATTTTATAGAATATGGCAAACAGCTGCATTTCAGTTTGGAGCTAAAACAAATACAGTATATCGACCCATTGAAGATCACTGTAGGCTTTTCAGATCCATGATAGCTGTACTTATTGAAGAAAATTGATTTGAGAGTGCTTCTGCTTTTGAATTTTTTTTTTTTTTTTTTAATGTCCGGAAGAAAGGAAATAGAACATACGGAGGATGGGACTTTGATGTGTAAAGAAGTTAATTATCTAAACCATCAAACAAAATGTGGGCTGTGGAAGTAATTATTGTAAAGGGTCTGATGAAGCCTGACAAGCTGTTGGTTTTTTATGTCAAGAAAATGCTGTGTACACCTGCTTGATTTGAAAGTTAAATTGTTTGGTTGCAATAGGAGGACCCAAGTTTGTTAGTGAAGCAGCAGCTGATAAGCTTCCAGCTTTCAAACCACTGAGATGTACAGCCCTTCAAAATTTTTTAATTGAAATATTCTTGTCCACTTGGAGGACAGAAACCAAAGAAAGGACTTGCTCTGGAATAGCATGTGCATGAATCACAGGTCTTAAGCTGTGAGGAGGCAACTGTGGAGTTGAGCCCCATGGTTTTTGGGAATTTTGGGAGACTGTTTCATGAATTAGCAGAACAGAACCTCATGGATGAAGCACAAAGTCTGTCAGGGATGTTCAAAGAAAATAGTTATATACTTCAAGTGATGTAATTAGTTTTAAAAAACTCTGAATAAAAAAACCCTCTCCTTAAATATTTGGATGTTTTTCACTTTTTAATGAATACACTGTTCATTTTCTGTTTAGGAGTATTGGTACTATGGTATTGGATATAAAAATATAGCTACTAAAATTAATTCTTTCTAGTCCCAGTCAAGTGATGAATAATAAAATACATACAAATTTTTAAATCTTTAGGTTGTTTCTGCTAAGGTGGGTACAAAGGCAGCTTCCTCTTCACTCCCTTCCATGGATATATAGAGCTTTCCTATATGTACTGGCACATTTCTTTGTTAAAGAGTGTTTTGACTTGTTTTTTCTTTTTTCAATTCACTAATTTGACTGTTTAAGTTAGATGACTCTGGTAACTGCTGATCATGGCAGGATCCTGACAACACTTTAGCCTTGTGTGTAACTACTCGTGATTAAAATCAGATTTGAGTGGGAGCAAACTTGTGATTCAAGTTACACATGTGCATAAGTGCTTGCAGGATGGGGACCTAAATTGGAATCTGCCTGAAGATGAACTGAAGTCTGATAATCTACATGAAAGCATTAATAAAAAAATTAAACTTACGACACCAAGTTGGGTGGGGTAGGGAGGCTATACAAAGGGATCTGGAAGGGCTGGATCAATTGACCAAGGCCAATTTTACAAGGTTCAACAAGTTCAAGTGCTGGATGCTGTACTTAAGTCACAGTAACCTCCTGCAGTGCTGCAGGCTGGGGCAGAGTGGCTGAAAAGCTGCTTAGTGGGAAAGGATCTGGGGTGCTGGTCAACAGCAGTTGAACATGAGCCAGCTGTGCCCAGGTGGCCAAGGAGGCCAATGGCACCTGGCTTGCACAGCAATACTGTGGCCAGCAGGGCCAGGGCAGTGACTGTCCCCTGTGCTGGGCACTGGTTAGGTCACCTCGAGGACTGTGTCCAGTTCTGGGCCCCTCAGTTCAGGAAGGACATTGAGGGGCTGGAGTGTGTCCAGAGAAGGGAATGAAGCTAGGGAAGGGTCTGGAGCACAAGTCTGAGGGAGCAGCTGAGGGAGCTGGGGGGGCTCAGCCTGGGGAAAAGGAGACTCAGGGGGAACCTTCTGGCTCTGCACAACTCCCTGACAGGAGGGGACAGCCAGGTGGGATCGGGCTCTTCTCTTGTGTACAAAGCTATAGGTGAGGGGAAACAACCTCAAGTTGTGCCAAGGGAGGTTCAGATGTTGAGAAAAGCTTCTTCACAGAAAGGGTGGTCAAACATTGGAACAGGCTGCCCTGGGAAGTGGTGGAGTGGATTTCTAATTTAGAAAACAATCTTACCCTTTGAATTTTAAAATGGAGAGAGGTAGGATCTCTTACAGCACAGCAAGCTATATCAACATGAAGCTTTTATTGTTGCTATTACTAATAGTGCAAGAAATGAGCAGTACAACTGAACTGTTACTAGTGTGTAGCAAACTAGAAGACTAAGAAATATGTAGAATATATCTTATCGGGGACTTACACAGTATGCCGTTTTTTATTAATATTTTTGAAGGGAAAAAGGAAACTCCCTTGTACATATGTATGGAGTTTTCCATAATTAAATTTTGCTAATCAGTCCTTTAGTAAATGAAATTATTTTTTTTAAATTAAATGGCTCAAAGCCATTTAACTTACATAAAGAGTAAAATGTAAATTTGTTAATTACTTCATAGAATAAGAGTAAAATTGTCCTGGATTTGCTTTGGAGTTCTTAATTTATATAGAAAATCTGTAAAATACTTGGTATAAAGATAGTACCTTCAGTGCTATAAGTATTATGATGGTGGTTGGGTCTCACTCTTTCTAATGGACTTCTGTTTTAAGAATTTAAGTTGTGTGTTTGAAGGGGGTGTTTTTATAAAGGAAGTTTCTGATTCTGTGCTCATAAAGTTTTAGCTGACTTTTTGTGAGAATGGCGATGGTTGTGGATATTATTTACTGGTGCTTAGGATATGCAGGAATATAAGAGGATGACCGGGTGGCAGAGGTTCTGGTGTCTGTGAATACCATCTATTCCAGACTAGTGGTGTTTTTATCTTAATGCTTTTCCTTGTTACTTCTTAGGATACTCCTAAATTGTATTTTAGAATTAGTGCAATATTTCCAAATTGCAACCAATAGTTCTAAACATCAACTCAAGCTTTCTAGTGCCTCACATAGGCTTCTTTTTTTGCATGCAGAACCTTTACCTTCCATGTTACTCCAAATAGTTTTTCCTCCTTTTAAATATCTAGTGTGAAGCATACATGTGCTCTCTTGGAAATGAAATGCAAGTATTTAAAGTGCCATTACTTTGTTTACCCAGATGAGCAGCACTGTGGCCAGCCCCATGTCAGCGGTTGCCTCTTCAAGCAGTGGAAGAAAATCAACAAGCTTTACACCTGAATTGCAGAGTATGATGTGAGTAGTCAGTTAAAATATCTGGTAGTATCTGCATTGTGTATTCGTCTTTTAGCTGATTTCTTAGAATGTGTGAGGGTGATGGGGAAAGAAGAGCAGGTGTTAGTGATGGAGCTGTTAGCGATTTACTTCTGGTTTGTAAAACATTCAGAGATGACCTGGGTAAATAAAACCCACATCCTTTATTGAAAGGAGAGTAAATGTTGCTGAGTAAAGAAATGTATTTTTAATATATACTTTAGAAGTCTTTAGAGTCCTATATTTCTCAGCCTTTCATCAAAAAAGGCTAAGCTTCCAGTTGTCATAGATAGGTTTTTAAATAAATACTTTCTGTTAACATCCTTCAGTGCTAATACAGAGAGATAAACTGCTGAGATCATAATATTGCTGATGCAGTTATGATATGGAATGCTTGTAAATAACTGGGGTTTTCCAGACAGGAAGTAAAGTTGTTAAAAAAGTAAGTTACTTACTCATTTAAAGGAACACTGGATTCTTAGAAACCTAGTTCCAAGCTGTGATACTATGGCTCTTTAATTTGACGGTGAGAGTAAAACTGTGTTACTTTTAGTCATGTTGTAGGTTTGCCTTCACTGTTGTATAACAATTTCTCACCTGAATTACTACATGGTCAGTAGATGCATAAGGAGTTACTTGTCTCGATTAAATTCTACGGAGTTCCCTTTGCAAAAGTGAAAGATGCAATTTGTTTTCAGTTAAGTGTCCTTATGAGATCACTAGATTGTTGTCAGGTGGATAATGAGATACCTTCCACTGAAGTATTTTCAGTATAATGTAAATAAGAGTTTTTTCTTGTGTATTGAATCTTCTAGTGTAGGTGAATGTTCTACTGTATTGAGTTTTCTTTGGATAGAAAAATATTACTGCTCTCTCTCCTTCAAGAGAATTCTGTTTGCTTATTGTTCACATCTATTAAGGTCATCTACGCTGAAAAATACAACTGTTGTTCTTGGTTGAGAAAGATAACTGTAAACTGTAACTGTGTTTAAAAAACAAAACTTCAGAGTCAAATCCTGTGCATCAGTTTGGATCAGTATCTGGGAAGCCTGCATTATATTGGATTGTGGACTTCCTGATAAAGTGTTTTGAAACTCCCCTTCCCCGCCAGTATACACACGATTCTGTCAGAATGTAGAAGTTATTGTTGGCCATGTAAATGGAAGGAATAGACATTTTCCTTTTGCTTCAGAACTGGTGCAGTTATCCTCTGAAAGCTGTGCAAACAGATCATCTGTGCTTCAGAGTAACATATTTCACAGCTTCATTAAACTAGTAGGAACTGAGGAAATTCCTTGACTGCAATGAGCACATTGAAACTTAAATTTTTATTGTTTGCTGTGGAAAAAAAGGAGACTTTGGAAAATGATAGAGTGGGATGAACCATGCAGAAAAAAAAGACAACTGTTTTCTTTGGCCAGGGCCATAAAATGAAGTTATGCCTTTAAAAGAACTTTCTGTGCTCTGACAGAAGCTGACATTTTTTATAAACGATGTGATTTAGGAAGTTACAGATTCTCCCATTTAGGCAATTTGTAACAAATTCCTACTGACATCTTAAGATCCTGGGAAATAGCAAAGACTGGAGCAATGCAGTGCAAAAAAGGTAACATCTTCTTAAAGAAAAGAAAATAGAGGCTATCTCTGCATAGTTTCTTGCTGTCAAGAGAAGGGTCATCTATTTGCTATAGTTTTCATAGAGTAATATGAGGAATAACTTCAACTTGCCCTGCCTTTCTCAACAAAACATGTGCAGCAAGAGGATGAACTTTTGAGGAATAAGTCATATAGAGACATTAAGTGCTAATCCAGAATGTCATGTAGTAGTTTGTGTTGATTTTAAAAATGGGCTGTTGGATTTTAGGGATTTAAAAGGCAAAAGGAAGAGAGAGAAACTCTATTTTTGGAGTAGAATATCAAATCCTGTTGTAACCCGGTGGCAAGATCTGGAAATCTCTGGATAAGAATATCTCATGATCTGAAGGTGGTGTCTGATTAGTGTGTAATTTGCAGCACAGAAGTGTTGAGCCAGTGTTTGATTCCATGGAATGCTTAAATTTACATGTAACTTGAAGCTTGAGAGTAATCAATTTAAGGTGAGAAGGTTATTCATATGCTACATCTGTTACATACACCACACCTATTTTTGAACCATGGCATTGTAAGGGAATGAACTGAATCCTGTTGTGGAACTGTGGTTTTTTCTGATTTATTTGAGAAGGCAAGAAATATATAGGAGCTTGAAATCATAGAATACTGCAAAAAAAAATCTGTCTTAAAATGTGTACAAGTTTTTAGTTGTATACATAGATACTTTACTAACTAAATTATCCTGTTTTTCCATTAAGAATATTTAAGATATGTCCTTGGATTTGAAAAAAATTTTGTTTGTTGAGAAAATAATCTGGTTTGTGTCATGCCTAAATAGTACTGTGTAACTAGTGATAGTGCATGTGCTGATTACCTTAAGAGTGCTTCTGAATTAAATTGTCATAGATCATCCAAACACAAGCCAATTTTCAGTGCACTACCTTTTACATAATTATATTTGGGTTTTAATTGTTAAGACCTTGGAATTAAATTATATCTATCTTACATTAATTTAAAAGAGCAAAGTGCTGTGTAGAGCTTGCTTCGACTTCTACATCCTTTATTTGTATTTGGCTTTTTTATTATGGTAACATGGAGTGTACAGCAATAGGTATTAATAATTTAAAAAAGAGTTTTCAGCACACCTAGTGCATTTTGCTGAGGTTTGTTTTACTTAACTTCGTTTGGCTGATCTACAGCCTGTTTCCAAACTAACTGCTCACATTGGGTGGGTTGCTTTTAAATTACAGTTCTGCCCAATAGATTCCTGATTTCTGTATCATACTGTAGCCATTAAAATTCATAATTTGGTAGAGATATCTATTTTCTAATATAAGCACTACTTACAGAGTGAATTTTTGGAAACGCTGACAGTCTAAAGACTTATATTGAGCAATTTGCAGCTACAGAGGGAGGTTTTTATCTCCTCTCAGTAAAATGCCTTGACTTCTTAAAGCTATTTTAGCTATTTACAAAAATTCTAATTACTGTGATCTGAAGTTTCTTAATTAGCTCTTGTGGTATGCTTCATACCAAAAATTAAGATTAGATGGTATAAGGTTATTAGGATAAATTTTAATAGTGAAAATACAGAAGAAAACAATATTTTAATTTGATCTAAGTCTTTCTGGTTGTCTACTGTATTTACGGTAGTTAATATTAAAACAATAATATGCATTGTTATGATATCAAGTTTATTACTGCTCCTAATTGATTGTCTCTTTCCAGATAGTGAAAATGTGTTCAGGTATTTCAAATGCAGCTCCTACTTGACTTCCTCCAGCTTGTAGCTTACACTCACCTCTGTTACACTTCTATGTTGGGTTAGTGTGTAATAGAGATACTAATAAATTCTTATTTATTAGTATCTCTATTACATGCCAACTTATAAATAAATAAATATTCCCTTTTTCTTTATGAATACATTATTTATAATGTATTTTTTGCCTTTTTAAACATTCAGCAAATTATGAGAGCGATTTGGTAAGAACTGCGGCCAGTTCTTAAATCTTTACTTTATTAAGATTCTTTGAACCTGTCTCCCTGACTCTTGGAATATTTACATGATCTGTGTTACTAAAGCATTTGAATGGTTTTGTAATATTGTCAATAATGTTTCCCATTTTAGACTGGGTAGTAAATAGTGGTTCTAGACCTCTGGTCACTCAAGGAGTATCTAACACATTGTTATTTCGGACTTGCAAACACTGCATGGTATTTTTTTTCCTATATACAGCATGAACTATAAAATCTACTGTTTATTACCTGTTGCAACCTTGCAAAATTGTCAATCAAATAAATTGTCTTTAGAGGTTTTACTTATTTAGGATTTCTCATCCATTCTGAGATGACAACATCTTAAGGATCATTCTAAATTTTTGAATGTGCAATGACATAACAGAAAGCATGGTCTCTGAACTGATCTGTTCTCCCGTCGAAGTGTTTGGATAACCTCTGCTGACTTGAGTTGGATTACAATTTGTTCACCACAGAATCCCTGGAATATCTCATTGATTTCTTCTAGTATCTGACACTAAATTTATTTTCATATGCAGAAATGAAAATTCTGCTTGATAACAATAGTGCCTAGGTATGGTAAAATAGTGTTTCTTACCAGTTAGAAAGTTCAGGGAACTTGTTGCTCAGTGCTGAAGAAGTGCCCACTGCGTGTAGCAGTAAAGAAATGCTATGATTCAGGAGCTGTGTTTGTGTGTTAATCCAGTTGTGAATACCATAATGACCCAAATACTTCGAGTTACTCATGTTACATGCTAACTAAAAAAAATTACACAGTATGGATTTTGTGCTGTTTTACAGGACTATTGAACATTTTACCTAAAATACGATAACTTTTAAAATACGTTCTCTGTCTGATTTCTAGATTTTGTACAGAATCTTTGCCATTCTTGCTAACTGTTACAGTCAGCTGGCTACTTGGTTTTTGATATACATGTAGTTTGTTATCCTAATCTTCAAAACACAAATGCCTTTTTTTCATCTCTTTGTGACAGTAGGTTTTGTTGCTACAAGTCCAGTTCACATTTGTTAAACTGTGTCCTTGATTATTTTGTGGTTTTATTCTTTTATTTTTCTATTGCATCTAAATGTGTCAGCTTGACTCACCCTGTGAAGCAGATACAAGTATGGGAACTGCCATTTCCCTCACACCAGTTTCCTCCTGAGGTTTCACCTCATGCCAGGTTCAGTTCTTCCCCAGGAAAAAGAGAGTTTTTAGTGTTGGCTTTCCTATGTCTTAGGTTTCGTGGAATGCTGAGCTCATGCAGACCTTGATTCTACTTGAAGTAAGTAAACGATTATAGAGACTAGGAAGTTATGCTGAATAGACAGTCTAGATGATTGTTTTTAATAAAATGGTCCAGAATTTATCTAGCATGGAACGAGCATGTGCTTGAGCTGAATGTTAGTAATGATTTATTACACTGTATGATGAGATATGGTGATACTCACACAACCCTGCTGTGACTGTTGCCTTATGGCTTCTTTTGACTGTATGTTTATCCATCTTTGCTTTGAAGTTGATCAGTAAAATCATCTGACTTCAGATAGTTCATTTGGCATGATGGTGGAAGAAAACATCAGTAATGACCTGGCTGAGGGAGCGCTTTGGTTAACCAAACTGTAATTTGGGACTGTAAAGAATTTCTCTATTCTGTCCCCTACTTGTTTACCATATTTGAACTCAGAATTGTGCTGAGATTGCACCGTTTAAAAATAAATAACCAGTTGAGCCTACTGAGCTGAAACCCTTCCCTGCAAACACACAGGGAGCACTTTCCCCCTCAGGTAGAGACAATGAAGGGCAGTGGCAGCAGATGTGGTACCTGGTTACCAGATTGTGTGGCTGTTCCTGTCTACCTCATTACATACATGAGGCAAGAGTGGTATGAGATAGAAAACTAGTGGCAGAACTAAGTTTTCCTTTTATAGGTAGGATGGAATACAGGAAGGAAATTCATTAGAGAGAAATTACTGCAGCTTTTTCTGATGCGGATGTGGTATTTTTAAGCTTTTGAAGGCAGAGTCTCTTCTTTGCACAGCACTTAGCTCAACAGAATTTTGCTGAGGACACCTGATGGGGTTTGCAGAACTGGTAATAAAAGATGTAAGAGCAGAAATGGAGTGAGTTTCAAAAAAGCTATTTGAAAATTCATTTTTCAGGCTTCCACATTTTTGTACTGCGTTTAAAGTGTAGTTATTTTGAACCTCCCTTTTGTAATACTGCGGTTTCATTTTACCTTTTAGTAGCAGAGTTCACTTGAAATACAATCTGAACTTGACCTTATTAGTGTCAAACAGTCTGAAATACACTCATTTTATCTCTGGCTTCTTTCTCTTTGTTGTTGCTGAAAATGCTGTCCCTATTTATGAAAGAGCAAGAGGTGGTGGAGGATCTTAATTAACATAGAGACTAGTACACACACATAGAGCAAAGAAATTGTTGAGTGTCTGTACAGACTTAGGGAGGAAAATTTCTGAGACTAATTTCAAAATTACATTTGTACTTAGTTTGAAAAAGAAACACGAGAAGGATGTTCTTATGAGGGAAGACTGGAGATATTAATCTGGGTAACAGCTTTTTCTATAAACAAAATTAGCTGAAGTTTAGCATTGGTCTGGGTTATGTGTGTCTTGTGTTTCTGCTCTACTAGTACTTTATTTTTCTCATGTCAGTTCAAAGTTAATGTAAGTTTTGCAGTTCATTTGTGAAATCAGTTTTGCTAAATATGAGAACAGTTTCTCTAAGTTTACTGTGTCTTCACTTCCACTCAGTTTGTTCTGAGTTGCATACAGCTTCTCAGGCTTCCTGTGTTTGAAATTTTGTTTTGAATTGAAATATTTTAAGATGCATGGTTCCAGGATTTTGAGCTTAGCTTCCTGAAACTTTCTGGTTTCAGATTTTGACAGGTTGCTTTAAGGTATCATCTAGTACCTAAGTAAAAGATTATAAAATTTGGAAACGATTTACCCTACTTGACTGAAGACATATATGTTGTAACCAAATACTGATTAAGACATAAATTAATATGATAATTAAATTCAGCATTTTAAAACTTTTTTTATTTCCCCAGTGTGATAAAGTGTAATACATTAGTTCTAGCAGACGGAACCTGAAAATCCAGCTTAGCTGTAGCTGTGACCATAAGTGGCAGTTGCTGCTGAAGTTTCTTGCATCATTTGCAATCTGTTTTAGTCACATTTAATTTAACACTACAGGTTGTATGTGTTGGTGTGCAATATTGTTACAGGACATTATTCATCTCTAGAGAACAGCAGAAAAGTGGACATTATAGCTGTGGTTGGCTTTTTCATTCTTCTGAAGTCATTCTGCCCCATGGAATTATTTCCAGTTGGATTAGGTAATTAATTGAAAATGTACAGTTAGGATGTCCAAAGGTGACCAGAGTTAGAAGAAGGAAATTGCTGGTTGCTCTGTGTCCTACCTAGGTGGCTAACTCTGAGCAACTTCCTTGTCTAGGAGCTATTTCTGGCTCATTCAGCTCTCAGCTCTGTGGCATTGGAGGCCACTGCTTGTCTTTTTAATTATATATTTTTTTACTTTTTTTCCTTAAGCACAAAAGCTGTATTATCCTCCCCAGGTTTTGCTGGAGTGATGCTGAAGTCTGTCCCCCTGGTACGTGTCTGTCTCTTCAGAGGTGCCTGACAGCCCTGAGCAGTTACAGAAATGTGCTTGTTTTTCTATATCATTGTGAGTTCAACATAGTAATTTAGACTATGACGTTCTCCCTAAATTGGTCTGGAAGGTGGTTGGTTTATCCTTCAATCCCACACTGGCTCTGGGACTTACAATGAACCAGCTAAATAATGATAGATGGAATATTTATCTTCCTGCATAGATTCTCGTACTTTGAGTACATAACACCATGCATTTTTAAAAATGTAAATGTATAAATAGCTTTATTACACTCTTAATTTTCTTCAGGTTAATCTTACTTTATTATTTGACTTTGTTGCATGTGTAAGAGATATGTAAAAAAATCTATATAATATACTGTGTATTAACGTCACTCTCTCTTTATATTATGAAGTTTAATTTTAAATCCCATAGACAAGTATATGATCTTTTCATGTGTTCCTGTAGGACCTTTTGTAATGACACATGAAGGCATTGCAGTGATTACAAAGGAACCCACCTTTGCCTCCACAGCTCCCAGGGCTGTGAAATAACTGAATAGTTTCTTCTAGCTTGACTCTAAAAATGGTAAATAATAATTTCGCAGTTGTGATAGAACTGGATGACAGAAATGGCAGTAAGGACAGTGGCAAAGTGAGTGGAGAAGGGACAAGGAAGAGAATGGTCTAATGATATGTGCTAGTTTATTATAAAAAATAATATTGGCTGTTTTTTTAAGATGTTAATGATGACCCGGTTCAGACTTAAGATGTAATGATGACCTGGTTTTAGTTTTAAAAAACACTACTAAGGACATATAGTTTATGATTAAAGTTCTTTTTGCTTTTATAGAAATTGCTGAGCAAACAACTTATTTGCTCTCTTGACTTGGTGACTTCTTTTGCTTCTTCAGTTTTCAGACAGAAAGCTCTAAGGACTTTTTGGTGTTAAAAAGCAACAGCTTCTGACCTAATGTACCCTTCTCTAAACGATAATGTTTCTTTGTTACTTATTTTTAGCCAAGATTGTTTTTCTCCCCTTTCCCCCAACATGATTTGTACAACCTTTCGAAAATTGAGTAGTTGTGGTTTTGAATCATCCTCCTTTTCTAGACTGAATGAGTATTTCTGAAGAAGCACAGGATTGCTTTTGAGTGGGCCTTTTTCTTACTTAAAAAGGCAACAGCCATGACAGTTTTACCCCCTGAAAAAAAGCAGAAAATCTGTAGACCCTTAATAGACTGCATTGTGACCCTGGAAAGGACAGCGTGTTAAGTACTTATTTAATTTTGTACCAATGGTATATTGCTAGCAGATGTCCTTTGTTTTGTTTTTACTATGATTCAGAGCCATTTGGATAAAACATTTTGAGGGAGTATATTTTGATCCTGAAATAAAGCATGACTATCCATTTAGAAACTGCAGTAATACTTCATTGTGTATCAGTCTATATTTGACTCCTTGTTTGGGTATAAAGCCTTTAGCATATCAAGTACAAGTCTAAGTACTGTTATCTTGCTGTGCTTTTGGTGAAGCACAGCAAGATAGCATGAACAGCTGATGTGTAAATAGTGATTAAAAAAAGCCTTACAGGAATAAATTTGAATTCCACAAAGTATAAATAAATATATTTGGCTGTTTTAAGTGTGGGAGAAAGCTAATGATTTTTATGGCAAATTATATTTTTCCTATTAAAGTAGTTAATACTTTTGTATTATAAAAGATCCCTGTTAATTCTGCAAATAAGGTAGCTCCCTTCTAAACGAATCTTGTAGCTTTTATATTCTGAATTACTCACAGGAAATCAGGAACCTGAGGGGTCAGCCTGTGCTTATATTGTATGGATTTTCATTTAAATGGGTACATGCACACTTATTCCCAATGCCTTGCCAGTATTCCTGCACCAGTTAAATAATAATCCCATCAAATGGAATCATAGAAAAATTAAGGTTGGAAGGGATCTGGAGGTCATTTGGTCCAACCTACCAGATTCAAACCTTAGGTCTCTTTGCTCCACAACTATATGAGTAAAATGAATTTTTATTTTATAGTCTACCTGGTTTAACTGCTGTAGCTACAGTAGTAGACTGCTTTTTCCAATATAGCCAAGCTACTGTAATTATTCTAGAAATACTCTTAAATGTAGACTAGACTTTAATATTAAGCAGTGTCTAAAATAATTTTACTAAATAAAATTAGATTTTGATTTTCTGGAAAGACCCTTTCACTAGCCAAGTTAAGAGAAGAAAATACATAGTCTTTATGGAAGGTATGTAGCAATGTGTTTTAATATGTGACTCCATACCTATGACTACTTTTTCTGTTATACTGCAAAGCTCCTGCTATTATGTATTTAAAAATGTAGACATTGGAATAATCCTGCATATTTCCCTGAAAAAAATATGATGCAATTTATCATACACTCCCCCACAAACACTCTGTTTCTAATTTTTTTTGTGAACCTGCACAAAAGGGATAATTATTATTGTACAGACGTGCTTCTCAGTTATGATAAAATGTTTTGTGTTAGTATTAAAACCAGAGTATGTTTTATATGGCTGCTACAGTTCTAAAGGTTACTATGAAAGAATTTTTTAAAATAAGGACTTTGAGCAAACCTGGAGACTTGTTAAAGTATTGGAAAGGATGAAAAAATATCCCTCTATTCCTCTGTTCTTTTAGGAAAACAAGGTATTCATGTTTTCTTTAAAATAAATTTTGTCTTTTTCTTTCTCTGCATGTGTGTATGTAGGCTTATATACAAGCATAACACTTTGCATGACTTCCAGTTCATATGAATCTACTTGGCTATCTCAGAGGAAACATGGGAATAAGTATGTTAGGAGGCAGGAAGAGGGTGATTTGTGGAAATACATTTTCTTAACATCCTTCTACTCCTCTACTGCTTAGTAACTTCCAGTTGAATGTATATGTGTATAATTGGCAGATTCACTACAGTCAGATCTTTCTCTTGTATTTTATCTAATAATTTGGTGAGACAGTTCAGTCAATAGCAGTGAAGGCAGACAACTTTGCCTCTTTATTTAGAGTCTCAGTAATTCCAGTTTTGCTTTTGATAGATCAGTTATGGAAATCAACATCTGTGTAGGTCTGAAACACTTAATACAAATAATGCCATTAAATTTAGCTGTATGTGAGTTCTTTTTTAAAAACTGTACAGGTATAAATGCTGATTGTCATTGAATGGGATGTGTTAGGAGAGTTGCAGAAATTGTGTTGGTCCTGGACTAGGCCCTTCTAGGTCTGTTTGTGCCGACTGTGATGGAATTACAAGGAAATAGCCCTATGCAGGGAAAACTGAAAATCTACTCAACTGAACCAGCTTTAATACAAGTTAAACAGGGCTCGATGCATATCTGGTGACTTCAAGAGAAAGGCTCTGTAGAGGTTGGCAAACTTCTGTATTCTCTGTTTCCCTGTTAAATGCCAGTTTTATTCCTTCAAGAATGAAACTCTCTTTTGGAAAGCAATATATTAAAACAAGCTCTGCCTGTGAGTTTGCACTGGCAGGATCTCCCACTCTGCTTGCCCAGGTACGTTCACATACTGCTGCAGTTGTGTGCCCAGTGCTGACTTTAAAGTGACAACTCGGTATCTGTTGCATCCTGTTATGGTTCAGATGACTGAAAAGATAAGTGATCAAGTTATAGAAGGAGAGATGAAACTCTAGGGGTTCTGTCTAATGAATTATAGAATTATTTTTGAAAAAGCAGTGCAGTGTTTGAATAATCAAGTCAAGTATTTTTCTGGAGCCAGGATTGCGATGGTAATATTTATCTTTGAATTCTTAGGACAGATAAAAATCAAAAGCCCAAACCACCAGCTATTTTTCTTTAATGTTTAGATTAATGCAGAAAAATAGACCAAAATTTTGAAAATGGCTTATTTAAACAGAGATTGATTCAACTGTTTAAGGGGCATTTAATTTCATTAGCAAAAAGACTTCTCTGTATAGCGACATAGCGTTTCAGGGAAAGTTATTAATTGATTTATCATTATGATCCTTTTGAAACAGGGAAGTTGTAACACTGTTTTGTCAATTACAAATTAAGGCCCTGGGCAGAAACTTCTGGACATCATTTAGTTTTAAATGGAGCCCTTTGTCTTCTCATCTGTTTTAATAAAGCTTTTCCAGACTGATTGAAGTAGGTGATAGTGAAATGTGTTTGCTATCTGTAAGGATGTCTAATTTTTCTGTTGGCAGTGCTGTTTCCTCCGTTCACACACAAGTGAAGATAGTTGTCTTAATAAAAATAAAGTAGGAATTAGACTTTTTTTTTCAGTGATCCTTTGCTACATGTAAGCTTGCCATGTGGCTTTCCATGTGTGCCACATGTTTCTTGTATAAGCATCTACTATTAAAGACAAGTGTTGGTAGCTCTATCCCTAACAGTTCACATGCCCTACACTGAAAAGCCAACATCCTCTCCAGCTGATGAGAGCTGTTGCTGCTATTTTGGTAGTCTTTTGTTGCTTTAAATGTGGGGTGATGAAAGCATGAAGAACAGCTGCTGCTACTTTAATCCTATAAGAGAGGTAATATTCATGTGTTTTTATTTGTGGTTGGTGAAAGACTCATTTCTTTCTTATTGGAGCTGAAAACAAAGATGTTTGGGATATTTCAGTGCTGATTGTAAGAATATAGCTGCCACTCCTGGAGTTGAGAAATTCCAAAAGTAGTCCACCTATTATAGGTAAGGGTAGAGAAGAATTTATTGCAGTGAGTTTTAAACTTCAAAAAGCTTTCAGTGTATTTGTACTGAAGGAATAAGTGTCAGCACACTTTTAAACCTCTGTAGTTCATGTTTTACTTAGTACATTAGTTACAATTTAAATTACTGAAGCTATTCTGATATGCTTGCTTATAATTCACGTAACAACATATATATGTAGTCTTTATTTTTTGCCAAATGGAAATGTCAAACATTTTTTTTCATAAGGGTAATTATGAGTTTCACTAGTATGTCTCAAGTCTGGTCTCTTGAGACTATTGGTAGAAGGAACTGTGTGAGTATCTTCGTATCTTCTTAACCTTAGGACTTGCCGTGATCGGTCTTGGATTAAGAATTTGAATCACTTCTGTGTCTTGGTCAGGACCTCTACCCTTAAGTCACTCACTTGATTTAGCATCTAAAGTAAGGCGGCCTAAATTCAAATCTACTAGAAAGCAGTTTACCTGTAAAGGTGTCAGTTTTCAGAAATTTGAGCTGCTTTGTGAAAATTTATAAGGGATAGTCCTTTACCAAAGATAAAGCACACTTTTTTAGGAGTTTTTAATTTTTTTTGAAACAGAACACCCCACTTTGCAACAACAACCATTAGCTGAGTCTTGTAGCCATTTTTGATGTCTGACTGTAAAAAAAACCATCTGCAAACATGACTTACCTAGTTAGTTAAACTGACAGTTCCGTTGTTATGTTACTGAAGCAGGATGGAGCCTACCAAGTAATACAGTTGAGGTTTTGAATTTTCTTTTTTAGTCATGTGTTATGTTTAAAAAACAAACAAAAAATCAGTGTGTTCTTACAACTAGGATGTGCAATTTTCAATTTTTTAAATTTATCTTTCCTTGTCCTTTTTGTTTGTGGAATCAACATTTATGAGCTCTAAAACTTGACTGAAGTTATCTTGCAGACATTTAAATATTAATCTCAACAAGTAAAAAAAACCAACAGTGGAACTGATTCCTATTCTTGTTTGATTTGTTTGAAAACTAATGGTTCAACTCAAACTTGGGTCTTTTCCAACCTAAATGATTCTATGATTCTATGGCTTTTTTGTTGCAGTTGCAAATTAAAAATGAGTTGTTATCAATTTCAGTAATAGAAACTGGAAGCATTTTGTATGTACTTTGCATGGCGAGAACACTGTGAGCAGATTATTTCAGATTTTGAAAAGGATATGAGCACTGACTTTGCTGGGAATGAGATACAAGTAACTTTGCATTTACTTAAGCATTTTTCTGCATTAAGGCGTCTTTCTTTATAAATGAAACCTATCACTGAAGCCTAGAGATAACGAGACTCATACTTGTTATTGCCAGATTTTGGACATGCAGACACATTCCCTGTAGATAAATTGGGATTTGAGCTTGTACTGCATTGTTCAGTGTGTCATACTTGGATTTATGCCTGCTTTTTCCCATACTAAATTGAAAGTTGTTAATTCCTTTTTCATTCAAGGATATTATAACCGTCTGAAGAATAAACGTGTGCACCTGAGCACATCCCTCACAGCAGCTTGAGTCACTGCAAGATTTCCATCCCACATTTTCATGTGGGAAGTTGATTATATACTAAAGCCCTTACCTTTATCAGTGACTGTTACTTGTTAGCCACTGAATACAAGAGGTGTAGGGCTTGGTAGGAACTAAAAGAATCCACTTATTCCTGTCTGAGTCACTGAGGCAAGATTCTTTATTACTGAAACCTTCCTGACAGCCAGCTGTCTCATCTGCTCCAAAATCTCTAGTGGAGGAGATTTTTTGGCAATTTCCATAGAACTTGCTTTGGTTTTGGGTAGTTACCTCTTTCTATCTCTAGAGAAATGATAGCTGTGAAAATTTAGTTTTGTGTTGTACAAGACTGTAAACAGAGTAGGACAAATGAGTTACTCTGGATATAATGTAAAATAGATTGGATGTGGAGGATGTATTTTATTACTCCCTAATAGTTAAAAAAAAAAATCTGAAGACACTGTTGGGGGTTAGACAGACACAAACAGGCTTTAGAAGGTACACAGGTAGAGTTCAGACCTAACAGACACCCTGACAATCCAAGCTGAGAGCTTCTATTGTGGCATACGTGCCATAGCTGAAATCTGCCATGGAATACTGAACTCCTTTGCTTCTGATTTGTTTTTGTCTTTTACCACAATACAAAGGAAGGAAGAGTTGGTCACCATTCACTTTACAGTGGTTTATTCAGTTCCTTCAACCTTTTCACATTGATCATGTTTTCTAGAATGGTTACTAACATCTTCTCTGCCAAACATTCTGTGTTTTGGAATTTTCCACCCCCTCCCCCCACCTTCTCCCTTGAAAGGGGGTGTCCAACAGGAAAAAAAAGTTAAAAAGTTGTTTCTGAGCTCTCATCATTGAGATAGGCAGAAATCGTCTACTTAATTCTGTATATGGCAGGCCTGATAGTATCTGTGAGAATAAACACTTGCCACCAGTTTGATATGTAATTATTCTTAGTTTATCAGTTTTGATAGTCTTTTCACCTTGCTGTGCTGCATCTTCATGGATTGACTATTTCAGCCTGTTCAGTCTCAGGTCTAGCAGTGGTTTCACTGAAGAGTGTTGGTGTATGAGGACCAGATGCAGGACAATAGCCTGCATACCATGTAAGCTCTGCTTTTCAGAAGCTGGCTGAGAAAGAACACAGTAATCAATGCTTTTTGTTCAGAATCCTGGATGGTACTGTTGCTATAACCAAGGCAGTTGATGGTTTTTTTAAAATGCCCTGAATTTTTTTTTTAAGTTTTAGTTGCAGCTAAAACAAATTTTCTAGTTGAAATACCTTTAGGTTCCAACCCAAAATAGGGAACAGCTATATTTGGTGATGGCACAGTTGTTAGCATTGCTTTTTTCAGATTTAAAATATGCTTACACAAAGAAAATGGAAGCATTTTGCTGACAATATTTGCTAAGCATTTTCCCAGCAAGAACCAAAATTACCAAGTCCTGATGTTGTGAGTCATAAGTACGACTTTGTAATATTTATTTTTTTAAGAACAGTCTTCTCAATTATACATCAAAATAAGTTAACCTTGGAGACAACTTTACTTTGGGCTAGAACAAACACATACTCAGCAAGGCTGAACTGATGATGCTGTTTATAAACATTCTGCTATTATGACTGATCTGTGTTGTCTTATAAAGGTCACACCTATGGATCAGTATTTTGTGGTAGACACTGTACAAATGTATGACAAAACCATAATCTTAAGAATTCTTGTAAAAGAAGTGAGGGATTTAGGGTTTGTTCTTAATATGTCTAGAATTTTCAGGTGTCTCTGGCTTCTAAAAGGTGTACCAGATAACCATTGCCATGTGAAAATCAGACAGTTGCAAATTTTTTAGTAAGGTGTTTGTGTTCTTTTTGATGAGTTTTGAAAGTAGAAGAATCAGATTTACGATCATCATAAATCAATTGAGCTTCAGTTGAGTTTGGAATCAGCTTCTTGTGGGAGCTATGCCCTGTTCTATCAGAAAATAGATGAGATAGTGGGACAGTAGACAAGTGTGATGATGCTGAGAAGCACCCTTGAAAGAGAAGACCAGTGGCCAAGAACTGGCATTTGAAAATGGGACCAGACCTATGCTCCTTATTTTCAAGACCTGAGACTGAGATCAGAAGTGTGAGAGGTGAATGGCAGAGTGCTAAAAGATAAGCTTGCCAGAGTCAAATATTTGGCTGTGAAATGGCATTCTCCTACTACTTTTATCATTACAAAATGGTGTGAGAATCTTTAAACCAAAAAATTTACAGGGAAATGTGAAAGAATCATTAGAATTGCCATGAAAACAAGCTGTGTTACATGAATTACACATTGCCAAAACGTGTGCATTGCCTGAGCCTTAGTGCTCCTTCCACCCTTACGCCTCTGTGCATGTTATCAAGGACAAGTATTTTCTGATGCTTCTCTCTTTGATGTATAATGCCAGTCTAAACTAGCTTTTCCTCTGTGTACAGTTTTCCTGCTGGAGTTCCTTATAAAACAGTCTTGCAAAGTATGTTCCCAGAGGCTGCTGTCTCCTGACTTTGTTTTCCCTTATTCCAAACACTGAAATCAAGTTAGAGGTTCCTGAAGTATCACAGTTGCTTTTCTAATAGCATGCAGACTGAAGTAGTCAAGTTTGCTGCTTTTTACAGACGTATGTATGCATATATGCTTGTGTATATATAAATCTGTAATGAAGTGAAAATCTGGAGGCAATTTTTCTGTGGCAGACCTGTGTAGACAGAGTTACTCAGAGAGCTGCCACGGAGGGCAGCGCTCCTGAGGTGAACGTGCACAAATTCTGTTCCATCGGAACAGAGTGAAAGGTTCCCTACGTGAGTTCTTGGAAAAGCTGTGGATCTCCCCTGCTAGGACATTTGTTAGTAGTCAGGAAAGGGAAGAGTTTACAGGTTAAGAGCATGAAGTAAGTTTTCCACCATCTGACCTTTCTCACATGCTGGCACAGAGCAGCTTTTCTGTAGCATCAAAAGATGTTACTGTTTGTCAGAATAACTCTGCTAATAAACCCTCTTGTACAAATGTGTATCTATTATGTTATAAAAAGAAGTGTGCTACTATAAGCAGTTGTATTGGTGTAACTGCATTTAGTTAAGGCCTTCTTCCATCATCACTGTAAAAATTTACATTTCTAACATATTCCGCTGCTTTTCAGCATTACCGGAGTCCTTGCTTAAGGTGCACCGTAAAAGCAAGTGACAACAGTTCTGTAAGGTGCCAGTGGAAGAGGGATACATCTCTGGACACCAGGCAGTTAGTTACAAAGATGTTGGAATGCATATCGTGCAACTTTTTTATTATTATTTTTCTAGAATCTGTTTTTGTGTTTTCCTCTTGCTCCATGAACTGTTACTCTACATGTAATATAGCTGAAATCAAGTAAGTATGATCTGAGATACAGCAATGAGCTTTCTGGGATCTGGTCTGGAGTTATTATTTATTTATGGGTATTGTCCCTGGTCTGTGTGTGGTAACTGCTTGAATGTTCTCACACTGTGGTAATACAAAGCAAACTGGGTTTCCTTGCATGCAGGCACTTATCTGGTCAAGTTCGTCATGTGCACCATGAATGAAGGTAGAACTACTCTGCCCTTGGAGAAATCACTGCTGCACCTCACATTAAAGGCTTATTTTCATCTGATTAAGGAAGTGTAAGGCTCATGCTGGGGGATATTTTATGTGTGGTTGTTGTGCGTTTTGGATACAGATTAATCTTTAGAATATTTCTTAGAAAAAGTGGATAAAGAAACAAACAGCAATGTAAAACTTTGCAATCAAATTAGTGATGTAACAATCAAAAGCCAAACTCTTATTGGAAAAATATAAAACCAATATTTGAGAATTGATAGGTACATGTTTTTTTCCATATGCCATAAGTTAATTACAGTTCACAGCTTTGATGTGCTAACTTGTCTACCTTACGTGTGTAGATAGGCACTTATCTCATGAAGGATCGTTTTTTTTCTTTCTTTGTAGGATTGATTATTTCATATATATGAAATATAAAGAAATATATCATATTTCTTTGTAGATGAGAGAGAATATCAGTGATGTCTAGACATTGCTGTTTCCAGAAAAAACGTAGAACTAAGTCTTCCTAAACTTGGTGATTTGTGTTACAGCACATTGCCTGCTGAAACTGCCTTGCTGGGGTTGTTGCTGTTGTGAAGAATAACATACTAGAATTTCATGCTAGGAGCTATTTCTGTTTGTTTCTGCTTGAGGTTGTTTTTTATTTTTTTTTTTTACCCAAACACCTCTCACATGATTTTCTTTATAATAACTGTAAGAAATGTGTTTTGTAACCTAAATGCAATTGCTGTTGTTTGACTGACTCTTCAGTCACTGTATTCACTTCTGCTTTACACTAAAGTTTACCATAATGAGCAGCTCGGAACAGTTTACTTTCTGAAAAACAAGTGACTCCTGGTAATGCTCAAGTGTGGTTTGTAACATTCCAAACCCACCAAATACTAAAATACACTATTTTTTTCCAACCTGAGCTTCAAAATAATAGAATATGGATCTGGCATCAAGAAATACTGGTTTGAAATGTGTATGAAATAGATTTCTGATGAAGAGGGAATTTGAGAATACTTCTTTAAGAATTCTGGTGAGATACACAAACCACCTTCTGTAAGCGCTCTGAACATAACTAACATGCTGCTCAGTTTATTCAAAAAGGACTGTAAATTCTGGAAGTTTTAACTTGATATGTTTGCAGGTAACATGATTGATGTGTAACTCTAGAATGAAAGCAGTATTTAGAGTCTTGGCTATCAGTTCACCAGTTCTTATTCCTTAAACAAAGACAGGTCAGATAGTAGTCTTGTCCTCTGTAAGTGTTAATTTCTGGCTTCATCCTATGAATACAGACATATGTAAACTCAGAAAATATTCTAACACTTAAACGTCTATCGATTAACTAAATTGGGAAAATAGAATAGTGGAGGGGGGCTAGCCTATGTCACAAGATTTTTTTTTTCATAGCTTCTCAGAGGTATATCATATTATAAATGCATTAGAAATGTTTTGCTCTGAGGATATGTAGCATTCCTATAAAGGTTAAATCAATAAAAATGATTTGGCCACATTCCTAAGCATGGCTAGAACAGGTAGCCCGTTGTTTAAGGTACCCTTGAATTTCTGGATCAGATTATTATGGTGCAGCAAAAAGACTTACTAAAGGCTTCTTACTGTCTGCAGACGTTCTGTGTTTCTATGTGAAGATATCGTCAGCCTAAAAAAACCTTCAGATTTTCTTTGCTACTGAAAAAAAAAGCATTTTTTTATGTGTAGAGGTCTCAAATGTTGTGCTGGGTGTGCTGTAAGTTTTAAAGGAAGTTTTGCAACAAGAAGGGGTGAAGACACATCAGTAATTGGTAACAACCAGGTATGTAAAGAAGAGAAAGAGACATCTTTTAAATCAATGTTAAGACTAGTAAAATTGCTGCCCATTTAAGTGTCTTTATTAGTTTAGATTATTCTTCTTTTATGCATATCTGCTGAAGGGGAATAGCCATTATGTGATGTATATTTACTGTATCTAGCCAGTTCAGTAAGCAAGTAAGATTATGAAATGTAATGGTAGAAGACTTCAAACAACTATTACTTCAAATTTGTTTAACTTTATACAAAGCTGATAAAAATTTAGTAGCTATTAAATAGTGTTTATTCCATACATCTGGTTGATTTACTAGACAGTGCTGAAGTCTGACAGTAGACTGTTTTTATAGATTTAGTCCATTTTAAAATCTTTCAGGCACGTTGAAGAGCTACTGTATATTATTGTTACAGGGCAGATTTGTGTCTTACGGTGAGTGCATGTGCTATGCATCTACACTTCTGACATTTTTATATAGGTTTTATGGAGCACAAGCTTACTGTAAGAACATGTCACTAAGATTAGAGTTCAGATTCTTATGGGTATTTTAAATTTATTTCTCTCAGTCTCACTGTGCCCTTTAAGAATGCTGGAGCTAAAAACCAGTGCCTTTTAATCTTTATTTCTTCCTTTTTATTTTTTTTTTAAGTGTGAGGGAGATTATATTATTTTTAAAATTATATCATAAAACATGAAATTGTGAAGAGTAATTCTGATGATAAAGCACAGAGCCCACACTACTGGTATCTGGGACTTTGTCTCAAGATGTTTTTCAGTTGTGAAAATTTGATCAGTGAATTAACCGCACATCCGGCTACACACATCTTTGATCGGAATTGGAACATTCCAGCTCGTGTGTGTGTCTATGTGAGCTGGCTCCCTCGAGTAGGTTTTACACATGTGCACTACACATGTGCCCTGAAATTAGTTAGTAAATTAATATTGTAATTCAAAGTAATAAAATTACACTTTTTCAAGCCTTTGTTTTGTACCTAATGAGTATTATTATAATTTATCTTTTTATCTGGGCAAGCGCCAGTGTTCATTTATTTTAAGAAGGATTAATACACAGGTAGCACAGCTGTAATTAAGATTTTGCTTTAGTTTTAAAGGTAATAATAAAATTTTGCTTTAATGAGCATAGAACTCCAGATTATTACAAGGTCATGACTGAGTTAATTGCCAGCCAGAATAACAGAGCTTGATTTTAGGTCCTGTTCCTGAAATGCTCTAAAATTAAAAGTTATTCTAGCATTTGCGTGTGCACTACACTGTGGTGCACTAGAATGAAACTGTTCTAGCTCCAGTATGAAAATGATTTGCACTGTGGAAGATAACTTGCTTCCCATTTGATGCTAAATTAATTTTTTTTTTGTTACTTATATGTTATTTTTTTACCCAGGAAATGACTGCACTTTTTATGAATGTTGATTTCTTTATTAAAGTATCAGTATAAAGAGTGTAACTTCTGAATTTGTTTTAGTATTTCTGTTTATGCTGTTTAATCAGAAAGGGGGAAATAAAAATATACTGAATAGCAAGAAAAATATAGCTCTTAGTTTTGACTGTACAGAGTTGGATGTAAGAGGGGTGGGAAGGAAGCAAAGTGAATGCCCTTTTTGCAGAAAATCCTTTTGGGAAAAGAGAACATTTTTACTGGTGTACACTAAGGTACGGCGCCTAAGTAAATAGTTGCTACTTTCTGGTCCTGTCAATTTTAAATAAACCATTCATTGTTATGGCTTGGTTATTCCACAAATACCAAGCACAGCGGAGTTAAACTTTGATACCACTGGTTGGAAGAATGCAGATGATGAACTCTCGTAGTGTGAATTTATATGGATGGTCTTACTTAGAGGAAATAAGTTTTGCAGATTGTGTGAGGAAGTAAATATACTGCGGGCTGTGGAAGTACTCTGTCACAAAGCTGCTCCTGTGCTCGGGTATTGTACGACAGCTGGTAGAATGAATCCATCAAACTCTTGCTAATACTGAGTCACTAAGCTATATAAGATGTGTCCCTTTAGTGTTACAGAGCAAATGTGACACTTCTTTTTTTCCTAAAAGCTTTCTATTTAAAGGTGAATAGATGATGCATTTGAGTGAAAGTTACTCCTGGATTTTATACAGAAAATGCTGCAAGGACATAATATCGTGGCAGTTCAGTGTTATGGCTCACCGGAAAGGCTTTTGGAGACGTGTTAAATTAAACTAGCAAATTCTGACACCATGGTCCTCAGATTTTAAGTCCTATCTTAAAATGCTTTTTAATTTCCTTTGAATCCTGTTTAATTAACATAAAATTATTCTTGCTGATTCTACATGAAGGTTTGTGTTCCTAGTAAATTATTGATGTATTGTATTAATACAAAAATACAGTTGTGGATGATTATTAGATTATTAGATGATGAACAGATGATTATCTGTTCTCTCGGCAGAACAACTCTGCATCTGTATTGGGGATCTTTCCATGTCGATGTGGTTGTGGGGTTTTTTTTGTGAGCCCCTTCAGTGGAAATATATTGCACTGTGTCAAAAACACCAGCTGACCTACGAATAAGACTACTTTGGCTAAAATGTGTTTTCACTTTGAAAGTTGAAATAAGTTAAGAGTGGCCGGTCTGATGCCCACAAAAGCAATTTCTCTCATCATAGGACTGTGGGAAGGAGCAAGAAGGGACTGACTCCAGACATGTCTCTCTCATAAATTTTACCAAGTATTCTAAACCTGGTAATTCTGGCATCTGTTATTTCACTACAAGCACTAACACAATTTATGTAGAACACTGTGATAGCATTAATAAACATAATTTTTAACTAATATTAAGACAGGAGCCTGGCAAGTTCCTCTACTGCATGTTAGCAAGATGTGTGAAGAGTGGCAAATGTTCTTGGGGTACTGCTGGCAAATCTGAGTGCAATAGCACATTCTCCTTTACAGCTTCAGTGCTAGGGTGGAAAACATTGTACCAATAGAGAAGTCTTCTAAATTTATACTATTTTTCTGTTTTTACTATTGACTTCTTTAACTTGAATTTCACAGTTTTAGAAGTGAAGTTAGTAGGAATTAGAGGCTTGAACTGTGTACATGTGTGTGTTTGCACATACACAGCTCATTAACATTTCTTAAAAGAAAGAATACCCTGTTCTAATACCACACATGGATACATTAAAATATTGTGTGTTTTTAACTCTGCATTTTCTGATTTGTATTTGTATATGAATTACAGGTCTTTTGAGGGATTAACACTATCTGGTGGTCGATGTACTTAGGTGTTAATTTTTATCTATATTGTTTTTCCTTAATGAAAAAATAAACAACCCTTTCTTTTGCTTATGTGTATAGGGTCATATGTATTAAATGTGTCTGACAGAGAAATTCAGTTCAGTAATTACTAATGGCTTGTAATATCCCCGTGCTCTGATTTGTTCTAGCAGAGCCGCTGCACCCAGCACATGGTGCTTGATGTATATGTGTGTCTGTGCAAATAGATGCAAATGCATCTCATTAGTGTTAATTTTCATTGTGATCAAGGCTGGGTCCTGTTCCTCTGAACTGTATTATATTATGTAACTGGCAGTGGCTCTGTCTTTCTGTTCCAGTAAACCACAGAGTAGATTTAGATCTGAGATATCTGACCATGAGGAATAAGTAAACAATGGTTTGGCACACTTACGGTTCAAATAAATTCTGGGGAAAATAAATGTATGTAAGGTCATCAGCTTCTAACTTTCCTTTATCAAGAAAATGAATGATAATAAATTTTAAGTCATTATGAAATGCTAGCAATTCTGGGGAAATATAATATGTAAAATAACCTGTCAATCAGAAATATAGTAATCATATTTGAATGAATTCCTGCCAAAAAATCTTGCCGTGGGGTTTTCAGCTATAACATATTAAAACTTAAAACTATTGTTAATTCCAGAACTGCCTGACCTTAATGAATATGGCATTTTTAGGAGACAGACAGCAGAAAAAACTGTTTCTACCCTTTGCTGTAAAAATAAAGGTAGTTTTAGTCGAGATGAAAAAATATTATTAAGGAAAACTATTATGAATATAGTGGAAATTACACAGAAATACTTAGTTTTTAAAGCACCCTGTGTACTTAAAGAAGAATGTAGCCTTTTTTCCTTTAATCTTTTGGTATTCTAAAATTAATTTTTATAAATAAAAACATTTATTAAGGAGTAAGTTGTGCAAAATAATTTAATTGCTCTGATTAAAAGGACTTCAGCAGTTCAAGAGAGTCAGGAGAAAACCTATGGAGTTTTCCCTCCTGGGGCAAGTTCCTACATGAAATAGGAAACTTAAAGCTACATGAAGAAGGCTAGAACAGCACACAGTATGGTAACAAGCAGAATAAAAAATATATACAGGAAACAGATGCATGAATAATGGAATTTTTTTTATAATTGAAAGTGTTAAAGTGTTTTACGATACAGTAACATGAGTTTATTTTGTCTTTGTGCTCATCTTTAAAATATTCTCTTTAGGATGTGCTTTTCAGTATGTTAAGTGGCAGGTCTTATTTTTATTTGTAGAAGAGAGCATGTTTATGTAAGGAAACGTGCTCTTAGATTTAGGCTTTATTAACTTAAAAACAAAAACACCTGAGAGCAGAAGATAGACCTCCTTAGCCTGTTTCCCATAAGACTTTAGAAGGCAGTTTGGAATGAAGATATCTAATAGAAATGAAAGCAATTGTATGTAATTTGAGATCAAAATGAATTTTGTTGATAAGAGTAGATATTTTTGAGGGTTCTGTGGCAGGGGAGGTAGATGTTTTCTGCATTTTGTGGGTGACTTTTGTCTCTGGATGAAAATCTGTGGTTAATTCCTAAGTCTGGAAAAATTTCCAAGAAAAATCTCACTGAAATGGCATACAGTCTATTAATTTATTTCTGAGTACACTTATCAGAATAAATACTGTATTTATTCCATTTAAGCAAATTAACTTTTTATCTTCAAAATAAGTTAGATGTTTTCTTGTTGCAGTTTCTTAACTGCTTGTATGAAACTTGGATTCTCCCAGTGCTGAAGTTAAGACCCTAAAATGCTTCAGGTTTTACCATCTTTAGCTATTTATCTTGAGGCTGCCTTAATTAAAATATCATATACTCTAGGGTATATTAAACATGGCAATTTATTGTAATTCTTATTAATGGAGTGTATTTAATGAGTTTTCAGAACCAACTCCTTCACCTACAACACACAATGTTGATTTTTATTGGTTACATAGAGGGAAACATGCAGCTGGTCTGATTTTCAGGAGGTGCCCAGCACTGACAGCTGCCCTTGGCTCCGGTTGTATTCAAGCAGGAGAAATGCTGGTGCTCAGCACCTTTGCAGCTTGGCAAGCACAGGATAATTCCTCCCTTCCATCTCTGCTTCAATTTCACAGAATTGTGCTGGACTTGAGCATAAAATAATGCCAGATTCTGTTTGCATCTTCAGCTTTTTGCATTAAGTTAGAGTTTTAGAAAATTTTTCTTAGTTGTTATTCATGTTGTTCATTGATGGTGTCTGCCACAAGGTGTGACAGTCTGTAAACACTGTTATTATCTGTCTCTCTTGAATTGTCTGCACTGCCTAGTTAGCATCTCTTGCCAGAATTGTTAGTTTCACTATTTTTCCTTTTTACTTAAATGGATGCAGTACTCAATGTTTGTTGTTTACTTGTGGCTGCTCTGAGCTTCTTGTTACTCATTAAAAAGTACAACTGTCTTCTGAACGGAATTGGGAAAATAAAGGTATAAGGTGCTATTTTAAGATTAATATTAGTCTGACCATGACGAAGAAATCACACAGCTTGAGAGGAATTCCAGTATTATTGTTATACCCTTAATGTGGGGTGGCAGAGCCTTTAAATATTTCTGGTAGTTAATACAGCATGGAAGTTTGATATTTGTACAGTTTGTAAAGGAATTTGAGGTGTTACCCTATTTTGACTTCAGTTTTCAAGTATGCACTGGTGCATCATTAATCATAGGAAATGCAAAAATAAATAATATAGTCCCTTTGGATTTTTCATGTGAATACTTACCTTTTCCTTTTTTTGTATATACAGTTGAGGTATTTAGGTAACCCCTAACCTTTTGCTTCAACAAGGAGGTACAGTATAAAAATATTACCACAGTCTTCATATGAGCAGTTCTCTCTAAGAAAACCTCTAGATGAATATTTATTGAAAAAAAGCAAAGTTGCAATACAGAATGACTTAGCTTGGCCTGAATATTATATTTTAGACCACCAGTGAATAAAATTAAAAGCACATGGATTTTGAATAACTAGAAAAGGTTGTAATTGATTAGCACTGCATGAAAGTATTGAAGTGGAATGAGTTTTGATTTGTGAATGGTCCTATTCAATAGAGATTAATCCTGTATGTTTGATAAAATCTTAGTGCCCCTAATGAGATGAGATTTTTTTTTTCTCTCCCAGTTTATTTAACCATCAGATACTCTGATATTCTCCTAACAATCTGGAACGTTTTGATCTTACTGAATTTTACGTCGGTGTAGTTGATTTAAACAATGTTGGCTATTAGTAGTTCATTTGGGACAGCTAATTAAACAGATCAGTGCATTTTGCTGCCTACAGACCTTGTAAGTGGTGAAGTGCAATCCTGCAGGGTTCGGGGCTTTCAGATACGGGCAGCCCCCATGTGAAGCTGCAGCTTTCTAAATGCACTTGAGAATACTCAGTCTTGCATAGTTTTTAGTATTATTATTTTTTTTTTAAATCCTGGTATTTTAAATTATATTATGGTATATTAATTAAATTATGCAAAGAGCAATGATTCCTGAGATTTTGCTTAGCATTCACAATAGTATGAATACGAATGAATTAAATAGAGCTGCTTACAAGAAGTAAAACTTCTGCTTTCTATACACAGATAATCAAAAAGGATTTATTTCTATCTTACCAGTCTCCTAATTAAAACAAAAAAAACCCTATAAGATTTCCTTCCAAATAGCAAAGCAGTTGAGAATTGAAATTTACAAAAGGTTTGGGATTTTTTGATGAAGAAGATATTGAGGAGTATTTTGATATAAGCAGAGAAATTTTTTTTGTTGTTAACTTGAAGACTTTAGATTTACTATATCTCTATTGGAATCAGCTTCCAGAAATTACAGGTGAAATAATTGATTGAATTATCAGTTAAACTAGGATCCTATTTCCTTCTTTCATTGAAATCCTCCTCTGAAGAGTCTCAGAATATAGTTGAAGATGCCTTTTCCTATTTTAAAATTGTAATTGTTGTTGGAGGCATTTAAAAAGGTTTTCAGTCTCTGAAATACTTTAAGTAAATGATGTTTTCCAAATTTTATACCAAATACGCTGTTTGATTTTTTTTTTTTTTTGGGCATAGTGTTTATTTTGAGCCTTTTTTTCCCTTTCAAACACTATGGATGTAAATATAATAGCCTTTCCTGGTTGAAATGAATCCAGTTAAATTTAAAAGCCTACAATGGTTTGCACAGGCTTGATGCAGTCAAAAACCTGTGTATAGCTGGCAGAGGGTAAAGGTAATCTGGATATGAAACCCAGAATGTAGTTAATTCAAATGTACTAAACTGGAGAGGAATCTATGTGTTTGCATGAACTAGGAAAGGATCCTTCTGCTTTGCTACTCTTGCTTTTCTCTTTCATATGAAGTCAAAAACACATAGACAAAAATAGTGGAATAAAAGCTTTCAGGAATATGGTTAATGGCACAGATTAGCAACCATGTGGGTTAATCATAGCTCTTTTTCCTGCCCTGTTATGATTTGTCATTATGTTTCATCAATTCAGTCTTGAGGAGAAACAATTAAAGTCAACAGTCCTGAAAGGAATAAGGTAGAGATGGGAAGAGAAGGACAGTACAGAAAGGAAGAACAGATCGTGCATTCTCAGGCGCTGCTGCATCATTGAACAGCAAATTCTTGACCAGCTTGGGTATTCTGGCTATTTTTAAACAATAAATTCTACTTCCTTTTTATAAAAAGTGGGTTTTCCAAAATTTGGTTTTAGCTCATGATACATTGCTTACATGCTAACAGAGCTGATGAGATTTTGTAGTCCCTTGCATCTATTGTTTGTGTCCAAAGTGAAATTCAGGTATTGAACCCTATTTAGTGAAGTTCAGGGAAAGTATTAAGTACAGCATCACAGTACTTCCCACTGGCTTTAGGAATTATCAGAAGTAGGTGAATTAAGCAGTCAGACTCGGTGTTTTGATAATTTTAGCCAACTAAATTTCTTCTAATCTCTTTTGGAAGTAAAAGCAAAAGAAAGTCCCTATACATGTAAACTGTATTTCCTGTTGTAAACACTGGGATAATGTGGTCTGGCTACGCTTCTGCTGTGCTTCGCTCAGACATCAATTTGGGTAGAAAAGCTGCTTTGCCGGGTCTGTGTTTGCATTTCGGCTCAGTGTTCGGGGTATTACAGCTGCATGACCAGCCAACAGGTCGTGTTATCTCATCTGGTATCTACAGGTCATATATTAAATTGGTCACCCTCCTGCAAGAAGCAATTTCTTAATTTCTGTTCCTATACCCGGTCTCAGAGCTTCTTCATGTGCTTAACTGGGAACCAGTCAAAGCGTGTGAAGTAGGAGGGGTAAAAGGCATCCCAGTCATCAGGTCACTACAATAATGGGGACTTATGTACTAGAAATGGTTCTAGCATTGTTGTTTTTCATAGAAGGGGGGCAGGGGAGGGAAAGAAATAGGTTTAGGTACGGTCTCAACATAATTTCAACATGATGGACACCATTAAGAGAATCTTGTAAGTTTTCACAATTTTTTTTTCCTAAGGCTTTCAGAATTTTTAGTTTATCTGTCTGAACTGCCTCAGTAAAAGATGCTTCGAAAAAATTGTGACTTTACTTCTTGTAGTTCATCAAGTGTGACAAGAATAAAGCATTTTGCAGTACACTTTAAAATATAACTTCATTTTACTTGCAGATAAATCACTTAAAGTCTTATTTGATTCTATTTAGTATTTGTGAGTGAGATTCTCCGTACTGATTTTAAGTCTGTCTGAGAGGATGAAGCTTTTCAAAGTAAGCAAAGACAGAGGTGCAGTTTTATAGTGTATTTATGAGTTTTATGAGCATTTATACGTACAGCACATATAAATAATTACTTCAGTATATACATATATGATTTCTTAAAGGAATATGTGTTTACAGTTCAGAATATTGAAGTAAATATTTGGCAGTGCTCTGCTACAGAGTTTTTTACATCCCACTTTCAATTAAACTTAAAATTCAGCAGCATGTTAGATCATGCATTTTTTATTTCATAGTTTAATATTTTCATGCATGAATGTTTTGCCTTGTTCATAATAAGTGTAATGAGAAGAATTTGCTTTTACGATTGAATATATTATCAAACAAGCTTTGCTGTGAAATGAGGGCAACTGAGGACTAGAAAACTGCAGATTTACAGTGATAACTTCATCTGAGATATATGTAAAAATAAGATGCCTGGAAAAATGATAGGGCAGTTTTGGGTAGGCTGCAGTGTGCTGCACACTACTCATTTTCATCAGGTTTAGAGAGCAAGCAAGTCTGAACTTAAAGTGATTTAAGTCTTTTACCGTATCTTTTGTTAACCAGTCGTGGTGGATATATCTAAAAGTGTTACCAGAGTTCTTAATGAGATTTTTCCGAGCTATTGCTGATTAACTCACTAATTATTTTATCTTTTGCCCTAAGATAATATTAAACATTTTGCTAGATCCCATCAGGCTCTTTCAAATTCATGCAGCTACACCTTGACCCCGCTGACAGCTGAGCACACCTGCTGTCAAACACTAAGGAGTAAGCCACTAACTTCCCTTTGCTCAGCTTGCCAGCTAACAAATTTGTTCTTAAATCTGCAGAAGTTATTTACAGTTACTTCCCCCCCAAAGAAAATCCCAAACAACCAGGTAAACTGATTTAACATTCTAACATCCCATTCAGCATATTTTTGCTTAGGTAACTACAACCAGTATTGTTCAAAGTAAGAAAACTCTACGCAGTGAAAAACAGAAGCTCAAATATTGCAGCACTTACCCCAAAAGAAGTTTTGCTGACATGGTGTCACTGAGCTGAACAGGCTGTTTGATGCCATAGTCCCTCTCGGTTCACGCAGAGCTTTCACCTTCTGGTGTAAATACTTCTTGGATCCTCAAACTGAAAACACAAACCATAGCCAAACCTTGTTTTAGTTTTACTGTGTCCCTGGATTGCATAGACTCTACAGTTGGTTTTTTCTCTGTCAAAAAATTGTGTAGTGCTGGTAACATGTGAAAAGGAAGGCAACAAAACAAAAAAAAAAGAGAATGAGCAAATATTTGAAGGACCTACTATTACTGCATAGACTGTGGTTAGAGAGCACTTACTGACTCTGTTGGTCTCAGTGGCTGGTAGTGACCTGCGGAGATTAACCATTTAAAAACCAGAGACTCCTTTCTGTCCTCCTGGAGAAAGTTTGCACCGCACTTGTGGTTCTGTGGTTGTTTGTGAGGCGAATGAAGCATTCACACAATCCAAAAAAGCAAAAGCTTTAAAACTCCTTTTTTTTGCAAGCACTGTTACTGGAGCGAGCGAGTCATGTGGCTGTGACATCAGAGGACTCCAAGTAGGACTGCCTACACTGTGGCTTTTTCTTTCTCTCTCTCCTTTTTTTTTTTTTTTCCCTCTTTTTTTTTCCCTTTTTTTTTTTTTTTATATATATTTTGACAAAAGGCCCGTGGAAGGCCCTTCCTGGCATTTAGAGGGACACAGCTTTTTAATTTTTGTGACTCATGAGGCTTTGGAGAGGGTACAAATGCTGTAAGAGCCCAAACTTCTGTACAGTTAAAGCATATGGACAGCAGAACTTTATTTGTACTCTCAGTTCAGGTTCCCCCCACTCTTCTTCCCCCTCCTTTTTTTTTTCTTTTTTTTTTTTCTCCTCCCATTCCTTCTCCCTACTTTATTATTGTGTCTGTGGAAAAGTGAGCAAAATTGGCACAAGTGGCTGTGTGAAATTCTGAACAACAGTGATGATTTACAATAATTTACATCTTTGGATTGTATCACGATCTTGGGTCTGCTTCATATTTGCTGGGTGGCTGGATTCCTTCTGTTTTACTTTTTCTCCTTGTCGTCTTATACTTGTGAATCTGTAACTCATTGTAAGAAACTTTACCTTTCCTAAGGTCTAGTAGCAGGCTGCTTGTTGGGGTTGTGTTTTTCGCTGTAATTGGCTGTCACAGAAGTGTTAGTCTGGGGATTCCTTTGCAAATCTTAAATCATGTCTGCCTTGCTTTACATGCTTTCAAAACTACTTGGCAGTTTTATGTGATGCAAATTAAGGGCAATTATGTTTCTTTTATATTTGGGGCAAAATATGTCATTTGGATATCATAACTGGTTGTGTGCTGCAGCCTGGGAGTGATGCCTTGGAACACCGGCATTGGGAGGATTTAACGTGGACGTTGTGGAACAGAGTGAGCTGGGAGGGTTGGGAGGTTTTGGTTGTACTTACATTAATTCCTTATTATAGTTCTGGTGTTTAAGGGAAATAGAACAGTCTTAAACTTTTGGGGAGACTATAAATAACTTCATTCACCAGTTAATGTTAACACTTAGTTCTAAAATGAAACGTAAATTTGATGCATATGTAAGATTCAAATACTTAAGATCATGTGTGTGCATGTGTGTGTGATATTTTCTTATATACTTAACATGTTGTAACTTTGACTTTGATTGTGTAACGTAAGCCCTGACTGTACCAGTACAGAGTGGGTTAACAAAAGCAGTATTTTTTTGTTTATAATAGAGGCTTTGAAATAAATTGCAAAATGCTGTGTATAGTAAGGAATAATGTGCACAGACAGTGTGTATTAGTAGTCTTGATTTGCTCACTCAGATTCAGAACAAAATTGGAAACATCTTTGGGAAAGTATCTAATTTTTTGCCTCTTTGGACATTATATCTAGAACTTTTCATATTATCCTGATTGTACCACAGATGCACTGTAGCTTTAAGTTTTAGCTGAATGAGTTTAATTTTTTCCCCTTTTTTTTGTCCTGTTTTTGGAGGAGCAGAAGAACCATGTAAAACATTTTCTAGATATCATTTGGCTTTTATTTGTAAAATAAAATACATCTCTTTGATGCTGCCATCCCACCTTTTTTGTTTTCCGCTTTGTCCTGAGATTTCTGGGTTAGAAATTGGCTAGGAATGGTGTGATATGAATAGCTAGAGGTGTGGGTGGAGAGCAGGTTCTCTGTTTTGTGGGGATGGGACAAATGAGAGAAGATTTTAATTAAAAAATAGATGTTGATTTTTTTGTTATATAATTATTAAAAAAACCCCGTAAGACCTTCTTCATAAAAACTTCTTTTGTGATAATTATTGTAAGGTAAATTGCATTGTTCTTCATTCAATATTTTGAGAGTTATTACATGTTTCCAGACTTAAGAGAATTCTACCATAAAATTCTAGGAGTATTCTACAAAAAACCCATTCCACTTAAAAGTAATGGTGATATTAATTATATTCATGGATTGCTTTTATAATATGTTTTCTCTTTATGTTTAAGAGCATCAATGAAAAAATCTTAAGGGTATAAAAATACTAATCTTTTCATTTACAGATTATATTTGTATACATTAAAGTTTTAATCAGCTTGTGATGCAGCAAAAGCTTTTGGAGGTTGCTACCTCTTATTTGGGGAACTCTTAAATTGTAAGTTCAGAGTTTTCAACTACAGTTATGTGTTGAAAGTATTTATCAACATCTGTTTTATGGCATGTAGGTACAGTATTTTTAAATAATAGATAACTGTTGTCTTGACCTTAAATACTTACTTCCATTCAAATTAAAAAAGTTTTTGATTTTCAAATCTCTGCATTTTAGTTTTAGTCATATCTTTAGTATTAGACTATTGAGTTTCCTATAGAAGTCTGAATATAAAAATCTGTTGCATCAAAATGCTGTTCTCAGGCTTTCTCCAGAATGGCTTTTTCATGCTTTCACTTGTGTATGCAGAGTTATTTTCTAACTTCGTTGCTGTGCTTTGATCTGATACCTGTAAGATTTTTTTTTTTAACTTTTTCACCTGTTCAAACCAAGAGCACTACAAAGAAATGTTCATCTAGTAAAGCAAAAGCCATTAAAAACAGAAAACCAAATACAAAACTGAGTAATCGAGATGTAGTTTGTAAAAACTTTCACTGATAAAATGCAGGGTTTTTTAGTATAGAAACATTATAAAGCCAAACTTTGAGACCAAATACCTGTGAAACTGGTGACTTCTTTTGGTATAGTTTGCACTTCTGGTGGTGCAGATGCAAGAATCCTGAAAATCCACTCTGTAAGCCAGTGTCTTGATTGCAGAGTAATGCTTGACAGGCTCTTGTTTAAAAGGTAGATCTACAAAAATGGAAGTTCACTTCTGAGTTCCACAGGGGATGCTTTGAGTCCCAATTACACTTACAAAGGAAGTATTATGCTAAGGAATTTCTCTGGTAAACTATGAGCTTGATCTTTGATGACAAATGAAATCTAAAAGTCAATTGTAATGTAACACTAAAAGATAATTACATCTTTCACTGTTCTTGAAACGTGTTTTGGAACTTTTAAGCTATACTTTATTTCCAAACATTTTGCCTTATGTCACTCAAAAGTTCATCCAGTGTATAAACAGTGTGATACCCTGCTGAAAGTTTATTTGTACTTAAATGTTTTCTTCTATGCTACAACTGGAATGATATAAATACTCTGCTTAGAGCAGTGTGATGACAAAGTTGTTAGATTGCATTTACTTACAAGTTTTGCGATATATACAATAACAAGATGCTGATTTTTATAATTCAGAAAGTCCTGGTGCAGTTTCCTCAGATGCAGGTATTCACTGTAGGTGTTAACGTATCTGTTTCCACTACAGCAGGGGTTTATTTCTTTAAGTGGAGCCTCTTCCCTTGTCTCTGTTTTTCAAACTGAGGAGTAATTATAATTTTTAGAGGGAGAAAGTTGTGTTTTCTGTAGGTTCACAGCCAGTTCATTAAAAATACTGTTTGTTTTCAAATACTTGCATATTTTGGGAAACTTCTGTTGTTAGACTTGGGTATTTTGTAGACTACTTATTTCCACCATCTCTGCAACATTAGAGTATGTTGATACCACTTTATATTAAACTTTTAAAGCAATGACTAAAACTGCCTGTTGATTAAAAAAAATGCAACAGCAAGGTTATTTCTTAATTTTAAAACGGTGCTTATTGCAAGAGTAGCAGTGAGCATCTGAGTGTTACTGCTGCCTTTCTCTGCCTCAGAACCTTTTTGTAGGTAAGATATGGTTTGAAGTGGGCGGTGCCTGGAACCACTAATATGGAGGTAAAAAGGTACTGTTACCTTTCTAGGGTAAACCAGAATTGTCTGTTTTTTGTACAGTGCAGTCAGGCCACTGAAGATCGCATTAAACCTTAAACTGAACTGTTGTTTAAATTAAAAAGATGGTCATCTCTTAACCAGTGAGTACATCATGGAATAGCAAGTAGTCAAAAATTGCTTTCATTCATTTTGAGTTGCCACTTCTCTCACTTCTTCATAGCACAGCAAAGTTATTCTCCAGTGAAATAATCTAACCCCTGGTCAGGCTTTGAATAAGGGGCTGCATCTTAATGGTCAGATGTGTCTCATCTTGATTCTTCGTGCTCAGACTTTTTTTTTTGACAAGCATTGCTTTCCTTCTGTTCCTCTATCTTGTAGACTGTACAGCAATTGAGAAAAAGTCCTTTTGATTAGATGCACCCATTGCATGTCAACAGTCAATATATGGTTTTTAATATCATCCTAACCTCCTAGCTATTTTCTCCTGTCTGTATTTTTTCTTTTTTTTTTTTTTTTTTAAGTCAACTTGCAGAAAATATGGGAAACTTGTCTCATATAACAGCTGAGGATGTGGCTAGGTTAAGGCAGGAAACTGCTACCCACAATGCAATGTTACATACACTACCACTTAATAAAATTTATTTCAAACATGCTACTGACAAAACCAAAGAAAAATAATATCCTAACTATGCTAGTTAGTACACTAAATATATCTAGGGAAAAGTGAAAGTAATCTCTCTAGAGCCTTTCCTGCTTCTAGGATACAATGCTACTAGTAGTTAAAGTACAGCAGATCTCAGCAGTTAAAAGCAGTGACCTATTTTTAGAAAATATTCATATTTTTCTGGAAGTTAGTGATTATGTGCTTTTTAATAACAGTCAAAGTTATTTTATACAGACAGAATTCAGATAACTTCTCTTTTTAGGTTTTTCTGGTTGGCAAAATATCCTCTTAGGTTGTTTTAAAACTGGCAACTTTTTGTGCTTCATCCCATTTTCACTTATCTTACCTTTACTGTAGCCAAGCAGCCTTTTACCTCTCTTTCCCACTTCTAATCTCTTTGTTGGTTGGTGTGAAAATGTTTTCTATATCATACATGGGAAAAGAACTGAGAAGAGGAAAGTTCAACCTCTTCAACCCTGAAGATTTAGGAGTTCCAGTTGTTTTATTTGATTGCCTGCAATTTGAACAATATGTCGTAATTTGTGAGAGGTAAATAATTAGGTTGAATTCTAAGGTAAATTTAATAGACTCAAATCTTCTGCAAATGTTTCCAAGTATCAGACAGAGATACTTAGGAAGTCACTGATGCTGTGCCACAAATGTCTTGAAAATCTTGTTCTGGATATATTCTTGTTTCTGTTTGTTTTTAAATGCACGTATATTAAGGGCGATCCTCTTACAGAACGTTTTTGAAGCGCTTGCCTCTAGTTAGAGAACACTTATCAAGAACAGCTGCCGTAGTGCTGTGGATCCTATCCATGGACTCATGGTGGTCTGCTGAACAACGTTCTTCAAGTTTGACAGGTGAGACAGAGACTCTCCAGTGCCACTGCTTTTGGATGAATCTAGCTGTGGTTGGAGAAAGTGCATCTTGCCAAAATATATGGGTAAGACCACACACAGTCTTTAAAATAGTTATTGTAAGCTTATTTTTAGGCAGTATATGTCTTGACAGTTCTTTTATTTGCATGCCAGTTTCACTGCTGCTTATAGATTTTTCATTTATTTTAGTAATGGCAATTGCAGATTTAGATCTATGTTTGTAAAGCTTTTGCACAACATTTACACTGGAAAAATACAGACTTGCTGCTTTCAAACCTCAGTCAAGATTAGAGAACAGATTTTAAAAGATCTTTAAGGCAGAGTACGCTCTTCAGATTTGGTGTCATTGTTTTTGTATTCAACCCCATTTTCAGGGGCATAGTTCAGCAATAAAAATTTGCTTCTGGTTTTAAAGTTATACCAATTTTAGTAGCTTCTGTGCATGTATAAGTCTGCAGCAATGTAGATTTAGGACATGAAATTAGTTCAGTAAGTAATAAAACCGATTTTTTTAAAAATTGCGTACTTATTAAATACTGAATTTAGAATCTGTATTTTATATATGCTGTAACTCCTGAAAAGTATTTTTCATGTATATTTTAATATGTAGAATATTCTTTGCATTCTAAGTGCCTGCTTCAAGAGTTGGCTCCATAATGTGTATTTAAAATATTGTGTGTTTAACTGACAGTGTAGAAGGGGGTTGCACCCTGTAGAATTTCTGAGTAAACAATACCCATTTGCTAACTTTCAGAGCAGATGTTTTTTAAATACCCCAAGAGAAATTAAATATAATACTGAAAAGGAATATCATAAACTATTCATTGGGTAGTGATGCTAAAAAGTTATGGATTCAGAACATGGTTTTTTCCCTAGTTCTGTATGTTCCAGATTATCTTGCATAATTAATACATGAGTATTTCTCAAGAAAACATTACTCATTTTTATTACTTAACATTGCAGAGGACTGTAGTTTATAGCACTGGACTTTACAGACAATTAAGGAAATAGTCCCTGCCCTGAGGAATACACAATTAAATATATGCAGCCAGCCATTTAAGAAAAGTATGAAAAAGAGGGAGGGGAAAAACCCCATTATAATGAACAGCAGTAAAAAATAAGTGAAGAACTTCATGGGGAAGGGCGAGCATTTAGTTGTAATTTTATTATTAACTTTCTCCACATATTCTACTATGAAGAATATTAGTTATTTGTGTGCAATTGGCTGGTCTTGTTTTGTGATGAACTTGAGTATGATCCTCATGGTTCCTTCTCTATATTTTGAAAAAAAACCCCAAACTCAACCCCAAAACATTTCCTAATGCAACGATTGCACAGGGAGCTATTTCGCTGCTCTTTATGATGCTTACTTGAGATCCTCAGTCCTGTACACAGTGAGAAAAAGCAAAATCAGGTACTTCCATCTTGTCTCCTGTTTCTCTTCATGTGTTTTTTCTTTCTTTCTTTTTTAAAAGTATTTAATACCTGGATTTGCTACTTTTTCACTGCTTGTCAACAGTCTAAGGTTTGCCTTGTAATTAAAAATGTATTGTGGTTTTCTGTTGGAGGAGAGATCTGACGATCATTCATGAGAAAAGAGAGTTGAAAAGAGATTGAGAAGGTAATGGAAATAATAAAATTGGAAGGAGGAGAGTTAAAAAGAAAACCTTGGGTTTTATTCAACTTTTAACAGTATGGCTCCCCTTTTGTAGTGAAGGAATACTGACGGGGAGGAGAAATGAAGACATTGGAACAGGATGAAGAATCAGAAGAACCCCTTTTCCTGGGGACATCAAACACAGGAGAAAATTGCCCTCTGGTCGCCAAGGCCGTGTGAACCCCAGTTTATTCTGAAATAGCCGTTTTGGAAGTGCCCAGCTGTGCTCAGTGTGGTGTTGAGCTCCTTTGGAGGGAATTGGGCTGTCTCTGCATAGCACTTAAAATGGCCTGTGGAGGTGTGCCTGAAGGATATTAGAACCTGAGGGATGTTGGGAAGAGTATGGGAGATGTTTGTATGAGATTTCCAGTGTCTGATGTGTTGTGTCTTGGAGAGTTGGTTGATTTTTCACTCCAGGAGGAGAAAGCAGACAGCATTTATGGACAGTCTGTTCAATGTTGACCAGATAAGCAGGTGTCAGTTCTTTTTAATAGACATTTTTTGTCATGCTCTGAGTAACAGGCTGCTTAGTAACTGAAGGGTGGTAACGGAGAAGAAAAATAAAAATGAATTGCAGTCATTCCTTCCACTCATACCTCTTCCTCCTCTGACCTTCCAACCCCAAAAGTGAGGAAGCGAGGCTGTTTTTAGAGAGACCCTGTGGTTTGGTTGCCAGAATCCAGACCTACAGCTTGTAAGATAAATAATGCAAGCTTTGAGGGAATATTCTGTGTGGATAGGGGAAGTATATGTGTTGCTTGTTAATACTTAGCTGTTTTATCACTTTAAACTTTTATTTCTGTTCTCTTTAGATGGATAAGTAATCATTTGTTTTAAGAAGATGAATCACTGCCTGTATTTGTTGGCTCCATGAGGGAAATGTCTAGTAAGCAATCAAGGGAATCAATTCTGTGGAGTATTGACAGTTGGGTGAACAGGGTTCTTTCAACTTGCAGACCCAGCCCAGAATGAAAGTAAATTGTTCCATTTCCATTTCAGAACACAGGTTCTGGGTCTGCTGCTTGGCTGTATTTAGTCAGAGGCTTCAGAGGTGCTAAGTAGGGTGAAATTCTGTGTTTTGGCACAAAATGATGCAGATGGACTGTTGGAAATTGCCTATTTGAGGACAGGCTGTAGCTATGAATGGGCACTTAACACCTCAATTGTTTTTGGAGCTGAATGGTCAAACTCCATTAGTGAGTGGAATAGGAGATGCTGGAACCGGAGCACTAAAACCCAGTTTTGGAAAATTCTGCAGTGTAGTCACAAGTTGATCCAGCCTGAAAAATATGTAATGTTTGCTTGTATTTTCTAAATTCTGTCCTGCAATCGTTCTGCTTCTGGAATGGTGTTTCAGTTGTTCCAGGTCTGAAAAGACTTTGGAATCAAGGTTAGTACTGTCTGAAGATTAGTTCAAGAAACAAAACAATCTCTGTTTCATGTACCTGCATATCAGACATCATGTCAATTGGTTAATATTTGCATGGCATAATTTGGACATGGCATTTTAAAGAAATCTTTATTTTAGGCATATGTGACCTGCATTGTAGATTATTTCCTATAACACCTATTTTGTATTAAAATCCCTTAGGTGAGGTTGGCTGTAAGAGTTCCGTCCTCTGTGACACTCGTCTCCTCTGGATTTCATAGTCTATAATTGTAATGCCAGAGCAGCTCCTTGTAGCCAGACTCTTTGTGTATTTTTGGAACCCATGGGCATGTAAAGCTTGATGCTACAAGATCATTTTTTAAGCTCAAGCAGTGCTCTGGGCAGTTGCTGCTTTGCCAAAACCGATGCTGAAGGAAATGTGGCTTTTCGTGAGCCAGAGTTCATTCCCATGACATGGACTTTGGGGTTGGGGCCCTCAGAAATAACTGTAATCTCTGAAAAGTGTAAAATGTATAACATTTATATTTCAGTTTGTGCCTCTATGTCTATGTAGTAGAGTATGTCTTATTTTAAAAACAAACTTCCATAATTGGGATTTGGGAATAACACAAAATATTCAATTTATTTTGTCATAGTTATCCTGCTCATTCAGTAAAATTACTAATTTTCCTTTCTTCAAAGTCTTAAATTTCTTTTTTTCTTTTTTCTTTTTTTCTTTTTTCTTTTTTCTTCTTTCTTTTTTCATTTTTCTTTTTTCTTTTTCTTTTCTTTTTTTCTTTTTTTTCCTTTTTTTTCTTTTTTTTTTTTCTTCTTTTCTTTAATGAACATCTGAATGTTTTCTTGCTTTTTACGTCCAGTTTTGCTCCGTGTAAGTTTGAAGCAGCTTGCAGCTGAATGTTTATATTTTAGTTTTGGGAAAAATTATACCAGTCTGTTCAGAAATGGAGTATTTGCAGTAGTAAGTGGCATCTTTACAAGCTAAACATAATGATCAAAGAGCTAAAGAAATAACAAATTTAGTTGTCTTTTGGACAAAATTACAATGGACTAGCCTTTGGTTTGTCATTTAGCTTCAGCATGATTTATTTTTCTTCTCTTTTAATTGAAGAACAAATCCAGTTCATAACTGAATGCAATTCAATCTTCTCATTTTCTTATGTGGGTAGAAAATATCTGTTTTATCTGTGTATAGGAGCTACAGTAATTCAAGCTTTATTTTTCCTTTTGAATAACTGAAATAAACTTAAAGAGCCAGACATTATTATGCCCAGTTTTTTAGAATTCATGAATTTTACAGAACAGTTACTTTTTGAGTACTTTTCTGTTCTGCTCTCATCAGTAACTATTCCTAGACTGGACATGTGACAGATACACAGTGAAAATAATAAAGATTTTCTGCAAGATTGCCTAACTGTTTAGAGGTAGATTCTGAAGAACTTGCAAATAGAACTATTCCCTGCTGATAGGGTGGGTTTGGGTATTTTTCTTGTTTTGTTTTCTTTTGTTTACCTGTTTTTCCTTGTATTTGTCATCCTCTGCTGAAACAGTAAGCTTAGCTAAAATCTAGGTGAGGAATAAGTTGAAGAAGTTAGCACAGAAAATCTAGAATTAAGGCTTCCAGTGACTCTCCTTACAGCCCAGCTGTATTTGGTACATTATAATGGTGTTAATTGATTGCATTTTTTTTGTCATCTCTAGAACTCCGGACTCTTTGCATGGAAGGAATGCTACTCACTTCAGTTGGTTACTCAGTGATTTTCTTGTTACTGATTGCTCATTCCATGGCTATTTGCCATCTTTCCTGCACAGTATTCAAACTGTAGTATAAAGAATTACTAACTTTCATGTGCTCTGCTGGCACATGTCACACTATAAGAATACTTAACAAATGTTAATTATGTTCTTCTCTTCACAGTACTCTTGGGGAGAAGTATGTTGCTCTCTGTGTCAGATATATAGCTTGGTGGAGGCGATGCAGAGAATAAAATTAAAGAATAAAAAGACAAATATAACCCCAAACTTCTCAGTCATTCTGTAGCACACAGTTAAGCGGTGCTTGTTGTGAAAATACTTTGCTTCATCTCTACATCTTTGTAAGTTTAACTAATTCATTTTGTCAGTGATGGGTATGTGAACTGCTAGAATCCAGTGCCATGGCTCAAACAAGGAGTGGATAGTCACTGATCACTTCTGAAAGGGGTCACAGCCGAGTGGGGTGTTATGGTCTACTGTGATATTTCTGTTTTCTTGTGCATAGATTAGCTTCATTGTTTATGTTTTCCAAACATAAAATTGGAAATTTGGAATTCAGCATGTCCACAGTTATGATCATATAAAAGCCTGTGCAACCTTTTATAGATTCCAGTGGAGACCAGATTTCATCACGATAGGTGAAATGGTTGATTCAGGCTACAAGTCTCCTGCACCTGAACACCAGAGTCTTTATGTGGCGTTATTGCCTGACACATTGACCATGTAGTTGTTGGGTAAGTTGCTGTTGAAAACACCTGGTTTTAGCCTGTTTATGTAACTTCAAAACTTCACCTGGTTTTGTTCAGCTCTTCATGTGCCCACAATCTTATTTAAGTTATTGTTACACTCTATCTCCATTTTAGGTAAAGATAAAAAAAAACAAAACCCAAAAAACCTGTGTTGATAGAAACAGGCCTTATGTAGCATTAATAAATAAAGGCCTTTATTAGCTGACTAAACTTAGAATCAGAGAAGTTTCAATCCAAGCTCTGACCAGTGGTTTGGTGGTTTTTATTGGCTTTGGGTAGTCACTTGAACTTGGCACGTGCCTGTCCTGGCTTGATTATTCCCTTCATTTACCATAAATCAGGAATGATTGTGCCGAAGTTATTGCAAATTTATAAAAGTAAGAGCTGTAAAAAACCAGAGACTGTGCTTTAGCGGTAAAGGGCTGCAATCTAGTGCCTGGGAGATGAGATTAGACTCCTGTTTGAACCTTCAGGCCTTGAGGTAAATTGTTCTGTCTTTCAGTTGGTTGTCTGTAAAAAAATTTTTTTTTTAAACATCAACGAATTTATTTTTGAGGGCTGTTCAGATGCCAGTGATGAGTGTCACAGGAGTACCAAGATTAACTGAGTTTGCCTCTGCTGTTTTTGATAGAATTTTTAGTCCCCTGTACCTCTGAGGAATAGAGAAGGCTGCTTGATACTTTGCCATGAAAATGAAGATTTACACTACTCAAATAGTTGAAAAGCCAAGTAATACTATGATTTTTTAAAATTTTGTCCACAATCAGCATTGAGGAACATTTGTTTCATAGAGTATTAGCTACTTTCAATTTATTTCAACCCCTTAATGGAATCTCTTACAAGTTTTGTGATGCCAGGTTTTCTGCTGCATTTCTTCCTACTATCAGACTTAATATCCTGGGAAATGCTTGAGTTAGCTGAAGAAATTTCTAGGGGCTGTGGTTCTGTCGTATTTGTGGATTTATGTTGCTGCTGAGCCTGTTGTCTCTAGGGGGTTTTCCAAATTTAAAAAGGGTGCAGAACATAAGCAAGTGTTCTACTTAATCTTGTCAATTAAACATCACCATGGAGTCATCAGGGTACAGTCACTGCCTGTCTCTCATGCCTCTCTCAGTATAACTCACTTCTTTGTTAAGAAAAAAAAAATTGGGGCACTTACAAATCTTGTGTAAAACTAGACATTTCAACCGAGATCAACATTTTGTTGTTCAAAACAGGATAACAGCTGTGACTTTGTAAGCTACTGTTAGTGGTTTTTAGAAGCTAATTTGTCAGCTTGCTGGCACGCTGAGCTCATTTGCTGAAAGAAGTTGATGTCATCTCCCATATCGTTCTTTGTCAGAGCTCAGCGTCTCCTCTGCTTTAACCAGTGAATCCCAAATAGAACATTACAGACCAGGGCTGTTTGCCAGTGGCATTAGTTTTCTGTTTATGTAACTTCAATTTAGAGCTTTCATGACTAAACACAAAATTCAGTTGTCATGTGAGAGTTGATCACCCCTTTTTTTGTATCCTCCATCCATGATATGTGGCTCCTTTCTGTGTATTTTGAATTTAAAAAAATGCAAAGAGCAGAAATGTTTATTATTTTCAAGTATTGCCACTTAATTTATTCAAACAGCATTCAGTGTGGTTTATTACTGCTTGTTCCTCATCTAGCACAAAGTAAGGACTTATTAATGACCACAGCTAATGACTAAAAATAAGATTTCTTGGAAGAATGAGTGAATGTCTAAATCGGTGATTCTCAATTAAATGTCAATACAGGACATTGTTTCAACACAAAATTGTTTATAATTACTGTTGAACATCCTTGTCAAACTGCAAACTGACAAAGTTTCATGTTCTGTCTTACAGCTAAGAAGTAATTGCAACACTGTCAGGGAATTTGGTAATTTTACTCTTCTGATAAATTTTTCAATGGCTTTTTAGCAGGCTCAGTAGCTTTACAATGTGTAGTGGGATATAAAGAAGAGATCCGTTTTTGTAAGACACCAGCCAAATAAAAAAGGAGAAGTTTAAGGGTGAAAATATTTAATTTTTGCGCTAGAGAAAAGTCACTTGCAAGGTCTACCAAGGATCTTCATAGAATCATAAAATCTCCTGAGCTGAATGGAACCCAAAAGGATCATCAAGTCCGACTACTGTCCCTGGACAGGACAGCCCCAAAAAATCTCCATCCTGGAGAAGCCAGAAAGCTAATGGCAAAGTCATTTAGGGAGTGAAATGGTGATTGTGTGGAGTCACTCAAAGATGGCTCAGAATTGAGTGGGTGACAAAACAGGTGAAATCTGTTGCTGATAAACTCACATGAGCTCTGTGCTGTTTATTGTCATAGAAGAAGATTCATATTGGAGAGCTCTAAAAGAGAGGCTATGTAGTTGCCAAAAATTGATTGGATTTTAGAGAAATTGAGAGTATCTGAGCAAAACAGTCTTACTAATAGTTCTGCTGTTGTGTTCATCCAGTTATTAAAAACAGTATTCTAGAACTGAATGAATTCTGTGCAAGGAGGAGACACTAAACTGGCAGGGTGCTAAAAGCCTGGGAAGACACAACTGCGAGGGGAATGTGATACAAATCTGGAATTATGAGCAGTGTGGCGAAAGTGAATGGAAACAATTATTTCCTTTTTTCATAACAAAAACTAGGGGCACCTAATTAAGTTATCATAATTAAGTTAATATGAATACAAGGAAGTAGTTTTTTAACAGTGTATAACTAAAGTGTTTAATTCGTCAACAAGGCACTGAAGAAGCCAAAAATTACTGTAGCTTAAAAAGGATTAAGAGACGATCATGGAGGTGAAGTTTATCTATAGCTATAAAACATAGTTGTCTAGTCATAACCTCAGGCAACACTTCAGGTCTGTTGGAGAGAAAACCAAGGAGGGGTTTTCCCTTAGCATTCAGTACTGGCCTTTATGGAGAGAACTTGATCTCTCAGCAGAACCCTGTTCTGAAGGGTTTGTGTATAGATGAGCTGATAACAGCACTGAGATGCTACCTACTGTGTACCAGGGTATTACTGTGGGGAAAGTCACCAAATCTTCAAAGATTTGATCTAAGTGTGTAAATGAGGAAGTGCTGTAAAATCAGGGTACAGGAGCTTAAAAACTTCAATTGCTTATGCCTGTAAAGGTGAGTGGTATGCTTCTGTGGAAGTATTTTCAAAAGTATTTAACCTCAGTAGTATTCACTGGCTTTGTAATTTATTTATCATCCACACATTAATGTTTCACTGTGAATTTTAAAGAGTAAGGTGTTTCCCAGTTTCATTTTATTAGGTTGGTCGCTCCGATTTTTTTCTGATTTCCCACATTTAAACTCATCTTTATTTTGTTAACATTTTTAAAGCTGGTTTTTTTGGTCATATTTTATGCTCCAGTTGTTGATCTTTTAATGATTTTGCCTGGCCTTTCTGGAAGGATTAGCCTACAGAAAGCTGTATGACTGTCCTCAATGTGACTATCCTCTATGTGCTCTAAAACTGACGATTCATATGTGGCAAATTACTACTCCAAAAAGTCTGGGAAATGCTGGTTTTAAATAATCTGAACCTTAATCTTACAGAATCATGAAATGGTTTGGGTTATAAGGGAACATCTTGTTCCAACCTGTGCCATGGGCGGAGACACCTTCCATTAGACTGGGTTGTCCTCCAAGCCCTGTCCAATTTGGCCTTGAGCACCTCCAGAGATGGGGCAGACACAGCTGCTCTGGGCTACCTTTTCCAGTCCTTTTCTGAAGGATATAGCCCCATTGAAAGATATGGTATTAAGGCTACTAAAATTCTATTAATTAATTTAAAATGAGTGACTTTTGGGAAAGATTAATTTGTATATTTAGTATATCCTACTTTCTTTTTCTCTAAAAGTGTGTTTTGATGGGCCTAAATTTGATTCCATGTCATCCTTAGGTATTAAAAACATTAAGCCTTAAGTTGTGCTTAATAATGAAAATAACTCCAATAGCATTTCAAAATATAACATCATAGATGATAGTTTGTAATGTCTTAACATGCTGGACAGACAAAATGTACTGAAATCATAATGTGTGTATTAAACACCTAATTTGAGATTTTTCTTTTCTTTTGGTTTTGCATCCATCATCTTAGATTTCAACCACACACTTTTATATATGCCTGAGGGTGAACTTTGTACATCTCTTTATGGAGTAGAAACACAAAAAATTATCACATTGCCACCTGGACTGATTTATCCTCATATTGTCACAGATTTATGATGATACTATTCAAACACTTAGTATTTGATTTGTCAGACATTTCAACACAGTAAACTAATAAATCTAGTAGAAGTTCTTTTGGAAGATTGATCGGCGCAAATGTATCTAATCTCATCTAAAGCATATTCAGAACTCACTTCAAAATGGTACCATGTTTGGGGATTGCAGAAGGACCACACATATTGTCAGTGGTTCTTCAATGGTTGCATAAAATGCAGACCTGTTTTCCCTGAATCTTGATTATCATTTTCAGAGTTAGTAGGTAAAAGTCTTTTTCATCTTCCTCTTTTTCATCCATTGAAGACTAGCAGTTTTCTGATCTGACTGATGTCTGCATCACCAGGTGATGATGTAAAAGCCTCTTCTTTGGCAGTTGCTAATGAGGTGCTTGAGCTTTTCCTTTCTGTTCTTAGATTAAAAATGAAGTACCTGTAGTAAAACAGGCTTACCTATAGGCTCTTCCTCCACCTCTTCCTGTCTGTGAATGACCTCATCCCCAAGAAGTTTTGAAGATAGTCCATTGATTTTTTTAGGGTTTTTTTTTTGCTCCAAGTGACAAGGAAAATTCAGATCGGCACAAATATGTTTTTGTATTTTGATAAGGGCTCCAGGGCTGGATGGTAGGGTAAAATTTTTGTTGTATGATCACCTGCCTACTCAGTGTGTGATGCTTATCTGTGAAGGTGGTGGAGGAGGACATTTAAAATGAAATTGTTTTTTTTCTTGTTGAAAAGGAAAGTGACAGTTGTTTTGATGCCTAGACTTTATGGGCGTTTGCAGTGTCTGATGTTACTGTGGTAGTGGGAACTAATAACAAATATAACTCTTAAACAGCAAATTAGTTTTGATTTTGCCAGAAGTTGTTACATTTTTCATTTGCTTAATTGTTGTAGCAGTGTGAATATTTTGAAAGGATGTAAAACTGAAACCACTTTATCCAGATGTGCCTGCTGATTGCTGGAAAAGCCTGGAGTATGGGTTGAGCCAGACAATTAGCATAATATTGGCATATGTGGAGCATCATTAGTAGTTCCAAATAAGCGTCATGCAAATATGTGTTTGGGGTTTTTCTCTCTAGAAGTAGCAAGTAAATAACTCTGTTAAAATGTAAGCAAAGTGTTTAATTGGGAGGAATTTGTCTTGTTATAAAAAAACCCATATTGAGTCTCTTGTTCATGTATTTCACTTTTTTGCCTATAGCAGGACCAGAACTGGTTACTTAGGAAGAAACTGTAAGAACTGTGCAGGAGGACAACTGTGCAATTGCCATCTCATATGAGGGAAAAAAACCACCTGACCGTCAGTCAGTATTTAAGTTTTGGACATACAAATGTAGTTTATAAGTTACATATAACAGGAATTTAGGAATTCTTTAATTCAACTCTGTGAAGTCTTTCTGCTTTCCATTAGGGTTTATACACAGGACATACAGCTCATGTGCAACAATACTGTATCTTACGTTTTTGATGGTATCATCAAAAAATTCTGCAGTGACAGAGGGAATAGTTCTGTAATGCTTTGACATACGGCCCTTCCATCTCATGTTGAATGATTTGGTATTTTATCCACCACACAGTCGTTTCACATTGATATTGACAAGGAGAGATTTGCTTTTAGTGCCTGTGCTATTTTCAGTGTTTGAGAATACCCACAGATCAATGGTTTTTGTTGTGAATTCCAACAGAAATGTCTCCTGTGTAAGAGCAAAACTGAGTGCAGTCTTTCCACTGGATGAAGAGGAACATTTAGTGTGTTTTGCCTCTGAACCCTTCTGTTACTGAGAATATTTTAACCTCATAAATTGGATAGAATTTTAAAAACATTGGGGCAGTTCTAGTTCCAACACCTTTTGGGTCTGTTGCTGAGGGCTCCTCACTGCCTTCAATTCCAGGACAGTGGATGTCTAAACCTTGCTGGTTCTCATTACAGTATTCCCTGGACCAGAGGATGGGTCTTGTTAAAGCCCATGTCCCTCCTTGGTGGTAAATCTCTCAGTGATGGCAGAAACTTCTGTTGTAACTCTTAAGTACATTTTATTTCTGGTGTTAACCAGGCATGAATCTCCTCTTCCTGTTCACTTATAGCTGAATAGTTGTAAGAGGGATTCATTTCATTAACTTCACATTTCTGCTTGTCAGCATACGCACCTGAGCGAGTAAGAATAACCTTCTTTCTATAGCCAACAGTGAGAAACAAGTAATTTTAGGTAGTGATTCCCTTGAAAAGAAGTGTCTAAAATCAGTCAGATGAATCATAACACATTCCACTGCCTTGGAAGGAAGCAGAGGCTGACTCAGACGCAGGTATTTCTCCCCCCACCCAGAAACATCACCCACAGTGTCTGTTTTACACTGAAGATGACGGAGAGCAGGGCCAGGAATTGCAATTTGGTACTTGGATGATACCATCAGACTTTTTGCCATAAATGTGTGTTGCTGTACTTATCACATGGTGTTTGTCTCTGGAGCAGGTCTTTAGAGTAGTTTTTCCACTCTTTTGTTTGAATGGTGCAAAATGGTGTTATTGACTTCAAAGCTTCTTTTCTAACCTGTGTAGCTGGACCTTAATCCAAGATATGCTTGGTTTTTTCCTTCTTTTTAAATGTGCTGACTTAATTTTTTTTTTCGTAGGGTACGACCACTTTTCTTATAGTTTAGTTAAAATGGAATTATTCTTCTGTTACATTTCCATACCATGTTTGTATCATTAAAGCTTGTTAAATAAATACAGCTAAGAATTTTAAATTTTGTTAGGGTAATCTATGTCATCTTTTTCCTTTGATAATTAAAAAAAACACCAAAGAAAGGAAAATAATCCATCAGTCAGTCCTAAAGCCTTAAGACATTAATCATGTTTCATCTCTGAAGCAGATCCTGCTTCACTTTTGTAAATGACCATCGTTGCTTGTGGAAACAATTCAATGAGGCTTGGCTGGGGAAGGAACATCTCCCTGAGGTATGAAAAATGTAAGAGCAGCCTATTGAAGAGACCCTTGCCCCAAGAGAGGAACTATACCCGACTTACAGCACTTCTTTAGTTTATTGGAACTTCTGATTTTGTGATCATACCCTTAATTTTTTTGACATCTTGGGAGTATCTAATATTAGTGATGATATTAGCGACTGCAGCTTCAGTTTAACTGAGTTCTAAGCTAAGGGAATAGCTTACCTTTCCTTGTAAGCCTCTCCTCTCTTTCTGCCTGTGGATGGTATGTTCCCCCTTTACCAAGCTTGTGATTTAGATGTCATCTTCAATTTCTCAAAGATTTACCTCAGAGCAATTATGGCATATCTTGCTGCTAAACAGTTTGCAAGATAACAGTATTTTCTTGAAACTTTTATGTCGAAGTTTAATGTCTTGTGATTTATTTTAATTAACTCTGAGAAGTTTATTATTGTAGATTATTTTTTTCTTTGGCATGTGAACTCCTTTGGAAATGTCTGCACAGATTCTTTGTACTCTATGATTGGGGCATGAAAGTAATTTTGTGACAATAAAAATTAAAGGCCATTCCAAGAAGAATGAGAGTAGTTTGTAAAATAAAATGCACAATCTAAATTAATTTTTGTGGGCAGATTATAGTTAAGATGAGAAATTCTTTTAGTGCATATACTTACTTTTTCTGAGTTACTATTTCAAGTTGATTTTCATTGAAATTGCATTATTGTCCTCAGTAGCAATTGAAACAGCTAATACATTTTCACTTATGTTGCTTTTATAAAGTTTATTTCTTGTGAGAAGAAGAAAGCAGGTGATATTAAACATTTTTTCATTTCAGGTTGAAGTAAAATAAAAATGTAAGCAAATATGAGCTCTTAAACTTTGAATAATATTGTTTAAAAGCAGAAAATTCATATTGGGTCAACTCTATAATCAGCAGAGCTGCCTTCTGTTTAATGGAAAGGCTCTGTGAGTCCTACTCAACCAAAGCTGAGAGCAATCACTACAGTCTGTGCTGCTTAAAAGGATGATTTTCTTTCTTTCCTTTTTTTTTTCCTCCTCTAAAGAGGAGGTTCATGTGGACTGAATTCCCTTTTACAAAATGGGCATGTTTCCCAGGAAAAACATGATACTTCGCTAATCAGGATGGAGCCTTATCCTGCAATGGGACCTACATTTTGGTCTTTTCACCACATCATTGCTGTTTTCTACATGGACAAAAATAGATATAGAGTAAACCAACCCAAAAAGTCAATTATAGGGTTTTATAGTGATGTACTGTGAAAAATTTGGTCATGTTTTTCATTATACAGAATGTTCTTTCCGAAGACATAAACAGAAAAAAAGCACATATGTTTGATTTTAAAAATAACTGTGCTTAGCTGTTTAAAAATGCTGGAGACATTTTGGATAGTTCTAAATGATCAGCATCATAATTATAGGATAAAACTTCTGTGTAAAGAACTGTCTGGTTTATAATTATTTAACTGTTGGGATTTTGGGGTTCAAGAGGTATACTTTGAAAAAATTTCTCATACATATCTGAAAAGTCTGACTTATTCATCTTCCTCTCCTCTCTAATCAGGAAGTAACTGTTAAATCTGTGATGTCAGTTTAGGGGGAATGATTTAATTTAAAAAGTATTAACATGTGAAAGGAATATTGGAATGAATGAAAACAATTTGGTCCACTGACATTTAAACCAGTCATTATCCTAGGAAAGCATGGTGCAGGAGAGATGCTGAGGTAACAGCTACAATTACAGTATCAAAGCAATAAAAAATTAATATATAATAATAAAATTATGAATGAAAGCCACGTTTTTTCAGTTGTGGGTGCCTGAAGTTCAAGCGATAAATCCATATTTGGATATCCACAGAAATGTGGTAAGACTTCCATAGGTGTGGAGCTCTGGCCATGTCTCATGGCAAATTGCAAATGCTCAGCACTTCTGCAAATGGGACCAAGTCCATTTAGGTTTCCAAATATGAGCACTAATATTTGAAAAATCAGAATTACAGATATTGAGAGTTATATGAATGAGAAAAACTACTTTCTGAAGGATAGAAGCTGTTGAGTTTTTTAGATAGCTTAATTTGTTACATTTAATTCTTGCTAAACTTAAATGGTAGAATGGTTTGGATTGGAAGGGACCTTAAAGACCATCGAGTTCCAACTCCTTGCCATGGGCTGGGATACCTTCCACTAGACCAGGCTGCTCCAAACCCCATCCAACCTGACCTTGAACACAAGGATGGGGCAGACAAAACTGCTCAACCCACTACACAGACTTATCCCATTGTCTCACCACACTCACAGTTAAGGAATTTCTGCCTAGTGTATAATCTAAATCTTTCCTCCTGCAGCTTCACTCCATGCCCCTGTAAAAAGTTGCTCCTCAGTGTTCTTACAGGCCCCCTTTAGGTACTGGAAGATACTTCAGGGTCTCTCTGAATCCTTTGAGATTGAGTCTGATACTGTTTCTAATAAATGTACTGGGAACTTTAAAAACATTTATTTATGTGTATATTGCTAATATGTTTTCTTACTAAATTTGCTTGTTGTTTTGCTTCACACTGAAACTATGTATGTTGTTGCTTGCTTAGATTTATATGAAAACACTCTTCAATCTTAGGCTTTATAAGAAAATAATTTATAAAAATTGCTGTTTCTTGAGATTTTTTCTGTATGCCAAAACCATCAAATGTATAATTTATTGATAGAGATACTACTAAGTTGGTTACTAATTTTTTTAATGATTTCTAAGCAGTCTGTTTCCTGTTTGCAAATGCTTTGTGTTTCCAGTACAGTGACTACAGTCAGATACCCTGTTGCTTGTATAGTGTCCTCCTACTCCTCGCCATTGCCAGTCTGTTTCATCTCTTGTTTCTCCACAGAAAGCAGACCTTGCCACACCTTTTCATTGAGGTGCCATTATTTATGAAAAGTACTTTCATTAGGATATTGAGTCATCTCTTGATGTTTTTGCCAAGCTGGAAAAGTTGGATTCTCTCTCTTTTGCTTTGTTTTCTAGTCACTAACTTACTTGTCCTATCTGTTCAAGATGGATCCTGGGACTGGGATAATGATTTTAATATCCACTGCATGAATAGAGAAGTGAAATAATTTTCCACTCGTACAGCTGATGGCCACAAACATTTTTGACTTACTATGGTAGAGGGCATTCCTAATAAACTGAATTATCTGCTCTAATTCTTAACTTCTGTCTAGTGTTAGTCACTTTGCAGATATGGTGCATACTTTTCTCTGAAATTTGTTGATCCACTTTGAGATCTATATCCAACTGATTTTATTTTAATACCCTTCTCTTTTCTGGGTAATCCACGTTGTTTTAAATTAATTTCTTGTCCTGGTTGATGCAGGAACAGAGGCATCCCATTGCAGGAGCAGTTTGGATATGGGGGAAGGTCAGACAGAGAGCAGCTGTGTGAATATTTAGCTGCCAGCTGGGATCAACCTACCACATCTTCAGGTTTTCCAGTCTCCCAGGTTTTAACCCTTGGCAAAGGTTGAAAGAGGTGCATAGAAGTGTGTAGATGGAACAGGGTGAGAGTGAGGTTATAGGACATCAGAGGCTGATGGAAGAATGGGAAGGAAGACTGGATGGAAAGGAAGAGGAGGATTAAGTGTCAAGGGAAAAGAAGGTAAAAAAGGAGAGGTGGAGAAGGAAGTTCTAAGAACACCCATTACTCATTTTGCCTCATTTCTCAGCAAAACCAGACCAGAATGTGATGAGGTCTCAGTTTCAGCATTCCTCAAAACTCTGATGTCAACAGAGATATTGGGAAAAACTCCTGTTCTTCTTTTAGCTAGGCTAACTTGTCTCAGAAGTAGAACTGCATGAGAGGTCATTGGGGTCAAGGTGGAGCAGGAATTCCAAAGACAAAGTAAATTATTCAGATGTATGCCCATATGTATTGCTTCTGGGCTTAATAGAATCAAATTGTGGTTACTATAAAGGGAACTTTGTTTACATTCTCTGGATCCATTTTATGTAGTTAAATCTAAGTAGTGTTTCTTCTTAGGGATCATCACATTCTTTAAACCAGGGCCCAGCAATGGAATGCAATAGAAAAAGTGTGATTAACATATCTGTGAAATTCACTGTTAAGTCTAGAGTCCTTTAAATTTCTATAAAAATCACAGCTGCATTCACTAATACCTTATCCCGGCCACCTGCCTTAATATCAAACTTTCTGTCAAGAAAATATTTAATTTTCTGATTTCTCATTGCTGGAGAAGGTCAACAAATCTGATTTTTTTTTTTTTGTTCATGGAAATAAATGTGTTCCTTTGTGATCAGAAAGTTGGCTTCAGGCAGTGAACAGACTAAAATTAAATTGTTCCATTTTTATTTTGTATGAGTGAGAGGATGCTTTCTGATGCTGCATTTGAACAGGATGAGACATCATTGTTTAGCAGTGATTACTTTTGTTTCTGTCTCTTTTAAAATTTTTTATTCTTGGCATGATGAGAGGTTGTGTCTATAGGTTAGCATGGAAATGAATTTCAGACTGACACTTCCAGTTACACGTGCTCACGTTTGTGTAAAGCATGTGAGAACTATTAATGTTCATGGAATGCTGGAGCAAAAGCAAGGGGCAAATCAAGCTCTTAGAGAAGACATTTGGACTGGCCTCTTGCTGTGAGACCATGTGATAGAGATAAATCTCTTGAAGAGTAAAAAAGGACTCTCAGCATGGCTTTCTTTTCTTTGCTGTAGGGAATTGCTCTCTTCTGATGCTTCCTGAGCAACATAATCTTCAGGCATAATCACCTCCAGTATTTTCTGAACATTGGGGTTTTTTTGCCTTATTTTGAAATTCCCCTATAATGCCCAAAATAGTTCTTGTAACTTGTTTTCTAGTTTGGCTAATTCTTGGCTTTATAAGTAGATGCTGCATGTTAGCACTACTGGCCTTGTTTTGTTCTGACACCAAGGACTCAGAACTCAGAGGAGTATGGGGAAGGAGATAATCATCTGATCCAGGGACCAGTAACATGTTCCTTGAAACATACACAGAACTGGTTGTGTATCTTGGTAGTCCCTTTCTTAGTTTCGATTTGACAGAAACCTACATTTGAGAGAACTGATTGTGAAGTGAAATCCATTAGAAGTAACTCATGACTTACAGTTTAATTTTTCACTGATGACAAGCTCTGTAGAAGTGTACTGAGATAATTTTGGCCATGAAGTTGCTGTTTACCTCGTTTCAGAGCAATGTGGGTTATGGTAGCTGAAAGCAGTTTCAGCCCCAGATACTGCACTGGAAAAACAGTCATTCAATAAATATTATGAGTTTCTCCTTTTGAGTTTTTATTTTGAGATGCTGCTTGGTGCATCTCAGTGTTTGTTAACATTGTTAATTTACCTTTACCTAGCAAATTTTGATGCTGGTTGTAGCATTCTGAGGTTCAGCAGATAGCAGAACTGTTTAATGGTAGGGATTGTTTACTGCTGTGATAATCTTTCACTGTGTAAGGGTTAATTCTGAAGGGATTGGAAGATAATTAAATTGGATGCATGGATAGAAAATTGCTTTTTCTTTGGCTATGATTTAAAGTTTCAGAGTTGCCCATCTGTTGCTTAGGATATTTGCCAGTGAGTGACCATACACTTGATAAGAAACAGGAATGGTACTGTGGTCGATTAATGGTGACACGTTTTGGTGCTAGCATCAGATGATCAAGATGTCTACAATGATTTGATTTGATGAAAACTCAGATAACATCTCACGTGAATAAATAGGATAACTTCTTATGTATTGCAAAGAAATGAGGTACTGAATGACAGTTACATCCAGGAATGGAAGACAAGAAGAAAAGTGCCTCTAAGACTTTGTGGAATGATGACCTATGATATTTTAGAGGTAAGGGACAGAGCAAGAAAAAGTGAAGCTCTTCACACTGTGTCTCATTTTGTTTCTTGTAGTCTGGACACTTTAATCCTCCTCTGTGCCTGAGGAATGTTTTCAGGACTTTATTCACTTGGGGAATGATCTGGTTCCCTTGAATGTTATCTGGGCAATGGCTTCGGCTCCATGATTTTCCAAGGACTACCCAGTCTGTTTTCCATGAAGGTCTAAAATAGTCTGTACACAGTATTGTTGTATTTGTTGTATTTGAAAATGGAAACTAGCTTCCTGGACATGTTCTTTTTTGGAATGTTTTTGATTTTTCTGATGTTTCTAAGTCATTTAGCTCTGAATGGAACAATGGAAAGGTACATGATTATGTTTATACTCAATTTGCATTCTTTTTGCAGTATGTGTGAAGTGCAGGTTAAGTGAAGCCAAACCCTTGGAGGCCAGTTGGTGACCACTGGCTTTGTAACACACTGATTAGGGAAAAATAAGCATGAGGGAAGGAGAAAAACCTGGAAAGAAGGAATTCTTAGGTCTCAGCAGAATAAAGCAATGAGCATCCAATTCCATCTGTAGGTTTCCTTTAGACTTTTTGTTTCATAAACCAAACAATCACAGCCAAAAATTATTTCTTGCCAAAATATTAACTATACAAAATCCATACTAAAAATGGTCAAGTTTGTATGTATGGTATCTGTACCTTTGGACTGTAAGCAACATGGATTGGTGGTTTTAGAGTAGGCAGATTCCTGGGCTCATGCAGTGGATTCAGAATGCAGAATTTGGAGAGGAAAAAAATCACTTATATAAAGAACAGCATAAACTGCTGAGATTTATCTGACATACCAAGAAATACATTTTAATCTTTGATATTTTGGGATCACCAGGCTAAGGAAAAGGAGTGAGATTTTCCCTGTAAAGGGAATGTATTTTTGTGTTTTGTCTGAAAATGGTACTGCCAGTTGATATTAATGTTAGTGTTTTTCCATTTGGTTTTCTGCATTCATAGGTGAAACTTTTTGGGTTAACTCTTGCCCTAACACTTTCAGAAAGTTTATGGTGGTAGTTCCTGCTAATTTCAGGAAGGCAGTATTAAATATTTATATTTATCCTGAAGAGCTTTTGATCAGAGCTCCATCCCACTCCATCTCTGAAGCCAGCATTTTTTTCCTGTCTGTAGCAACAGTCCCAACTTCTCAGAAGTTGGAGATCATAAATAAGTATTTAAAGATACCTGAAATCTATTTAGTTCCACAGATTCCTCTCTATTACCCGCCTCCCTACCACACACATACATGCAGAGGCAGAGCCTGGTGGCCCCATAAAACTCAATATTGACCCTAAGGCCCTCTGAAAATCTGCTTTGAAATCTTGGTTTTATTTTCTTCAAGATTTTAATGGCTAAAGTTCATATTCACAAGTATTTAAAAGGTGTGGATCAGCACCTTATTTGCAGTGTTATTTAAAGTCCTTGGTGTTCTCAAATCTGCTCTAAGGCTTTTTTTTTTTTTTTTCCATTGGGATAATTATGGTGGGATATGTATTTTTTTAATTGAAAAGTATTTCTTTGTCCTTATGCCTAAGTCTTGAAAATTCCCATGAGAGAAATTTTCACATTCTGGAGTTTAGGACAGAGTTTTGCAAGACGCCTACCGTGTTTGGCTATTTCCATCTTAATAAGAAGGGCTTTATGTCTACTAAACCACCATTTCTACATTTTTATGGAATTGGGCAGTGCCCAGTTCCATAAAAAGCCATTGTACCATAGCTGTAGCATTTCTGCTGATCTGCTACGTGATGGAGTTTGTAGTCATAGTAAAAGAAGCTAAAAACCGAATACATAAACTTCAGGAAAAAGAACTTTTCTTGAACATGAAGAAAACCTGTAATTGGTTTGGTTTGTTTGTGATTTAACTGTGGTATTTTTCACAGTCACTTTCACATCTCAGACTGAGAAGATAAAGGAAAGAGGACAAAATTGCCTACTTTGAACTGTGAATTGCTTCAGTATTTTCTGAATCAGTATTGAAATACTTAGGAGTGTATTTGTGTTCATGCAAATTTTTGCTTTACATTCAACATAGGATCCGGAAGATTAAATCTGCACCATCATATAACAGCTTCTTGTGTTTATACTGCTTTTATCCTGAATATTTTAGTTATGACTTAAGTGATAAAAAAAGATTTTGTGATTCTATTTCAGTGCTGGGAAGTGGTAGTCAGGTAGAGCTTGGTATCTTAGTAGTCCCTTTTACATCTGTCAAATCAAAACTCCTCATTGCTCAAAAACCTATGCTCAGTAGCTTAGATAACTACCAATATTTCTGGTATGTGTGCTCAACTTTCAGAAATATCAGAAGATATTTAAAACTCATATAATCAAATAAATTTCTCCCTGAATAATCTAAAGATTTCTGAGGTAATTTGAACTTTTCAATAGAAATCAGAGGAATTAATATGAAAAAAAGATCATAACAAGTGATTCTTTTTCAACAGTTTTGTGTTCACTTCATAGTGCCCAGAAGTGTGTCAGTCTCTGGACAGAAACTGCTCATATCAATGTAGTGGTTTTAAAAATGTAACAAAAATGAGTCTTTTAAGAGCAATTTGTTGTTTTGCAGGATTTTTGTATGTTACACGTGTAATTTTGCAAGAAAGAAATTCTTGTAAAATCTGTTTTATGGTAGTTGGTTTCCTTTAAAAATGTTTTTGATCTGGTTTTATAAATGGTGTTAGGTATAAATGCAACGGGTAGGACTGAAACATGAGGAAGATTTTGGGTTTGAAGCACCATTTAATAGTATTTTAAATTCTCCATGTGAACTTATCTGCAAGTGTGTAGCAAAGTAGGAGCTCAGATAAGTTTAGAGTGGCCGTAGGGAGGATTGGCTGTGGGTTCCTGTCCATGTCCTGAGAGTGAGTGGTTTCTTATACCTCTGGTGTATCCACGTGTCTCATGGTGACACCTGAGCAGGAGCTGGGCTTTCCAAGAGCTCTGGTGTCCGTGTGGCCTTGCACAGCATAGACACCCTTGGTGTGTTCACTGACTTGCCATCTCTTTTAACACACACTGAACACCTGAGCTCCGGGTAGAAATTGCAAAATTGCAGAGCGTATTTATATCAGGAACCAAATACATATTGCTAAAGATAGTTTAGTTTCTTAACTTCATTGTATTTTCAAATTAATTCTGTGACTTTGTTTTTTTTAAGGATCATCATTTCAGGATCTTTTAAATTGTGTTTGCTGGAAGAAATAACAGAAGTGAACTAATTTTCCTTGTCTTAACTTTGTGTGGCCTTTTTTATTAAAAAGGCTGACATCAAATGCCAATTTTTTGTTTTAAAAAACCTCACCAAATCCAAGCATGCACTTGGTGAAAGACAGATGGTCACATGTAGGTTGTTTTTTTATTTCCACTTCTTGAGATGATATCAGACAGACCTGATATAAGCAGTTAGCCTGGAGAAGGTCATGGATATATGCTGAAATGCTCCATGGGGTTAAGTTCTTGTTTTTGTTGGGATTTTTTTTTTGTTGTGTTTTTGCTGGTTTTGTTGGGGTTTTTTTGTTTGTTTTTGTTTTTTTTTCAACTCACAATCCTCTGACCATTGCCATTTTTTCAGCTTAGATAAGATGGAATGCATTTTTTTGATTATGTATTTTTTTTTCTGGGGTATGAAAATATTTTCCTGCATATAACAACGTGTAGTGATGCCAGCGTTCTTAAAGGATCCAGCTGAGCTTAAAGAATTGGAGAGCATGTAATGAACTTCGGTCATTCTGCTGAATTTACAAACTGTTTTTCTATCAACTTAAATATTAATTAATGCAAATCTAGGAGGAGAAACTGATGAAGATAAAAGGACAGCTTTTATGTATTTATGTCATTAGAGTGGGAGTGATACATTTCTACATTTTTATGTTCATTTGCACTTTGTAACTTTCGAGGATGCTGCTGTTAAACAGAGTGAGGCTGTGCAAGGTTATTTTAGATTTTCTAGATCCAAGGTGAGCTAACACCAAATGTGCTGTATTTTTGTTCCCTGTCTTTTCTTTGTGTCATAGGCAGTTGATAAATATTGATGCTAATTGATGGAATTACAGCATTAGGAAAAATCAGAACACCTTTTAAATATGTGAAAGGTGTAAGTCTTACTCCATTACTTTTATTGCAGGTATATACAGGTATTTGGGTTAATAAGTCTTTCTTGGGGACTGGGGACTGGTGAGTTATTGCAATACTTGCAGACAAAAATAATGCTTTTTGTACGTATTTGAGTTGACTAGGCCATCTTTCACTCAGCTGTTGGGACAGGAATATTTTTTCGTCTGGCCATCTTTCTTGAATTTTCTTAAATGTTACTTTCTGTGCCTAGTAGGAGACTGAATGGGCTGTATTCTGGTTTTTTCCCTATAAAAATTTCTGTCCTTTAGAGAGCTTAGTAAGTTAAGGGGTTTTTTTAAATTATTTTGTAACCTTGTTGATACAAATTAGAGTAATTAATAACCCTAACTAATACTTGTTAAATTTGTGAGGCCTTTGCAAAGTCTCACATTGCCATTATTGCCCAGTATAGTCATTATTGCTCAGTATATAGGATATAGAGTGTGATGAATAATTATTTGGGGAGAAAAAAGATCGACTAAACCAAAACCCCACCATTTTTACAGCATATGCTGTAAAGTGGGATCACAAAGAAGTTGAAGTTGGGAAGAATCTCCAGAGGTCATCTGGCTCAATCAGCCTGTTCAGAGCAGGGTTGGATACAGTGAGTTTCTCAGGACTGTGTCCAGTTGTGTTTTTTAGTATCTCCAAGGATGGACATTGCATCCTTAGCAACCTTTTAGAGAAGTTGAGTACCCTCAAAGTATAACATATAACATTTGTTATACATTTGTATAACATATAACATTATTTTCCTTATGTTTAAATGAGATTTCCTGTATTTCAGCTCATGCCCATTGTGTGACCAGATGGCTCCAGCTGGGCTTTGGCTTGTTGATTGAGCAATATCTGTCTCCTCCTGCGTTGCTTCTCCATATTTCCAGCTCTCCTGTGCTCTGGACAACCTGGTCTGCTGGAAGGTGCCCATGGCAGGAGGATTGGAATGAGATGATCTTAAGGTTCCCTAGCCATTCTATGATTATTACTCTTCTTTCCTTTCTTTGCATTAAGTTAGGAGCTCCTTGCTCATCCAAACAGGTTTTCTGCCTTCTTTGCTTGATTAGCTGCTGGTTGAGATGGACCATTCTTGAACTTGGAGGAAGGAGGTCAGCCAACTCTCCTGGACACCTCATCTCTCCAGGTGTGTACCCCTTGGATACCTCTGTAGCCTTGTGTTCTTGAAAGCAGTTTGTCATCATTGTCCTCACGTTCTGTTCTTTGTCCCCGATATATTTTTAGTGTTTCAGTTATAATTGGCAAGGTTTAGGCTTTCCTTGAATTTTTTTTTTCAATCATGAATAAGTTTTGTCTTGTTAAATTCATATTGTAAAACTAGTGCTGTTTCCCAAGCCTTGGGGATATCCTGCCTGTGTAATTACAGATTTTATACTGCAGCTATGCAGACGTGATTATTACCAATAGTCCAAATAATTGCACTGCTTGGCTGGTTTGTGGTCAGGCACTGTCTCGTACCTTGGTGTGGAACAGTTAGAAAAAAAAATAAAGCAGAAAATTGCCAGAATGCTCATAAGCAATGCTTTTGATTGACAGTTTTGTTTCCTGTAGTTGTTCAGGTGTGATGAGATTTAGTTGACAATAAATCCTGCAAGGCGAAAACTACTGGATTTTGACTTCATTGATGGAGAGATGATGATGTGAAGGGAACATTAAGCAGCTAATTTATAATTTGGAAGCAGTTCTTTGCCACCCCTTCTAGAAATACTGATTCAGGTAAACAGAGGTAAATGTAGAGCAGCATGTGCTTTGTTTGAAGTTAGTTCTGATTAAGAGACTACCTGGGAATAGAACTGATGATTAGACAAACATAACATGTTTTATTGCCTTATATTGTTTAAGGCTTTTTTTTATTTTTAAGAAGTGACCCAATTTTTTCACCCATTCTTCTGACAGAACTTGACTTCATGGGCTTAGAACTGGATGTTGTGTTCTCCTTCTCCCCAGCTGTGACTATGTAATATTCTATCACCGACACATACCTGGAAAACTTCAACTTTTGAAATTTCCTTCGCAGTCAGAAACTTGGTGAATATAGGGAATTAGCTGGAAGTAGGACTAATACTTGCTAGGAAAGCTGTTGACTGTTAGTATGTAATATCAAAATTTTTATTGATAATTCTAATTTATAAATAATACTTGAATATCATTTAAACCTAGGTAATTGCTATGATGGGGTAAATGATGTTTGCATCATCATCTATTTTCATGTAAATTATATGCATAAATCCCAGTTAGTACTGTGCTTATTGGCTAAGCAGATAGTCACATCTCAGTGTGGCCAGGAGAGAAATGGCATTCCCAGTGTGGGAGAGTTAGTGATAAAAGCAAACTTAAAATGCCTTTCTAACAGAAGTAAGATGCAAAGTAAAATGCCTTTCTAACAGTTATTAAATAATTGGACAGAGAGGAGGTGTTCAAAGAGAGAAGCAAAGGAAATGAATCTCTACAAATACAAGCCCAAAATTTTGGGATCTTTATAAACTGTTGCTTGACCACATAAATGGAGAGAAACCTTTGGAGAAAAAGAAGAAGCATTTATATGCCTGTCTTTCCTTTCTTATTTGTTCCTCTGTTTATTTAATTTTTGGGTTTCCTTCCTGTATTTAGTTTCTTGAGGATAAATGGTAACCAGCCATGGGTCCTGTTGCTGTAGGTCTCATGATCATGGTGAGATGGACGCCATTTTAAATGAGTGTTGCCTGGTCTCCTGGTTATGTTGCTCTCAGGATATTGGGATATCCATTCAAAGAATATTGAGTGTTTTCCCACTCCTCTGAACAGTTTAGTGCTGAAATGAACAGTTCAGAAACCTATATGAGAAAAGTTTTTGATGGGTAGGGTTATCCATTCAAACTTCCTAAGAGGTTCAGGGTGGTGGGGAGAATACTTGAATCTAAAACATTGCTAGAAAATGTGGCACTATATGTAAAATCAGATGTGAAAATCATTGTTATAAGGGAGAAAAATGGGGTTAAGAGTGAGAAGAGCGAAGGTGAGTTAGTCGCTGTACAGCTTCAAAAACTTGGAGTGAGCTTATTTCTGGAATAGTTTCAGTCCCATGGAAAACAGTCCTTTATTCTTTTTCAAACATTTGCCTTTTGTAGTGAATCCTGCTGATGTAGCTCTACCAAGAGCAACAGAAGGACCTTTATTTATGAACTTCTGTAAGATGTTTCATGTTTATATCTCTTATTTTTACAGAGTTTACCCTTGGTAAGGGAATTCACTGTTTCTAAGGAGGATTTGAGGATGGGAAACTCAGATGGAAAATGATTTCACAGATAATCAGGAAGGGAAGAGTGCAGCTAGTAAACTAAATGTGATGGTCTTGTGAAAATAAATGTAGTAACAAGTAGCCATCTTTTAATCTTCATTTTTGTGGTGTTATACTAGTCAGTGTTTTAAAAGTAATGTGAAAATCTCAGTTACACATGAATATTTAACTGATATGTGAGCTCTAAAGCTTTGGTTTGTGATTTGTCTCCAAAAATGGTACTTTGAAAGAAAGTATTCTGAAGTGGCAGCTCCCAAGTATGAGTTGAAGCTTAAAATGTTTTTCTTTGCCCTTAGTGGTGTTTTCTCATCAGCTTTATATATATCATTAGTTGTTTTTGCTAGGGTTAATTCAATTTAACTTCAGGAGAGAACAGTTCTCTCGGAAATAACAGCCACTTTCTCAGGGCTCAATTTTTTTTCAGATTTTAAAAGCAATTTTAGGATTCTATGACATGTTGATGCCACGTGAGAGTAGAGACTGCTGTTTTGCAGGTTCGTGTGAGTACAAGGGAGAGGCAAAATGAGGTCAATCACATCAACATGCTCCTGCTGTAGTTGGCATAACCTGCTCCACAAGTATGGAGAATAAGGAGAAATAATTTAGGCTAGACTAAATTTGAATCAGGTTTTATTTTTCAATTTCTTACTCTTAAACTCTATATTGATACAACGGAGAGCCAAGCTATCCTTTATTAACAGTTTTTCTAATATATGGAAGAATTTTGGTATTTAGTATGAAGCAGTCAGTTTAAACTGTTTTTGCAGAACTGGAGTGTAAATACTGTGAGCTGCTGGCATTGGAATTAATTCCTTGTTTGTAGCAGCTTTCAGACCTGCAGAGTGTCACGCTCTCAGTGCTATGCTCTTTCAGCCCACCTCTCATCCATGCCAGGTGGGGATCAGCATCTGGGGCATTTGCAGGGTGCAGCAGTGCTGTCACTTCTCCTTTGCCCACAGGCTGATGCACAGGATCATGCACTGAAGGAAAGGTGTCACTTGGGCACCTTTTCCAGCCATTGGTATCACACCAGAATCCTTTCCTGGCAGTCAGGTACACATGAATTCAGTGAGTGGGTGTCCTAACCCTGGCATTTTATAGACTTCACAGCATGGCTGGGCTTGGAAGGGAACTCTGGAGAAACTTCACCTGGAGCAGATTCTACAGGATCATGTCCAGGCAAATTTTGAATATCTCCAGAGGAGACTCCACAGCCTCTCTGGGCAATCTGTTCCAATGCTCTGCAAAGACATTTTCCCTCATATTCACATGGAACTTTCTGTATTGCACTTTGTGCCTGTTGCTCCTTTTCCTGTACCAACAGGGCACCACTGAGAAGATTCTGGCCCAATCCTCTTGATACCTGCCCTTCAAGGAGTATGTTTTCTCTTTCTCCCCATCTATATGGGAGAGAAGTCATATCCATAAGGATCCTAGATTTGGAACTTTGAGCTGGCAGATGCACCTGTAAGCCTTAAAGGTCACTTTCTGGGATCTGCTGGCTTTTGTTTTTTAAACACTACAGCACACTTTAAAATTGAGCAATGCCTTTGACTCAAATTCATGAGATGCTCATTGCAGTTGAGTTTATTTAATAAATAGAAGATTCAATACTGTATTGGAAATAAAGAGTTTGGAGGCACTTTAACAAATTGGGTTACAGTACAAAAAGGTTTTTGATGCTGCTTTATGAAGTTGGATTTCTTTTGTGTCAGCTTCCAAAACAACTTTAACCATATTTCTTTGTATATTACACTAGATTCTTCATATGCTCAGTAAAGGATTTACCTGAAGTAATAAATGTAAAGTTAAAATTTTGTTTGAGAATGGAAGGTTCTGGTTTTGTGCTTTCATTTAAACAATTGATTTGGTCATGCAGTAGTTCAGAACTCAGTGTTTTTAGGACGTTTGAGAATCTTAGCCAGTTTCCTTGCGTTATTTGGTTATCAGTGTAAATTGGGAGACCTAAAGATACCTTGGAACAATGAGCTTCAAATCTGAACTCTAAATTTTGTCTGTATTAATAAAAGTACATATTCAACAAAATTGGAAAATGTATGCAAATCAGGTTTAAGACTTGGCTTTGGTGTTTACATAATTTGTTTAAAAAGAGGGTAAGTACAAGGGAGAGACTAGATTATAAAACAAAACATAATGATAAATGAGCTTAAGTACACTCTACCTAATCAAACACTGACTTATTCCTGTTTAGAAATACCATAAAACAGTAGTGACCAATGACACAAATTTGGCAAAGCCTATCAACTAGCTTGTACCTTGTGAGAAAAAAAATATGCCTGAATGATAGGTTTTAATCTTACCTTAAAAGGTAGGATTAGAAATGTAAAGCTTTATTCCTAAGGCATCTACACTAAGACTGTTAAACTTTGTACTGGGATCAGACCAAAGCTTCATTTAAACTGTTAGCATCTCTGGTACTGGCTAACAGTGGACCTCAAGGAAGGAATGTAAGAAAAAGGGAAAAATATAGGGATACTTCCACAGGATGCTTTCCTAACCTCTCACTATGTGTAGTTCAGACTTCCTGAGCTAGAGCTGTCTTTGTTTTTAGTAGCTGTCAGTGAATGTTTCTTTGGTGAGTTTACCCAGCTGCTGTTTGAACCTATCTAAAATTTGAGGAGTAGCTTGCAGCAAACCCTTTAATTCTGTAGGTTTCCTCTTCCTGCTTATACAACATGGCTTGTAACGGTTATAAAAATTCCATGATCTTTGGATAGGGGAAATGGTTTGAAGAACAGATGGGTTTTATCTGTTATTTCTGTAAGACAGTCTAGAAACAGTAGTTGGTCTGTTTGGTGTGTGATAAATAAAGCAACCAGAACTTGAGTGCGACAAAAAAAAGGATTAATTTTGCCTTGTCCTTCATCAGTGGCTGATGAGTTGCAGAATCCCAGTCAAATTATTAAGTCTGCTTTGAGCAGAGTAAGTGCATAACTTCCTACTCTTGTTAATGCAGATATGACTTTGTTTCTCTTTTTTTTTTTTTAATGAAAAGGTCATCAAGCTCACACTGAGTAGGCTAAATCCAGAGGAATATACTCTGACAACTATGGATGAAAGTGTTCTGAGAGCTACTCAGTATTTTTGGACCATGTGAAGAAACTACAGCATGACTCTTGCAGTTGGTCTGTGGGTCATCTTATAGATATTTTAAATTATGCAACTTGCATGAGCACTTGAGTTGAATTTTTAAAAATTGGAAGATGCTGGCAGTAAGCCAAGAAAAAAAAGCTTAATACTTTACACTTAGGATATGTTCTTCTTACCTTCTTATTGTAAAAATCCCTAAAAATACCTATTATGGTCTATAGCTCAGTGTTCATTTTCAAAATGCAATTGGCATCAGAAAATTTAATTTTTTAACCCGTCCCTTAAACCCCATGTGCATACAAGAAACTACCATTGTAAGCATAAAGTAAAATCTTTTACCGATGCCTTAAAAATTGTTCAGTGCCGATCTACTTCCTCAAATGAAATTTAAGATGCTGTCTTATCAGTGGTTGGCTTTATGGAATTTGGCTGAATTTTGAGCAAGTTAATGCTAATCACTTGTGTGGCACAGAATTCCATTTACTTTAACTTCAAAGACAGTGAAATGAAGCAATTTTCTAATTTTCTAATGTTTAGTATATGCAAAGCGCAGAAGCTTTTGGATGCAAGCTAGATTTTTTCTTCAGTAGAACTTCCCAATTTTTATTTTTAAGGAACTGAAATAGGGCCCCTTACAAACTTCATCCAGTCACCTGGTCTAGTGGGAGGTGTTCCTGCTCTTGGCAGGAGGTTGGAACTTGATGATCTGTAAAGTTGCTTCCAACCCAAACCATTCTGTGCTTCTCTGTAAGCTCTAATTTTCATCTCTAAAATTTGAGAAAGTAATTCATTTATCACCTACTGTATTGGATGACACTTGTTTTAAAGTGAAATAATAGTTTTCTTTTTCAGCAGAGTATTTAGTGTGGAGTCCAGAAAAACCTACAAGAAAACAGAATTTGAAGTGCTTTGTCATTTAATAGGAGTGGCTACATAACATGCACAATGAAAGAACAAGAAACTGCCAGATATGTGAGTTTCAGGCCTTTGGACTGCTATGAGCAATTGGTTTTTAAGTTTTGTACCTTTATAAGCTTTATAAGCTTTTTTTCCTCTTCATTCTTGGACAGCAGAAATGGTGATTAAAACAGAAAGGAATAAATGGATTATTGGGGTATCTCCATTAATGAATTTGGAAATAAGATTAGTTGAGTCTCAATACTTTTTGCTTTCTTTTAAATAGTAGAAGATCTATTAAAAATCCATTAAAAAACTTCAGAAGTAATGAATGATCTTTCATTTTTATAGACAGCTGCATTAAATCATTGATAGGTGATAATTTCTTGGCTCTAAATTCCAAAATTGCTCATGATTTATGCACACAGTAGTTTGCCTTAAGATTAACATGTGTATATATTGTTTTGATTTTGGGAAAAAAAAATCCTAAATGGGTTTTTATGCTATGTTAAAAGAGCATCAGTTTTGCAAAATGAAGCATAAAAATTAGGAAGTAATACAGTAAAGGTTATCTCTGTAACTGTGATTTATATCCTTGTGCAGTGAAGAATGAGCTGGCACTAATTGCTGCTTCTGTTTCGTGGGGATGATGCCCTGGAAAGCTGGAGCAGTTCCTTAGCACTGATAATTCCATTTCACTGACTTACCAGACATCAGGCCTTTGCTAAGGCCATTTATGGGATCAGTCACACTGTTGATAAGCTCGATATGTGGCTTTCCTCTCTCAAGGGATTTTGTGAATTATCTTCAAACAGTCAGTTACTGGAATCATGTTTCATGTAGTTCTGCCAAATCTGGCACGTTAAATTAAAGTGTTGTGCCAAACAGTGAAATGCACTTGTTCTTATTATCTCATAGCATGCAAACAGTGAGGATTTATTCTAGTTCTCCAGACTGAACTTTTGCCAGAAACATCTACCAAGAATAATGATGGGAATGTGATTTTTTTTTTAAGAAACAGTGTTGCCCTTCTTGTATCTGACTTATCCATCTCTCCCACTTTCCAACTTCAGAAAACTACATTTTATTCTGGTAATACTTAATACCTTGCATTTAATACTTAAATACTTGTGCAGATAGATCTGCCCCTGACCATTTTACTCTTTTCAGTCCCAGTGGTGGTGGTAGTCGTTTTCCAAGTCCCTATTCCAGTTTTGGTGTGCTTGGTTGTTTTTTTTCTCTACTTGGCATCTGTTGACAAGAAATCACCATCCATGGCCATAGCAACTTCTTCTAAAGCAGCAGAGTTCTTACATTGCAAAGACACACTGGTTTGGCAAAGCCTGCCCCAAATTCTCTGCTAACTGGGATCCATAACCCTGATCCTTTCTAATGGGGAAAAATATAAAAGAAATAATGGTCGCTATATCTTTACCACATAACTGATTAAGTTACTGTGTTGTATCAGGTGAAAACCACAAAGGAAGATGCAGAATTGATATTTATGTAAACTAAGGGCCTTCAGTCCTTCCATACATGGTAGAACGCTGTGAGGGATTTGTTGTTTTGTTTAAAGTGGTCCGTGTTCTCAATATTTGAATCAAAGTTCCTGTTTGTGATCATCAGTTCTTATCACATGCTCTCTAGAAATGTTTATATTAGGCAGTTTTTCTGTAGAGGAGTTGCTACAAAACTTAAAGCTTGATTGAATTTTCTAACCAGACATGGTTTATTTGAGAAAATCTGAATAAAAGATCCTTTCTTGCAATGCTTCCCTTTGAAGGCTGTGTAAAATTTGTTTTGCTTACTTCAGAGGCTTTATTTAGCATAGCTTGATTACGTTTTTCCATTCTTTTTGTACTGGCTGTTAGAGACCATTATATTTTATACATATCAACATGTTGATATTTAAAGGCTTATTCAAAATTTCCATTCTTGGGTCATTATCTGGAAAACCATTGCTACATTTCAGTTATTTACATTTTCCTATTCCTTAAAATTTGGCATTCAATAAAGTCTTAACTAACCTGTAAATAGTCTCCATGAGGATATTTGGAAACCACCCTGTAAGCACTTTCAAGCTTTCTGTTCATTCTGGTGGTCTGAGATAATCAACGGTGCTACTTTTATTTTTATAGTAGCATTGCCTGTTTCTAGGCTGGAGTTTAAGTGGATAATAGTACACCACAGGTTGTTAGTTTTTCCCCTTTAGATGCTGAACACAGGAATATGTTGGTCAATAGCTGAGGGAAAGACTTCTTTGATCAAATTATGTGCAGTGAATTTTAAGACAGAGACGATATCCTAAAGTAAGAGGTTTTTCTTTCCTAAAAGATTTTCCTCTTACGATATGAAATGAATCTTGCTGATGAATTGTATGGTAATATTTGGTGTTTAATATATAGCCTCCTCCGTGGCAGAAATATTATACTCCATGGCAGAGAGTATTACGTAGTAATTGGAAGTTCTGTGGCATGTTTGGGAAGACTGGAGATTGTTTTGATTAAGTATTTAATCAAGAAAACACTTAAGTGATCTAAAATAATAGTTTTTTATTTTCAGCGTTTACTACAAAGTGAGGATGAGTATGAATACCTGCTCGAAGTGAAAATCAGTACTTAACAGTGTTGATTGTTGGTTTTGCTTGAAACTAATTAAATGAATCAGCATTGACAGACTTGAGATAAGGACAAGTAAAAAATGAATTATGGCAAATTTGCTTCTGTAAAACATTTGACAGGAAATTCTCCCCATTTACAATATATTAATGCACTTTCATGGGTGAAAGCTAAATATTCATAGTATTTTTTTAAATGTGGAGATCTTTTGTGGCACCTGCACTTCTGGTGGTTTTATTGAGGGCATTGTCCGATGAAGGTAAATAGAGATTTTTTTTTCATTGTAGCTTAATTTTTATTAACAGTTTGACACATAGAGACAATTCTGACAAAACCAGGGTATCTTTACACACTTTCTGAGGGGCTTGGCCAATCCAGAAAACCATATGTAAGCTATAGTAGTAGATGTGTATTTTTGGTGTATTTTAATGTATACTGCAGGTAATACAAGGCATTTCTGTGTATTAGAAAACCAATTCTAAACTAGAAACATATTTTTATGGGCTTAAAATATAAATAAAATTATCCAGTTGCGTATAGTTAGTATAATATTGTTAAAGGAAATATATATGGATGGAGAAGAAAATAAATATAGTTCTAACTTTCAAATTGCAAGTCTCAACAAAAAAAAGTCGTCTGCATATGTGTAGTAAAAGTATTGGTAAACTCCAACTTTAGTGTATTTTGTAGTACACTTACAGTGCCGTATTTTGGAAACAAACAGTCTCCTATATATATAATATGGATGTATTTTGTTTCATAGTACTATGTAAAACTATAACAAAATTTGAGGATTTAATTTATGCATTAAAAGTAGCTGAAGAATATGATTATATATTCTAGCAGGCATGTATATTGTATGTTGGAATTATGGCTTGCTAAAGACTTCTTGTTTAATCATAGTATGTATAAGATAATTTAATCTCTAGTATCTTCATGCTACCCTTCAATTTTTCTTGTTTGCTCCTGTCACATAGGGGTTTGTATTTAATGTAATACTTAGATTTTAACATTGTAGAAATGAAGATTGCTATACATAATTGGCCATTAAGTGCTTGGCATCCTATGAAAGTGGAGGAAGATAAAGTGTGATCACAACAGTCAATGAAATTGTGGTTCTCCAAAAACCTTATTTCTACATAATGAAAGAAATGTAGATAGAGGAACAGAAGTATCTTGTGAAACAGAGAAATGCTCCAAGAGGAGCAGCCCAAAAGAAAAGGTGTCTTTTGAAGTGCTAGAAAGGAGCAAAAAAGGTGAGGAGCATGAATCTTTCTACGCATAGCTCTTAGGGATTTTAAATTTCTTTTATTATCCTAGCTGTAATATGCACAGACCACTGCTGAAAGTAATTAGGCAGGTAACAAGATGTGATTACTTTTTGATATTAACAAATCTGCTTCTTTTACAATTACTCTCATCTACCAGTCTGTCATCTTTTATGGGTGTTTCCTGTTGTGATTTATCCTAAGCCTCTATTTGCCTTTGTTCTTGTTTGAGCTTGCTGCTGTAGCCCCTCAGCCCAGAAGGCCAAGTGAGTCCTGGGCTGCCGCAAGAGCAGCATGGGCAGGAGGGTGAGGGAGGGGATTCTGTCTCTCCACTCCACTTGGAGTGCTGTGTCCAGCTCTGAGCTCCTCAGCACAGACAGATATGGACCTGTTGGAGCAAGGCCAGAGGAGGCCATCAAGATGCTCAAAGGGCTGGAGCACCTCTCCTTTGAAGACAGGCTGAGAGAGTTGGGGGTGTTCAGCCTGGAGAAGAGAAGGCTCTAGAGAAACCTTATTTTGTGGCCTTTCAGTATTTAAAGGTGGCTAATAAGGAAGGCGACTTTAGTAGGACCTCTTGTGATAGCACAAAGGATATAGGTTTTAAACTGAAAAAGAGTTGATTTAGATTGGATATAAGGAAGATTTATATGATGAGGGTGTTAAGGCACTTGGCACAGGTTGTTAAGAGAATATCTGGATGCCCCATCCCTGGAAGTGTTGGTGCTTGGAGCAATCTGCTCTAGTAAAAGGTGTCCTGTGGCAGCGGGACTGGAAAGAGATGGACTTTAAGATCTCTTCCATTCCAAACCATTCTAAGATCCCATGACTGAAAGCTTCCTTCCAACCCCAACCATTCTGATTTTATGATTGCTTTAAGTCCTTGTGTTCTTACTCTAATAGAAAAAAAAAAATCGCACTTAGAGATGCTGTTTTAAGTCTCTCATGATTTTCAACTTCTTATATTCTATGTATGGTACCTCTACCAGTGTAGCATTATTTCAATCTACTTTGAAGTTGATCTGCCTGACATATAGCTAGAATACAAATAATAACTACAGATTTAATTTCACTTGTAATTAAATTTCATGTTAACTTTCCAGTACTTTCAGTGAGGATTTCAATAAAAAGTGAGAAATGGTTTATGTCACCCTCATGTTAATGTCACTTTCCTAGATGGCTTTTTCTACTCATATTTCAGGCTCTTGGATGTTATCAATTAGGATTTTTTAATAAAACACATATATAAACTTCCATTTAGTAAAATTTTCAGACTATTTTTCTTAATAATTTTATTTTTTTGCCACACAGCCTGTGTGTGGCCAGAAAGCTTTTAGGTTGTTGTAGGAAATACTTCACATGCTTCTGAATGCCCCTGTACTTGGGTGATCGTTGAGTGGCCAGATACTGTCACCCTGAGCCGTGCTGCTCATTTATATATAGCATTAGTGATTGAAATCTCTTCCTGTCGTTAAGTGATCTCATTATATTGACATTTTTCTGGTTTACAGAAGTTTAGTTTTTTTAGCTTTATAAAGTTTCTTGCAATGTGTTTTTGTCATGCTTCAATTTGTTCAAGTACAGAGAAAGATGTTAAGTTGTATGGTTGGCAGTATGGCTTCCATTTATCTTTTTGCAGCATCTTTTTATCAGCCATACTTTTCAAGTGATTAGCAGGGTTCAGAAAAATGTTGCACTGCTATTTAGGACAGCAGGTAGATCAGATAGGTATTTTAAATACAATTTTTTCCTTACTTGTAGATCTGTAGTCTAAAACCCAGTCTGAAAAGACCTGAGCTTGCGTGCATGCTCTATTCCCAGCTACAATGGATGTGGATGGTCTGGGGCACCTTGACTGGTATTTGAATGATGCAGTTTTCCCTGGAGGACAGATATATTGGCTTTTCTAAACACTTTGAAATTTGTGGTAGGATCTTCTTTGTGTTGTATGATGTAGGGCTTTCAGTTTAGCACATGTTGGGATGTTGATATATAAATCTCTTTGGTAAGGTAAGGATTACCCTTTTCTATTAGTTTGAATCCCCAGAATAAAGTAAAAAGAAAACAAAGTAAAAATTCTTAGATACTATCATGATTTTCATGGAACATTGTCTTACAGCTTTAGTTATTTATTACTGTTACTCACGTAGTCATTTTAAATAGTTAACTAGTAAAAATTGTCCAAAACAGGTGATAAAATCAAAGAGGAAGTATGTGAATAAGTCTGCCATTCACAGGAAGTGTAATACTCCATGGGTAGGAGATTGCAGTTTCTCAGATTTGCTGAATCATCGGTACTTGGCCTTCCAAATAACATCTTAAAAATTATTTTCATGAACAGACAGTTTGAACCTAAGGGTATTGTGTAGGAGTTGTCATGGAAATTGTGAGATGAGAATGGACTAGGGAAGGAAGTGATAAAAAATGAAGTACTGGATAAAGAACAGGACAGAAGGAAGGTGTTGAGCAGGAGGAAATGAGTAGCAAATTTTTGCAGGAGCATAGTTACAGTGTGAGAGTCAATTAAAGAAAACTTGGATGTGAAGGTGAGTGTAAATTATTGGGAAATCTTTTGCTGAAAAGTAGCAATACCTGTAATGCTTTGAAGTGATAGAAGTGTACAGTGGTTTCATCAGCACTTGTAAAACTTGAATGAAGAGAACCAACCAGAAAAATATAAGGAGTTTAGGTGGAAAATGAACTGCATATGGTTTGCTAGTGCAGATAAAGACAGATGGATTTTGGAATATACAAGTTGTTGCTATGCTCTATTAGAAATGAAGGTAGAGCATTTCAAATTGCAGCTGGCTTTATAGTTAATGTTTATTTGCAATGGCAAGGCACCCGAGTGTGCAAGTAAGAAGATTTTCATTAATGGCCTTCATAGAGAATGTGTAAAGCAGGAAAAGGGAAATGTCAATGTATCTGAACTTATGGATTTCATTAATGAAAAAATAGGCTCAGTATTAGATAGAATTTAATCAGCCTAAAGTGAGACTTGGACACTGAAATCCACCTAAGGCTCAGACAGCAAAAAAGTCCTATAAGCTTTTGAAGACTGCCTGGCCTTTTTTATAAGTTACGTACTTTATCATCTCTTGTGGAAATTTACACTGAATGATGATCAGAGGTCCCTTCCAGCTCAAATTGTGCTATAGTTGTACTTAGTTTGATGGTTTATAGCATATGTAGCTTCACTTCCCTAACATGTGCTCAGAAATGCCTGTTCTGGGAAGCGGGCGTCTGTCTCCCATCTGTCTCCTACCTACAGACAGGTTTAGGAAGAGACGCTTGAATTCTGACCCTCTATTCCAGATAAAGGGTCAGTGCAGAAGAGACTGTTTTGTTAATAATGCCCATTTGTTTCAAGAGTGCTCCCATGGAGTTGTGGGAGGAGTTGCAGCCTGGACTGCAGCCACCTGGATGGGTCTTGCGTCCCAGGGACTGGCCATGCATCCACAGAAAGGGGATCAGGCTCCAGAGGCTGTTAAGGATTGCTCTGTTGCTTGATCCTGTTGAGCTGGACCAGGGTCCCACCAGGGACAGAAGTCCTCTGTACCAAACTGAGAACCTGACCCTTCATGGCATATGTGTTTGTGGAGAAATTATGGAATTCTGGAGTTGTTGTACCTATTCATAGAACTGTTTTTTATCCAACTGTGGTTTGAAAGTGAATATTCTTAGATTTGGTAGGAGGTGGTTTGGAACCAGTTTGTACCCCCCTGCTGGAATGTCCCACACATCTGTGGTGGCATGGGTTGGGAATAGTATTATCTTACTCGTATGGAATCATCAGAGGAAAGAAAATTATTAGAGGCAAAGACAGAATAAATTTAATGAGCCAGTGTGACACTGGAAGACAAGAGGCCACTGTGAAAAATGAAGATTTTTTTTTTTTTGGTGGTTTAATTCTCTATACAGTACTGGCTCCTTCTAAAAGCTGCTCTGTTGTTGTTAACTCAAATTTCTTTTGAGATGCTACAATTTAAAAATCATTGGGTAGTGTGTTTCATAGTCAAACATACTGTAATTAATGCCTTTAGTCTGATTTATAACAGCGTGTATTTTTCATTTAATTTTAAAAGTTTACCTTGTGCATGGTATCTCTTTTTTCCTTTTCTCTTTAAATACGTTTCATTTAGTGTCTGCAGATTTTACTTCAGTGCTGACGATGTGAAATCTTACTTGCTGTGATTTGAATTGTGGCATCATAAATTAAAGTACTGAGAGGCTACCAATTCTATTTTCCTGCCTGGGCAATATACTGCTGAGAGAGTAAAACAAATTTAACAAATACAGAAATTTAAAATGCATAGGTTTCTGTGCTGTTAACATAATTTTTGAATGTGAGTATTGAAGTCGAGATCTTCTCTTCAGTATATTGATGTTGGAAAATGAAGAGACTGTGTGGTGGCTGAATTTCCATTGACACTTTTTTTGCCATTTCTAGCAGTACTTACTTTAAACATTGAACGTTTCGCCCCTGTTATTTCAACTGTTCCTTGAAAATGACCATTTCAAATCAATATTAAAGCTACATGTCTCATGCTGGCCTGTCACATGATAATGTCATTTATTTTCACTTTCAAAGTTGCTGATCGCAGTGGAAAATAACTTTAAATACATTTTTAGGTATTTTATTATATCTGTAGGTATTTTTACAGCTTAACTCTCTTAAGAGGTGCAAAAGAAGAAACTGGTTTTTCGAGTACTGTTTTTTTCTTTGCTTTCAAGTACTATTTTTTTCCTTTGCTATTTATTTAAATAATATTTAGCTCAAAAATGCTGCCTCTGGGTTTTGTGTATTTGTAGATAAAAAGCATTTAAAGGAGGTGTCATAATGAAACCAATTTTTTTTTGTTTCATGATGAAAACATAATTTAAATATGGATTATGAATAGAGTCCATAGAGATCCAAATTAAAAAAATGTAATAGTTACAACTTTATTTTTGTAGCTCATGGAGGAGAAAAATGTTTAGTGACTGTTATAAGATAGTCAGTCAGCATTAAGATGTAGCTTTTCTTTCTGTTACTTAGCTGTGAATTTATATATTAATTTGTGTTATAATTTAGTAAATTCTAGAGGATTATTGGAAGTTTAAAATTATTGGGGAAAAAAAAGGCTCCTTCTTGGAATAACTACTTGGAATTTCAGTGTTTAAGCATTGTGGAATTTTCAGTGATTTGACTTCATTTAATTTATCTCAGCAAAGTACCCATGAAATAATTTTTAATAAATCAAATACGAATATGTGCTGGAACATTTGCCAAGATTATAGGGTAGTATGAGCTACTGCCACTTTAGACATAATGCTAAAATTCAGAAAAGAAATTTTATATTATTTTTCTTACAGCAGGAAAATATTTTTGTGGAAAATTAGTAGTTAAGCAGCCTATTTTTCATTTTCTACAAATGTTGTCATGAAGAAGAGATGTGGACTCACTGATCCTTCCATCATTCGCCCGTTCTTACCCTTTCTCCTCACAGAAACTGATGACACCTTAGGTTATTCTTACCAAATTTCAAGTATTAAATGCTACTGCATGGGTACTGTGTGTCAAAAGCTGTTGATTCAGTTTCTGAAAGGAGTATACTTACTCTAAATACTATTTTATTGGAAATATACGAAGCTGAATATCTGAAAGCACTGTTTGGATATTAGGCTGGTTTTGTTGTGGATTCTGAGAGGCAGGATCCTTCTGTTATTCCAACAGAAGTCACTGCCTAGTACATACTCCCTTGTTCTGGCATCTAAACAGCAGCTTAATGTGTGTTTTGTTGCTTAAAAGTTACACAGCATGGATAATTGAAATTAGAAACAAATTTAGCAAATAAAATTTTTAAAGATTCTATGGATGTAATATCAGAAACAGGATGAACAGATAAAATAATTTTAAAATGTGATTCTCTTTATGGGCATTTTCTAATCACAACATAGTAACAAAAGGTTGTTAAAGTTATAACATTGTTTAACGTAATAAATAATTGTGTAAATTTTTCAAATCAGAGTCATAGTTGACTTCAGGTAGCTGCAGCTGTTTGGGGGAGTGTCCTTTGATACCACTGAGAAGCAGCAAAAGAGCATGTATGGAATAGCTGAGGAAGCAGCTCTGTTACTTTAGAGTTAATCTTAAAGTCACCTTGGAAATAATTTTATTCTTGTGCTTTAATCAGTTTTTGGGTTGTTTTTATTTTTTGGTTTGTGGGGTTTTTTTTGGTAGGCTAGAGGTGTAAGTAATAAGAAATTGATAATATTTTAAAAACTAAAATAAGCATCTAATGTAAAAAAAAAAATCACTGTGCTGGTCTGCATCTTTTTATATTTCCTGGGGTTGTTTATGATACTTTATGTGTTTCAATGTGGTATAATTCAAACACTATTTTCCTTGTTCTTATAAAATTTTAAACATGACTTTTGAAATAATAATTTCTGATGCGAAGCAGAATGTCAGAACAGCAAAACTAAATCAGGACTTCTTTGAAATCTGAAGGCAATAAAGCTGCTTTTTGGGCAGTTGATTCCTCCTCTGGGGTTTCTGAGAGGCTGGGTGCTATGAGTAGGCATATTTAGTCTGGGCGCAGTGAGCTCAAACAACTTTCAGAGTTAAGTGTGCACTTTGAGGTATGGGAGGAATAGTTCATTTTCCATTGTGAACTGCCAGGCAAGTCGAATTATGAAGGAAGAATGTTATTAGTTATACGTAATTTTAAAGTAGTCTAAAAAGCAGCAGCACATTCGCATGATCTAGATGTGAATGTAAGCGTACGGTTTTAAGCAGCGTCCTTTCCTGAACAGAGTTAAACCAAGAACCTGTAATCTGTTGTAAGTTCAGCTCAAGGCAGCTTGCTAGAAGTTAAATAACATTAATGTTTTAGTTGGAGCTTGTGTAGAAGAGATATTATTTTAAACAAAAATGAAGTCTACAGCTATCTGGTTGTGAATGTCTCTCAATTACAGTGGCGTCCGTGGATCTTGGATCTGAATGAAGATTTGGCTAGAAATTCTCCACATCCTTAGTCTGTGTTTTCCTCTGAATAAGAAACAGCATGTGTGAATTACATTTGCTATAATCTGCTCCATACAGGAGGCTAAAGATTTCTGTGAAAAACGATTATGCACGGTTGAAAACAATTCTGATTGAGGCGTATAGATGTCTTTTTAGTTTAGCTAGTTAGGAATTAGAGATATTTTGAGAAGTCTTGCCGAATGGCCAACATTTTAATATTTAGCTAAACACAAACCTATGAATACGAAGTAACTCTGCCGTTGCAGACAATCACATTCCAACGGTGGTGTAACTTCCTGCATTTAACCGAACATGAAACATTATTCAGTGAAAAGGAAAAATACTCTTTTTCCTGAGTGTGCTACCCAAGCAATTAGAATGAATTGCTACTACTGTAAAGTGGGGAGTTAGTGAATGAGATAATCTGTATTTAAGCTTTCCATAATACAAGCCTACGGAATAAAAACATGTTCTCTTCTGCATCAACTTAAAATATTTTTACAGTTGTGGATACCAGGTTTATAAAGAGGTTTCTTCTGCTTTCACAAAAACAAAACATTTTTGTGTGTTATGGAAATAAATTTCAGTTTAACTGCTGAAAGTGCTGAGATGCTCACAACGTTTTTGAAGGAGTTACGAGCTCCAAAGACATACCCAGGTCCTCACTTCCCAGTTTCAGTCAAAACAAAGAAACTTTTTCCCATTGCTGCATGTATATGAAAACTACCAAACTGAAATGATGGCTGTGGGGGCTTTTTCAGGGAAAAAGGTAGAGCTCAGTGGAAAATTATCTATTTGTAAAACTTCTGAACAATGAGTAGTTTTGTAAAATACAACAACATTAGTGTCTTCTAATACGTTACTGATAGACTGGAGTCAGAGTATAGTTAAGATATGAAATTAATGCTACATATTTAGTGCCTAATTTACAGTTTCTCATTTGACCTTAATGTGGAAATTCAGTAAACTATTATAACTAAAAATGGCATTTTCTTGGTTTCTCGTTTGGAACTGAGAAAAGGGATTGACTGCATCTTATAGAAGATAAGTAATATTCTGTATGCACAAAGTTTAGCTTAGTTTTATTTTTAAAATTAACATTATGAATAAACTAATGGAATTATACTGTGTTCATAATTCCTATTAAAATATATAAAATAAGTGAATTTGTCTTCATTCATATGAAACCACTTAAAGGAAAGGTGAAATCCAGCTTGTAAATGTCCAGTTTGGGTTGTTAGCTGAAGAGAATCCTGAAGGAAAAGAAAGTACTATTTAGCTTTAGATTGTAATTCATGCAGAAATGTTCCTTCTCGGATGTTCTTTTTGAATTAAAACGGTGAAATTGCAGCTTTGACTGCAGTTATCGGTACATCTTGGCTACTACATCAATGAAGGCTGTCATGGGTGAGAGACCACTATCTAAGAATTGGAAAATCTGTTGTGAATAAATCCTACACAAACTCATGTAAAAGAAACACAGAGAAAAAATATTCATCCTAGTGAAAAAATATAATTTTCGAGGTGCTGTTTCCTTGTCTCCCAGCAAATTAGAGAGGTCAAACTGCTGGCAGCTTGTAAAACACAAACAGTTAGCCCATGGCCTCACATAAAAATGCAGCAAGTTATTGCTTATATCCCACCTTTGCATTTAAACCAAGAACTAACTGCTGTTTGTATTTTTAAAAATAGAAGTCTGTTTACTTTGATTAAGCAATCTTGTGAGTTGCAATTTTTTTTGACCCTCCCACACCTCTCCCATATTTTTTTTTTCTTTTGTCTTGGTTAGAAGTAATGAATCTCATGGATTGTATCTGGACAGTCAGTGGGATATAATATAATTTGCTTTACTGACTGATTCCCTTCCAGACGTCTACATGATTTGAAAACTGGATTATGGTGTTTAAGATACAAACTGTCTGCCCTTGCTTCTCACAGAAAAATACTTGTCAGTTAAGCCACAAACTCATATAAATAAGACTTTGGTCCTAGAGCAAATATTTCTTAACAGATCTTTGATAGTGTAAGTTCAAAAGCTCAGTTTTGCAGAAGTTTTGACTTACATAAGCTTTAAATATCTAATAGGAGAAAGTATTTTTTAATGGAATTTGTAAAGACAAATAGGAAAAGGAAAATGGGAGATGTTACTTCATTAGTGAAAGAACAACTCTAGCATAAGTGAGAAGAAATAAGAAATGAGTAAGTGCATGAGGAATTAGTTGAGAACAGATTTTAATATCGATGACATCGTTCCTAGTATTTAGTCAAAGTAGCATTTAATTAACATGTACTACATTAAAGCTGTGACTTTAAATAATATAAAATATTGTCATACCTTATCTAGGCATTTCTCTAAGTGTTTTGTAAAACCAGAGAGAAACAGTATAGTTAAATGATTGCATGTCTTTCTCACTCTTCTGTCTCTTTCTATTTTTAAGTACTAATTTCTACTTGATTAGAACTGATCTATACTTTCACACTGCATCAGCCATTAAATATGCCCTGCAATTTCTACCACCCTCAAACAAGCAACAAACCCACCAGTTCGCTGACCGTACCAACATTTTAACAAAATACTTATTTCAGAATATTTCTGCTATTGCATTTGTTCCATGTCTCCATGGCACTCCTTCCTGTGTGGTAGAAAGATGCCTATGATTAAAAAACCCAAGAAAATCAGCCAAACATTAATTTTGCTTCATCCTGTGAAATATTTCTTGTCATTCCCATTGGATATTCTAGCATGTTCTTACTGACCTAAAAAATATGTGATTCAACCTCACTTAGGAGATTTATTGTGTTTCTTAAATGATCTAAAACAGCAGGAGCACATCCACGTGTTAATCTAAGTAACCCAGCCATGGTGTCAAGAAGACTTGGATCAGCACTGTTGACTGAATTAAGGTCCCTTGACCTGCTGTGTTTCCTCTGGTTCAGTAGCTCTGCCACCCTGCAACCATTTGAGTTGATACTTCCCATATGAAGAGATGTCCTGAATAACAGCTGATTGCATCCATCCAGTGGAAGGGTTTCAGCTGGGGCAGTGGAATGCTCAGTGTTTGATTCCTGTGGAGATTCTTGAGCTTGAGGTTTTTGGGGTGTTGCAGGAGCTTTCTCTGGCAGCTCAGAGAATCTGTAAGTGACACCTCTTGGTGCTCCAGGACCAGGGAGGGAAGTTAAAGTGGTTACCTTGATTAAAACAGAGACAATATTAAAAGAAAGTGAGGGAAAGCATCTGCTGTATGAGGAATGGGAGTGTGCTAAGGCAAAGACCATATATTAAGTTACTGGACTGAAAGAAATTGTTTGCAGTGGAACGTACTTCCCTCCATGACATGAAGGAATAACCCAGCATTTTGGCTTAACCCTGGATTCTTACAATTTTTTTTGCTGTAAGTGATTATTTGTGAAAGCTGGAGAGTGCCTGGAATGGGTGAGGCATGGGTTGGTGGAGCAAGGACCACACTTTGCTGGATTGGGTTAAAACCGAGATGGGAAGTCAGTGACATGGTGTCAGGGCTTTGTTGACCAGCTGGTACAGAGAGCGTTGAAGGAGAAAAATACGTGTCATCTTAAGACAAGTAGCCCATCATCAGACTGACATTTCCAAAGTTATGAATGCAGGCTTTTCTGACTCTAAATGTTGCTTGATGCTGTTTTTGTGCGTAGTTTTGTTTGTATTGTGGTAGCACTCAAAGAGCCCAGTCATGGACATGGTGGCTTTACGCAGATGGGAAGACAGACCCTGTTTCTTAAGGTTTGTACCCTGAGCCCTGGCATGGGCCAAATGTTAATTGGAAAAGTAGTTCCTTTTTGAGAGGATGGGTGAGCTCACATGGCTCAAATTGAGCAAAATCTGATGAGTTAGTAGGGGTTTGTCCCGAAGAACGAGCTGAACTTCAACCCTTGGAGCTGTGCCAGTAAATTCTAATGGGCTTTTCCTTATTTGCTGTTACAGACCTGTGGTGACTTCGAAGGACTGGAACCTAAATTGTTCTGCATCCAAATTTGCTAGTGAAGAAGAGCTTTTCCGCTTTTAGGATAGCATCTTGTTAAAATTAGGAAATCCATGCCTGCTGCCTGTTGTTAGTAGCAGTGCTGTTTCCTGTCATACATCACAAATACCAGGAATGCACGTTCAAGTGCATCAAATTAAGGAAATAATTTATTATGTAGAAGTTACGGCGATGTTCAGCACCAAAGAGCTCTTTGGTGCAACGTATGAATTTCATTTATTCAGCTTTTTTGGATTTAGCTGCAGAACTGTCCTGCTGCACCTCAAGAATCTGCTCAGGAAATTTTGAAAAGTGTTCAAGGAAAACTGTACAGCTTACTTTCTTAAGCTGTAAATATTGCTGACAGATACTGCATCCGGAAAAAGGACCAATTCCTGGTTTTAAGTAGACGTATTTCTAGAAGCCAAATGTCTGACTATTCCGACACAAATTAAGATTTCTTTTGATTTTTTTTTTCCTAATTGTTTAGAGTGATTTGAAGGAAGTAATTGAATTAAATATTTTCCTTCTTAAAAAATAACAAGAAAAAAATCAAGACTGAAGTTTAAAAAAAAATATGTTTTTCATTAAGAAACCCCCCCTAGAATAATGGCCTGCTAAAGCCAATGCCTCCACTGGTTCTACACCATATTATCACCCCAACTTCCCACTAAGAAATAAGGCAGACTTGAAACATTTTCTTTACTCTGTGATATTTCCAGTGGCATCTCACTTCTTTACCCTTCTGCTATGTTATTTCTACTAAATAATATTTTTGCAGTTAAGATAAAGATTTGATGCATCCCACATACATCCTCATATTGTTCTGTGCAAGTTGTATAAATTTTTGCACTGTGCAGATTGAGTGTATAATTTATTTAAATACAAATCATAGACTAAAACATTTTCTTGTTCAGTACATTATGGTTAGAGGGATCAAACATCTCTTTCTTGGGGTTCAGTGGGCTTACACTGTATCTTTTACTATCTCAAAATTCTTTTTATAATGTACAAGGTTGTGGTTTACAAATGCAGTTCATCCTTTTAATATTAAAGGATGAGCAAACCTCTGATTGTCTGTTAAACTTATTTTCTGTGTGCCTTAGCCCTGAAGATGACCTTCAAGAAAACCACATATTTAAATATTATTCTTAATGTAAGAGCAAAAGGCACTTAAATTCAGAAGAGGTAGATATTAGTAAGCTGGATGGAGGACTTTTTTTAAAAAGAAAATTAAATTATTGCTTTAAATAAATGCAATCAAACATTTATTAGTACTCTTGCCATTATTTGCATCTCTCAAATAATTTCTTTTCCTTTAAAGTCTGTGCATAATGTCGCAAAACGCTTTTGGGTGGCAGGTGCAGTTAACCACATCACAGTATTCCAGTTCTATATTTACAGCAGGAGTTTTCCTGGTTAAAATTATACTTTGCAAACAGTTTAAATTTTAAACTAATATTTTTCTTCTAATAAGCAGTTGGGAAACTTTTCCATCACAAAGCATATTATCCAATGAAAAATACCTGTGTAACACAATGTTTCTGAAGCAAAGCATTTGCCAAGTGTCCCTGCTGCTCCCCAAAAGCAAAGACATTGCTAGTACTACAGGTAGTTCTATAGGAACACAGTGTGATGTGTACACCAGCTTATTCTTAATTATTAAGAAAAGGTTCTGTAATTTATTTTAATTTATGCAGGACATAATTTTCATTTGAAAATATTAGATAGTTAAAAAAAAACCAAACTAGACTCCATAGATCAACACTAAAAATAAACCATGTAAGGCCTTCCTGATATAAAAGATCTTCAAGTAAATAAGAAATAAGTGCCAATTAGTGATTTCATTTTAACTTGACTTAAAACCAAGAGTACAAAATTGCTGTGTTGTCTTCTGAAAGTAAGGGTTGTGACTTGTCCCTGTGGCTGTAACCAGGAGCCTTCATAGGCTCATGATCCCAGTTTTACTGTTGTTCCCTCCTGAGCCTTCAGCTCCAAGCCTGGGAATTCCTACTTGTGTCACATAGCAGTGGGGAATTCAGCACAAGAGCACTTTTACCCATTTCCAGGCTTTTTGGGGCTGAACAAAATTATCCTGAGTCTGCTTTAATCACAGTATCCTACAGTCAGAAACACGCAGTGTTTCAGATCTAGTAAATTGGAAAGAAAAATATTACTAAGTCAACAACAAAAACGTATCTAAGAGAATATGTAATGTATAGTTTTCATCCAGTGCGTCATGGCCTGCTGGACAAATTTTTATTTCATAGACTTGCTGAGTTTATCTTATCTCCAGATTGTTTTTTTATAATGTACGTGACAAAGTCATGTGTATAAGTACATGTATGTCTCTTAATCGCTCAGGGTTAATAGGAAATATACAAAATGTCAAGGCAAGCAAAACTAAAGAACTAGATGGAACTGTTTTAAAAAGAAATACATAATAAGTAAATATAATTGATAGAACTTTTACATATAAATATACAAAAGTAAATATATGCCCATGCTGCTTCTAAACTGTGTGGTTAATAAAGCTTGTAGTAAGTTACCTCTGTACCAAAAGAAATTAATCCCAAACTAAGTATATATCCAAAATAGGTTGTATATAGTTTTAGCTTGTTTTTAGCTGCAAGGGAAAGAAAAGATAAAATATTTTTTCTCTCCATCCTTTATCCTTTATAAAACATATACACTTAAGAAAAATTGATGGGAACTCATAGATTTATTGCTAATTATTACTGTTTATTACTGATTTATTATTATTAATTTTTTTAAGAAGCCTGTTGCATCAGAAAGGTTTGGGTTTCTAGTGTTAAACCACTGATAGAAACAGTCTATTGCTGTGAACCATATTTGATCAAAAGGAATTATTACCTGTTTCTACTTCTAGTTGCATTTATGTCAGGATAAAATAGTTCACAAATACCACTTGAAATAGATATTTTTCTTAGTGAGCTCACTTGAATTTACATAGGCCAGGGCTGAAATCTCAGCTCCAGTGACTTTAAACTCCCATCAAATTCCTTGGGATCCAGAATTCTTTCAAGAAGTGTACTTCAGGCAAAAAAATATTGACATTTCCTTCAGGTTTCCAGACTTTTGATGTTCATTGAAAAAAAGTGTAATCACATTTGCTAACATGTCTACTGTTACCTTAAACTAGATGATACTTTGTCATTATGTGCTGTGTTTCTTGAAAGAAATCCATGTTAAAATATGATATTATTGGACTACTTTAGCTTTTAATAGAAATATGTGCATAAAGCTTCAAATATGGGAAAGTAGAATTGTGAAGGGTTGGATTATTTTGAAATGACCTGTGAAAATAGGGGGAGGGAAAGAATAATTTGTACATCTCATTTGCTGATCACCATTAAAATAATTTTGTCCAAAGGTAATGTGCCTTAGAATATTTGAAATGAAACACACTAATGCAAGAGGATATCTAAGGTGAAAGATGTTTGTGTAATGCTAAACATAACCAAAGAAGCTGTGGTTTGAGCAAAGGTACCATGCTCTATTTTATCAAGTGCCAGAAGTTGCATAATGAAAGTCTTTCAGTTAAAAAAAATACAAGTAAAGAAAACACAAAAATGCCACCCAGCTGGTAGAGATCTTCCTAATTTTTACCTGATTGTATTTCTGAAGAAATATGGCAGGGCCCTCGTAAATTTTCAACATGAACTGCATTTTTGTTGCCAATTTCCATATCCTTTTAAAAGTGCTGAAGCGTGCATTTGCTATTTATGTTTGCAGTAGACTGAGTACACTTTTACTATTTGTGGTTTCAGAAATTGGAAACAACCAAACAGTGGTGCTATGGTCTAAAAAAATAAATTTTAAACAGCTGTGGGACAGTATTTTTAGAATGGTAGGAGTCCTTCTGAAGACAGACTGGTAACTGTGTCTCTGTGCACAGGAAAGCTGCAGAGGAGGTGGCAAAGTCCAAATTGTGTTGACTTCACACCTTTGGCTGCATTGTCTGGGATAATCAGACTCTGGGACAAACAGAGTTACTTGCAGGGATAACCTCATCCCTGTATTTTCTTGCTACCTCTATGGATATTTGGGTGATTTTAAGCAGTTCTTGTATCATATTGTGTATATCCAGTTAACTATTCCTTATAAATGTCACACAAGATAGATAACTAACGATAATCTTACCTGTAGGGGTAATAAAAGGTTGTAGAAGACAGAAAATCAGTGTTGTGATTCTTCCTAATATTGGCATGACAATTCTGTGTTCCCTAAATGTATCCTGTGTAGTGAATTGTTTAGCCAGCTATAGCAATGTTTAATACTTTTAGTAATTTGATTAAAATAGATACATGTAATTTTATTGCCAATTGAATGGTGAATGTGGTCCTGCCACAGATAATACCATACTACTCTTTGGATATAGTGCTCTGAAAACAACCAGTCATTCCTGTTTTTCTTAGTTTACAATAAAACATCCACCTTTTAATATTTTTGTTTTGCAACATTTCAGAAATAGCAGAAGCTCTGCTTTTACTCAACCCGAGCAATTAATTAAATTATATAATTAGTTTAGATTATAAACCTGGAAAGTATCCAAAATGATCACATGGTTTAAGCCTCTGTATAAGTGTTATGTCCTTGCAATTTGGCAGCTCCTTTGTGGAGGCTGATGAATTTGGTAACTTAAATCATAATGTGTACCATGGTTTGCTAATTTAATTAATTGCTACTTTTGATTTTAGCTGCAGCCAGTTGTTGATCCTAGAGCTTTTGATCTAGACTTTCATTGATGTTAAGTGTAATTACTTAATATAAATTTAAAATCAAAGGAATTCTGACTTACAACAGGTTTTTTAAGTTCAGTTCTTCCTAGAACTTAAATTATAGCTATATAACCAATTCAAATGCTGCAAAATAATTTTCGAGTGAGGAGAAGAAATACAGTTACACTTCCAGTCTCAGCGATGACATTGAGTTCTCTTCTGTCATTGTGCTGTGCTGGCTGCTGGGAGCACTTTTTGCCCTCATCTTCCAGCCTCGTTGGTTATTGGCTTTTTTTGTTTTTAGTCCTGAGTCGTATCAAGCTGTTGGCTTTTGGATCCAGCTGTCCTGCTTTGATTTCAGGTGAACATCATAGGATGGTTTGGGTTGAAATGGACCTTAGAGATCATTTTCTCCAACCTCCTGCCTTGGGCAGGGACGCCTTCCACAGGACCAGGTTGCTCCAAGGCCCTGTCCAGCCTGGCCTTGGGCACTCCCAGGGGTGGGGTATTTGCATTTCAATCTTAGAAATACGTTATCTGAACATATGATCTATTTGTTGTATTTCGGGATCCACCAGTAAATTTGTAGTTTTTACAGCATAATTATACAAATAGTGAGCAGTGATCGTGTTGAAATGGTCATGTGGGTGATTACACTCCGTCAAGAGTAAAAATAATGCATGTGACAGTTACTCTCTGAGGTTGTGAATTACCTTACTGTAATAAAATACAAAATACTGTAATTAAAAAAAAATGACCTTTTTTAAAAGTGTTCAGGTCAATTGAATATTAGTTTCAAATTCAGACTGTGAATGACACTTCATCTCCAGGAAATAATACACTGTGTGTTCAATGAATATTTGCTGTCCATGCAAGGTGAAAGGATCAGTTAATTTTTTTACTTTTTCGCTTTAAGAAGTAGAGGAAGATACAGTACTCCCTCTTTTGAGTTATAGCACTTTGATAAAGTTACTTTTCTGAAAAGTTTACCTGAGTGCCTTGGAGGAAAAAATGGAGGAAAAAATTTTCTTGGAGGAAAAAATTCTGTGTTCAAAAGTGTTTTAACTAGAAAGGGATAAACTGTGACTAGGGTTAGGTAGTGTCTCATTTCCATCATAGTTTTATTATCTACATCACCACTGAACACTGACAAAATAGTGTTTCTTTCTACATGGCCTTCAGACAGTGCATGGTTTTTTTGCATCTTCTGCCTGTTAAAGAACTGTGCTGCCAAAAATAATATTTTAGACATAAACTTGACAGTTTTGTGTTGAATTTGCTTTCTCAACGAACCTTCTGGTTCAGGTCCATTAAATCCTTAAATTATTAAAATTGAAAAAGCTCTCATTTTTTTTTAAAGTATGTGTTATCTATCACAAGATAGTCTATGTATGTAGGTATATCTATGCAAATACATATATATATATATATGCTACTGAGATGTAAATGTTAAATGAAAAATGTTGTAACAGTACATTAGAAATAAAATATAAGTAATGCTTTAATTAAAAGAGAATTTAAATTATTCACAAATATAAATTAAAGAATGAAAAGGCACCATAAGACCTTCTTGATAGTAGTTAATGTCCACAATGGTTTTCCATAAAAGTGAAAACCATGCTTAGTATCAAGTAAGTATTTGGTGTACCAGCCTTTGAGCTGGTTTTGACAAAATGTTTTTTTCTGCCTTTTCAGGAAGTTGTGTTAATGCAATTTTCATGACCTTTCAGATGGTCAAATACAAAAATATATATTTTGGGGAGATTAATTTCAGAACAGCTGTGTTTTGGCTGCTCTTTGAATTATGTTAATTTGTGCTCAGACTTGAATGCCAAAATCCAGACATTCTTGAATTCTGTGGACCGACAGCTCAAGTTGAATCTTGAGTTAGAAACATCTTTTAGAAATGGCAATGCTCCTTCTGTGTGGAAGGAATAGCTGTTAATTGATACTTTAAAAAAATAACTCTGACTGTATTTTTCAGTAAATTTGTATATGCCCTGGTTTAGAAGAAAAATTAAAAATTAAATATACTTAAATATAACAAAACAAACTTTTCTGTTGATATGGCATTCCTGTTGTATTACGTTCTATTTGACAAGGTTTAAGTCATCTTATACTCTGTGAAAATCTGATTGTTTTATCATGTCATTGCTTCTAAAGAGAGATTTACACTAACTCAGCAGAACTGTGCACTAGTACTGTTTACATAATATATTCTCTACTCCTAATTATAATTGCCAATTAGTTTCATAGCTCATATTTAGATTTCTGTCAGAGAAAATTGGTATCTTAATAGGATGTGTATATTATAGATTAATGTGTGAATATCAGTTATTATTCAAGGTAATGCTTATGACAAATGGATTTTATCCCATAATTACAGATAAGGCAGAACTGCAGCAGTTTGCCAGATGTGTGATCCTGACAGTGACCCTTTACTTACATTAGGTGTTAAAATTTGACTCCCTGTGTTTGCCAGTGAGGTGTTCTGATCTATAACTCAGGTCATCTGATTTGGTCTGGGTCTGGCTTCAGTTTAGGCACAAAGCTGACCCCTACTTCTCTTTTCATAAAGATAAAAATCGTTGCAGTGACCAAAAATTGATTATCCCATATTATGTTATATTCACATGGTTTTCAGTGCTGAAGCAAACCTTATCCCACATCCTGGTTTCTGTCCTAAGACAGAAATAGCTTCTTTTTAGGGAATGTAATTGTAAAAAATGTAATTGTGTATTTTTTAGGGTATCTTAAGTTTGGATCTAGCAAGTCATTTCAAATTGGACCTTATTCGTGCACATGTTCTGTGATCTGTGGTATGACTTTTGTCCTATTCAAATGGGTAGGTTCAGAAATATGTTTATTCTTGGCACAATCTGATGAATGCTAATCTGTAGGGGAGTTAACAACAATTTTTTAGGGTTTTTTAAGGGCTCTATGTTGGTCCCTACTCATTAAATACAAAGCATTCTGTGAAGTCAATAAACTTATCTCTAAATTCAGAAAGGTATTTAGGAATCATTTTAATCTTGCATCTTAGAAAGGGTCTCAGCTTTAAGGACCTCAGTTAGACCCACCATCGTTTCTTCTGGAAGGAGTGCTGTTTTCTTTGGTCCAGAGGACTTCCTCTTTAAATTTCTGAGCTTTGACCAGTTAAAATGTCTTTGTGTGGTCTGATGCCTGAGGGTTTGGAGAAAAAAAAAAAACTAAAAAGAAAAAAAAAAAAAAAAAAAAAAAAAAAAAGAAAAGAAAAAAACCCCTTTGCCCTTTTTTTTTTTCTCATAGAAATAGCAACTAAAGACATCTCTTTTGCATTGCCATCTTTTTAGTTACTTGTAGCTTTTACCCAGATACCTGGTCATAACTGGGAGTTTCAGGATCATTTTTCATAGCAAGCAATTCTTCCTGGCTTAAATGAATACCTGGTATGATAACAGCAAAAATGAGAGAAACCTTTAAAGCAGAGCAGTGTTTGTATAGTTATATCAGAGCCTTGTTTTAACATTTGAAACCAAATTGTAATTTTGTTTGTAATTAGATTTGGTGAGATAGGGTCCTGTCTTCCTCAGTTCTAAAAGGCAAATGAACCAATCTCCCTGCCCAGCTCTCCCTCCTCCAAACATCTCACTGGTGAACACCCCTGAGCACAGTTTGTGGTTTGGTGCTGGAGTGCAGGAGCAGAAATCACAGAATCGTTTAGTGTGCAAAAAGACCTTTAAATCCCCAAGTCCAACCTCTAACCCAGCACTGCCAACTTTGTCACTGATGTCCCCAAACGCCTTTTGCAGGCTCCTGACCCTGCACCCAACTTCCCGTGGTGATCAGGCTGGAGCCTTACACAAGTGGTAATTGATAATGCTGAGATAATTAGGTAGTGACAAAAGACAAGACAGTATTGTCATCATTACTGGTGATTGTTGTAATTTTGCATAAATCTTTCAGCTGCTCTCACCACAGTTTGCCTGTGTCTCTAAAGTAACTTTATATGTATATGAAAAGCACTACTTAAAAATTAGATGGCATGTGACACTCATGCTTTATAACCTACAGAAAGCATGAAAGTATGATTAAGGGACATAATTATTTACTTTTATTACTGAACAATGAAATTCTCTTTCATGCAGGGTTGTTTTAACTAAGATTTTCCATTCTGTGCTAGGAGGTGGAGATTATGCAGCTACACTGTCTTACTAACGGCAACTAAGATCACTGATATATTTTAACCATATTTTAATTGTACTAAGAAAACAGGGTAGCAAATATTTGGTCTTGCTTGGGATCTCTGAGAACTCTATGGCAACAGATACTGCTGGGCACTAGAGCTGACAAGTTGGGAAGCCCTTTCATCTGCTTTCTAGCAGTGATGGTTTTAACCAGTATGTTACTAAGGGTGGAAAAATAAAAAAGAATGGTTACATGGCAGGAATGTAAAAGGAGTCTTAAGAATTGTTTGTGATTTTATACTGAATTAGACCCATTTCCAAAACTTTGATTGAAATAAATTAGATGACTTGAGTGATCATTGAGTACTTAGATTGATTTAGGTGAAGCAGGATTTATATGGAGAAGTGATTTACTACAGAAACATAGCTAATTACAAATGAGAAGGTTTTGAGTGTTTAAGTTCTTCACGCCTTCTCTGGTTGATGATACATGATGAGTGATGCAGATTATGAGCTGAGGATAAAGACCTCTTTGAACAACTGTTCTGAATTTATGAGTCTGGGATCAGGCATGTGAACAAGAGACTTCCATCCTTCTGTTCTCCCCTTCCCTCTCTAAAAGTTTTGATGCTACAATATTTTTAATTCCTTCAGGCTGCAGCAATTTTTATGAATCTGCATCTATGAGATGAACTTCTAACAAATCAAAAATTACCATAAACAATTATGAAAAATTGCTCCAGATCTTCCTCTCTGAACTTCTAAATCTCACAGGCTCTTTAGAGCAGCTTTCAGAGCTGAGGCTCCTGTGCTACTCTGGCTGTAGTTGTGTGCCTGGAACAGCTCACCAGCACTTTCTTTATGATGCTCCCTTAAGACTGTGGCTTTGCTTCGTACCCTGCCACTGTTCCAATTTTGCTGCTTTCCCTTCTCGGGGGGAGTTGGTGCCTGATGCATGAGAGCTTCAACAGAATCATTTGTTGCCACGCTTGTAGCAATCAGAATCAATAAGAATGGTTGTGGACGAGCTGGGAAATTTTGTGTTTTGATGCATGTGGGCATTTAATTAGGATAAGTACTCTCAAGCAATATTTTGTGGTTTTATGGGGTTTTTAAGATTGTACTTCTAGTGGAAATTATTTAATTAATACTTACAGTATCTGTGAGATTTTTTGAAAATGTCCTTCAAAACTTGACTCCTTGGAAGTCTTGCAGTGGCTTCTGAAATAGTCCGGGGAAAAACTTGCTTTACTGCAGAGAAATCAGCAGCCTTAGTAACTGTCACTTTAAAACATATTAACAGAGGAAGAAAAGGGAGATAAGCTCTAAGCTGTGTGCAGATAGCACTTTTAGCTTTGTAAGGATTTTGCTGCTTAGGTTAAGTCTAATACAAAAGCATTGCCAATTTGAAATTTGGAATGGTCACCCATTGCTGGGGATACACAGAGTCATTTTCAGGCAACCAATGCACTACCAAGAGTAGAATCAACACATCTCTTTAAGTATGGGTTTGCTTTGGGTGATGACATGGTTCTTAATGCAAGTTTACTTACAAAGTGTCACTTCAAAGAAAGCACTGAAATACACTTAAAATACATTTAAATTTAAATACACTGTGAGATAAAAATGAACAGAGTGGATGTATCTAAAACTATAGCATTGGAAATGGTATTTGAGAAAAGATAATTATTGAAGCTGGGGGTAGACATGGTGTTTTTGAGGAAAATGTCACCTGTGTAGTAATTCACACCTGTGATATCACTCCCAAACTTCATTGCTCACCATTATGACTTTTTTTTATTTCCTCTGTTTATAAAAAAGTACATTGATTATTGATTGGTTTTTAGAATCTTAATGGCTCTCTGTGTTCTTTAAAACAGTGTCTTCATCAGAAAGGAAATTGAATCTGACTTTCAGTCAACCTTTTTACTGCATTTTGTATGTGAACTTTTTCACCAAGGGTGCTCAAGTCTTGGAGATGGTACAGAACCTCCCCCTTTGATTTGTAAATCTGTGATGTTTATTAAGTATGAGTAGGAGTTTCCAATTAAGGTGTTTATAAGATGCAACTGCGGGGGAAGAATGAATTGCCTTTTGTCCGTGCTGGTGCCTCTCATGGGCAGCAGTGCAATGTGTGTAGTTCTATTGCCAGTGATCAGCTGAGCTATTGAGAGGGGTCTGATAAGTTATTCTGTTCTCGTGAGCAATTATGCATCACAAACTCTTTTGCTGAAAATAAAAGTGTGAAAAGGGCCACTACAATCTTGTTGGTCTTGCATGGTGTATGTTTGGCAAAAGAAAAATGTTTTGGAAAATTAGTGTTACTAGCCATTTATTCTGTTTTCCTTATTTTTACGTGATTGTTGAAAAATAATTTGATTTTATTTTACAGTACTTATGCTATTGCTCACCTGTAATAAGTGATTATATCATTTAAAAAACCACAATTGAAATATTAGATACAATCATTACTATTTCCTACTCTTTTATAGAACAGGAAAGAATGTTTTTTTTCAGTACATAATCTTTTCAGTAAGAGGTAGTAGCTGCCAAGACTTGTGAATTAAAAAAACCTTCTCTATTATGACAGATGGGCAATATAAAGATAAGAATAGTTGCATCATTTAGAAATTGCAGAATTCATAAGAGTTCACTCATAGACTGGTTTGGTTGAAATAATACTGAAAGTTCTGTGCAGTGTACTTTGAACTTTCGAAATTTGTGGAAATCAAACAATTAAATATAGGATTAGGGTTTGTAATAAAGACATATGTTTGGCTTGGTTTTCTACACCAGCATTTCCATAGCCTCTGTGCTGAAAAGGAATCAATTACTTAATCAGTAGTTGTTTTTCAGATAATTTATCTTTTTCAGATAATTTTCAACCTCTCAGTTGACTTCTAAGAAATGCTGAAATGCCCTCTTCCCCAGGGAAAAAGAAGCACAATGCAGAAAGACCCAAAAAGCTGTTCATTACTGAAGCTAAATTACAGGCAACAGGAAAACCCACCATAATTCACTTACATATGCAAAAAGTTTTGTTTTCACCACCTAAAATAATATTTTTAGTTTCCAGATCTGCTATGCTCTGCAAAACCCACCAATTTTGTTCTCATCCATTTTATAGAAATGCTTTACATCAAGACTTTTGTTTGTAGAAATCTGATTTTAGAGTAGATTGAAACTGCATACTTGGATGTGTGAGTTTGCTCTCCTTTTTTTCATTTGGCTTAGAACATTTGGTCTATGCTACAAATGTAAAATAGTTAAATTTTAAGAATACCAAGAACTGAATTTGTGCTAACCATCAGGTCATTCCTGGTAAGGGAAGCAAAGCTTAGCACAGGAATAAATAACTAATAGGCCTATACAGTTTATTATTTAAAAGTAAAAGCAACGGACAAACAAATCTTCATATTTATTTAGATTTACAGCATTTTTAGCATTGAATAGTTTGGGTTTTTAAATGCAGTTTTTCAAAATAATTTCTACAAATATTTTCAATTCCTAGTAAGCTCTGATTTTCAAGCTCAAAATAATGTTCTTCCAAACCTTCAGTTTACAGAGAAAATTTTTAAAAATTAGGCTGGTTAGGAAGTGATAGATATCATCTCTAGTGTGTACTTCTGCCAAGGGGAAGTCTCATACTTGAGAGATTTTACAGCTTCTCTGAAGGCAAATATAAAAATGAAAAAGCCCATATAGGCCAAGTAAGAAAGTTAGTTGATAACATGAAACAAATCAATGCATTTAATTGTTGCTATTACTAAATTATTATTCGCTCTCTGACCCAAATGACCTGAAGCAAAATAAAATTCAACCTTTCTTTGATTTCCTGAATAGCTTGGAAACTGGTTCTCTGACTGTGTAACAAAGTGTGACATTTTGCCACGTTTTGTTATTGCAAGGAAGTTAACAAAATACTATATATTTTTCAGTAAAATGTGTGAGAGCTGACAGAATTTGCCACCATGAAAACTATTTTTGGCAACTTCTGCTTATAGTCCTTGAAGTAAGAACTAATAATATACTTTCTTTACAAAAATTCTTCAATCCAGCTGATTAAAAGCAGATTTTGTTCAACGTACTTGCCCTGTGAATTACTGACTGAATGAAGATACAATTCTACATCTTTATAGCAGTGATTTTAATTTTTTTGTCTTCTCAGAAGCAAGGAAGTAAATTCAGAAGTTACAGAACAGTTAAAGATGAGCAACTTCAGTAGCAGATACGTTTCACTTTGCAGAAGATGTAATTTTTATGTCATTTTTCAAGCTAGGTATGAAGAATAATTTGTAATCATGCATTAGTGCTCCTAATAGTAAATTTCACTGATGCATGTAAGGATGGAAGAAGATTTCATTGGTATTTCCTCTTTTAAGTATCCTTTTATCATGCATGGACACTCAAAGTCATCTTGTCCCTTAGCTGTGTGAGCAGAGTTGGATGAAGAGAATAAAAGACAAACTTGTTACAGCTTCCCTTGCCATGGGCAGGGACACCTTCCACCATCCTAGGTTGCTTCAAGCCCCATCCAACCTGGCCTTCGACACTTTCAAGGATGAGGCAGCCACAGGTTCTCTGGGCAATCAGTGCCAGGTCCTCAGCAGCCTCACACGGAAGAATTTCCTCTTGGTATCTAAATCTATCCTCTTTTAGTTTGAAGCCATTAGCCCTTGTCCTGTCACTCCATCCCTCGTCCAGAGTCCCTTCCAAGCTGTCTTGTACCCTTTTTTAGGTACTGGAAGGTGCTCTAAGGTCACCATGGACCCTTCCCTTCTCCATGCTGAACAACTCAAACTCTCTCAGCCTGTCCTAATAGGAGGGGGGTTCCATCCCTTTAATCATCTTCATGGCCTCCTCTGGCCTTGCTCTAAAGCATCATGGAGTTTTAAAAATATATAGAGATTGAGAAGTGACACCATGAGGTGGTCATTTGTCTTCATTAAATCTGTGCTGAAGCAGAGTAGGCAAAACTTGTCCCTTTACCCCCTTTGACAGTTGCCCTTTTCAAATTTGATGGTGAGGGCTGGGGAAGGAGCCGCTCAATTTTTTTGCATTGCCATTGTTGTAGGAAAGGTCAGGAAGGATGTGGTAATTTTATTATTTAAAAATGCTATCCAAATTTTGAGAATATCCACCTGACATTGGTGAATTTAAAGCCCTTTGTCTCCCTTGTGAAGAGTTCTCCCAGGTGCCTGCTAGCCTGCGGCTTAGGATGTGGGATATGAGACAGGGGAAGCAGGCAGGGTATGCAAAATGGGCAGGCGCTGGGGCTGCCTCTTGTCACCCTGTGGTCCTTGCATACATTTTGGGTGGATGACCCCTGTGGCTTGTCCTCTGGTGACACGGCAACTCAGTATTGTCAGTGCTGTTGGTGGCCAAAAGTAAATTCTCTAGGCCAGGTTATAAGAGAAAATGTAAAGTCTTGGTTCTGAGGCATTTCTAAAAGTCTTTCATCAGGTTTTGTCTTATGAGTAGGAACATCTTGGTTTTTTGTGCCTTTTATTTTTTCTTTTACATTCGAGGTAGTTGTCTCTTATGAGTCTCTTATTGACAATTAATCAGTAGTAACTGTAGTAGAAAAGGAATATGCTTCTATAACAGTTTTAGTGACTTTTTTTTCTGGAATATAAGATAATATAGGGCAAAATTTGTGGTAGATAGTCACTTGCCATTTCAGCAGTTTGATACTTGAAGGCAGTTTTATTCTGATTACTCTATTCCTCAATGATTACTCTTTACTAAAGTGCTTTAGCGTGAAAGGACTTAAATATAGTAAGGAAAAAAACCTGCTCTTTGTCCTGTTTGGGATGCAAACCTCTTAATGATAATAAAAAAGTTTTGAGTATTTGTTGGAGCAGTTTCATGGGGTTTTTTTTTTGCCATATGCCATGTAATTGGATTTGTGCAGTAGATGCTTATGAAAACAATTAAATTTCTGAACATTATTTCAGGTGAAAAGGGGAGAAGCTTGAAATATGAAAGGAAAAGTAAAAAAAAGATGAGTTTTGCTTTGCTGACAGCTGATTTTGAAAAGTTTAATCCTTGCAGGCAGTGTGAGCCCTGCTGGCTGATTGATTGCCTTCTGAGAATGGTGTCTGAGTCCCAGCAGTGCAAGGGAGTATTTTGGTGGCAGCATTGCAGTCTGTAGCTCTGGCTGGCACACAGAGGGCTTTCCAGTGGCATTTCCCACTTCCTTTCCCAAACTACAAATTTTCTCCTAAGATTTTAAAGAAATTTTCTGAGAGGGCAGCACAGACTCCGTTGTTTCACCCCCAGTGATACCATTCCCTAAAAATCATGTTACAACTAATTTATTTTATCAATGAGCATTCTGCAACTGAACACATGTGATGCCACACGGATTTCCCTTTGCAAAGGTTGTATTTTAAAGCAAAACAAACGTTTTGAAAAATCTTGGGAGTCTTCAGAAAGCTGAAAGGGATAGGGGGAGCTTTCTGTGCTGAGTAAAGACCAAGCACACACAAATGGTCTTCAAGGCATATTTACTTAGTGTGTTCTTCATTGAGGGCTTTAAAAGAGGTTCCTCAAGAACTTTTAACATCTCCCCTGAATTGTATTTGCTGCAAAGCTTTATAACAGTGCCCATTACTCCCTGGTACTCCAGCAGAGCTCAGCCTGTGGGTAGTCAGTGTGTTTCCTCTGGTGAAGTGATTATAGGCATTTACACTCTGTATTGAATATCTGTTCTTTATGGCTTTGGTCAGCAAGTTGGTTCTTTTACAATGTTTTGCAGTGCCAGGCATGGGAACAAGGTGCTCTATGTTACGAACTCAAAATGATACAGTATTTTGTGCCAAGGCTTACTTTGTTTGGGCTTGTTGGTTTCTCATATCGAGCTTTTCAACTCATAGCACATGAAAGCCTCCCAGATACTCTAAACACCTTGGATCTCTGTAGAGATGCTAATGAGACAGTAGTTAAAAGATTAAAGCCCTTTGGAGTGTACCAGCTGGATGAAAACCAAGTCAGAAAAGGAGCTAAACAATCCCTTTTGTATCCTCATCTAACCTGATTTGATTTTGCCTGTTGTAAAGGTCTGTGTGATATTTGGAGCTCATGCCTGCCTTGTTCCTGATAAACATGAGAAACCACAACAGTAATTGCAAAACTTCAGTAATTGAGACAGTTTTTTTGTCCCCTCCTGTATTCATTTTAGTAAAGTATGTTTTTGGCAATGTTTAATGATGATTTCTGTGATTCTGCATTTTTGAATCTAGCTTAATGCCACTATTCCAGTTTTTCCAAGTTGTATACAAACATCTAACATTCAAGTATGACTACAGCAAGTTAATACATATTTTAATATAACTGGATTTATATATGCATGAATGGAAGTTGCAGTGGAGGTCATATTCTGGAAGATGTGAGTGGATGTATTTTCAAACTGAGTATATTTTTTTGAATTGTAGAAGCTCATCCATCTTAGGTTTCAAGCACTGAGAGTGGTATCTGTAATATCTGAAGTGACCGACTTAAAGAGGTACCCTCAATGTTAAGAATATCTGATACAATTTAGGAGAGGGAACTTAAAATATATGACAACTGAGTTTTGAAGAAATAGGAAGTAGAGAAAGAATTTTTTAGAACTATTGCTATGCCAGCTAAAAACCGGTATAATCAGCTTCATTGTTTGCCAAAAGTATAATCTGTAATGACTTTTTTTTAAGCCTTATATATGAGAGCTTTATTTGGTGATTCAAAATATTCTTTTATTGAACTGAAATGTCATTGTTCTCTATATTCAACATGATAATCCATGCTAATTTTTCCTCTGGGTTTTCAGTTTTACCTGTGTGGCTATTCCACTAATTAGAATATAAGAATGCAATAGAAATACAGGGATGTGATTGTATATTAATTGTGCTTGCACATTAATCAATCTCATCAGCAGTTCTCTTGTGGTTTTTTAGTTGGTGAAAAGCCATCTGAAGTCATATAACCATTTTTCCTACATGGTGTTTTCCCAAGCAAAATGCCCCTGCTTTTTTTATTATACAAAGAAATTCAGAATTAAGATCATATGTAAGGACAGTAAAGACTAAATGCTGTTAGTTTTTATCAGCTGTAGTAGCTTGAAGTGTAACAGACAAATTACATGAGATTTATTTTGAATCAGATGTAATGGTAGGGGCAATAGCAGATCTTGATCGTGTGATGGGTGGACTGATGTGAACTGTCTGTGTTTTAGTCTAAATACTCCTGTCTGGCTTTTGGGAATAGAGGGGTATTATGAAGACAGTGGCTGGAATGATTCCAAGTCATACATAATTTCTTTTTATTCTCTCACTGTGTGTTGTTTTATGAAATAGAATGTTGGAAGGTGCTTGGCCACCATTAACATGGAAAGGTCAGGTCTGTAGTCTTACAGAAAAAGGGTTCGAAATCAGTGTCCAATTCTCATACTGTAGAAGTCTAAAATCCTTTTGGAGTTTGTGCAGCCTAAAGATCTGGTCATTTCACTCTGATATTGACCCTGCCTGTATTGGTTAACTGAGCTTCTGTCAGGGTTCCAGTGGCTACAGTCTCCCACAAGTAGGATAGATACTGATTGGAAATTGAAGCAGGGTAAATGAATATTAAAACCAAAGCATATTTTTATATGAGATAGTCAATGGAATAGTTTAACAGAGAAGCTCTGATGGCCTCTTCATCTGCTTAACCTTTATGGTCAAATATGTCTAAGTCTTTATGAGGCAGAGCTCAAATAATGGCATCTGTGAGTATGGGTTGATGTACTTTATGTGAAACGTCTCCCTTTACCACCTGGATGTTAGGGTGTTAGTTAGAAGTGTTCCTGATTTTTTCTGGTCTTTCTTCTCTTACCATAAAAAGAAGGATAAGTATGAAGGACACAAATTTATGGTGCAGGGTTTTTCTTTAGTGTCAGATGAACAGTTTCAATATTATCAATAATCTGGACAAGGAGATCAAGTGCACACCCAGCAAGTTTGCAGACAACTCAAGGTGCATGGGACTGCTGATCTGCTGGAGGGCAGGAGGAGCCTACAGAGGGATCTGGACTGGCTGGATCGACAGTCTGAGGCAAATTATGTGAGGTTCAACAGGGCCAAGTGTCCAGTCCTGCACTTGCGTTGCAACAACCTCCGCAGTGCTGCAGACTGGGGGAAGAGGGGCTGGAAAGTGCCCAGTGGAAAAGGACCTGGGTGGTCCACTGTGCTGGTGACAGTGGCTGAACATGACCCAGGTGGGCTTGGGTGGCCAAAAGGCCAATGGCACCTGGCCTGTACCAGCAATGGTGTGGCAGGAGGACCAGGACAGTGACTATCTCCCAGTACTGGGCATGGCTGAGGTCACAGCTCAAATCCTGGGTACAGTTCTGGGCCTCTTGGGACAAGACAGACGTTGAGAGGCTGGAGCATGTCCAGAAAAGGGAACAGAGCTGGGGAAGGGTCTAGAGCACAAGTCTGATGAGGAGCAGCTGTGGGAGCTGTGGGGGGTGGTCAGCCTGGAGAAAAGGAGGCTTAAAGACCATCTTGCTCTCTACAATTCCCTGTGAAAGGAGGTTGGAACCAGGTGGGAGTTGACGTCTTCTCCCAACTAAGTGATAGGACAAGAAGAAATGACCTCAGTTTGTGTTGGGGGAGGTTTAGATTGGATCTTAGGAAAAATTTCTTCACAGAAGCGATTGTCAAGCATTGAGCAGGCTGCCCAGGGAAGTTACTGAATCACCATCCCTGGGGGGTTTAAAAGATGGGTAGATGTGGCACCTGGGGACATGGTTTAGTGGTGGGCTGGGCAATGTCGGGTTAATGGTTGGACTCAGTCTTTCCAACCTAAATAATTCATGATTCTAAATGGTGTCAGCAAGAGGAGAACAATTACCTTGCTATTACCATACAGATTTATGATATCAAACCATGGGAAGGTTTGAGGGTTAGGAGAAATAACTCCTTGGTAAGGAGGCTCCATTCAGGTATAGGTGTTCATGTAACTCTGTTGGGTAGTTTCAGTGTAAGCCTCCACTGTAAAGATAAACCAGGGCATTTTACAGTCTTCTGTCTTTGACAAGCCCATAAAAGAATAATAGTTTTGTCAGTGCAGAGTGTGGGAGGTTGCCTGTTTCTGATAGTGTTAAAGCCTGCAATTTTTGGCAGGTATCTGTCACCTATTCAGCACCCTATATCTGCACCCTATATCTGCACCCTATTTCACTGCAAAGCCTTTTGAGCTTCCCTTGCTTGATCAACAACTCCATCAGACTCCTAGAAACAAACCCTAAGTCTCCCATTCCATTCCCACCCAAACAGGAGCAGAAAATCTCCTGTTGTCATTTGGTGAATTGTCTGCAATGACAGTAGCTCAAATCTTGACATTGCTTTGTGATAATATGAGCTCTGTAATGCTGCATCATGCACTTTTGCTTCACCTTCTCCTTGCCTGAGCTTCTATTTCCTTGGCTGGGTTTAGAGAAAAAGACAGAGAAAGGATGCCAGGATTTGGCTGGAAAACTTACTGATAGAAATCAGGAGCTGGAGAACTCGGGGAACTGTGTCTTTTTATTTTCCCTTCTGTCCTGTACGATATGATGTTCATTTACTCTTGTGCTTTCTGGTTCCAGTTCATTTGAATACTTGCATCCAACTGAAGTTTAGCCAATAATTTTCTACAGAAGAGGAGGACCTACTTGTATAATGTGGAGATCTTTCTGCTTCCATAAAAAAGATTTCGGGAGCTGTGGTTTACATACTCAAGCCATTCACACATATGCAGGAAGTTTTCTTGACTTTTGCTAACGACAGTAAAGTCAATGAAATTAGAGAATAAATGATTCGTTGTAAATATTTAGTGAACTGTGACTAAGCACCTTTTAATAGAAAGTGTCAGTGTTTTTTAGTTCCAGAGGCTAGACTGTTTATGAATAGTTATATTTTATAAGTTACTTTGTCATGGCTTGTGAGATATTTACAGCAAATCTTTTTTTAGTAATTTTTTTTTCATTAAGAAAACTCATGAGAATTTCCTGAACATACAAAGCAGGCTCATGGTTGCACAGTGTGTCCCAGAAAACAGATTTCGATGCAGTTGGCATTTCCTTCTATCTTAATGGGCTGAAGTTTCAAGACTGGTGTTATTCCATACCTACCTTTGTAGATAATGGGAAAGGAGAGGGAAGAAAAGAGAAAGAAATTTTCGTGTACTTCTAAAATCATATTTAAACTCCTTACTTTCCTTTAACTGTCTGGACAGATGCCAGAAAAAGTTCCTTCCAGTCTGGATATACATATACAAGCCAATGGGGTTATTTTGAAAAGAAAGAAACACCTCACCTTATTATTTTTGTTGCTTAATTCTTAAGCATTATGGTCTGCTCCCTTGTCAAAGTAATGGAAGAATAGCAACCACTAGATGATGATTAAGCTTCTGGGGAAGAGAAGGGAGGAAAACCCTCATTCATGGAAGTGATTTTTCCATCCAGTTTCATGCAATTTTGTGTTTTATTCTGTCAGCCATTGATGAGCAAATTTAATCTCTGTAAATCCTTCTTAAGCTGAGGTTTAGGAAGGCCCTCAGTTGCAAAGTCTTGGAAAGAGATTCAGAGAGACTTCTCTACTGAAGTCTTACAGACATCTAAAGCCAATAAGGGATTTGGTGTTTTCCAGGCACAGGGAAAAGCTTTTGAAAATTGCAAAATGTACCCGTCTTACTTGTCTTACTCTGCTGCATTTCAAAGGGAGGCAAGGACACCTTTTAATACATAAAATCCCTGTCTCCAGGGACTGTTTTCCTAAATAAGAGTCACTCACTCATGAGGATCGTTGTTAGTTAGCAGAATTCAGAAGCTGAATACTTTAAATTGTAACTTCTCAATATTTGAATTTTTTTTTTTCCTTAAAGGTAATGTGAACCGTGCTTGCACAGTTAGGGACTGACTGCTCTCAGCTGAATCTTCACAAGCAAATTGAAGTCAGTGTAGTTTCATGGATAATTAAATAAGAATGAAAATTTTTAAAGTATAAAAAGAAACTTTTCTTTGTTCAGCAAATGTCCACCATTTAATATTTTTATATAGTATTACTTAAATTGTCTCTAAGTGATTTGATGAGTCTCTTTTGATGAGTTAAAGGCAAGATGAAAGTAAGTAAAATGAATTAAGATAGTGGAGGCTAACAGGGAAATTTATTTAAATACTAGAAACTTCTTTTTATTTCAAAAAGAAACATTAAAGTAGCACAATTCTGCTAGGTCATGGCCAAATGTATTTTGGGAAACATTTTTCTGCTTTTTAGATTGGCGAATTAACTACAGAAATTTGTACTTTACATTCAGGTGCTAAGATTTTAAAGAAATGTATGAATTGTGAAACTCAAAGTCAGAAATGCCCTGTATTTTTAAAACTTATTTATACCTTGTTTGTCTTTTTTGTAAGGCTAAAAAGTGCAAGTTGTTGGTTTCTTCCTTTCTCCTCAGTGATATTCAGCACAATTTTCTGAAAAAAGAACAATTATATTTTTCACTTCAGTGAATGGAGAAATGGAGGTGTTAAGACTGTGGCTCTGGGGTGGCTTTCCCCCTGTCCTGAGAAGGACATTGTGCTTCTCCTCCTTTGCCCAGCTGAAGGACCACCTCTTCTCCCCCTGGCAGCCAAATACCACTTCTGCTGCCATCCCTGGTAACCACACTAATTGCTTACATGGAAAAGGAATATTAGGAAAATATTAAGTAAGGCTAAAAATACATCAAATATGATACAGCAGCTGGAAACAGGGAAAACCAGCACCTTCCACTGGCCAGATCTCCACAGACCACCAGCAAAGTGCTCGTGGGGCTGCTGCAGCCGTGGACCACATAACGTGTGCTGGAACATTCCTATCAAATATCACCTCCCGCTTCTTACCTTGACCTCAGAAGACTTCCCCGGTGAGGGGTAAACAATAAACTTACATAGTGTGCCCGAGAGACTTGGGCTCTAAATAAACCCTGTCTGATGCCACACATTTCCGAGGAAGCAGAGCTTCCCTAGACCACACAGATCCCGACCACGAGCACCATCGCTGGGCTCGCGAGTGATGCCAAGCTGCAGCTCTAAGAAGTAACGACTGTGTCTTGATATAGAAGCACAGTCAGGGTGTTTTAAAGAGGAAAAATACCAGGGAATAGCTCAGTGTTTTGTGGGTGCCTCCTTTGTGGCACCTGGGATACCCTGGAATGCAGCTCAAGCTCTTTCCTCTCTGAAACTGAAAGAAAGGAAATGAGAGGTGCACAATAACTGCAGAATGGAGAAATTAATTACTCTCCTGTAACAGATTGTTCTGATACCAAAGATTACATTTGCTTTTGCCTATATAGTGTCTGATTCAGTGAAAAACCACAGCTTTTCCTGGAGAATTTGTTCTTTCACTGGTCCCTTGGCTCCTAAGGAAGAAGAGGAAGGAGGAGATGGGATGCTGAACGTCATTCCCTTGAGGATGTCAACTCCTCACTTTTGTCCTTAGAGATTAATTCTTGTTTTGGAAGTTTGGTTCTTTTTAAAAGCTTCTTGATGCTGAACATCTATGGGTTTTGTTTAGGATGCTGCTCATGTATTTAATCTTTCCAAGAAATTTTTCTTCTGCAGTCATAGAAATGTGCAACAAGTAATTAAAAGTGTTACTTGGAATGAGTTTTGGACTGTGGTATGGGTATTTTATTTTGCCTGGTTTGTCTGTTTTGATAAGTAAGGGATTTAGGATTTTACCTGTTACCATTTCACACTGTGTTTTGTAGAAACAGATAAGAAAGCAAAATACAATATCCATGGTAATGATTTACTTTAACTCATAATGCTGGGTGAACTTCATATTAAAAAAAAAAAAAGAAAAAGTTTTAAACCAAAAGCCCCAACCTTTTAAATGCCTATATGTTATTGCTGATTTTGCCTCTATTTGAGCAGCCTGAAATTCTTAAATTAATAATTTGTGTATTAGTACAAATTCAGTCCACCTGTAATTTTAAAGTAAATTCTCTCCAGATTTTTTTTTAAATCTAAATGCTTGTCAATAAACACCAAGCTGTGCATGTTTTACTGGAATGAGCACAGCTCATGCTTGTCTTTTTTTTTTAATTGAGAAACTTCAGAAAAGAATGTTTTTAAAAAGACATTTAAATGGATGCCAACTTGTGCTTTTCATTGACCGCTTCTAAACTACTTTCAATAAAGTGAAATAATTAACTGAATTTCTCCCCTGGGATGTTCCTTTGAGCCCTACAAGAATGCCACTTTGTCCCCCTTTTATTCTTGACTCATGTCAAACTATATATAACTTCACATCCTTCTTTAATATTAAACACTTAATATTTTCAGGTTTGCCTATTTACTTTGTAAACAAAATGCTTTTCATATATTTGAGCATGAAATTTTTTAGTGAAGATTGTGAATTGCTCTTGCTTCACTCCTAATTTGCTTATGTGAAAATATTTCTAAAGAAATAGAAATATTTCCCCTTCCTGCTTTCCACTGAGTCACTTCCCATTGAAAAAAAGAAAATAATTTATTTTGAGATACTCAAGAAAGCTGTTTCTTATTTCCTTTTGTTCATCCCTGCATTCAAAGTGATTATTTAATAATTTTAGTGCAAAATAGGGTGGTCAGTGCAGCCTACTGCGTCTGTGTTTGTCCCTTTCGTGGGAGGTCACGAGGGTCTTGGAAAAGTCATGGGGGAGCCTGGGGTGAAAGCAGAGAGGGAAAACATCTGCACTCTCCTTTGACATAGGGGAAAAAAGGATTCATCTATACATTGTATACTAAAATATCTTCTGTCAGTATGCCCATTTGGGTTTGTGTTTTGGTTTTTTTTGTTTGTTTGGCGGTTTTTGTGAGTGTTGTGGCGGTTTTTTATTTGTTTGCTTGTTTAGTGTTTTTTTTTTTTTGCTAATATCACATGTATTTATTTTAAAAATACATTGTGCCAGTAACAAAATAAGAAGAATAACTTGTGTTTTAAATGAGACATTAGTTGTCTAAGTGATGATTTAGTGTCTACTCAGTCTAGCTTCTAGGCAGCTCATTTTGGACAAAATAAAAAACTAAAGTATAATTAGCAGACACGGATGTGGTCATCTTCCAAAGTCCTTGCTTTTGTTTTTGTAGCAAGTAGATCAAGACTAGGGTGACTGTAAAACATCAATATTTTATAAATCTCTTCTTTTCTTATTCCAAAAATTCTGCCAAATTGTGCTTAAATGAAGTCTTTGGAGGAAAAAAGCCTGTAAGAGTCCTTTACTATAAATACATTTTTGTGATTTTAAGAAGAATGGGGTATTTATAATGGATTGAGCCAGAGCTTCTCTGCTCTGTGTTATCTTTATAATGTTTGCCATAAAGTGCTTCCAGGCGACATCTTGACTTCTGTAATTTTTTTCTTCCTTTTCGTTGGTGCCTGGAACAGATTATTGTGGGTTATAACATTTTAAAACATCTAAGTAATCCATTTGAAAGCAGGAAAAAGAGCACACCATTGATATGAAATTGCCCTGACTTTCCAGAAAAGATTTTATCAGAGAACTTCCAGTTTCTTACTCTAGGGAGAATGTTGCATAGTTTGATTTCTGAAATAAAATAAGTTTTTAAAGCATTGTCCTATCCAGTAAAATTGATGTATCTTATGGTAGAATTTTACTCTCAGAAAAGTCTGAGTATTGGTGTGTTCAGTACTTTCTGAAGTTAAACTTAAATTCCTGAAGTTAAACCTAAATTAAACCCAACTATTTGAAAGAATTATTGTATATTTTAATTATTGTGCCTCTTTTCTTCTTAGTGGATGTGCCTAGTGGGGAAATAGTTTCTGGTTTTGAGTCACAGGTTCACATGTAACACAGAGTAGGCCCTGTAACAGCTCACAGTGGGTCTGAATTTTGATAATTTGGGGTTTGTGGTGCTTCCTTCATAGCTGTAGAAGGTTCTGCCCAAGTCATTATCCATAATTTAGAGCACAGATGTCCAAGCTAGGATCTCTGAATACTGTTGATCCAAAAGTTCTATTAAGTATTTTAAAGTGGTTTTGTTATTTATGTAATAGATTTTTAAAATCGAAGTGTAGAATATTGCAAATATTAATTTTACAGTTAGGTTTTACAGTGTTCATGAGACATATTGATATTTTTAAGCCTCTTTTGGTCTCAAACATTTCCATATTTTTGAGATAGGTTATGTTTTTTGACACCTTTTTCCATTTCTCTTCACTATTACACTGAGTACTACAGCAGTTCTCTCACACAAGTACTTCAAAGGGAAATAATGAAAATGCAGGCTCCCTAAATACATGGGTGGACTTTTCATAGCATTTTGTTTTACTATTAAAATTAAATTTAATTTGCTAATTTACTATTAAAATAACTCTAATTTGCAAAGCCTGATTTGTCAGTAGAACACTTGTCAACCCCTTGGCAATGGGAGGCACAGAGTGAAAACTCACTTTTTCTGACACTGACCACAGTGGACAAGTTGCTTCCCTTCTCCAGGCACTGACTTTAGGAAGGGTAGTAAAATATGAAAACTGATGTTATAAAACATGTAACCATCTGATAAAGAAGTGTGTTGTTTGAGAATTGGATATAATTATCATTATTCAACACCCACACATCTCATTCAAAAAATTGTGATGTGAATTTTTAAAACAATGGAAAATGGCCTTGAAGTTTTGGAGAATATTAAAAAGAATAATACTATTTCTCTAAAATTAGCATAAAACATTTATCCTCATTTATGTTTTATATCTTATGGATTAGTATAAATTGTCTTGTGGTTTTAATCTAGATTTAAAATAGCAAGGGGTTTCCACCTTTGGTTAATGCTTACAATATATATATACAGTGAAATGATGTTTTGACTTCCTGCTCTCCTCATTGCTTTTCTGCCCTGTCCTCTTGAGAGCAGACTGAGAATTCCTCTCACTTGGCTTTGTTAAATTCCAGTTGTGTTTGGGTATTTTGTTGAGATGAACTTTTTCTAGAGCAGAAGTGACTGATCATAGTCCAGTCTGCATAGTTGAGAAAGACAGTTGTCTCATCTGTTTCCTGAAAATCTGAAACCCTTTGTGTATGAGCAAACGGAACATACTATGTTATACAACTGGAATAAATTATATCTTTTTCCTTGGCCAGTCATAAGGATTTGTAAAATTAATTTATGTTTAAGACACTTAACTGTTAGAGTTTGGTGTATTTTGATGAGTACACAATGGCACTGAAAAGGGGTGTTGCCACAGTTTTGCATTGGGACAAATCTGCAGATTTTCAGCAGTTAGAAAGTTTTTACTATAATTTAAGAGGAAAAAACCCTCAGAGGGTGAAGTAGTTTGTTTTTCATTAATAACAGGACTTCTAAAAGCACCTACATGATGTGATTGATCAAATTCAAGCCTTTACTTATTTTACAAAATCACACTGCTCCTCAGCTAGTGGATATTGTACATCCCACAGTTTACAAAGAGTAACCAAGTTAATTCAGTGAAGATCATATATAGAAAGATTATTCTGCAGAGCTTTTAGCAAAACTTAGAAAATTAGGTTTGGATGGACTTTATCTATACTCACTCTGAAATATAGTTACCTATAAATAGTCTGTTGAAAGTAGACCTCTACAGCATCTTGCATCAAAATTGACAACATTTTGCATATTGACCACGGGAAAGGAAAAGTACTTAAAAAACCTTTTACTCAAATGTATCTTCTAAGTTGTGTTTTTATATACACAAAATCATTTTTCATGTCTTAACAGTAGTCATAAAAGTTTAAGTACAGATAATCTTTCTACACTTTCTGATTGAAATCAGACTTTAATTTACATGTTTGCTCTTCCAATGACATAATATACAGGATCCTGTTTTGATTTTATGTATGATAATGCTTGTGAAGAGAAGTCATGGCATCTGGGGGAAGTTCATTCCTGAGGCGTAGAAGGAAGAAAATTCCATTCCTGTTCCCAAAATGAACAAGAAGGAGGATCTGGGAAATGGGAGACCAGTCATCCTCACGTTGACTCCTGGGCAAGTCATCCTTGAAATCATTTCTGAGCTTGTTCAGGATTCGAAAGTGATTTAGAGTTGTCAGATTATGAAGGGGAAATTGTATGTCACCAACCCAACAGGCTTCTATGATGAAATAACAGTGCCGTGCATGAGGGATGAGCAGAGAGTTTTGTTTGCCTTTACTTGAGCAAGGCTTTTGTCCCTTTCTCCTGTAACATCCTCTTATGCGAGCTGATGAAATAGATAAAGGGGTGGGCAGAGGGCTGTGCTCACAGGGTTGGTACTGGCAGCAGGAAGTCCCTCTGGGGGCCTGTTGCTTCTGATGATTCCAGGGGTTGATCCTGGGCTCAGCACTTTTTAATGACTTCATTAGTGACCTGGGTGATGGGACTTGAGTGCACCCACAGCAGTTTGATGAGGATACAAAACCAGGAGTGGCTGATGGACCCTGTCATGCTGCTGCCATTCTCACCAGGCTGGAGAAATGTGCCAACAGGAACCTCACGAAGCCCCATAAAGGGGAATCCTAAGTAATGCCCCAAGGGAGGAATAACCTCTGGATTAAGGCTCCTGAACAGGCTAGAGGCAGTAGTGAAGGTGGACAGGTGGCAGCAGTGTGCTCTTGGACAGCACCCTGGGCTGCATGAGGCAGGTGAGAGATGTGATCCTTCCCCTCTGCACTGGACAGACCCATCTGGATCTCTGGGGCCACTGCTGGGCTTCCCACTACAAGAGAGATATGGAAATACTAGAACAAGTCCAGTGAGGGGCCACTCAGATGCTTAAGGGACTGGAGCATCTCATATAAGAGAAGCTTGAGAGAGCTGGGTCAGTTCGTCCTAGAAAAGAGACGGATCAGGGAAATCCTATCAATGTTATAAATACCTGATGGGAGGGAGTAAAGCAGAAAAAACCAGGCTTCCTTCAATGGTGGCCAGTGACTGGACAGGAGCCATTGAGCACAGATTGAAATACAGGAGATTCCATTAAAAAATAAAGAAAACAGTTTTTTACTGTGAGGTAGACCAAGGATGTGGACCCCTGTGCAGAGAGGTTGTGAAGTATTCATCGTTGGAGAAGGTCAAAACTCAAGTGGATGCAGCCCTGAGGAAATTATTGGAGCGAGGGAGTTGAACTGGGTATCTCCATATATGCAATGTCAGCTGTCTGTGATTTATGGAGTAGAGATACTGTGGTATCTTCTTTTTTTCCCCTTTTTTCCCATCTTCTGGCTTGCAAGGCTGTGATTTTGCAGTCATGAAGATGAGTTTATTAAGGAAAAAATTGGATAGACATTTCTTACTGCCTACTTCAAAGTGTGTGTAAAGGAAGGTTAATAAAAGCTGCCCTTTCTGAAGGGAAAATGTAGGATATTATTTTGTTTCCGCAAGTTATTTAAGCATTCAAAATCAGCTTAAGAATATGATTCAGAAGGTTCATGCTTAAAACACTTCGTTGAGTCAAAACAGAATGACCTCCCATGGAGCTGGGAGACTTCAGCATCTCTGAAATTTATCCCTTAGGATTTTGTTTTATTCTTGATTTATATGGCGTCACTGAGGGCAGGGTTTGTCTTTTTGTGAGAAGAATTGGACTTTTCATTTGGCAGGATGTTAGGCATTGTTAATCCTGCTGCCTGGCAGATCTCACCGTTTAAAAACTCAGGATGTAAACAAACTACTTGCCTTTTCAGGTAAACAGAGTTGCTGTAAAAAAGGTCTTGCCTTGTTTAGGTCTTAACTCAGGGGAGCAGTGATTTGTTTGGATGATGCTTTCCACCCTGGTAATTGAGAAGTATCTGCAGGGAACCATTAAGCATTATAAAGTTTTCAGTAAGATCAAAATAATTATTTATCAAGCCTTTCATGAAGCCTTACTCATCAAGCCTTATTCATGAAGCCTTTTCCTGGTTTCAGAATTTTAATTATTGTAAGCATCAGTGAAGTTTATTAGAGACTCCAAACATAGAATTGCAGGTGATATACCATAATAGAATGGGGTTATATCTCTTTTAAAATTATTTTAATTCACGTAATCAAGATTTCCTTTGTGTACTTGTTTAGCATCACAAGACCCCTCCCCAGTTCTTGGCTAGGCTCAGTTTTTTGTGTCTCCCGCAGTGAAGATTCTCTTCCTTCTGTGATGGTTACAGAGGGTTTTAATTCTTGTTTTCAGATGTTTTCCATCTAATTTGTTCTAAATGTTCCTTTTCTAAATTTTATCCCTTTACTTGTCAGTATGTACTTTTGAATAATTAAATGGTATTATGTAATGTTTCCCTTCTTGTTGTTTATGCTTTTCCAATATCTGCAAATATTGTTATGGCTTAATTTTAGACTGAAAAAAGCCCCATTTTGTATCTGACATTTCAGGTTCTTCCTGTACTTGCCCTTCTCACTGCCATACACATTTGAGGAAAAGTATTTTCCTTTAGCTGAGTTTCTTTTAGTAAAGGTTCAATAAATTAATAATCAAATTCTTAGAGTTAATGTTATAGCATTTAATAAGGCAGTAGCAAATAAGGCAGTAAGATGCCTGCACTTGCTGCATTAATAGGTGGTAATTAGTTTTTGTAATTTCCTGTAGCATCTGCATATCATACCTGCAGTAAATCCTGGTAAAGAACCATACTTAGCATGTTGTATGAAACCTCTGCATACTTGATTTCTTTAGTCCAAGCAGATAAATATATTACCTATGAACTCTGATGGAATTACTAGCTTTTCTTTCTAAAAGGGCTTTGGTGGAAGTTGCCTAATAAGCAGACAAACATATAAAATAGTAGTATAAGTTCCAGTGCTTTTTCAGATAATGCTGGTAGACATTGCTGGTTAACATATAAGTTAACATATAAGTCAGTGCTTTAGATTGTTCCCTTTTTCCATATTTGCAATATAGCAAATTTATTTGCTTTTTAAATTAATGTCTCAGTAAGTTTACAGACAGTATTAGAAGGGAGTCTACAAATTAGGGGTCTACAAAACAGCAGCCTCATCTTTCTCTCTCTGATATAACATATCTTAACATAAAAAGGAAATTATTTTGAGACTTTGTTATTTATCTCTCTTTCCCCTATTGCAGTCATCCTTTAACTGAGGGAAATTTCTTCCTCCTGGATTTTGTTCTTTCCTCTTCCACTCTCTGTACAGTGTGTCCTCCTGTGCATGTCTGATCAATTTTCTGGTTTGGCACCAGTCATCTCTTTCCTTTCAGTCTTTACTTCTGCCTAATTTGTTCAGCAGCAGCCGTGGCAAAAAATAAGCAGAGACAGGAGTTATCTTTAGCCTTTGAGACTTTGAAAAAGGTACTATCCTTATGCTATTTTCTCTTGGTTGTCTGTTGCAATGACAGGCTCATTCCCATGCTCATCAGAGGAGTCTCCTAGTTTTCTGTCATCTAAGGGACCTCACCTCCACATTTTTATCTTTGTCTTCACAGTCAGCATCCTCTGGTATAAAAGTGAATTACTTTAAGATATTGTATTACAGATTTTCCAAAGCTTCTTTTTACTGTTTTACAGTCATTTGCAGTGCTTATCCTTCCGGTATTCAAATTGCTGGAAGTTTTCTGGAAGTTTTTGTGCCCATTACTGTAAAACTGGTTTTCTTTGTCACAAACTGGCTGTCAGGTTTCCAGTATTTCATATATTTCAGAGAACACTTCCTTATAATATGGAAACATCCGTGAGAATTAATGTGCTGCATATTCCAAGTGCATTTCCACCAAACAGCTGACAGAAGAGAAATTTGCTGTGTGTTTTTAGAATACTGAGGAGATGTGAGCCCACATATTACCCAGTCCAAATATATCTGGTAGCTGATTTGTCCTTTGTGATTTTATGGGATCCTTTCCTGATTTTATATTTGATCACAATGACTCATCTGGTTCTGTACATGATGAGCACCCACACCTTGGTCATTGTTAAATCCAGTAGTCTCAAGCTCAGTGATTGTGCTGGAGAGCTCAGTCCTCACCTGCAGAGACACACAAAGCAAGTACGTCTCACAAACACACCACAGCCTCCCCAGCAGCTGCTGTGGACCTCCTGGTACAACTCACAGACCCTCTGGTCTCTCCAATATGTGGCCCAGATTTATGTCCAGATTGTTATGTGTATCCCAAACCTCTAATCCAGGTCATTGGCTAGACTCCCACACACACAGTGTGCACTCTCTCAGGTCACTGTGGCGTGGCAGGCACGTGGATCCCTGTGATCCACAGACCCAGTCTGGTTGGAGGCAGGAACAAATGAATACCTCTGTGTTGAGGACGGAAGTATTTGCTTGCCCTATGGCAGTTTGGATCATGGAATTCCTCTAGCATCGTTAAGTCCAACCACTAACCCAGCACTGCCAGGTCAGTCACTAAACCAATGTTCCTCGGAACCACTTCTACAAGTCTTTTAAATCTCTCCAGGACTGGTGACTCCACCACTGCCCTGAGCATGCTTGTTCCATGCTTGACCAGACTTTCTGTGAAGAAAATTATTCTAACAGCCAATCTAAACCTCCCCTGACACAAGGCCATTTTCTCACATCCTGTCCCTTGTTACTTGGGAGAACAGACCGACCCCACCTGGCTGTCCCGTCCTGTCAGGGAGTTGTGCAGAGCAAGAAGGTTCCCCCTGAGCCTCCTTTTCTCCTGGCTGAGTCCCTTTCCCAGCTCCCTCAGCTGCTCCTGCTCAGACTTACACGCTAGACCCTTCCCCATCTCCATTCCCTTCTCTGGACATGCTCCAGCCCCTCAATGTCTGTCTTGTTGAGAAGGGCCCAGAACTGGACACAATGCTCGAGGTGTGGCCTCACCCATGTCCAGCACAAGGGACAATCACTTCCCTGGTCCTGCTGCCACACTACTGCTGCCACAAGCCAGGTGCTATTGGCTTTCTGGCCCACCTGGGCACACGCTTATCCTTTATGTAGAAACAGAAAAGAAGAATTGTAAGGGATCTCTAGAAGGAAAATAAACCAACAAAAAAACAAAACAAAAAAAAAACCAAAACAAAAAAACCAAAACAAAAAAACCCAGTACATATTTCCCACCAGACTACCTGGCTGCTTTTATTCTTTCCCTAGGCTGGATTCATCACATTTACTTGAGGTGGTAAATTCTGCATGCGTTGGGGCAGTCTTGTTACGGTGTGAACTCAGTAGAAACCCCAGTGAGGGAAACTGTTTATTCTAGCTCAGTGCACTCCCAGCCACCCTGGTTATAGTTCCTTTCTGGCCAGGGCAGCTTTTCAGGGCTGTGGAGGACGGGAGATTGCAGCAGCTCTCTGTCTCCACAGTCTACTCTCCTGGTGGTCTGGCCACCTGGAGAGCTCTGCATCAGGGTGTTTAAACCAAGCCTGTGCCTTGCCTTCCCCAATACCTTTCTCAGGCATTTAAACCCCCAAAAATATAGCAAAAAGTGCTTTATCTATTTCTGTAGCTGCCCATTTTGAAGTTCTTATTAATGTCAGTCCCTGCACCATGAGAAGCAGTCGGACCTTGCATGTGCCAAGTATGAGCGTGTGTTTACACATAGTACCATGTAGGCACTTAGTGGCTTGGACATTTACCCTTTTGAAGAGCCTGGAAACATCATTACAGGAACTTAAATAAATTAGAAATAAAAGCTAAAAGTAAACAATAAAAGCGCTGCAGCAGTCTTCTCTTTCTCCATGCTACTATTTTAATCCTCCTGTGAAAATCTGGGTAAACTGATCCCCCCCTTGTAAAAATGTTTCCTTAAAACAGACAAACCTTTGAAATAGGATCTTCTAAGAAGGCTTTGTTATTGTAAGACATGTCTAATGGGTTGATGCTTCTATTACCAGGACTGTCTTCCATAATACTTTACTGCTTTGATGCCCTGCTAATGTTGTATTTTGATATATTTTCTCTTCAGTATTTACCTGTGGAGAAACAGCTCTTTTTTTTATTTTCAACAGAATTCTTATGTGTTTCATAGGAAGACTTATTAATACGTCTAGTGAATGGAAGGTTCTTTAAAAGACTCTCATGAACCGTAAAAGCAAAGCATATGTGAAATGAAATTCATAACTCATATTAAAGCATCAAGTTCAGCTTCACTTCCCAGAATCAAGGGCACCAAATTAGGGGGTCTTTTTTTTTAAGTGTTTTCTTTTAGTTCTTAAACTACTTTGTATTCTGCAACTTGGGAAAATCTGAGCCATCTGACTTGTAGTTTAGTGTTTATTCTGCTGTGGAGAGGTACAATGCAAAAGTGAAGGAAAAAAATGAGAGTTAAAGTCATAAGCTACTTGTGCATTTCTAGTTATTACCTCTGGTAACAGAAAAACATTAAAAAAGGTTGTATTTGGTATCTTAAAGAATGTTATCCTAAAAGCACGTTAGAATCAAGAAACATATCAAATTCTATACAAATACAATTAACAAATATAGAAGTTTTACTTTTATTTTAGTGTCTGAAAATCCTGGATCCATTGCAAAGAAAAAGGAAGCAACTGTGGGTGGGTGTGGTGGTTTTTACTTTTTGCTGAAACCACCATGCCAGTATCTAGTTTTCTGTGTGTGGGAAAAAAGACTGGCAGAAGCTACGTGGGAAAACAGTGAAGGCAAACTGAGGTAGAAATAGCTTTGGAAGGTAGAAAGCATAGAAGTGAGGGAGGAGGAAAGTAGATACATTTGGAACTTGATTTTCTATTAAATCAAGAAGTACAGTTGACTTTAACCTTCCTTCATGTCTCAGCATCAACTCTGGTCTGTCACAGACTCACAGGATGGTTTGGGTTGGAAAGGACCTTAAAGATCATCTTGTTCCAAGCCCCTGCTATGGGGGGCAGGGACACCTTCCACTAGACCAGGTTGCTCCAAGCCTTGTCCAGTCTGGCCTTGGACTCTTCCAGGGATGGGGCAGCCACAGCTTCTCTGGGGAACCTGTGCCAGGGCCTCAGCAGCCTGACACAAAAGAATTTCCTCTTGGTATCTGTTCTAAATCTATCCTCTTTCAGTTTGAAGCCATTGGCCCTTATCCTGGGTGGTCCATCAAAATGGACCAAAAAGATTTGATGTTTGTCTCCTTTTGGATCGATGTGCTGCGTCATGATTGCAATTCCTCTGCCCCTTCTGCCATTTGGGGAACTGTGAATTACCTGTGAGAGATTTCTGAATGCAGATGGGGAGGGCAGCTCAACACAGAGTCAGCATCTTGCCTCAAAACCAGATTTTGGTTCTTGCACTTTGTTGTCTTCAGAAAAGAAACCCCAAGCCCTTTAATTTATACATTTGGGGCGGTGAGTAAAACTCTGATCATGAGAAATGTATGTCCAAGTGGATCATGTTAGACACCAGGTGTTTACTACTGTCTTGCATAGTTGATTTATTTTGTATTTGAAGCCTTAAAAAGAAAGAATAATTACCTTTAAAAAATAGAAGACCAGCAGTTAAGAATGACAGTGTATTATGTTTGTGATAACTCTTCTGTTTGGTTTGATATACCCTGTGTGATTAAAACCAACTATTAATTGTTATTTTCATTTACTTACAGACCTTACTGCTAAAAAATACAACAAAAAAACCCCTTGAGCTTTATCATGTATGAGCACTTTCTTTGAATCTGTGATGGTTTAAATACTGCTTAATCTTCCAATGTACTACAATAATAAATATTTCTATTTCTATGTATTTCCTATATCATGTCCATGTATTTTCAGTTTGTAAGATATTTAATAGTCTCTGGATGGATTGCTGTGCTGTCCCTATAGTCCTAGAAAGTGCCTGACATTCTAATCTATGTACATGTGAAGCCCTGCATAATGAAGAAAAAATTACTTGAGTCGTGCTCATTTTAGAAATGTACAATGTGTTACAAAACACAGCTTTGTGTCTAAGATGCTGATAGTCCCAACAAGAGAGACAAATGATAAGAGACAAATGCAGAGTGTAATTTCCTCATGCTGTGACCAGTATAGTACAGTGGATTATGCTCAGATTTGCCTGAGCAGCTCTTGTTGTGCTCTTACATGTATCAGGCTGATATTAATTAATTAATTAGAATTTGAAATGCTATTTGCAGACCACTGGACATAATTTCATTATTAGATAAAGGAAAAGAACCCTATTATGGAGATCTTTAGTTGTTCATAGATAAAATATTGTTTTATTATATTGCAAGGTAGACTAATATTTTCATAAGGAAATGATTGATATATTCAGTCACCTATAAAGATTTGAGTCTTGCTTGTAAATAAACTTTCACTCTTTTTATAAGAACCTGTAGTGTTATTGTTGGTCTGTGCTATTTAATTTACAATGCATATATTTTACTGTACAAGTTTTTTGTATTTTAAAAACTCAACTTTAGGAGGATGGAAAATGTTTTATTCTCAGAAATGTTCTGAGGAAGTACTAAACAGCATAGGAGTTGTCTTTCTCCAGAATGATGTAAGACTAGTATTTCTTAGAGAAGAAGAAACAGCAGAAAAAGAGGTATAAGAAAAGTAGGAAGAGGAAAAAATACCTTGCAAAGCCCATTGCCACAGTTCCTCATTTTATGCTTCTTGCTGGCCTCACCTTGCCTTTCGTTTGTGATATTATATGAACACAATAATCTCTTTATGACCTCCTGCCATTTCCTGTTGCAGTGTAGACTTTAGGAGCCTCACATACATTATTATGTATAAAAATTTTTACCCTTGATTTGTTTCTTCCACATCTTAGCACCAGCATTTAGATTTGGGATAAAAAAGCTGCTGGCATGTTACGTTTTCAAATAGTTATTTGGTAATTTTGTAAACAAAGGGGGCTGCAAATGCAGAATTAGCAGTACACATGCTGCAGCTTTGCCTGCTCTTTTCTTATACAAGTATAGAATGCGTTGGGTTGAAATGATATTAAGGATCATCCAGAGAAGTGTGGGAAGAGAGGTTGTCAGTGTAAACTGAGGCAAAGAAGTGGAGTATGTCAGTCTTCTCTTCATCCGTTGTTACAAGTTTACCAGCATTGTTTTTTGATGAGGGGTGTACACAAATGTTCCTGCAAACTGGATTTTCCTCTGTTTCTTCAATCTTTCATTTTGTCTCCACACATGCTTTAATGTACATTCTTGAAGCTCTTTTGTTCCACTAACCACCTGACTTTGGTTTATAATCCTTGCACCAGGCATAGTGATCCACTTCTGTACATACAGGTGTATTAACCTTATTGTTATTATTCATATTTTCTTCTTTTTATCTTTCAGGAGACCAATACTTTTTTCTTTTTAACTAATTTCCATAACCTTGCAATAAACCTCTTTGTTTCAGGTTTTCCCTGGGAGATGCTCGCAAGCCACTCCATGAAACCGCAGTTCTGGTGGAAGACATTGTCCACACTCAGCTGATAAATTTGGTAAGATAACTGGCAAAATAGTTTGTGCTCTACAACTCCTTCAATCCATATGATACTTTCATGATCTAAGGACTAATGACGGATTGTCCAGGGTTTAGGAACAAATAAAACACAGAAACGGTGGGTGATGCTCTCGCCTCAATGAACTATAGAACCAGATGTGCAACCCCACCTAACCCAAGAAGAAAGCTGATGGGTTTTTCATTAAAAACTTTAACTTGTTAAAAAGAAAAGAACTGGCTGTTCTTCTAAAGACTACCTTGCTGTCTTTTTTTTATGTTCTGTTATTTGTGTTAATGCATTATTTGCTTAGGATTTATGTCTTAATATTCCTTCTATTTTGTTTTGATTTCTGTCAAAAAATAATGCCAAAATATGAAATATTTTAATATATTGAAAGCCAATGAAAGTGTTATATAAATGAGGTTGTTTTGAATCACATCTGTCAGAAACAACGCTGAATTTGAACCTCTTTATATTTTATTAAAGTTCTTAAGAAATAAATCATGGCATTTTTACACCATGGCATGAATTTGCCATCTGACAAATGACTATACCTTTGTATAGAAAGGTGTAATCTGACATACCACCTAAAGTTTCATAAAAAGTGTTTTTCTTATTATAACCATTAAAAGACATGTAGATGTGGCATTGAGAGTCAGGGTTTAGTGGTGGTCTTGGCAGTGTTGGGTTAATGGTTGGACTTGGTAATCTCAGAGGTCTTTTCCAATCTTAATGATTCTGTGATTTGAATGAAATTACCGGCATGTGTGGGAATGGACATTATATGGAGCTAACGTATATAGATTATACTAATACATATTATTGCTAGTATTTACATCTGAGGATTCCTTGGATCAGCTAGAGCTTTGAACTGAAAATTCCTACACCTCTTCTTTGTAATGAGGTCTTTTAGCAATGACAAGGCTTTTTAAGTTTCAAAGTAGGTTCTGGTACTACATTAACTAGAACTAAAAACTTCTGTAAAATGATGAAATTCAGAAAAGGTTACAGTGTATAAAATATATATTTTTAATATATTTCTACATATTCATGCATATAAGACATTTATATATTTTTAATAGAAATATAGTAAAATTAGACTTCCCCTTGCCCACTGCCTGCAACAGGTGTTTTCCTTCAGCTTTGCACCTCATCCAGCAGCCGTTCAGTAGTTTCCTGCATCTCAGCAAATGCCTTGGCATCCCTTCCAGCTCCAGGCAGTTTCTTTCTGCTCATACCTCTGCAGCCCAACAGTGTATCCCTGTCTCCACAGTCTCCTGGCGTCTTTGTGGATTCTTTCCTTATTACGTTCCTCTTGGGCTGTCCTGAACGTGCCCAGTGGCTCCTCAGAGGGGACAACGTCTCTCCCCTCTCTGCAGGTTTCCCGCTGGTTAAACACTCTGCCCTGGGCGTATATTTGTAGTTCTTACTCCAGCTTTAGCTCTGACAAAGTAACATTTTCCCTTTGTTAATGACCCCTGTAATTTATGCAAACCGATGGCTGTGGCTTTGCTCTTCCCTCAGCAATAACGTGCTGGAGTCTGGGCGGTTCTGTCCCACCGAGGCTTTGCTGAGCTGAGCTTTACCAAACCCTGCAGCTGAGAAAGTGCAACCTGTGGCCATGTGGTCTTTGCACTTTAATCAAAGCTGGGAACTTACATGGGGGCTGGACGTGACCCAGGGTTAACCCTGCGTGGGGTGCAGGAGCTTGTAGGATTTCCTGACAGAAGGAAGAATGGGAATGGAGCGGCAGATAAACAGCTTTTCTAACCTTTCCCCTCCCAGCCCAAGACAGCACTTTATTTCTGAGGAAGTGAAAGTATCTTTAATAGCTTATTGCTTTGACCTCTGACATTCACATGCCGGAACTCTTAAATCAGTAGCGTTTTACATGCCCTGGGCTTCTGATAGGGAATTTTGCACATTTTTCATCCTCAACTGTACATCCTTATTGAGCTGTTCTGTGCAGTTACATGAAATTTTCACTTTACATGTAGGTGTTTTTGCTGGTATTTACCCGGTACTAGAAAAATGCTATTTTTAGAAATGAAGCTGACTGCAGAAGTAAATTTATTGCTTACCACCTGGATTTTGTCATATTTCTCATGTTAATGGACTACACAGTTCTCACTATGTAATTTAATGATTTCTTGTTTAATTCATGTCCATTTTTCCTTCCATAATACAGGTATAAAGCTAAACTGTAGAAATTACTTTTATACCTGCAATAAAGCTGGCACGTTGCACACATCTTTCATAGTAAGCATTTGTAAGAAGAGCTTGTTCTTGTTGATTAAGTCCAGGTTTGAGCCTCTGCATTAAAAAATAAGTTTCCAGCATGATTACCTTTGATTGGTTGACTTCTGATATCTCACAGCTTTATGGTTCCAGCTTCCTATTTTCAGAGTTGATCTGAACTCTATTAAATCAAGGTCTGGTTTGGGCAGATTTATACAGTCACTGCTTCAAACCACTATGCACTTCATGAAGTCCGGCTGCTGTAGCAGATGAGTGCACTAACAAGGCAAATTCCTGGAAAGCAGATTTTTAAGAGTCTGCATCACATTTTATGATCAGTTTTTGGGTGTATTTTGAATAATATGCACACTGCTTTACATAAAGGGAAATCCTACTAAAAGTATATAGCAATGTATAGAAGGAAATGAGCATCTCCAGAGGAAGATTCATTCCATCCTAAAATTACTTTCTGAGTTAAATGGACTTGTATCTCTCAAGGAGTTTATATTCTCAACTGACTAAGAAATGAATCCTTTAACAGCTGGCTTGGGTTTGAATATCTAGGAGATAGGCATAAAAGGTGAGAGTTAAATTCCATCATATTTGTGTCATGAGTTTGTATTTTTTATGCTTAATTATACCTTTTGGTTTTTTGTATATCAAGCAACAGAAAGTCATAAAGCCCGTATGCTGGAAAGTTCTGTACATTTTTTGGTCAAGCATAATGTATTTGATAAGCAAAATGAATTTAAGTTTTAATTTGAAATCAAGTTCACTGTTGACTGATAGTATTTGATAACACTTCAATTATATGTAAATGTTTAAGGAATTTATAGATGCCTTCATGTTACTGTAACACTGTTCTTTATGTGGGCTAAGACTAGAAGTTCCAATCAAAGCTATATTTTCTTTATGGTTAGGCACAAGTAGTACAAGGAAAGTTGTGCCTGCAGTTCAGCAGGGAATGCTAAAAGGTGTTAATCAGAAGGGGACAAACCTTTCAATTACTGACCAGATTTATTCAGACCCTTAGAAAGGGAACTTGAAGATCCTCCTTTAGGACAAATGTATATTATTCAGCACTTCGTGTAAAAAAGGAAACAAAAAGGCTGTAACTAAGAGGAATGGAATAGGAATTTTTGCTCATTGTTAAACTATAGTTGAGAGGTTTGCCATCAAAATAGCCTCAATCTTGCACATACACAGATATAAAACAATTTAAAATTTTTTTAATGTAATACTTAAAAAGAGGAAAAGTCCCTCTTCACCTTCACCAGCTCTCTCCAAAATTTTTATCTTTCTGGGCTGGTTCATAGGAAAATGCAGTATTATTATTAAACTAATTATTAATTATAATTAATAATTATAATTATTAAACTAATAATTAAACCTAAATATTATTAGTATCTTCTCTTGATAGGGCCATAGCTTGATGTTCATGCTTCAGATGTCATGTTCAAAGGCAAATACACGATAAGATCATGATGCACTAATTAAATCAGAAGAGCTGGTAAGGAATTACTTTCCTTATTCTGGCAAATAGCTGTGTGTTTGTTATCAGAATGAAATACCATCAGTTATTCTCTAGGCACACTGGGTATGGCAGGAGTAGTGCTGGCACCTGTTTTCACAGAGTTTGGTTATTCAGTGTAGCACTAGGTTTGAAGTTCGGTCCTCTACATTTTGTTTCAGAGATATCAAATAGCTTTTGGGAAGAGATTAGATTTGTTTTTACGAAGTGGAAGATATTTTAGCAGTAGGACAGAGTTCAACATAGGAATCGGTAAATTACACATATGCACACCAAAAAATACAGGTAAGTAACCTTGTCTGTCTACGAAAGTGTCGCTGTTCAGAGGGAAAGTCACAGCATATCACAATAGCCTTGGACTGCATCCTTTAAGTGTTTTATCTGCTGTAATTCTTTGTAATGTGTGATAAGTCCTTATGGAGACAGTCATGAATGATAGAATTCATGTTAATAGAATTGTGGTTTGCTCCCTGTCAACCAATGTGTGTCTGCTGGAAGATGGACTCTGATCTCTCCAATTGATGTCAAATGATTGAAGTCAGACCCACTCGGTTGCCTTTTTTTAGAATTCAATAGTGTCAACTTAAAGGAACCTCAGTTACCCAATGTCATATTGTACATGATATCTGTTGGAATTTCTTTCATCATTTGCTTTTATCTTCCTATGCTATTTAATTTCATACAACTTGTGCTACTACCTAATGCTATTAATATCCCACTCTTGCTTCCTGTGTAGGAGCATGATTTGGGTCCTGAGTTACATATATGCATAAAAGAACACTTCAAGTGTATACATGGATAATTATTTTTGTTGTTGTTTTTTTGAAATAAATTATCTCTTATACATCTAACATTTAATTCAGAATCAGTCCTTTGGTCTCAACCAAACACAAAGCACAATTCAGCAGGTGAATAGTCTGTATTGTATACCTAGATTGTATTAAACTGCAGCAGTAATTCATAGGTAGAAAACTTAGAGTGAGATGAAGAGATGAGCAGTGTGCCTGAGTCCTGAGTAGATCTATGATAAATTCGTCCTGTGGGATAAATTGCTTTTTATAGTGGGTTTAGTAGATATTGGGTAGTCATTTACCACTTTTTCCTAGGAAAAGCAATGGTGAAAATACAGAGACAAGCATAAGTGTAAGTTTACTGATACAAGATGCAAAGTTGTTTATCATAAGCAGCATGAATTTTGTGTTTTCAAAGGGCTGTGTATTTTCTGGATCAACATGGTATACTTTGTTCTCTTTCCAGTCTTATTCCTGCAGCTGTTTTATTCTTTTTATTGCAGTTTAAAACAAAAGAAGGAGAAGGGAAAACTCACCTTCACTTGCCCTTTCAGAGAAAAAGACTATGACAATGGGAGAGGCGAGTAGGAAAACTGAGGATTTAAACAGAAGCAAGGATAAATCTTTCTTCAAAAGTATTTTTGCTTGTAGAGCTTCTTGAGGTTTCAAAATCAAATCACAGTTGTTACTTGTTCACAAAGTGGATCAGTCACTTTAAGGTCTGTAACCTCCTAAGCTCCAGGTTTGTTTACTACCTTTTTGAACTGTTCGACTTGTAACCTTTATATACATAATTGTAACATTTTTGACATTCCTTTTAAAAAGGAAAGAATTGAAAGCAGCTCCTTCATGAGCAGGAATTGCCCACAGATAAAAACCAACAGTGTGAAGTAATGTTGCCTCTTGATCCCAAAGTTACGTGCAACTGTCACTTATGCCACCCCAGCAACAGGAAAAGTCCTTGTTTTATGAGTCTGTTTTAAAACAGTTATAGAGTTTCCTGTGCAGGACATTAATTAAAGGGGTTATCAAAATAAGACAAACTAATATAATTTGTGATTGTACAAAATAAAGGAAGTTGAGGGTACCATAGGGACCTAATGAATCACAGGATGGAAACAATCTTCTGGCTAACTAAACATTCAGACTTTGTACAAAGTCACAGGGTGGATGCACAGCCCGGCAAGCCGGAACACGCTGTGTGTTTACATGGATGGGATAAAGGGAGTTCACAAAAACCATCTGGGAGAAATCCTTCCCCTATTCATTGTATTCCTACTGTAGAGTCTAATAAACAACATGCATACATTTGCAGCAAACACATGGCACACCTGCCCTGGAAGAAATCAAACTGGAAAATAAGTCTGTAATACAAAAATTTCCCTGAGTACCAGCACTGTGAGTTTGTCTGCATTTCCCATGTGGGATGGAAAAGGAGAGATGGAGCTTTACATCTAGCAAGTGGTTAATTGTTCCCTGTGCATTTGCAGCATTTAAATGTGGTCAGTATTTAGATTTATATGATAGATTTATCTGAAAAGACATGTCCTCAGTGTTCTACTTTAAACATTATCTGCCCCTCATTCACCATATTCAGATCTATTTATTCTCAAGTACAGAATTTACTTCAAGAGATCATTCAGGAGTCCCAGTTAGCGATTCTGGTCTCTTTATGTACTTTCTCTTGAGGCTGAGGGTTCAGTAACTTGGTCAGATTTTTTTTTTTTCTTCCATGTATCTCTGTGCAGCATCAGCATATGCTGTAACACAGAGCTGCTACTTTTTGCCTGGTCATGCAGAGATGCTGCTCAGCATCCAGCAGTGATGAACTTCACTGACCTTCCAAGTAGAAAGAGACTAAGATACTGTTATCAAAACCCTAAATTGTCAAACAGAAGGAAATTGATAATTATACCTGCAAAGTTTAACCAGCATGTTAAGTAGTGCAGAAAAAGATCCAAAGCATAGACTAGATTAAATGGAAAACAAAAAGTCGTCAGTACTTAAAGGTTGAGTTGTAACACATAAAATATAAAGACTGAAGATAGTGCAGGCAGTAATAATCCCAATATTTCCTGGTTTTCTGTAATCAGACTGGGCCTTTAATTACAGTGTCATGGATTTATGTGTACTGTAAATGTATAAGAATATATGTTTTTTCTATCCTTCACACATCAAATTCCTGTTTAGGCTGTTGTGCTAGAGGAATGAAGTAGGTATGAAATTTCACTCATGGGGGCTTTGGAATCTGTGGCATTCTTAAATATATATGTACTCAATTCTCTTTGCTTCTGGGGCTCTTATGAAACAGTTGATAAGCTGAACCCAGCCTATGTTTCCCAAAACACATATTTGGCCTTTATTTAATTTTTGTGTAACATTTTAGGCCAATAGTAGAAATTAACAGCTCTTGAGGCGTTGGATGAGCTGAGATGAGCAAGGACAGTCAGTGTACAGATGCAGTGTTCGGGGTCTTTGCCTAGTTCTGTTGATGTCACTAAAAAAATCAAGAAGATAAGAAATTTAAGAGTAATCATTAGGTTTGTATTGTTCAATATGATGAACTCTGGTAAATCAATGTTCTGATTATGATTTTTAGAATCATAATTACATTCCAACTCCAGAAGCCAAAAGGACAGTTGATGTTCAGGATTTCATTCTTTCTTTAACTTCTTTTTATGGTGTAAGTAGAATATGATATGAAAAAGTAGAATATTATATGAAAATGTGTGTAAAGTCTGTCCTGCACACAAAGACCCGGCTTGCCTAGTATTCTGATTTTGACAGAAATTAGTACATTAAATGAGAGGAATCAGAAATTTATCAATGGTAAAACATAAAAGCAAACAAACATGACATACATGTTTTTCCTAAAGCTGAGGTAATGACACCAGATCATCTTTTGTGTCACGAGAGATAAATGGGCACTTCAAGGATGTGATTCTTCGTGTCCTCACATAGTTATTTAAAATTCTGGCCATGCATTTAAAATCTGGGCTTCCAGAGTGAGAGACACCTCACCTCTGTGGCTTCAGGCACTAGCTGTATTTTTATTATAGATATTTAGTTTTTCATTGATTCTGAGAAAGAAAAAAAAAAAAGCAACCTGTAAACTTTAAGTTGCGAAGACACAAAGTGATTTATGGATATCTGTGACGGAAAAAGAGCAATGTAAAACTCTGCAAGGTCTTTAAGTGCAGCTCATAAACCTTAAAGGTCATCTCAGAGTGGTTAACAGAGCAAATTCATTGTAATTTTTAGATCACCTTATCTGATTTCAAGCAAACCTGATAGTTTCACAATAACTTTTTTTTTTAGGAAGATTGGCTTGTTAACAGTGTTACAGAGTTACAAGGAAATGTGGTCACAGCTGCTTCTGGTTTCTTAACTAATCCACCTGATTGGAAACAACAGGTTTTTGATATTTTTCCATTTCTTACACTGACACCTAGTGTTCAGAGGTCCAGAGTTTCTAATACTGCACTTGGTTATTAATAGACAGCTGTTGATACCGAAGTTCTCCACCTTTGTCAACATCTTCCAGTTCTCTTCTTCTGCAAAAGGAAACAGTAGCTGAAGGCAAAGGTGTTACCATCATTCAAAACAATTTTATTTTGGAAATACAAATAGTGAACAACTACTGCAAAACTTGGCAGAAGCTATTTTACTTCTTGAAGCGCTGCAAAATCTGTCTTCTTAAAATTTAAGTGCTTTGGTTTTGGCAAATGCAACCCTTTTGTGTCTGTAAGTGTCACTGGCCAAGAAAAACAGCGATAAAAGGAGAAACCCTTAGATTGGTATTTATTTAATTGTGGGAGATGTCGATGCTTTTTATTTCTGTGTTCGTTTATCTTCAAGCCATGAGTTCTACCTGATAGGAGTGTTGATGGCTGCACAGTCCTTGAGTAGACAGAAAATAACTTTACACATAAAAATTTGCACAGTCTTTAATCTCAGACTTGCAAATAAATGGAGCAAAGCCAGTATGGGCTGTAACCCGTTCCTGACAAAGATGACAACTGAGAGTAAAATTAACTCTCTGCTTTACCTGTGATTTTGCTGTATGTCAGCGGAAGAACTTTCCATTGTTTAAGATAATATATTAGGAATTTTGTATGACTGTATCCAAAAGTGTCAATGATTTTTTTACTCATGGGTTCCATAGAAAAATGAAAGCTATTCAGACACAGAAAATGTATATTAAACTTCACTTTAATTTGAGGATTCTTCCCTTTTTAGTTTAAAGACTTTTCTGGTAAATGCACCAGAAGGACACCTTTTCAGTGCCTCACCACTCTCACAGTATTTATTTCCAGTACCTAATCTAAACCCACCTTCTGTCCATTTAAATCCATTCCCTCATGTCCTGTCCCTACATGCCCAGACTACCCATTTTGTTATATCTTGGGTAAAGGCATTATACCTCTGTGCGTGCACATGGCATGTTAAGTACTTCAGTACATGATTGATTGTCAATAACTGATATTCCTGTGAATCAGAGTCTGCTTATTGGAAAAATAATCAGTGACAATAGAGAGAAATATTCTTTGTAGGATACTATTTATTTGGCTTCTTTCAGGCATTTAAATGTGAGGGTGGTGAGGCCCTGGCACAGGTTGCCCAGAGAAGCTGTGGCTGCCCCATCCCTGGAATTTTCCAAGGCCGGGCTTGACAGGGCTTGGAGCAACCTGGTCTAGTGGAAGGTGTCCCTGCCCATGGCAAGTGGCTGGAACTGAATGATCTTTAAGTCCCCTTCCAACCCAAACTAATTACTATTTCTGGGATTTATTTTCAGAGTGAGGTGAATTTGGACCCAGAAGGGTGATTTTTGTCTAGTGACTATAAATTATGCCTTAGGTGACCAGCTCAGATGTAGATTTCTATGTTTAGTCAGAACTCCCAACTGATAGAGAACTCCCCCAAGGCAGAAGTCTTAAAGCAATGCCGGAGGAAAGGAGGTAAACAGGAATTTCTCTGATGGCAAAAGGAGCTGTTAACAGTGTTAAAAGCAGAAGCAAAAAAAGTCAGAGAAAATAAAGACATACTGTAGGCCCAGGTTTCTGGCTAGGGAGAGGCACATAGCGTCCCAAAAGTGAACAGTTTTAAGGGATGGGATTTGTGAAAAGTCATCTTGGAGATGATCCAAGACAGAGTTAGAAGAGGGGAAGCCTGTGCATTAGCTGAAAACTTCAGGGTCTTTGTTTTTTTTTAATAAATGAAGAGAAAGAAACAGATCAGAGAAGATTGGGAGAGATGGGCTGTATTGAGATACAGTGTCTTTAAAAGACAGGATAGACTGAGGAAATCTGCACACAGTGAGGGAAAGTACCAGAGAGCAAAGAAAAATTGAAAACTAAGTGGGCAGGATATGATGCAGCTACTGAGGTGGGTTAGAGCTGGGAAAAAGGCCAAGATTTATGACAAGAGAAGGTGTTCAGGAATGAAAACTAAGAGCTGCTTTGTGGGAATGCTTATTTTCTCTCTTGTAGCAGAAGAATTGTGGAGCTTGAAGTGGAATCCAGGTTGTGACTAAGGAATGCAAAGCCTGAGATTCAGCAACGAGTTGTTTAAAGAAGTGGGATAAAGGAAGATGAAAACAACCTTGTAGTGGAAAGAGTTTGGAAGAGCTTCCTATGACTCTTTCTCAAAATGTTCAGTAGCCAGAGAATGGGGATAATTGAAATAAGAAGCAGAGGGGTTTGAAAGAGAAACTGTGGCTGGTGCATTGGGGCCTGCAGAAGGTCTGGTCTGGAGAATGAGTTTGGGAAGTAGCTTTACAGGACATTAAGTGCTGATGACAGAGGAGTCATCAAGAAATAGTAAATGGAATAAGATTCAGCAGATGTGTTACCTCCAAATTGAATCTTGGATGAGGCCAGAGAAACTAAGTGGATAATGAGGGAACAGGTGGAATGTGGCTGTTGGTATTTGTGTGAAGACAGCACAAGATGAGGAAGAAAAAGTATAGACAGATTCTACATTTTAGGAAAGAATTCATGGTAACACGTAAACTCTTGTGACAAATGCTTCTTCTGTGGACAGTATCGTACACGTGGACTTGTGAATGCTAGCATATCTGCACCATCACATTCAAGCAAGCACATATCTTATATATAGATCAATAATGAGCACTTGTGTAGTGACACACAGCCTGATGCCAGTATATCAACTCCAACATAGTCAGATACTGTTACAATCAACCATTCTCACAGTATTCAGCGACTACATTTTTTATCATCTCTAAGTCTTGAGTGTGTTTTTACATTGTTAGCCATTTTTGTCTTACGTTGTACCATCATCATCATTCCAAATTTGGGAAAAAAGTTGATTACTGATAAGAAATGAAAGTACAAAGAAGACAAAGTGGATTTTCCCCAAGTTGTGAAACAAATTAATGACAGAGCTGAAAAAAGTTGACTGGTTGTAGCAAGAGGGAAGCTGTGCAAAGCTATTTTATACTGACGGTCTGTGTCTCAGCCAATTGGATTTTTATTTGACAGTCCAAAGGTGTAATAACTTTTATTGTAAGAGGAAGAAAAATACATCAAGGCTAATATATAATGGAGGACCTACTAGGGATATGCATAAATGCATATCCTGTTCCTTGTGTATACAAGCTTAATTGTGTCTCTTTTAATTTTCCTGTTTGATTCAACAGGGTTGTCAGGTAATCGTCCTATTGAAAGTACAGAGAAGGATAAAATTTCAAATACCTTTGTTAATCTCTTTTGGCTGTTAAAAGAAAAGATTTATTGGTATCAAATTTTATTGCATTCTTAGAATTTAGGAATTGATTGGCTGCTAGTTTAGCTTACTTGTCTCTTCCAGTTAGAAACCCAAACACAACAGAAGAAAGACATTGCATTGAAGCTGACGTGCAACAAGTGAGTGAAAGTTCACTTGGCTTTTTCTCTCAGCACCAGGTGCAAAAGTTGGCTAAAAGTGCTGTGGCAGGCAGTTATTTGAAAGCAGTTTCTGGTTTAGTGTTTTATCAAGCCCAGGAGTGAAATATTCTGCAACTACTGCAGTTTCACAAAGCTGCTTTTTAAGGTAGAACTCTGAATTGTTTCACTAATTAAAATGGACCAGTACAAACATTAATCACATTAACCATTAATGGGAGGGGTTTGGGGATTTATGGAGGGCTATGGATGATATTTTAAAAGTGTGGAACATTTCTTTGTTTAATACACAAAGCACTTGCAGTCTCTAACTATACCAGAGGTTCTTGAAATCTTAAGGAGTATTTGTGACTTTCTACATTCCGTCATATGCTGGAATGAGGTGTAGTCATTTCTGGTGTAAAACAATTTAACAGTGTCCCAGTTAGTGACTTGATTAAATAGGATAGTTTTTTTCCTTGAATAGCTGCCCCATTGCCACCTTATATATGCTTTAAAATACTAGTTCTCTAAACTGCAGCTTTCTCAGAGTGAAAGGTGGAGGCTCAATGATGACATAAGCTCCAGAAGTGTAAAATTCAAGTGGTTTGCATGTGGGATTGCCAAATAACACAGGTTTGGTTTGTTTTCATTTTATTACACTGATTCTCCTCCCCAGATGTCTTGGATTTCTGCGGTACCCCCCTTGCTTTAGATTCTTGCTCCTTGTAACTAACCATTTTTATTAGTCATCCCACTAATACGCAGCATTTTTATTCAGCACCTGTTTTCTTCAAAGCCCTTTGCAATTATAACTGGTTAATCCTCACATTGGTTCTGAATTTCACTGTCATTCCTTTCACAGGTGAAAAGTGAGCTCAGTGATATCCCTAAAACTGTGTAATGGCTCTGACACCTCTGTTAGGACTTTGCCTGTTCCATGTCCCCACTACCCAGGCTGATCCTTGTCTTCTCCATACACTGGGTTTGTGGCTTGCCAGTTAAAAATTGAGCATTTCCTTTTGGTTAATGACACATTTTTTTACCCTGATTGCTCTGGAATTTTCATCCTGAACTATGTAGAAGAACTATGCTGGAAGGAGCCTCAAGAGGTCATCTGAGCCATATCTCTGGTCTCAAACTAATTTTGGCCTTTGTTCAGGAAAGCTCTTAAATATATACATATAAATGAATGTGTATCCATATGTATATATACAATTATTTATTAAATTAAGCCCATTTCTGGAAGAATTATGGGTAACTGCCTGATAAAAATTTGGTGTAAACTACCAGAAGTTGCCTTAAAATGCTTGAACAGAATATCATGATTGATAGTGCTACAGAAGGTAAAATAAAGATATATACACTGGAAATGACAATTACTGTTAAATCTAGTGCTGTGCTTCTGAAAGTATTGCTTCTTTTGTTTTAATTTTCCTTTTTTCCTTTCTTCTAATTTTTTCCTATTTTTTATGGACCTGTAGCAAGAAATCCATTCACTACCCAAGTAAGGTGGTGATTTTGCTGCTATAATAAACCCTCAGCTAGTTTGACTATACTTGGCCTGTCCATCTGAGAGCTACAACTTTATGGAAACAGAATTAAATAAAGTGTTCTCTAATATGTCACAAATCATAGTTAAAACTGGAAATCCAGTCTGACACTGTGGTCTTGATTTGTATGGTTTGCCTACCCCTTTTTGTTTCTGCAAGGCAGTGTATGTATTTGAAGGCTGGAGCTCCAGCCAGGATTTTCAGTCTTAACTGTGAATTTCCTTCCTTTAACAGGTTTAAAGCAAGCCTTTCAGATTGCTCCAGTATAGCTTTTAGGACTTGAATTTCCTTTGTGTTCATTTTGGGCCTTTTCCAGTATTTATCCATACATTTGAAACTCCTTCAAATCTGTGAGTATGGGAGCAGTTACAATAGGAGGTGGTGGCATTTCTATTATATTCCTGTTAGACTTGATTCAAATGCTGCCTGATTTTCAGCTTAAGTACTGCAAGTCTAAAATTCAGACTCTTGCTTAAGCATTACGGGGTTCATGTGCAGCTCAGAGGTCTCTGTAATTATTGTGTCTGGCTGGAATATAAAAATTCCGTTTCCTGAAAAATTTAGAGGTTTTGACGTTTGCTTTATTTTTTCATCAGAACAAAATGAAAAGCTTATTTTTTAAAACTGAAAAAAATCTACTGAGATGAAGAGGAATCTTGTCTAGCTGGTAGTCCTGTGTATAGGACAACAGCCCTGGAGAGGAGAGACCAATATTCAAGTTTCTACTTGCTGGAAGGATGTAAAGTTGAACCTGAGTGTACCATATGCTGAGTGAGTGCCATCAAATAAGACCACTGAATGCAACTTTAGATGTTATTACTTTTCTATATGATCATTGAAATATTGCTCAGTACTTACATAGAAAGCTGTATATTTTAAGGGATATAATTTTCCCAACAGAAAGAAAATACCTAATTTCGAGGTTCTGTCCAGCTCTTATGATTAAAGTATTAATATATTTCACATGTGCATTTAATCCAAAATGCTCCTTAAAAGTGATTATTGTAGTTAAAAAATTCAACTTATTTTTTATAAATCTATTGCTTCAGCTATAGCTGCAGGGTCTCATAAAAGCTTGACTGCTTTGTGTTTATTCATTTTTAATGGTAATTAATTCATATTAGTAGTGAACTTTATTTACAAAAAGTGATTTTAAATGTTTTGCAGGTTTAGCTCTGTTACATTATTATAATATACCACCAAATGTAGTCAAGTGAACAAATCCAATGTTAGATATATCCATAGTCTGATCTAGTGATGGAATTTTTTTTTCCAGAGATCCCTTGTAACCATTCAAACCATTCTGTGATTCTGTGAATTTAATTCTGAAGGGAAAAACAAATGTTCTTTGTTTAAAAAAAAACTAAACAACAACAACAACAAAAAAAACCCCAAAAAAACCAAAAACCAAACGCCCAAACTTTAAAGTCAGTGGAGTTGTTGCATTAATGCTACACATTTGCATCTTCTGTCACAATTCTCTGCTATATTGTTTCATAGAATCCTACAACATCCTGAGCTGGAAGGGACCCACGAGGGCCATGAAGGTCCAACTCCTGGTGGGTTGGTGGAGTCCATTTAAAAAATTACGTCAATCTTCCCTGTTAGAATAAAGTCAGTATTGTAAACTTTATTCTCTCCTGTACATTCTTATGAAGAGAAGGCACTTAATTTCACAACAAATACTGTCTTCTTCCACATTCCAATTGCAGTTGCTAAACTTGCCATCTATTTTGATATCTGAAAAAATGCCCATACCAGTTGAATTTTTGAGACTGTTACTGTCCAGATTGCATGTTTTGTTTGTGTGTTCGTCATTTGCTGTCTCTCAGCCTGGACTCTCAGCCTGGTGTGATGATGTCCTTTTTTTTGTGACTGTATGGTGGCAAACACTGCAGTTCCATGACTTACTAGTGTCAGTAGCATATTGCTGTATGCTAGAAATAACAAAAAAACGGAATAAATATGTAGCAAGAATGAATAATTAAGTGAAAAAGGGACTGACTGTATAATTTAATATCTCTGAGGATAACAGAATTTCAAGTTAAGGACCTCAAATGACTCTAGGCCCTTGTTGGGATGTTTTGGCTAACTATGGTCTAGTATAACTAAGCTGTCAAGGCTACTTCAGACTGTCTTGCAGAACTGTGTGTGTTTGAATCAGCTGTTCAGGGTCATGGAAGTGAAAGGTTTACACCTCGCCATTATCCATTTTCTGTGTATAATATGTGTTCTTGCAATCGTGAAAATGTACAAACACCTTGGGGAGTTTGGGGAGCAGGATTGGAATATTCTTTCTTCAAAGATCTAATTAGTTATTTTGCTCTTCCGTGCAACTACAGGTCCTGCAGCCCTTTTTACCCCATACACACAGGAAATGGATAAAAGTTACATCTGATTGCATTTCTGTCTCAAGTCGTTCTTCATGACATAATTTTGGGGGTGTTTTTTGGAGGTGGCAGGGTTTTTTATGAGCCATTAGGCCCTCCAGCAGTTAATTTAACAAAGACTTAATGTTATACAGAAGTTGTAGCTCTGGTGGATTTCTGGAGGATGGTTAAGGCAGAGTTTACATTTCATATTCTGAGGGAAATGTAGTGCCGTTCCGCCGCCGTATGCCGTGCGTTTCATTAGTGCTGGAGACAGCAGGAGGCTATTTTGTGGAAATGTTTCTGTCACTGTCAGTAGAAACATGCCCGTCTGGTTGAAATATAGCCTGTGTCTTGCCAGTTCCCTACTTCTAAGCAATTGCAGTAGGAGGATGTTAATCTTAACCTGTCACAAGCCATTTAAAATCCAAATTTTTATTAAACTTTCTAGTGCTTCAGTAATACAAGTATGGGAGACAGGGCTGCGTTCATACTCAAGAGTTTCTGCCCTTCTCAGAGGCAGGAAACACTTTAATTAGTGTTTATTAGTGCTTAGTAGTTAGATGTGCTGGAACTCCCAGCCAGGCTCTGCCAAGGGATGTGAACCCTCTAAGGTACACAGGAGTCAGCTCAGGAGCACTGGATTTTGGATCTCGTGTCTGTTCTGCAGACTGTAGACCAGGAATTTCATGCATTCAAGGAAAGGATCTATACCATATTTATTGTAGATATCCATGTCTTTCTGCAGCCACCATGAACACAGCTGCTCTTACAGTGATGCCAGGATCATTTCTGGGAAGATCTAATTGCCTGGTGGAAAATTTAGTTTCTTATGTCCTTAGTTACTCTTTGAAAATGTATTTGTGGCAGAGGATTTTTCCTGTGCTCCCATGTTCTTTTTTTGTTGCTCTTTTTTTTTTTTTTTTTTTTTTTGGCAGGTAGTTTTTTTTATTTTTTGTTTAGTTTGGTTTTGATTTTTCTGATGTGCAAGCCTGGCCTGATGGTTACAACCTGTGTTTGGTGGATGGGCAGTTGAAAAACTTACTTGGAATTAGATGCTTTATGTCCTGATTGGCAAGAGGGGGTCTGCATTTACGTGTCTCAATTCCCCCCATGTTCTGCTTGAGAGCCCCTGAGATGCTTATGGGTGTGGGCTGAGTCCTTACACGGGACAAATGATGGTCCCTGCCTGAGTTATCTCTCTGGGGGGCTAAAGGAAGATTTTGTTTCCTTCCTTTGCTCAGGTCACCAGAGCAAAGGGCTACAGGGTGCACTCCTGCACGCATCCCTGGAGTTCTCTGAGAACTTCAGGGATTTTCCCTTTCTAAGTCAGTCATATCTGGATGAGGCATTGAGGTGATGATGTTCAGCAGATGCATCAAGTGGTATAACACAAAAATTGCCACTTCACTGTGATACCTCAGCTGGAGACCTCCTCTCTCAGTCACTGCTGTTCCCTCATAAGAGAAGAGTGAATGTAAGGAGCTGGGATATTTTACTCCACCCTGCCAACCAGGATCCAGATAAGGGAATCTCATTCCTTGTTGCCAAGAAAGACATGCTTGCAACATTCATTGCAAGAGTGTCTTCCTGATGAAGTTGGTGCATCCAGAGAAAATTCAGTATAGGATAGGACTGCAGGAATATTCTAGAGACCCAACAGCTGGGAAGTTGTACAATTTAACCAAAGGAAGAAGTTAAGAATTAAGATGCTATCACTACTGTATTTAGTATTTGCTAGAGCCCAGCAGTCAACATAAAGCTGTCCGAAACCAAGACATTTTTATGCTGTATGTTTTGGGAGTTTTCCACAAGAAGTACTGCAGGCAAGCTGGAAAAGATGTGTCGTGGCACTGTATCTGAAATGACACTAGAAATGCTTTGCCAAGCTGCTTTTTCTTCACAGCATATCCCTTATGTTATTCCTTATTCCTTGCGTTAGTGAGCATGATGTTCAGGGAAAACATCCCATCTGGATAGCATTACCTGTAGGATGTGCAGCTTGTATGTATCTTCTGGAGGTTAGCTCTAATGTTAAACAAAGGAAGCTGATTAGAAACATCTGTAAAACATTTCCATAGTTCAGATTTTATACAGTGGGTATTGAATTACCTTGCACATGACTGCATGTCTGAACTAAAAATAATAAGGTAAATCTTTTCCTTTTATTAAAATTAGTATAATATTAATTTTATAGTTAAACTACATTTAACTGTTTCCCTACTTGGCACTAGAATTTAATGCTGCTGACATCACTATGTATTTTATATGCCACTGAAAAATAATTGTTCATTTATTGATGCAGTATGCTACAATAAGCACATTTTAGGTGCAGTCAAAATATAAACATTAGATTGAAATACATTTTCTTATGTAAAAGTGTGGCATTTATTGAATGCTAAAGGAGAGACTTGCCAGCTAAATGTGTAATGTTTCTGACCATTAAATATATTATGTGAACTAGTTATATGGAATATATAAAATGATTGTAGTACTGCCCACTTAGGTATTATGTTGATTTATGAATTTAGTTAGAGTCCCTAGTAAATACCAAAATTGCTGATTCTAGGTCAGTATTTATTAGGTTGGTGAATTTTATGGAGAGGAAGGATTTGTGCATCCCAGAACTGACAGAGAAAGGTATTATTTATGTAGTTAGAGTGAGAATGCAATTGTAATTTCAGAGCTGAGCTGAAAAAAGTTTATATAATTTCCTCATATTCTAAATTACTTTCTAAAATAGCTTATAAAGCCATGCATATAACAATAGTAAATATTATTTAAAGATCTAAGAGTCTAATGCTCAAGATTTACTGTTCAATATCATAAGCGGAAAATTCTTACCTTTCCCCAGTTCCCTGCAACAGCCTGACTCCAAGGCACGTATCAAAACAGAGAGAGGCAAACATTATTCTCTGGGAAAATATTTTGAAATTCAGCAAGTGTTTTGAAAACTATTATCATTATTGTTTATTGTAAGTGTTCTAAGATTGTGAAAATGAAGTGTTGCTCATAAATACCACGCAGGCTGAATGGCCAAGGGCAGTTCTCATCTCTAACACGCAGACTCCTACCCAAAGCAGTTTCATCCAGTTTGAGTACTTGCTTTTATAATGTTTTTACCCAAGTTCATAAAAACTGCAAGTGAAACAAACACTATGGTATGTATATGCAGTTATTTTTATTCAAGGAGACTGGATGAGCACAAAAACATTTTTTAGAGTAGCATAACATGAACAGTTTCCATTTCATCAATTAGTGCCCTTATCCATCCTGAGAGGTGTCTGGTATCTTATCTGTGTGCTGAAAAGGCAATGAGGTGTTTTATCTTTTGAAAAATAAAAAAACGTGTTGTGCCATAATAGTGAAATTTGCAGAGTTTATCTCACTATCCCACTTGGGAATGTATGTTCCAGCACTGATAGTGTGGCTCATTAAATAACTGAGAACAAATAATGCTCTATTTTAAATGTATCTTCAGAAAAAATGTCTTGTGATCATTTCTTTTGCTCACTGAAAGCTTTATATTTTTGCCTGTGTTGTTGCATGAGGAGTTTGGAGTTGACTGATCTCGTGGCCTGAGTGGAAGCGAGGCTGCAGCTGCACATCTCCAGGTCCTGCCTGTCTGATTCTGTGATTAAGCACTAGATCCCTCCATCAGCTTGATGTACCTGGTCTCATAATTTGGGGAGATTAATGAAGCACTAGCAGGACTGTAAGCATGTACTTATTTTTAAAAAATACAGTTGGCAAAATTGTGATCAGATGGTTATTGCATCTTAGGATCAAAATTGTCTGACGTTTCTGTCCTGTGAAGGCTTCAAAGGAAGGACTTTGGGGGTAGGTGAGGAAAAGTGATTTTCAGAGTGTTTGGAACTGTATCAGTTCACCAAATGTGTGTCTCTACTGCGTAAATGATATTCCTCATCACATACTGTACTGGGGGATTACTTCAGTCGGCATTTTTATGGCCAAAACCAGCAGCCTGGGGTTCCTGTGTCTTTATCACCAACTGTACTCTATGAAGTACAAAGCTGCAAAGTTTACTTGACAGTTTGAAGCCAGAGTAATTTACTTGTCTGAGACTTTAATGCAGCTCCTTGCAGTCCATCATCACTGCTTGAACAGGAGGGATGTGCTTTAAAGCAGGAATCGGAGTCATTTGCCAGACGGGGCTCCAAACCAAATTCGAGATGAAGAATTGCTGTTGCTGGGTTTGCTTACTTTGTAATTGCAATGCATTAGGGATACTGGAGGAACTGTTTAAGAATGTTGGAACACCTGCATATGGCACAGCACCTTTATTTTAACAACCCTATAGGTGCTCATGCAGCAAATTATCACCCCAATGCATTCCCTTCATTTTGAGTTGAGTCTTTGCCAAAAAAAAGACTCAGCTGATAGAAAGCTGGCTGAGGCACAATTGATTTTGGATTAGAACCCTGAATTTAACAGCATGGGTCAATGGATGATTTTTTTTTTTTTTAAAGATGTCGTGATTAAAAATCTGTTAAAACTGAATTACTTGAAGTTCAGACTTTGTGTATCAGGTCTTTTGGAATTGGATTGGGCTATGTCCATGATGATTTGAAAATTTCTGTACTCCTTGTCAGGCTGAAAATAATATTAAAATATTAATATTAAAATATGAATATTTTAATAATATTAAAATATGAATGTCTTTTTTTCTGTGTATGACTTTCATATTATGCTTTAGCATAATGAAATATGAGGGGTTGCCTTATTTCTTCATTCACAGGGCATTTTTATCTCTTTCTTTCTGAACTGTATAGCAGCCATATCACACATAAATCTGACTGGATAGTCTGGAGTCATTGCCCTATCTGTTGTTCAGAGAAAGCATCACTTACAAATCATGAGTGCTAATTAACATGAATAATGCTTTTAATTAAAAATAAAATCTGTGCAGGCCCCAACAGAGGAAAGATATTATACATATGCCATGCTTCATCCCCACTGTAAGTTTTTTTTTTCACTTTTTTTTCCTCTGTCATGAAATTCCCCTTTATGTTCACCCTCCTTGCCATTGTCCCTGTTCATTATTTCTGGTTTGATTAATAGTCTGATCTCTCAAGATGCTTGACTGAGTGTTGGCTGATGAAAAGACTTTGGTTTTATCTCAAAATGCTGCATTAAAATTCTCAGATTTAAAATGCTTAAGGTTGGATTTTTTTTCTTTATTTTTCCTTGGAAGTTCTGTATCTTTGGAACAATTGAATTCTTATAAAAGAACCACCAGCAAAACTATTTGAGCTATAATGGAGGGTGGAGGCAACTCGCCTGCCTATTGAAGTGCATCTTTCATCATCAGAACAATAGCTGGTTCTTTTCCCTTGTCAACTGACCATCTTTTTTCCTTCCATTAATTAGCTGAAGTCTTGAACAATTTATCCTTGGCCTTCCACTGCCTGTTCTGATAATCCCTCAGGATACTCGGGATAGGATGACAAATCACAAGAAAAGATGTTCTGATTTTTGTTGCTTTGCTGATGGGAAGGTGCTGTGTCTCCTACATGTGGAGACAGAACCAGTTTCCAGAGGTTTGCACTGGGTTTTGTGATTTATTGATTGTGTGAGTACATGAGTTACCCAGTGCCTCTGGGCTGCATTTCACTGTCTTTGGAGAGGAATATTTCTATGTCTTTAAAACCATAAATAAGATCTAGATAAGTGCTAATTGGTAAGCATCCATGTAGGAGACACCTAACGGGTTTCTCCCACCAGTCTTGTCACTCACGTGGCTGCTCAGGAGGCAGAAGGGGAGGTGTTGAGAACATATGAAAAAGCCCTCATTCCCTTTTCATTTTATATGCCCAGTGCTATACAGGGCTGCCAGGGAGAGCTTTTAGGCAAAGAAATTGTAGGGAAAATTCTCTTTGATTTCCAGCCCTCTGGCTGCTGCAGATGGAAACTTTGTAGATTTTGCTTCTGAATTCCAAACAATTATCCATTGGCATGTGCAAATACAATTTTTTCATAAGTCCAATCAACCACATCTGGTGTCTGATTTTTCTCAGGTATTGCAAAACTGTTTTAATGAATACAACATTTTATTCAGCAGAATAAAGATGTTTACAATTCTTCAAAAATGAATACAAAGGTTTTAAATATTTACCATTTTTTTTTTCACTTAAACAATACTAGTAAAGTACTAAGCTATTTCTGCTGCATTTTATCTCAAGTGTTTTAAAGGAATCAAAATTATAGAAAGGAAATCAGACCTATGCTTAACTGCAGACATCCTTACCTCCATAGCCTGTAATTTTAACAGATGACAGATGATCACTTTTGGGACGTCAGTTCAATGATTCATCATTCACATCTCTGCAACTAGAGGTGGTGAAGATCTTGAGAAAATAAAATTGAAGGTGGCAGCTATTTCTAAGAACCCAAGGAAGGTTTTGAGAACTTTCCAACCCATGCTGGTAAATGGAGGGATTTGGGACATGTGCCTATGGGTGTCATTTATTTCTGACTACCAGATTTACTGAATCTGCATTTGATGACTCTTAGTGGGGAAAGATGATGCAGAAAAAACTTCAGATATGATTGAATGTGGGTGCATTGCTTATGTATGGCATTGTCTTAGCACTGAAGACTTATGGCCTGATTTATAAATCTTATCTGGCAAAATATTTCATTGCTTGTGGTATCTGTTTTGTCTTGAACTATGGCAGCGTTCGTTTTTGACTAAACTGACTGTAGGCAAATTATTTCTTTTCTGTGAATAACCTAAGAGGAATTAATTAATCTCAGTGACCATCAGAGCTGAAATTACAGATTTCCAGAACAATAATTATTATAAAGTTTGAAAGAGAACCTTCCTGTATTTGAATGACACTAAAACATTTTGAAGATGTCTTTGAAATACAGAAGAAAACCTCCTCTACACCAGCGTTCAGTGCTCTGTGTAGCTGCCTGGAGTACACAGGAGGCTGATACTTAAGTTCCTGCCCAGTTCAGGCATGGGAATTTAACTCCCAGCTTTCTCTCTTCTAGATGAGAAAGGCCATAAAAGCTTCATTCTCCTTTGTTTTTTTGGGGAGGTTTTCTTTGGTTGGTGGTTTGGTTTTTTGTTTTTTTAACCTGTGTGAATTGTTAAACTTTTTGTGAAAAATTAAATAAATGTCTATTGGCCAATTATTTATGATATACTTTAAAAAAGAAAAAAAAAGTGTTCTTTCTGAAAAAAAAAAAAAAGGTACTGATAAAAAGATGAGTCCTTCAAAGAGAGAATGAGAAAGATTGCTGGTGCTTCATGGTCAGGTTTTGGCATCCGGCAGTCTTGGCTGATATGAATCTCTGATATGTATTTCCTCTAAAATAGTTTTGGAGAATGAGTATTTTCAAAACAAAATGCGTTTTGTCAGAAAATTGGTAGCAAATTCAACTTATGTTTCATGTGGCCTTTCTGCTTCCATGTGGCACTTGCACATCCTCATGGGAAAGCTCTTGGTTGTTGCAATTTTCCAGAACATCATGAGCCCAGCTGGGAACAGGCACTGGTGTGATACATGTGCTTATCCATGGTGCTCCCATTCTTTATAAATTCATCAAAGCCTTTCATTTGGCTTTACATTCCTTCTTACTGACATGCCCTGGAGAGAGATCTCTATTTGTAGACAATTCTGAATTGAAGGTCATAGGAGCAAAGACTATCTTGAGTTGGAAGGGACCCATGAGGATCATCGAGTCCAACTCCTGGCCCTGGAGACAGGACGACTGGAACAATCCAACCATGTGCCTAAGAGCAATGTCCAAATACTTCTTGAGCTCTGCCAGGGTTGGTCCTGTGATCACTTCCCTGGGGGACCTGTCCCAGTGCCTGACCACCCTCAGGGTGAAGAAATTTTTCCTTAAAGTCAACATAAACTTCCCCTGGCTCAGCTCCAGCTGTTTCCTCAAGTCCTGTCTCTGGTCACCACATCATCTTCCCCTCATGAGGATGTTGAAGAGCCCAGTGAGGTCTCCTCTCAATCTCCCCTTTTCCAGACTGAGAAAACCAAATCACCTCAGCTGCCCTTCATGAGGCTTCCTTTCCAGCCCCTTCACCATCTCCATGTCCTTCCTTTGGATGCTCTTTAATAGCTTTATATCCTTCTTATATTGGGGCACACAGGTCTAGAGATGAGGCCACAAAGATAATTGAGAAGAGAATTGGTTATGCTAAAGCATTAGGAAAATGTCCACTCCTGAATGGATTGGAGGTGGAGGAGTTTGAACCTACTATGTAATTAAAAGAGCTAAGCATTTTTTTTCTGAAGAAATACTGCTGTTTCTCTAAAAAAACCCATTTTCATTTATGCATCTCTGTGATTCATGCATCTTTGTGCCTGGTCATGTAACACTCAAAAAAAATCCTGCGAATGGCATGAGAGCTTTTCCTATTTTCTTGCCTTATTCTTTCCACCAGTGGGCAAGAGTGGTATATGTCATTTTTCCAGAGTGCCATATTTCACACTTCAATTTAATTTGGCTGATAATGATTTGTTAAACAAATGTAAGTATGTAGAGCACAGGCTGGGTCTCACACATAAAGTGTTCAACCACTTCAGCAGTTCTTTTAAAATCCCACTCCAGCCTTATAAAAGCTGCAGGTGCAAAACAGTTTGCCTCTGTACTACTTGAACAGAAGATAAATAATGTAACTTGGAACTTTATATTCAGTACAACTCTTTGACAAGTCTAACATTGTAAGAAGGGGACTTGGGTTGGTGGTTTCCATCAGAAATACACACACTCATGAATGGGCTTACTCTAACTCTTCTACTGTTAAAGAGAAAGGACAACTGACCATGGAGTGCATCAAGTCTGTGACAAATACTATGCATTAGGAATGGAAAACATGGCTCTTCTTGCATTTGGAGCAAAGAACTATTTTTGAGACTCTTTTGATCTCCAGTCCTCTAACTATGAAGTGATTCTTCTCACAGTGGTTACATCATTTTTAAATTTTACTTTTAAGTGAAGGGGGTTTTTCAGCCCAAAGAGAAACAGCATATTCTTCTAATCTTCCTCTCTCTCCACTATGTAATTCAATGTATCTTTCAACAGAATTTTCTTACTTTCTTTGGGCATCCCACAAATTTCTGTTCTTACTCTGTTTCCTTTTCATCAGTGGGCTTTCAAGCCTCATCTGCTTTCAAGGATTCAATATCATCTTAGCACTGGTGTTTTGAATATTTCTCTCTCCACTCTCGATTCCTCTGTGTTTACTCAGGACTGAATTTTGGCATGCTTCCCTAGAAGTACTTTTTATCCATTGAAATTCAGGAAGGACTAAACCAAGCTCCTTATCTTTCCTCCCTTGATCTGAGAGTTGCTAAAGCCCTAGTGTTCCCTGAGACTTTCTGCCCATTTTTTTCTCTGTATCTATCCTAAACTGTGCTGATTTTTAGAGTCACAGAATCATGAAGGTTGGAAGAGCCTTCTAAGATCGTTGAGTCCAGCCATTAACCCAGCACTGCCAAGTCCACCACTACACTATGTCACTCACTGCCACATCCACTTCTTTTTGGATACTTCAAGAATGTGATTCCACCACTTCTCTGGGCAGGTTCCCCTTTATATGTTTAGAGTAGGATTTGAACCTTTTGAAGTCAAGGAGAATATTAATGTTGTGATCAAAATTGTAGTTTCAGCTTAACAATATTCAGCATTTACTCTGCAGCTGTTTTCTAACCTCTTGACAAAAGGAAAACAAGAAAAAGTAAAATGGTAGAAAATCCCTTTTAAACTTGAATTAATTAACTATCTTGCTTATTTCTAACTTCATAGAGCATTTATTAGATATTTGTGATGATTTTTCACTAAAGAGTAACTTTTTTCAAGCGTCATTATTTGAGTACATAAATACTCCAGGTTTATGCGTTTTGAAGTAGGAAATTTATTTTTGTCTTGTCTAACTTGAAAATGACCAAGTACATTTTTCTCACATATTCAAACCAGAATGTTTTTATTAAGTGAAATGGGGCATAGAACATAGCAAAAGAAAGGCTAATTACAGATAAACAATAGTAAGTGAGAAAGGAATTTATAATAAAATTTGCTTTTGAAAACTTAGCAGTACACTTTGAAAAGTAAAGAGGTTTATAATGCTAAAAAAAAAAAACCCCAACTTGATAGGATGTTCAAATTCAGCTATCTCAAATCCAGTCACACATAGCTGTTTTTTTTTCTCTAAAAAGCAGGAGTATGAAATTATATTGAATAGAGATTGTGTTTTACTAGCCAGCATTGGTGTCACTGGAAGAGATGTGTGGAGGAAATACTAAAAAATTTTGAGAATATTGTAAAACACAGGTGAACTTTAGAAAAATTCTCTTTTTTGGAATTGTGGAAAGTTTGTGTTAGAAACCTGAAGAGCAAGATGTCTTAGGCTTGGTAATTTGTGCTGTGCTTGTCTGCTCCTGAGCCCGGGTGGCTTCTGATGCTCACGTGCAGCTGTGGACAGGGCATTTGATGGCAGCTAAAGATCCAGTGCTGAAGTAAATTAGTACTTTAGATTGGGCTTGAATTGTGGTCCCAGTGGTGGAAGGGAAGCACACCATGCAGTGTTCCTCAACCCTGCTCAGTGCTGAAAAAGCCACTGATGTGGGAGGTGGGAACATGGGCAGGAGAGAAAAGAGTATATACTTAAAAATATTTTGAAGGGGGAGTACTGTGATTCCCTGTTCCCTCATGGAAATGAACACTGTTTATATTATTTTCCATGACAGAGAGCTTAACTGTGGCACATTATTATTCTGGATCAGATGGGTGGCAAGAATGGCACACTTGAAATAACAACATGTAATTATAAAGTAGGTGTTCCAGCACACTGCTGGCTACACCATTATTACAAAAAGTGAACTTGCACTGAAGCATAACTTTTCAGAAATAACACTTCTGTAAAATATTGGGACAGAAATAAATACAAAATGAAGTGCCAGGATAAGAAGTGATTTCAGTATTTAGGTCTTCAGAGACCAAGGAGATTCACTTTGTACTCAGTCTTACTGAGTTTAAATGTTTTGCTCTTGCTCGTTTGTAGGAAGCTCCTTCTGATCTAACTAGAGAGCCTAAAAATTAAAGTAATATTTCTAGACTTACTTCAATACTTGGCATTCACAGACTGAAAGGAGGAGTACAGGGAAATTTTGAGAATGATGAACACATTTATTTTCTTGGACCCACGTAAACATAATTGTACTGCAGCCAGAAATGCCATTGCATGCACTTAATGGATAATACACTATTAGTAGAACCTACTTATTAATATTTAAGTGCGGAATTTGTCAGTGTCCATCTAAGATAATATTACTAATATAATCAGATGCACTGCTTTAGTCTGTAGATGGTAGAATACAACACTATTTCTACTTAATTAAAAACCTTTTCATTATAAGAGGCTATTAACAAAAGTCTGTTGATCTTTTAAGCATATAAGTCCACTGAAATTAAGCTAGATTTTCAGACTAGAGACTATTTCATCCCATGTCTGGATATAATGTATTTCAAAAGAATATCCCATTACTGCTACAGCACTCAACTTTGTGTTTGGCCGAATCTATCAAAAGATCCTTTAGCCTTGCTTTGGCTTTGTTTAATAAAGTCTTCCAGAGAATGAATGCAAATTCATTAAGCAATCCGATGTGCATCTTAGACCAGTGTCATGACAGATGATGCATTTCCTGGAGCCACAGTATATGAATTCTCCTGGTGATTTTGTTTGCATTGACTGTGGAAGCCTGAGCTTCTATCACTGACTGAAGGCTGAAGAAATGGGAGCCACCCAGATGCATTTACTGTGCATTGTGAGATGGGAAATCTGTGTGGCAAATTATCTTTTTATATCTAGTTTCTGACATTAAGTGTCATTTAATGGAACATTCAGTGTTCATCAGCTGACATTAGATATCACTGAACTTACCATAGGACAACCAAAGGTGGACATCCCAGAGTGCTCTACAGAATTTTTTGCACAGACTGCCATTGTACTGATTAGATTGCAGATGATTGGAGGAACATATCAAAAATGCAGTTTGTCCCTGACATTGACAAGCTGTGGATAGAAGTTATAAGTATTCCCCACTGAGTCATACTCAAGACAGGGTCAAGTAATGAAGTGATGACCTAAAATCGCCTAAAATGTAAAGTGACTGTAGATGAATTGATTTTTGTTTCTGTGTGTAAGGTATTAAATTAGAAAAATGGGGATAATATTCATTATAAAATACTCCTAGACTTTTAAAAAGGGCACTGCAATATATACTTTTTGTGGTGTTGTCTGTTTATTTACAACCTGAAATCTGTCCTGGTGGGGGGATCTCTGTGTCAATTCCATTGTCTCTGCCACCAGTTCGACTGCAGGCATCTCTAAAAAGGAAAAAAAAGAGAAACACTCTATGATGCTGCCATCTCATGAGACACAACTCTTTCATTCATTAGCTGATGCATTACAGTTTATTACATCTGTAAGTTATAAAGGGAAATCTATCTAAAGAGAATGTGAAATCTTCAACAGCCTTAAGTTTATTAACAATAGTAACTCAACCCTAAATCACTGTGTACATGAATCCATTAAAAAGGCCTTGTGCATTCAGTCTTTAGGCTTTAGCTTACAGGGTTTTAAGAAGGCAAATCTTAACTAGATGAAATTCTGAAGTTTACTGTGAGACACGAGCTCAACCACTCTGCATTTTATTGTTGGTTGCAGCATGTGGTGAGTACCCAGCACAGAGATACTCACATCTGTAACAAATAACTTTTTTTTTTTTCCCCCTAAGTGAAGCTCAAACACATATTAGCACAGCCTATTTATCTGAATGAACCAAGGCTGCAAATAATTAAGGAATCTGCTCTGGGAATACTTACACCATCATGGAGGCTGATTTTCATTCAAGTTGTATCAAAAGCAACCCCAATAACTTTGCTCAACTCATTTTACACACAACTGCCATTCTCAGCCTTGATGACTTCTGTGACCAAGCCTGTTATTTTTATGCATTTATTTGTTCTTACTGAAGGAGTCACCAAATTTCATCCTGTCCTACCTCTTGTTCAGTGCACGGTGGGATGTCTGAGGTTAAGGAGCAGACCTTTCTTTGGCTCTTTATTCACAGTACTATTGCAGGCTTTTCCTCCTGGTAGATACTGGGGATATTAAGAATTGTAGCAACAATTCAAAGATGTTGTGAGGTTGCTCTCACTTTCATCGTGTTCTTTGTCTCTTGCAGAGCCCTCAGTCTCTGACGTACTGCACTTTCACTTTGTTGACACGCTACTTGTGATCAGAATTTTAATTTTGGTGTAGCAGTAGATAGGGAACTTTGTATCAAATGGAGGAGAGAGGGTGGCTGTTGTGCTGGAACCTGTAGGAACAGAAGTAATTTTCTCTACTCAAAAATTCTGCAAAAATATATAAAATGCAGTGAGGTCCCTGGAGATATCTGATCCAAGCCACTCATAGGAGGACTATCACCAGTACCAGATCTGCTCAGCCATGGCCTTGTCCTGCTCATGCTTTGGCAACTCCACCGAGGAATTTTTGCAGAGCTTCTGCTGTTTAACTGTTGCAGAGCTGCTCTGTCCTCCCAGGAGACAAGTTTTCCTAACATCGTCCTCGATCCTTCCAAATCACAATTTGCAGCTGTCATCCCTCATTAAATCGTCTGACATTAACAAGAAAAATTTGGATCTGTCATTTTTTAATTGCTTTTCAATTATTTGTAGGCAGCAGCCTATAATTATTTGATCCCTTTAGCTTCCCCAAACAAAGCTGATTTATTTGAATATTAATGCCAGCAGACATTGTTATGTTTACAGTTCATTCACATATGAGATATCCGGTGCTGATGACTGGAGTGAATTAAAATCTTTTGAGTTTTACTTCCATTCAGTACAGTAGAAATGATTTAGTCCAATATATCTCTTCAATGAGTTGTGCAGCCTTTGCTCTTATGCTCAAAACCTCAGTTCTTCTCAATGTTCAGTGAAAATTATTTTCCTGTTTTGGAACCATGTTTAGATTTTCTATCTCTATTTCATTCAGCACAGATTATCTTTTTTTTATACTGGTTTATGTCTGAAGCCTCCTTTGCTTTGCTTCTTAATTTGACTTACAAACCTAATTAAGCCTTACTTTTGGCAGTCCTTTATTCCTATACTTCTTGACTTCTAATGGTGTGGCTTTCTCGCATGCTACAGATCCTATTCCTCCTCAAAAAGCCACTGATTGAAAAGTGACTTGTTATGAATATAAGAGTTTACTTTTCTAGTATTCCAGGTGCAGGTTTTGAACTGCAAAGTAGTTACTGTGTTGACATTGTTTATGCTACTGTCTCTTAGCTTTATATTAAAATGACTGATACTGTTTGTAAAGCTTTATGGAGGTTTGCAGGTTTTTAGTTTAAATGTTTAGTTAGTTTTTGGTTTAAACGTCATGGAGAATTACGATTCTATATGATATAAGACTGGCGCACTTACTCTAAATTAGAAGAGAAATGTATCGGGCACAGTTTTTATGGTTTGCATGTCTGCTAAATCACTGCTGCATTTCACAGCTTTAGCTTCTGTGAAATATTTATAGTTTTTGCTTAGGAGTGCATACAAGTTTAGATACAACAAACTCTAAATTTAAGCTCCGTAGAAGTTATGTTCATTTGGGTTTTTTTAATATATATTTCTGCATTATTTTGTGCCTGTTTCCCATTGCATGAGAGGTGAATCATTAGCAGTGAAGGAGTGCTGCTAATTGGATGGAGAGGGAGGCAAACAAAGGCAAATGTCTTTGCCCATATGTGGGATGTGGTTCTGTGCCTCCTTTGGCCTGTTTGTAAAGTGGTTGTAGAGCGGATATCACTGTCATGTGAACATGTAAAATTCACATAGGTAACCTACCTTTTCCACAGTAAAGGATCCAGCCTTGACAGCAACCCAAAAGTGGAGTGAACTGTATTAATGGACAATTTTGTCTTGATTATTAAAAATTTTACCCCCTACTTTCTTGACCTGTTAAATCCCCTCAGTAATCAATATTTCTTCTAAAATTTTACCCAGCCTTCTGCTTTTCTATCCTACCTCTTGATCAACACTCTTCATTTCCCTTCGGATCACACCTTCCTCATGTCCTTCAGAGAAGCATCATCCACTCTGTCATTGTGAGAACAGAGATTTCTTTCTATCTTTGTGACACCTGTATTGGTTTCACTCACTCTTCACTTTTTTTGGTAAACATAGTTAACAGTTTGTGACTAATATTTGAGTTCACCTTCTTATACATGCATGAGAGAAATAGAATTGTCTTATTGTTTTTCAGGAATGAAAGTACTTTTCCATTTATTTGTCGTGTATTTTCATGTTCTTTTGTTTTGTGGGTTTTTTGTTTGTTGCACTTTACCCATCTCTGGTCTTCCCTCTATTTCCATAAACACTGCAGAGAATATCTCTAATAAATAGAGAAGAGTGTCCTTTTTTCACCCCCTTTAAACTGTGCACTCATGCAGAAACATAAAGATCTCTTCTTGTAGAAACCTGTGTTACAATTTTTCTGGGAGCTAAATGATCAGAATTCTGGTGGTTGTACTAAGGCTCAGTCTTTACCATGGACAGAATCACAGAATCAAGGTGTTACTTTACATCCTTCCTTTTTCCCCTGAGACCCTCATCTTCTCTTGAAGATTTCAGTGATGTTTCTCTGTAACTTAGACCTGTAGTGCTGGCACTTTCCTTTGTGCCTCTCAAGGGATCAAGATAAAGGCTGGGAACACTAATTTTCCACCTCCCCACTTGCATCACTGGCATTATCTTCTGACTCCTCTGGCACCAGTAATGGATATCCTGGCTTTGTGCTCAGCCTTCGTAATTTAGCACGTGAGCAAGTTTCAGTGGAGCTGCTCTTAATTACAAGGCTGTACAGCTGGATTCCCAAAGCAGAGTTCTTCTCAGGGCAGGGGAAATTATTTGTCTTCTCTCCTTGGACCTGTTGCCAGTTTCCAGAGGTTTTTACAAAATGCCAAGTACTTCTGTCCCTTGACATGAATCTCTGCTTCCTCTATTTTATCAGACTCCTGGCTCAGTCAGCTGGTAGTAGTTTGGATTGACTGGACTGTCTGTGTGCCAAAGCCTTTCCAGTCCATACCCAGTAAGAGAATGTGCAAGCTTAAATTATGAAGTATTGGTAGGTAAAATATTCAAAAATTCATTGAATGTGACCAAATATCTCCATAGTCAGTTCAAGTCTGACAGTGGCCAATAACCTGAGTTCAAGAGATGATTAAGAAATACACACAGTGTCCAAGGAGGTTCACGGCCCATTTTCTGTTTGCCTCATTCAATAGGTAAAGTCCAGGTGACTTCTACCTGTTAAGAACAAGTAACCTCTTAAATTCTGCATTGAAGATTAAACTTCTTTAAATAATACAAGAGTCATGGAGTTCTGTAGTGCTCTGCATGACTAAAAGGGCTTTTTTAATGACCACTTTGATGGGCTCTTAGAAGTTTCGAAGTAGACCATGGACCAAATACTAGGAGGACTCCATGAAAGTCTTTGATCTAGAAAATTTTTGCAAGGAGATTTTTCTATCTTCTTTCCTTTATCTGTCTCAAAACCTCTCTGCATCTTTCCCTAAAAACTGTCATGTTTTACACTCATCTGTTTCATGTCATCCATCCTGCATTCTTGAGAAGTCAATCCAATGTCTGAACCAGGAAATCAGTCTCTGCTGCCTCCAGGATAACTTTTTAAAAGAAATGCCCATCTCCCATACCACCATTGGGCTTAGGAGGAGCTTTTCTGAACAGCTTCAAAGATATTTTCCATTGTTATTTAAATTATTTGTGACATGCCCTTTGTATTTTAGTGTATTCTAATGTTGAGAAAAGATAGTATATCCATGAAAGGTAATTTTAGAGCATCTCTACCCAAGTCAAAGTGAATTTAAATTATATTGAAGATCACAGCCTTTGCACATTCATATCCCAGTTGTGGGCTCTTCATCAGTTGCCAGGTGAAATATTCCAAGATTTTAGAATTCAGTCTATCTGTTCATTAAAGCCCTCTCAAATTTTTATATCAAGAACCTACTTAAGAAATAAAATACTTCAACTGTTCCAACAGTTGTATTCAATTTGAAGGATCTAGTAAACATTATAAACATTATGAAGCAGAGCTAAGAGAAATCCCACATGGCTAATAAAGTTTTGGTAGTAATAGGAAATAAATTTTGAAGTTTTCATAATAGATTATCTAAATATCTCCAGTGCAAAGCATTAAACAAAGCAGGCCCAGAAGCGATTGTATAGTTTTTAAACTATCTTCAGAATCTGAGTAAATGTAAGAATTTTCAAACTATTGATGTGGCAGAAATGTTACTACTCTTCTCCTGGGTTGTTATCACTATTTCTGTTCAGATTTTCAAAGTACATTTTATGTGTTTTTTATGTTAGCCAGATCTTTCTACCTCCCAGTAGTTTGATTTTAACCATTTTCACATTTTCATTAGAACTGTCTTTTAGTAAGAGGAAGTGTAGTAATTTATCCTTACAGGGATGTTGTGACTCAAACACTCCCTTCCCTTCCTGTTGCTTGATCCAGTGTAATTAAATAATAGATTTCATTTCATAACTTTGCAGTAGCAATAAAGAGGAAATTATGTTCAGAAGGCATGTTTATTTTTTTTCCCCAGCCTTTTCATGGCTTAAAAGTGATTCTTTCTCTTCGTGCTAAAGTAATGTGAAACAGCCTTTTCAAACTTATGTCCTTGGGAAATGAATGTTAATTAAAGAATGAACATTAAATTGGAGTTAGGAAATCAGGGCCTTTTTCAGGCCAACAAATATCTGTTGTTCAGATTTTATATTTATGCTTCTTCATGGTGCTTTCTTTTCTCTCTCTGAGCAAAGCTCCCTCCTTTTTGCTTTGATTTTCCCAAGACAAAATCTGTCACATTCACGCTATTACCTGTACAATTTACCTTGTTCTTTTTTTAAGCTTTGAGAATTATAATTCATATCAATGAGTAAGAAAATACAGTAAAGCCACACATACTTAGAAAAATTTAGACTTCCTTTCCTCATTTTTACATGAAAATGGGTATTCCTTGGACTGGGACTATTGTTTTCCCTCTATTTTTTCTTTTGTGTTGGATTAGAAGATTCTTGGAAGAAAGTAGTTACAGGTTTAGAATTTTGGAGCCATTTTGAAATGTCCTGGAAAGACACTTCTTGATATAAGATAAAAAAATTCATAGAACTGCCTGTATTGAGGTGCCTTCTGATTATACCTTGTCCTCATCCATATTTAAGATTACAGGACAGGGTGAACCTTTCTCCAGTGTCGTAATGTACACTGCATATCTTTTCATTGAAAAATTATTAAAACTAAATGGTTATGATTTTTTTTCTACTGATAATTTGGATACATCTTGAAAGGTGACACCTGAGAGTCAAAATTCTGCAGGCAATATAATGTACCTGGAGTCAAGGCTCCTGTGTGGTCTCTCTGGCATCCAAAACCATTTAAACCCACAGTCCTCTATATCTCTTATATGTCTCACTGTTTAATTTGAGAGATCCTACAGCATTCACTTTAAGTCCTCATCCAGACTGAGAAGCTCCCCCTTGGTTGGCATGTGCACTTGAGTAGATGAGAATGAAAAAGAAGAAAGTCCAATGTGAATCATTTCAGGTGTAATCTTCTACACATACAAAGTCTTCCATCATTACCATGGTATCTCCTAGCATGAACACGATGCCATATCTCTCCAGGGCTGTGAAAATTCCTAGAGCTAAGTGAAGATGTTGGTATTTTTGTATTTTGTATTTTTGGTGTTTGTATTTTTGTTTGAACCTGAATTCTTTTTTTCTCACTTTGTCTCCAACTCTAAATCTTCAGAGCAGTGGCTTGCTTATGTTCTGAGATTTGATTTTTTTATCCTTCCTTGCACCTCAGAGTAGAGCCTGGGCCCTGCTCTGACCCTCCCTGCACACAGGGACACACAGGGCTCAGGGCCCCTCTCAGCTGGGGATCCTCTTGAGGCTGAACAGCCCCAGCTCCCTCAGCCTTTCCTGGGCAAGGAGATGCTCCAGTCCCTTCATCATCTTTGACATCCTGCACTGGACACACTCCAGGAGCTCCATGTCTCTCTTGTCTTGAGGAGCCCAGAACTGGACACAGCACTCCAGATGTCCCTCAGCAGCGCTGATCTGCTGGGAATGTTCTTCCTGATGCCCCCTGGACACCATCGGTTTTGGCCTCAGGGCACACAGTGGCTCATGGACAGTTTATTGTCCCCCAGGACCCCCAGATCCTTCTGTCCAGAGCTGCTTTCCAGCAGGTCAGTCCCAGCCTGTACTAGTTCCCAGGGTTTTTCCTCCTTCCTGTATTTGTCTTTGTTGAATTTCAGACAGTTCTTCTTTGCCCATCTCTCCAAACTGTCAAGGTCCCCTATATTCAGAGCACTAATGGTTGCCAGCTCTTCATAGCAATACTTCATTGCCCTGAGGCTTCCTCTAAAAGCACTTTATCTCTGGGCTTGGAGTGGGTAAATTCATGTCTTATTTTCCTTGTGTCAGACAGTGACGCCTGATTCCAATTTGCTGTCATATGGAAAGGAAGAGTATTTATTTAGTGTTCTGGTGAAACTAATATAGGGCAATGATTATTTTCCTGTGTGAGCAATGTAAGGATACATGATTTAAACAAATGGTGCTCTCAACAGCAATGGGAGAAAGAAACCTGTTTATATTAGATGGTCTCTCAATCAATAGAGAACAGGGGTTTTTCTGCTTGCAACCTTGGAAGCTGTGTAAGAATAATCCTGAGTGGTGGTTTCTTCTGGGATTTGAAACCAAAGGACAGGAAGCTGAGGGATAATGTAAACCTGTACTGGTTTGCATGCCACAGTAATATTAGAGAAAGAAAAGAAATAGAAATAATTGATGGATGGGAAAAAAAATCCGAGTTATTAAACTAAATATTCAGAAATAATGCTATCTTCAGTTCTTAAGAATAGTAAATTCTAATTGATTTTTTTCTTTACTAAAGGAAAAGTGAATGCATTTATTGAGAAACAGTTTGCATGTTCTTACTTTTAAAAGTAACATTTGGTAGCATAAAAGCATTCTAAGATGTAACTTAGATGGAAATAGTACTTATTGTTGAGATTCTCCACTAGGAATATCTATAGTGATACTGCTGTAAAAAAGAAGCAGCCCCTTGGGAAAGTTTCAGACCATATCTTGTTAGTTTTATTTTAATTTGGACTAATTTAAGGGTCCCTTCCAGTTCCAACTATTCAATGATTCTACAATAATTTCCTCCAAAACTTCATTGTTTATATAGTTTAGATACAGGAAAAATTTATGCCAGTGATTTACAATGGAATGGCACTATTCACCTCAGAATTTAGAATATCCTGACAATCCTAGAACATGGGTAATCAATAACAGAGACATCTACGCTCATCTTCAGAAGTGGGGAAATCTGTTTGCAGAGGTTGGAGTCCTTTTGGCTCTGAGAATTTTCCAGTTTCAAGTTGGCTAATGAATCTTTCATATTTATAAAGTTCACACTTCACAAAGCTTTTTTCACAGTCTCTTGCTTGTTCTAAAGAGCACTACTCCATCATTTCCACTTGAATTACATTTTTCAAGCTTTTTTTTTCTCCCTTGTAGTAATAATAGGTGCAGTAGAAGTTTCAAAGTTTGTTTTCTTGCCTGCTGTTACCACCAGCACTAGGAGAGAACATCAGCAGTGGCCATCCCCAGTGACACACCAAATCTTGAATTAACAACTATGTAGCCAGTGAATAATTTGACCACATTGAAACTGAGTTCAGTGAGTCTGAATACTTTTGTGTACCTAGAGATTTCATGGTTTTAATGTTGTTGGTATAAATTCACTTAGTTTGGCCAGTGTTACCTGCCATAAATGTCAGGTGTGCAATAGTGTTTCTTTTGTTTCTGGAGAGTAGAAGAATTACAGCTATTAAATGTTGGTCCAAAATGTTGATTTTTGGAATTTGAATTGAAAGAAGGAAAAATAAGAAAAAATCATGCCTGAAGCTAAGGTTGAAATATAATTATTGTTCATAAATACATTAAATTCTTTTCCCTGTGTGACAGAAAATGGAAAAACAAGCTCTAACTTAAGAAGTCAAGCTTAAATTATTTATAAAGAGGAGATTTTAAAAAAAGTGCTTTGATTCAAGCTCATCTTTTGCAAAATAGAGGTATTAATTTCACTATTTACTTGGAATTTGGTTTCCTTAGTAATCTATTTAATATAATTTTAAGGGAGTCATTCTGTCTCCAATAGGTGCAAAAAGTAACAAAGCCCAGGAACATGGTACATTTTCCTGTTGGCCCATTCCATTATTCAAGCTGACTCCATGTAGTTTTCTAAAGGCTCTGTACATATTTCTTATGTTTTTTTCTTATTTTTCATTGGTATTTTCAGAAAGATCTTGTTTGTAACATGAAGAACATGAACTCAAACAATCTGTCCATGTTCTTCCTTTACAGTTCTTGCTCCCTCTGAGCAAAAATGCCCTCTATGTTTGGCTTCTTCTGTTGCATTTTTTCTACTCTGATTATACCGAACATGTCGCTAAAAACATAAAGAACAAACCAAGAAAAACTTTTCCATGATCAGAAGAACTATATCAGGTGTGGGTCAAATGAAGAGAGATGGTGATGTCTAAATTTATATTAGATGTTCAATTTAACAGATGGGAATATTCATAAAATATAGTCATTGTAGTGATCTGTGGTGTGGTAAAAACCATGTAGGCTGAGGCTGTTTTTTGGAGCTCCTGGGACCAGCTTTCACCCAATTTCAGTCTGAAGGCAGCTGAAGGAAGGGCTGTTTTCTCCTGTGACTGGAACAATGTGTTCTTAATTTTATATCAGCTGCTTGTCACCCCTGTTGTTGAAATCATTGAGTATTGGACCTGTAGATGTGTTTTTTGTGCTTTTGGAGGGAGAGAGTCCCTGAGTAACCTGCTTATTGCCAAGATGCTTTTGGAGCAATTCTTCTCCAGCTGCAAGGAACTGGCTGCAGACTCCAGATCTGTATCCAGGTCCAGCTCTCTGGGCTGCATGAACTGGAAGTCAAGAGAAGGTGAGGTGAAGCAGTCGATCTTCCTTCAGGGACTTGAGAATACAGTTTTCAGAAAGGGACAAATGTACTAAATTATGTTCTTGAAACCAAGATCTCAGTAGGTGGCAGTGGCTGTGGGCTATGAACCTGTGTTTTCTTATTCTCGTGGTATGTATGGACTGAGATTTCCTGTATGTCAAGCATAAAATATGAGCTCTTATCAGTCTCTACAGCTCCCGGAAAGGAGATTGAAGCCAGGTGGGGATTGGTCTCTTTTCCCAGGTAACAAATGGTAGGACAAGAGGAGATAGCCTCAAGTTGTGCCGAAGTAGGTTTGGCTTGGATATTAGGAGAAATTTCTGCTGTGAAAGGGTGATCAAACATTGAAACAAACTGCAGGAAAGTGGTGAAGTCACTGTTCCTGGAGAGATTTAGAAGATGTGTGGATGTGGCACTTGGGGACATGGTTTAGTGGTGGTCTTGCAGTGCTGGGCAAGTGGTTGAACTCGATGATCCTAAAGGTATTTTCCAACCTAAACGATTCTACGATTCCATGATTCTTAAAAGCCTCAAAATGTGGCACAGAGCTTCATCTTCTAGAGGTCACATATAATCAACTGGTGTTATATTAAATGGCCTTCAGTAAAAAAATACTTACATTTGAAACTAAATACCTATTAAGAAGAAAATTGATTGTCTTTTTATCTGCAGATGGACATTTTCTGGTTTAGATGCCTTGTGATGATTCAGTCATACTGGTGAACCCTTGTGCAGTGATCCTGAATCATTACATGTCAGAGTGCTCTAATGAGCTCCATAATGTAATTATCTCCCCAAGATGTGCTAAGTGCATAAAGCACATACCTGTGCTGACCTGTGGAAACAAATTCAGTGTTTTCCTTCTCTGCATTAGGACAAGAAGCTCAGGTGTCACCATAGCATGTAAGATATTACATGGAAGGTTTGAAGTGAAAACCTGTATTTACCTTTTCTATTTAGTTGCCTTCATAAAAGTATCAGGATGCTCTGTTGGGAATGTATTTAGAGGATTCTATCTTAATTCAGAATATTATTTGTTAATTTTACAATAGTAAGGTTTTTACCTAGAAAAGGTGAGAAAATAGGGCATTTTAATGCATATTTATAACACAGCAGCCTTCCTGCCTCTGAAAAAAAATTCACCCAGGTGAACCATGATCTAATTTTCTTGTATAATGAAAACAAAATCGTAGCTCCTGCAGCATTATTCTTGGCTCCCAGCAGTTCCAAGGCATGCAAACATCACCGTTCCGACTTGGTCCTGCAGTTTAACTGGAAGGATTATGTCACAACACAGTATGTTTGTTTTCCAGCTTTTTGTCTGTTTGTCCATCAAGATGGTTTTGTAGAAGAAGTATCGGTGATTGTTGACTTTGGAGGTATTGGAAGAAAAAATAATTCTGGAAGAAAGAAAAAAAGCAGACAGTCCCATTGAAGTAACTATTCTTCTGTCACAGGAGAATGAATACTCCTTTCAACAAATCTATAATTTGCAGAAGTTGCAAAAAGAAAATAGCCGTAAGGTGACTGTTAACATACTTCAGTTCATCCTGCCAAGAAAGTTAACTTCATAAAGTCATTAAACCCGTGATTACATTTTAAAATATTATTCCCTAGCCATTTCTTCTTAGGCTTTAAAATATAGTTACTGTATATACTACCTTCTTTGTAATGGGAAAAATTGTAAAATACACTTATTTTTCATAAACTCCTAATTATTAACAGAGCTATTTGCGCTCCTATAGTTAAAATCATTTCAACACTTCCGTTATTTAAGCTTCACTTTTAGGGGTTCATAATTCTGCTGTAATAAAAAAATATATTCAGGCTCTGAGGTCTCAGACATTGTTTGCAGCAGGTATTAGGGAATTTAGCTTGTTTTTCTTAAAAAAGCCAATTAATTTCGATTGTTTGCTGTTCTTCAGTGTCATCCCAAACAAAATATTTTGTAACGTGGACTTAATAATTTTAAAACTAAAAAAATTAGGAGAAGACAAGTGAGTATGTTGGAACTGCTGCAGCCCCAAATTCTGTGACTGGCACTGAGGCTTGGAGAAGGGAGATGGTGGGAAATTCTTGCCATAACTGCTCCGTTGCCATGTGGTAACCTCATGTATGAGCCATTCCTGCAATATTTCTATCCCACCCATCGTCTGGAGTCATGGGCAGTGCTGCTCCCTGAGTGAACACCCCCCCTCCGTGCTCGCACTGCAGCCAGGGGTGAGGCACCTCCTGATTTCAGGGAGCTGAGAAGAGCTTTTCTGGAATGACAAATGCTCGGGTGCTCAGAGATGGATCGGTTCTTTAGCACAGCTTCCTGAAATCCCCCTTCATCACATAATGACTCAACAAGGCCTTCAGCTCCGGAGATTAAGGAATCGGGGCTTATTGCATATTAATGGCAACTCTGGGACAGTCAAATAAGACAGTTTGTTGTAATACTAATAATAGCAAAGCACTCACGTTGTGGTTTGAATGAGTCAATTATGTGTGTGTTAAACTATAAATATATCTTCCCCCCAGCCTCAGCTGTGTGGGACGTAATTTTTATTTAATTGCTTGGATACATATTTACCTGAGCATACCCTGGTTTCCCAGGTAAATAAGTGTACCAATGCAGAACTCATTATGGTCTGTTTGGATAAATAATCCATATTTTATAACTGTACAGGAAGTAATTATTTTTGTACTTTGCTTTCTTTAAGCCAAAGAAATTAAATGCTGTGTGTCCATTCCTTAAAATAAAATAGATGCAGAAGTCAAGGCAATATGAGAATAAAGTTTTCATTGTTTTGGTAGGAACTGAGGATTTTATTCCAGATTTTGATCTTGTGTTTAGCCCAGAATAACTCTGTTAAAGTAAACAGTGTTATTCAGGATTTACTTAGATGCAAATGGGACGTGAATTTGGCCTTTGCTCCTTACTCTCCCCTCCTTCGTCTCAAGGCTCCTGCAAGCAGCTCACACACAGCCTTTGCTATAAATGTCATTGTCACGTGTTTATCATTTGGAAAAATAAGGTATTTCTACACATGGAAATTAACATACCTGAACTTTATGTCTTAGAGAGTCATGGAATGGTTTAGATTGGAAGGGGCCAAGAGATCATCCTTGTGCATGTTTGGGAACGAAGGCATGCTTTCCCTTTGGATATTTCTGCCATTGTTTTACATGATATTTGGGAAAGCTGTGTTGTGTTATCGCCATGCTAAGGTCAGGTTTTCTAACACTTTTAAGCTCAGTGGGGCCAAAGTCAGCCTTGGCATAAATCCATTAGCTGCAATAGATTTACACCAGAGAGGAATATTGGCTCGTTCTTGGTAATTTTTTTTTTATCCAACTCTTTATATTTTATGTTAGAAACATAAGTAGCTTGCGTGCCCTCAAACTAATCAGAATAAGAAACAGTTTTGCTTATGCCAAAAAATAGAGCTATCGTTTTTCACATTCTTACATTTTTCAAGTGAGATTATGTTACTGTGACTTTGGAATTCCTGAAATCTCTCTGGTCTCAGTGACTACAAGGGCCAAGAGAGGGTTCCAAGGGGAAAATCTGAACCTCTTCACGCAGTATGTTTTGTGTTGTGCGTACCAGATACAGTTAACGTTTTGTGTGCATGTGATTAGTGTGGAAAAAATTAATGCAGTCCAGTATTATGATTTATGGACTGAATCTTTTGCCCACTGAACACTTGCCAAAATGAAAATTCCCCCCCCCCCCCCCCCCCCCCCAAACCCCCCCTTTCCCCTTCTTTGGATATTAGAAACAGCTACTGTTTTTGTTGATCTTTTTAACTTCTGAATAGGCCTATTTCAAGTCATAGCAGCATGGGAGCTCAGATTAATAATATACTTATTCAGCCAGTGATACTGAGTGAAACCATTGCTAGTGTGAGTATGAGGGATAGGATTTCTTTAAATTATTTTCAGGTGCATTAATGCATTTCTAAAGAATATAGAGCTATTTGAACACAAATTAAATTGTTTATTGGTCATGTTACAGGTGTGCATGAATTCTAATATCAAGAATTTTTGAAGGTGTCTCTTCTTTTGATGACTTTTGTGCAGTGCTCATTGTCAGTTTTCCATCAGAGGGTTAACAAGGCTAAGGGCAAAAAACCTTACGGTTAAAGCTGGATTTTGGATTATGTTTTTAATTTAGAGGATAAAGTGTGAAGCATCCCTTCTATCTCAGTTGATACAGCATTATGCTGAAACTGCTTGTCCACAGAGGCGGTGGATTCCCCATCCCTGGAAAACTTCAAGGTCAGTCTGGATGGGGTCTGAGCAACCTTGTCTAGTTGAAGGTCCCTGCTCATTACAAGGGTTGGACAAGATGACCTTTAAAAATTCCTTCCAACCCATTTTGTGATTCCATGATGATCCTATGCCAGAACAAAAGGCTTGTGAGGTAAAGGAGCAAATCCCATTGACTCCTTTTGCGCATTTGGCTTGAGCCGCCTTAGCCCAGCTCTTTGATAAGCATCAGCTGTGCAGATAACCCAGGTTACCAGGTTTCTAACCCTGTTCTGGTTTTGTGTAAAAACCCCAATTTCCTGCACCTACTGAAAGCTGATATACTTAGACCTTTACAAAGAGATATTTTGCTCTTTACAACACAAATTGAGGTGTTTGAGCCTTTTGTAGGAACTGTCACAATGAATGTGGGGGCAGTCCATTGCTTCACACTCCTTTGTCCATTGCTTCACACTCCTTTGGCCACCTCTTATCAATTTTTGTGTTATTCCTTGCTCAATCCCATCTTTATCACTTTCACAGTTGAATATCCTGGTCTGCTCAATAAGGTTTTCAATTCCTTCATTAATAGAGTCGGTGTTTCCTATCAATTCATGTTCTTTCTCCCAAATGAAAAAATAAGAGCATTCCTAAAGAGGTTCTTCATGTGAATCTGGTTTGTACTAATGTTAAGTCAAGTAGGGGTAGAGTTTCTTTCAAAAAATACTTAGGTAAGCTGTTTAAAATTATTATTTGTTATTCTAAAAAATTGGGAGAGGGATCGGCCGCGCTTCCACAGTTGCAGATAAAGTGCTATGGCAAGAATTTGGCATTTTTACATTGCCTGAGAGAATTATATATTCATTTTCTGTGCTAAGAGAAGAAAAAAAAGGGGCAGCAGAACTTTTTTAAAGCAATCATTTTTAAATATAAACAAAAAAGCTTTTTCCTGAGATTTGTCAAAGGTCTTTCAGGCTTTTCATAAAACTGTTATTCACTTCTTGGCAAACAAGACTCGAATGAGTGACACCTTTGAGAGTCCCAGCATGTGTTTTAGTGCACAGCTTGTATTTTGCTATGGACGACCATGCAAAGTATTATCTGAGTTTATTTAAAACAAACCCCAGTGAATAAATTTTTTAACACTGAAAAGGCCATCCTAATTTATTAATTTATTTTAGTTGCAGCAAGCAGCTGAAGTTTCTCAGATGAGAGGAGCTCGAGTCATCTCTGCTGAAGATCTGCTGTTCTTAATGCGCAAAGATAAGGTACAGTAATTAAACAGAAATTCCTTATTTTATGTAGTCAGCTGCTTATGTGAAAATTAAAGTGTGAAAGCTGCCCTGCTTAATGTGAAAACACATTATATGTGTTTTCAAGTGCTTTCTTAACCTATGTAAAGGAATCCATCATCATGAATAGCTTTATTTAAAAGTATAGTTGCTCTTCAATTGTATTTGATCAAGCATGTTATAATTATTCTGTAATACCTGAAATACTAATTTTTTTTCCTGCAGCTTCAATTATCAATTGATCTTTTTTTCACAAAGCTTTGGCATAGATAATGTATGTTAGAACTCAAAACAATTTCTTAATAAGATATAAGTATTGATCTGTATACTTTATGTCCCTTTAATTAAAAATCAATCATTCTAATTTCCCCCTGGTTATGAAGGGTGTCAATGTGACATTTGACAATGTGACCATTATAGTTTTGTCATTTAGACTAAATGACAAAATAATCCTCTTTATTTTGTTTTATAATATTTTTCGTGTGTTTTAGCCCTCTCAAATCTCCAAATTTAGGTATGGCCTTGCTTTCTCTGGATAATAAGTAGAGCAGGTCAACAAGGGAAAAAAAATTCTCCTCTCAGATTTAATAATTATTCAAAAAGTTGTCAACTGTTTTTATTTACATTATTTATTCTTCCTTTATGTCCTTTTCTTCCTTAGATTCCCTCTTTCTCTCACTCTTTTCTCTCCTTGGTTTTCCTTTACTCATTTGACAGGTGAAACCTAATGACCAAAACCATTTCAAAATAAAACCCCACTAAAACATGAAAATAAATTGCAGTTTCTTTATCTGATAAAAGCTGTAAGGCTGTACTGAAAACAGTGGTTGATAAAGAGTCAAAGTTCATGGAAATGTGCATTTCTAGCCTAGAGTTTCCAAAGTAAGCAAACATTTTGGAGTGGCATAAAGAGGCCCGATATATGAATTTCTCCTTTCTGAAGGTCAGTCGTTTCTGTCTCACAGCAAAGTACCAAGGAGCTCAAATAAATAATATTTAATATGGATTTGCTAGTGTCCTGAGGTACTTTCATTGTATGGATTTTTTGCAGAATTTAAAATGACAAATATTTTAAAAGTTATATTTACTGTGCTGTTTGTATGTTTGTGTGTTACAAAGTGTATTAAATAAGAAATAACTATGTAGTAGTCATTAATATAAATGTATTTTTTTCTCATAGAAGAAGCTTCAAAGGCTACTTAAATACATGTTTTTTCGAGACTACAAATCTAAAATTGTCAAAGGAATAGAAGAAGATGACCTCCTCGAAGGTAGAAAAAAAGAAATTACTTAATTTGGGAGAGGCTTGATGTCTTGTAAAGGTGCTGAACAGCTTAATCCAAAGTATTAATGTCTTGCTTGATAGTTGGAGACACAAAAATAGTCTCTTTAGAGGAATTTTGCTGAACATCTCTGCTTTTCAATTTGAAATATGTTAGCATTTGCATCTACCATCCAGATGAATTGTAAGACTTTAATGTCAGAGCTCTGTTGAAGTAAGAAACTGGTGCTGATTTTAAAGGGCTAATTGATTTCAGCATCTGTATTTTAAATGCACCACCTGCAATTGAATGGACATTTGTTAAATTATTATCAAAAGGTTTTGACATGCTTTTAAAAAAACCAAAAACCTTATAATCTGAAGTCACTGAACACTAATGTATGAGTGGGTATTTTTTTCAATGTGGTTTAACATTTTATACTTTGAATCTGTAGTTTAAATAATGGGAAACACTTTTGTTTCTGCATTCCAAAAGGAAGTCACAGATTTTATAACCAATGCATTTAAAGGAAAAGGTCTTTGAATTAAAAATACATTAATTTATGCCATATAGTTTCCTGGTTTAAAGTTTGGTTGATTGATATTGATATTAGAACTAACATTTCCGTTGTAAAAAGTTAAGTTAAAACTTATCATGACAAATCTAAACCTTCCCATACTGTTATAACATCTAGCAATGTCCATACACAACTTTCTGTATTAAACTTACTTCTTTTCTCAAAGCCTTTTATTTTTTTTTCCCATACAATGAATTCCTTCTGTTTAGTTCCTCTGAGCATCCACATTGATGCTAGGTAAACATTGTACTTCTTGCTTTGACTTCATCAAGCTGTGGAAAAGTTTTTGTCACCTCATTTGAGATTTAATTTGCCTGCGGCATTTTATTTTTGTGTTTCCTGTGTGCAAGCAATCTGGCAGTACAGTTTCTTACCTGGCAGCTTTGGGATTTTAATACTTTAGCTTGTGTCACTACTTAAAGCAAATAAACAATTCCCCGAAGTCTTTTAGATGTTCATGAAATGCTTCCTAAAGGCAGTTTATTCTGGAATTAAAGAATGTGTTTTCTAGCAGGCTTTGATAATTAAAGCCATTAATTTTCTTTTGTGAATTTAATGCCTTTATAAATGCTCTGCAGTTTAGAACAACAGAGATTATCTTTCCAGCATTCTCCAGGTTTTACTGCAAAGCAATGATCCATCACCTCTGGAACTGCATCTTAATGGCCATATTAGGGTTTGCTTGAGGCTGTATGTAATAAGGATGTTTTGCATGTGCTCAGGGAAGGACATTTCCTCAATATATCCTGCTCTATGACTCAAGTTCTTTCTACCAAAGAGGGGTTGTTTCCTCCACAGCTGTGTCCACTGTGGATTCTTCGGTGAGAAGTAATGATATATGGGCAGCAGGTCCATTTTCTCTAGATTATGAAGAACTATTTGGTTATACTAAAAAATACTAAAGATGATGTTTTGCTGTTACTGAAGCAGAGCAGTGACATCACCTTGTTCAGGTAGCACAGGCTGAGTGAGGGGCACAATAAGAACAGGCCTTTTCTTCTCAGTGCTGGTTTTAAAATGTGTCACTCTGAGGGACATCAGGTGATGTTTGGAGACGCCAAATAGGTTAAGTTTGTTGTTCTTTGTCTCTCTTTCTGAAGACAAATTCAACAGCAATAACACCAACAAGCGGCAGAAGCTGGCCCAAGACTTTCTCAACTCCATTGACCAGACTGGAGAGCTCTTGGCCATATTTGAAGATGATGAGATTGATGATGTCAAGCAGGAGCGGATGGAGGTAATTCTTTGCTTTTACTGATACCCAGCAGAGAAACTGTGAAACGTTTAATACATCATGCTGCACATTAAATCATTGTTACATGTTTCTTCTTTTGCCCAGATGGTCTAAAGAAATCCTATTTCCATATTTTTCCTATTCCTTCAAATGTTTCTTGATATCTAAGTACACATGCTGAGAAGGAAGATTACAGAAGGGTAGTTATGGATCTTCTTCTGTCTGCTGTGCATTTGTGTTTCCTTCCTGTAGAAAGCAAATTCTATTTATAAACATTCCATGCAGATTTTTCACAACAGTATTTTCCTTTTTCATTATTTATCTTCTTAGCAAATTGTTTCAATAGCATTTGAGGACTCTTTTCATATAACATAGCTAACAGATGAAATTAAAATATTCTGTGCAAACACGCTTGAGTATAAACTCTTCTCTCCATTCTTTCTAGTCCTGTCTTTTGTTCGATGTAGTTACAAAAAAATTTGTCTACTTTAAAAAATGCAGTGCTACATGACTCCCATAAAGCTCGATGGGACTGAGAAGCAGTGTAGCTGTGTTAGCATCGAAGTCTGTGTTTTTGACGAATTTTCTGTGGGTGGGCAGGACTGCCCTGTTTTTTTGGTAATCTGGTCCACAGTGAATGCAGAGAAGAGTCCTTCACCCTTCTTTGTACTCAATTGCTCAATTCTTCCTCATGTTTTCTGTAGGCAGCTGAATGTCAAGGGCAAAATTGTGCTGGGAGCACACTCACAATTCCAGAGAAGTATTTGAGCCAATTTCCATCCGTTTCCAGACATCAACATAGTGGACAGGACTGTTGGAAATTTGATATTTGCAGAGTGATTTCTACACCCTTTCAGTGCTGGAAGCTGAGGGCTTTGGTTTCAGTTTCCTTTCAATGCTGAGGTGGCTCATTTGTTTGGTAATAATATTCTATTTAATATTTGGCTACTAGGGCTTCATTTCACTTTTGGGATTTCATGAAAAATTGTAAAAAATAATGGAATTTTTATCCTGTGCTAGTTGTAATTCTACTTTCTTTCTTCTTAATGGATTCCCTTTTCAGAACTGTGACATTCCCAATCTGCTTTCTACTTCTTTCTGCCCTGCAATGGGAGGAAACCAAAACCTAATGAAGAACTACTTCTCTCTAAGGATTTGGTTAGGAACAAGTCCCATTCCCCCCAGCTGAGAATTTGTGTCATTGAACAGTTGTACCCAACCACTGTTTGTATTTTGGAAACTGGTGGTTTCTTTTCTTTAACCTCTAACTTACTTATTTATGCAAAATGTTATGTTTTGCATAAAGGCAGGCAAGTCCTTTGAGCTTGTACACACAGAAATAGATAACAGCATTCTTCTGAATGAATAGGTTATGTGCTTGACTTTGCACTCTCTTCTGTTCTTCCAGTATAATATTTTTCTGGTCTAAAGAACTACACAAGTTGCTAAAAGTATGAAGTTTTCTGTTGTAGACAATGGCAAATCTGAATCTATGTTTGTCTATTAAGAAATGTGTGTCTGTAATCAAATACTTGCCTTTCATCTGACTATATGTTTTGGTTTTTATCACTAGACCGTAATTCATGAACTGTAGTGTGTGTGTGTATTATATATAAAAAGAAATTCTTCTCTCTATTGCTTGACGTCATTACATTTTGTGAACTCTTGATCTGTTTCCATGCTTAAAAAAAATGGAAAAGAAGATCAAGATCTTATTTTAGAATACATTCATGAATTATACACAAGTATGAAACCAGTACTATCTATTTGCTTTCTTATTAGTCTCTTAAACTAATGACAAAATATGAAAGACTGTTTGAAACATGCTACTCAAAATGTTTAACATATTTTTGCTTTGTTTTGTTAGGGGTTTTGTTGTCACTTCGAGGTGGGTGGAAAGGAATCAAAGATAGTAGGAAATGTGATCCATTCCTAAAGGAAGAGCTGTTCGTGGATGGGTTAATCTCCTGTATCACATTTTCTTTCTTCAGTAGATTGTTTAATCCACACTAAATTCTGGAGGAAATCCAATAGACAATTTAACAGGATTTTTTAAGGAATTAGTGTACTTAAATCATGAATTGCAATCTAAGGGCAATGTTCCTTTTAGGTATCAATTACCTCAGAAATGTGTGGTTATTTTGGTTTGGACAACCGAAAATGATTTCAGTTCCACTTTGCCTTGGGGCAAAATCATGCTAAGCTGTCCAGAATATATGATAAACATATATTTCTGATGTCATTATGGGCTAAACAGGATATGATTGTTTAGTAGTATGGTTTCAGTTATGATACAAAATGCAAATATTGTTTATACTCATTCCTTTTAAAGCATTTCATAAAATTAGAGCTAAGCCTTCATGTTATTGCCTGCAGTGCTGTGAGGTCCATTCCATATCTGCACCACGGAGGAGTCAGGAAAGCTCTGAGCCTCTTTGGGACATTAACAAAGGAGAACAAACAATTCTACACTTCTTTGACTGAAATACAGCCACCAGCACTGTCATATTAAAAGCAAAGGACATTCATCTAGGACTGTCTGTAGAATTTACTGATGTATCCCATGGTTTTAATTTGAAGCAAAGGGACTGTCTCTGGAACAGTAATACCAGCAATGTGTGAAGGGGCATTGATCCAAGGTGTAATACTCTTAAAATACAGGGCAGAAATTAAGAATAAATTTCACACTACTTTGTCATAACACATGATTATTACATCAATACATTATGATAAAATGATGTTTTATAAAAATTTCAATAACAACATTAAGTAGAGGCAAACCAGTCAACTGTATTGGCAAAATCAAAACAAAATAAAAACTGGAATAACACCTCTGTCTCACTTCATAGCAGTTACTATCCTGCTCTCTTGAGACAGCAGTAAAGCACCGGTGAAACACTGCTCCTCAGAGTAAGAACATTTATAGATGGAAAAAATAATTCTCATGCCTGGATGTAACTGAACTGTGCATGGGATGGAGAGATGAATCACAGAACTGGTCTTCATATAATGTGTGCCAGTCTCTTGATAATAACACGTGATGACAATGTACCCACACTCCTTTTTTGTTGCACACGTTGGGCTGTGGAATACCAGAGCTGGTGTTTCAGGAATTTGATTTCCCTTCCTTTGCCTGTTGTGTGACAGAATCCACAGTAACTGACACCTTGCAAGAGGATGGCAATTTGGCTTTCCTCTGTCTCTTAAAAATCATTTAGAGAGGAGAAGAGGTATTCCTGTGGAATGTGAATTGGTGGGGTGAAAAGGCCCCTGTTCATTTAAAATCTTTGAATTTTTCCTTATTTTGCGGCTTGAATAGACTTGGAGCTTTCAGTGCTTGTGTCCTTATGTTGCTCCTCTGAACCTCTCAGGTTCCTGACCATAGTTAAACCAGCTGCAGGTTTGGCTGTGATTTTATGAATGGTAACTTCAGTTCTGCCACTTTTTTTCTGTGGAACCACTATCACATTCTCCATGTCATGTCATGAAATCAAGTGTAGCTATTTAAAAACTTCAGTCAACATCACTGCAAAGCTGATGCCTCTCTCATTCTGTAAATACCCATTTCTTTTACCATTTGTTTTATAGCTTTAATGCTCCCTCCCCCCCAAGAAAAAGTCTTCCCATCAGAAATCTAGACTGACACACAAAAGAATTCATAGAGCATCATGCTGTGAGTGCTCTGTTTCACTTCTGTTCCCATAGGATTAGAAAAACACCATTCATCTGTCACTCTGACTGCTAGTTTAGGGATATATTTCCAACACCCACACATTATATGGCAATAATTCAGTTGCAGTAGCTACCATAATGCTTTCATAGTACATTGCAAGTTTGAATAAACAGTGGAGGGAAAATAACTTCCCTACAAGAATAGACTACCTTAAAGCAGGCTTGAAGCCAGCAAAATGGTAAAAAACTAAGTTAAACCCCTACTTCCTGATTCTTTTGCAGGAAGGTTGGAACTAGACGATCTTTAAGGTTCCTTCCAACACAAACTATCCTATGATTTTATGAATCTGTGATTTAAGGTCTGTTGTCCTATGTATTGCATTAGATATTTAAAAACTACAAATACCTGTTTTTATTCTAGGAGGTTCATTATGGATGTCATTTGATGGTAGGTTGCATTATAGTGTAGGTAGAATATGTAGTTTTTTACATTTTTTAAATTACTCCTGTTTAATTTGGTCTTTGTTGAGACACAATTAATTTGTATTTGCACAAGACCCCTGAACACACCAAACTGCATCTTGAGGTACAAGGAATTGTGCTCTGGAAGTTCACTCTGATTCAGTCTTAGAAATATGGTGGACTTGAAATATATTATTAAACTAGACAGTGACCAAGAAGATTCCTTCCTGCTGGAGTATCAATAGCAGCTTTTGAGTGGTCACACTTTTACCTGAGCCAGGTCGTGTTGTCCCAAACAATGTCCAACTCTGGGGCCCTCAACGCAGGAAAACAAGGACATGTTGGAGAGGAGACCATGAAGATGCTCAGAGGGGTGGAGCACCTTTCCTGTGGAGCCAGGCTGGGAGAGCTGGGAGTGTCCATCCTGGAGAAGGCTCTAGGGAGACCTTAGAGCCCCGTCCAGAGCCTGAAGGGCTTCAGGAGAGCTGGAGAGGGACTTTGGGAATTCCAGGTCAAGGGGGAATGTCTTTAAACTAAAAGAGGATTGATTTAGATTAGACATAAGGAAGAAGCTTTTTACAATGAGGGTGGTGAGGCACTGGCACAGGTTGCGCAGAAACATTCAGTGTGAGGTTGAATGGGGTTCTGAGCAATCTGATCTGGTGGAAAAATCTCTGTTCACTACAGGACAGAGGGACTAAGTGCCCTTTAAAGGTCCCTTCCAACCCAAAATATTTGATTACTGTAAACTCCTAGGAGGCAGCAAAGGCCAGGAGCTCTTCCTACCACACAGTTTGGATGTGGCCACTCTCTTAGGAGAGCTTTAAGCATGGACAGAGGTTGCTCTGTGGTGATTGCCCTTGGACACAGAATGTGGGGTCTTTTAATTGAGAGAGTGAAAATTTGAGGGATAAATGAGAAGTAAACAACTCTGAGCTCTTCTTTTCAAGGTGGATCTGAAAGATGGTGTTGAAGCTCTCAAATTCATTGTACAAATGTGGAAAAGATGTACAGAGAAAATAAGCAGGAAGTGATTTAGGAAGAACTCTCAGACCTTTTAGTACCACTGTGCTCATTTCACTGGCCAAAATGATGCCAGTGTAAGTGCTGGGGATGGGGTGTCATTACTCTTTAGGGAGTATCTGTTTCTGAATGTTGTCTCAGTAACAAACCCATATTTGATTTAAAGCTCATATGGAAAGTAGAGGCAACACACACTTAATAGAAACTGCATGCTGGA